>CM060194.1:73566076-74816076 GCA_030549335.1 Pontederia crassipes | reverse complement strand
TTATCAGCAAGTTCTCCTGCTGTTAATTAACCGAACATGCGCCACAGGCTACATCTCATCCACATCTTCCATAAAGGGCATGCACTAGAAATCTTGCTATGCTCGTAGAATGCTATTCCTTTCTCCTATCATAATATTTCTTCAGTTACAATTATGATAAATTACTAAGAGCACATAAGTGTCAAGTTTAATATTAAAGTTGGGTATCCCTTAGCTAGAGGGGCCGTCATATAACGCTTTAGAGTTGCCACTCTTCAATTATATGTGTGGAAGACTGGAAGCGTCGTACGTTTAATAATACATTTTTTGTCCAATACACTCTCCATCACTTTCCAATCTAACGTTGATTCAGCAAAAAAACTCGAAAGTTCATGCAGTATTATGATCAAATGACAGAAAAGAAAGAAAGAAAAGCATCTTCAGGTTCACCTTGAATTCAAGCATTCAGGATGCTGCAGTGCGTGATCTGAGAAGCAATTATGAACTTCGGGGGTCGGCGTAGATTCCTAATTAATTCGGTCGCCCGCTTCTTTCGTGTGGCGGCCCCACGTACTGTCCACCATACACACACACACACACTTCCACCCTGCTCCCTCGTATCAGTGGTCTCCGATCCGATCTCAGTCCCCTACACTCATGTGCAATTGTGCATGCATGCTCGCGCCAAAACACGGCCGCTTCGTCATGCGGACCCTACTTCAACTGCCCGCCAACGAGCTCCAGGTACCGGTTCCAAAAAGTCCAAGGCAACTTTTTGACTCCGTCCCGTCCGAGGCGCACGAACGCGATCTCCACCTTATCCGCATATGATCCAACCCCCCCCCCCCCCCCCCCCCCCCCCCCCCCGCCCCCTGCCACGCCGCTGCCTCTTGGCCACACGCCCACGCCTCCCGGTCGGAACGCGACGCACGCGGCAGTTACACTCATAATTGACGCGGATCGATCTCGCGTAATTTCTTACTCTGAGGCCAGTGCTTGAAAGATATCGAGCGTGGTCTGTGCGTTGGCCTCGCACATGTTGCAGCGACTGATCAGTCACTCGCAGCTCTTGAGATCTTCTGCACCATCGACGAGCTCCACGGTTGCGCTGGTCGGCAGCCGGACTTTGGACATTAAGCACGCGCGTTGTGCATGGACTGGAGTCAAAACAAAGGCTGAAAGATCAATTAATTTAATCTGGCCATCCTCCGGGCGAGCTGTATTAGTTCAGCTAGCAACCATGTAGTAGTTCGGCTAGCAACCATGTACGTCATGATCGTTCAGATCCTAATCAACTTTAGTTCCGTTTGGACCTGATCAGACATCCACGAAGAACTCTGCCGACATCGCCGGGCGGAGCAGATGGATTATGCATGTGCATTCGCTGTGGATGACAATCACGGCGCATTCATGCACTTGGTTAATCTACCGATTCATGTTTCTAGTTACAGTAGGCAAAAGTCTTCGGAATTTTAAAAAGGAGAAATAAATATAAATAAAGCAAATGAAGATGGACATCAGGAGGGAAAAGAAATAAGTGAAAGAGACAGAGTAAGGACAAATTAGTTTCGTCCATTCTTGTCTATTCAGATTTGTACCAAGCCACACCGCCACTCACTTTAATTTATGCCCGAATATCTACTTTACCAAAAAGCAGCATCCAATGTTATATAATAAAGATCCCATCAGTCCTTTATAAAAGATCCCATCAAGATATCCTATCACGTCATCTGCATTCAAAAGAGTTTGGAGCGTATTAGGCCACGTACGAAGTCAATAGTGTCTAATGATTGCTCCTGGCGGCTTAACTACATGCAACCTAGGCCATAATGTGCATTTTTATATAAAATGTTTGCTAAGATGTTGATAACATGTGAGAACAGGAAAGGGAGTATGATGATTGAAGTAATTAATGTGACAGTTCAGATATTTAAGATCTTCGCGGAAAAGGAACTATGATTTCTGAGGATGCTAATATATATGTATTCGTATAATACATATATATACGTACAATAGAACAGCTAATTTGGCATATGAGATTGTGATGATAATAATATGTCACTGTTATAAACATCTTAAGGGAATAAAGTGGTTTTTATATGACGTTTATATCCAATGAATGCCATTGATGTAAGTACAGGTCCCCTTCTGGATGCCGATCGAGAGCCAGCTAGCAATAGATCTGTGGACACCCAAAACCAGTGGATGGTTAAGGTATTAACGTTCAACGGGTTCAGGAATGCGCATGGGGGGACTAAGGCTGTATCACCTTGATAGGCACATAACTCAAGTAATTTAAATGTGTCCCTCCCTCATTTTGCTTTCGTAACGTACGTAGCAGCTTTCTCATGTGTGCATGGTTCTAAACATGTATACGTGTTCGCCACATGACTACCTATCCAATATAGCCCTATCTTGGTGCCATACAGCGATAGTTCCGAGTTGAATATAACAATGTCTATTTGCAAATTATGACCAGCCCGAATGTGATTGAACAGACAGATTTATTTCTCGTCCACTGTAGAGAACGCAGCAAGATTGCGAATTCTATAGTGACATTTAATCTTATGGTGGATATTCGATAGGGAAATGGTCAATTACGCTAAGGGGAAAGTGCATGCGAAGTTGGCCTTTGATATATGACCTATACATGACCTTGATAATTTATAGCTTCTCCTTGTTGAAGTATGAGGTGATCCTATTCTCTAACTTCTTAATTCACTGGACTAGAAGACGGTGGAATACTCCAATTTCAACCAAGCTCATATTTTTTTTTTGAATCGAAACAAACTGAAGTTTCTGTAATCACGAAGCATATGGACGGAGATTCTGATACATTTGTTAGCCAAAAAGAAAAACACTATAGATTTTTAGAAATTAATGGGAAAAATGAATATACACATATAAATAATCCGTTTAAAGAAATTTATCAAATCACTAGATTCTGTAAATTTCGGATCAAATTAATTAAAAGAGTAATAATTTTCTACGTACCATGTTTTCTTCCGATAAGTTGTGTGCCCTATTGTTTACACACACAATACGTAACTTGGTACAAAAAATAAAATATGAAAAGAAAAATCACACGGATAGTGGGGGCATCATCTCGCGTGGCAATATGGATGAGACCAAAAGCCCATATTGGCAAATCGTACGATGGTGACGGGGTCTCCGCACCATCAAATCATTGACTCGGGGTCTATGCTTTAATATCTGCGCCTCCCACTACCGTCGCCACGAAACGCGAGAGGAGGTCTCACAGACGCCGTTGAAGTAGTCGACCAGCAGTAGTAGTAGTCTGCATGCAATGTTTTCTTCCCGCCCCCCAGCAACACTTTGGTCGCACATAAATAAAATATATATATAGTAAAAAGTCCACAGGATCGACATTTATTCGTCGCACGTGGACTCCCCGTTGTTCTATCCTGATGCGCAAGTGCCCTTCACGTGAAGATCCCACGTGGGGGCCCCATTTGACCCCTCCGAGCACACGTGGACGCCCTCGCATCCTCTCCTTAAGTTTGTCGCGCATCCGTGTGTCTACGTGGCCTCTCCTCCCTCGTTCGACCTATTTCCCTTCTGCCGCTCCTCCCCCCTCCTGGATATAAATATGCATGTCAACGTGCTTATATCCCAGACTTAGCAGAAAATAGAAAAATTACTATAAGACGAGGCGATCCTTGGTAAACACAGTAATTGCTCTACTTCTTATCTTAGTTCGATCATGGCACAATCCACCCTCCGTTTCTCCGCACCACTCCAACCACCGCCACCAATGGCTACTCCGGGGGCGCGCCAAACTGATCGGCTCGTTTCTCACCCTTCTCGCTGGAAAAATGCTGCCCTTCCTATGAAGATTTCTTCTAGTGCGAGTATCGGAGAGCTCAAACGCCCTCCTTTCTCTTTTGCGCCTCCTCTTGAGATGCTCCGGAACGCATTCGCAAACGCACTTGACGCGCTGGAGACCGACATTATAATGAAGCTCGAGAAGAAGCGATCCCTCCCTCACTTCGCGGACCCGGAGGTGCAGCTCGAAGGCAACTTCGCGCCCGTTTCCGAGTCGCCACCGAGGCGCGGGCTCGAAGTCGTCGGGCGCATACCGGAAGCACTTCACGGCGTCTACCTGCGAAATGGCGCGAACCCGATGTTCCCGCCGAGCGGCGGGCACCACTTGTTCGACGGGGACGGAATGATCCACTCGGTAACGCTCTCAGGACCGGGGGAGGCGAGCTACGCTTGCAGGTTCACCCAAACTAGCCGTCTGACGCAAGAGGCGACGCTGGGTCGGCCCGTCTTCCCCAGGGCCATCGGAGATCTCAATGGAGTCACCGGGATCGCGAAGCTCGTACTATTCTATCTCCGAGCAGCCACCGGGATTATATCGGCGGACGAGGGGATGGGCGTGGCCAATGCGGGGCTCACGTACTTCGGCGGACGTCTCTTGGCCCTCTCCGAAGACGACCTACCTTACCACGTCCGCATCACCTCCGACGGAGACCTGAGGACCGTCGGTCGATTTGACTTTGATGGGCAGCTCAATTCGTCAATGATCGCCCACCCGAAGATTGATCCATCGACTGGAGAACTGTTCGCGCTGAGCTACGACGTAATCCACAAGCCATACTTGAAGTACTTCCGAGTCGATCCGGTGTCCGGCGGGAAATCGACTCCTGTCGACATTACCCTCGAACACCCGACGATGATCCACGATTTCGCGATCACTGAGAATTATGCTGTAATACCAGATCAGCAGCTACTGTTCGACCTCTCAAGAATGTTGCACGACGGTTCGCCGGTGTGGCGCGACGAGGGGAAGGTTCCGCGGTTCGGCGTGCTGCCGAAGTACGCCGCCGGGGAATCCGAGATCCGGTGGATCGAAGTACCCGATTGCTTTTGCTTCCACCTGTGGAATGCATGGGAAGAGGAGGAGCCGACGACGGGAGGCAACGGCAGCAAGAGGACGATAGTTGTCATCGGTTCCTGCATGACGCCACCGGACACTATATTCTCGGAGGATGCAACACCCATGCGGAGCGTGCTGTCGGAGATCAGGCTCGATCTAGAGTCCGGACGTTCGACCCGGAGGGAGATCGCCACCAGAGTGAACCTGGAAGCCGGGCAGGTGAACCGGAACCTTCTGGGGAGGAAGACTCGATTCGCGTACTTGGCGATCGCGGAGCCGTGGCCACGGTGCGACGGGGTGGCCAAGGTGGACCTGGAGACTGGCGAGGTCAGGCGTTTCGACTACGGGGCGGGAAGGTTTGGCGGTGAGCCGTGCTTCGTTCCGGCAGGGTCCAGTGCCCAGCAGGAGGACGAGGGGTACGTTGTCGGGTTCGTGACCGACGAACGGAAGGGCTCGTCGGAGCTCGTGATCGTGAACGGCTCCACCATGGAGTTGGAGGCCACGGTGAAGATTCCGACGAGGGTGCCATACGGATTCCACGGAACGTTCGTGAGCGCAGACGCGCTCCGGCATCAGAAATAGGATTTTACTTGATTATTTTAATCATAATGTTAAAATTAAATTATCCATTCTTTTAACTTTTTTTTCTACATATCTGTCTAACTGTAGATATTTGGACAAGAAAGAGTACAATAATTGGTGCCATTTCTTGTCTCCAGGTTTTGTTTACCTTTTTTATATGCAGTTGTTCTTCAATTTACTGGCTCGTCAAATAATGCATACATTAAATTTGTCTGGTTTTCAATCATATTGTACATGTCCAAAAGATCTAACGCCAGCTATAAATGTAGCGTGGGTTCAGCTATAAATTCGTCAAACAGGACTTTGAACAGGAACTGTGTACTAATTACTGACTAGTTATTTGGATCTATCAAGCTGTTGGATTGTCAATTATTACACGCATAGTACTACTGCATTTGTCAAGGTACAAGCAACTTGCAAATGTTGGTCTGCATCGATCCCACACCGTGGAATGGGGCACCCGGATGGACGAACGCCTCCTCCAGGATGTTGAAAAATGGCGAAATTCTGTTCATGTAATATCTTCAATTTAACTCTCACCTGCGGGAATAATCACATTATCACTATACATAGTATTAAATAAAGGTTCGAATCTTTATTTTTTTCAGCCGAAATATCCGTGTCTAAAATTATTAATATTCGACCAATTCGATGTTTGGATAGGAGTGAAATAAGTAAATTTTGACTAAAATAATAATTTTAAAAATTGAATTTAAAACTACTAAACCACTCCAGAACACTATATTATACCAATCATCCTATAAAGGTTAATTCGTGATGGAATTAGTTGGATGGAGTTCAAATGAAAAGAATTTTTTTTAAGATAACATTACTTTGTATATTTTAAAATATAAAAGAAGCTAATATTACATCTAAAAAAATAATAGTTTCATATCAACCTATTAATAAACAACTAGTGATAAAAGTTACTAATGTTTGTAAAATATTACCATTGAAAAGTACTTTTATTATTATATTTTATCAAAAACAAATTAAATGGTTTCATTAACCTTCTTATTTGTATTTCATGTTTCCTTTACGCTCGATTTCCTATTATTTATTTTTCTATTTCCTCACAACTTTTGCAATAATTAATTATTTTAATAAAACATTTTACTTTTTTTTTTGTTTTTACTTCTTTCTCTTTATTTTTCTTCTGCTTGTTATGCTTTTTCGTTTTCATCTCTTCACCATTTTAGTTCTATATATTTAAGTTTCCTTTTATTTATTTCCTTCCTCATTGGAATTTCTATCTTTATATTTAGGCTATGTTTGGCATAATTAACATATAACGGTTTGATAAGCGATTATAGGTTGTAACAAATAGATAGCGATTTAACTAGCAGATAACGGACGGTGATAAGTGATTATAGGCTGTAACAAATAAATATTTGTTAGACTTAACAGTAGAATTAGCTGATGAATATAAAATAATATAATTAGACATATAATAAATTATTCAATTAAAATAATATAGAAATTCTATTATAATAATAAATAAATTATTTATATTTCAATTAAATAAAAATAAAATTTCACAATTAATTTTTCGTTAAAATATATAGAAATTTACATTGACAATAAATTTAATATAGTGCACTCATGATATAAAAGAATTAATTATTAAATTATTTTTCGTTCATCATTAATTATTAAATTTGTAATTAATTAAGCATTAATATAAAAAGAAATATAGTTTAATTATTGTAAAATGCAAATGAGAAAATAATAAGATAAGTTAGAAATAAATAATATATTTGAATAATGGTAAAATTGAAAAAAAAATAAAATGCTAACCTCTAATCGATAAACGTTAGCAGAAGTAACTTTTCAATATTTTTATATGCAACGCTATTTATTTTTTTATTTATCAAATAGAAAAATTAGTGTTTGAACCGCTAAACGTTACTTGAAATGCTAATTTTAGTGTTGTCAAAATTTCATTCCACTAATTGCTACTTTTTGAATTTCATTCCACTAATGCTTGTTGCATGCTTTCTCTTTCTTATAAAAAAATACCATGTTTTTTAAAGATCTTTCCTGCATGTCCTTGTTTTTTTTTCTTTGTTTTTTAACTTTTGATTTTGATGACATTGATAATAACCATTCATTTTACTAGTTCGTGTCTCTCTATAATAAAATCATATGTTGTGACAAGCTAAAATATTTTTTACAAATCATATGATGGAGTTGAATTAAGTTCTCCATGTTCCAGATTATTACCAACTAACTAATATAAAGTTGTGATAGAAAAATAAAACAATATCTCCTTGTATAAATAGTGACTCCAAAAATCAAAATTGAATCCACTAATTCCCAAAGATTCACTAGAATATAATTCTAATCAGTTGCACCAAATAATTTGAATTGAATTGCTTTCAGAAACTCATAAGTTGTGGCAAGTGATTGTAACATAAAATTTAGACATGCCTAAATGTCAAACATAAACTAAGGGTAAATAATTACCAAAAAATAAATTAACATAATGAGGATAGAACTTAATAAAAATGCCTAAATGTCAAACTTAATCAAGTTCATGCACTAAAAAAGTTATAAATTTATAATTTATGATTAAATGTAAAATAAAGTTAGTTCAAAATAAGGTTGTCAAATTCAATTTCCTATCTAAATTCATTTTAAGGAGGGTGAACCCAATACATAAATATTTATGGTTTAGATATAATATTACTTTAATAATTGTTATTTTCTAAATCACATAAAAATATATTAATAAATACATAAAACTAAAATAACATGAATAATTAGATAAAAAATTATCGATAAAAAAATATATAAATACAACTGAACCATCATAAATTAATATAATGAAATTGATAAATTTAGATAAATGTATAAAAAATAATATAGTCTATATATTTTGTATAAATTGTATTATTTTGTTATCGTTATACCATATTTCCATCATATCAATTAATTTTTATGTAGGTATTGTGGATGCAATATATTAAAATTGTCAAGATCCAAAAATATATGTAAATGCAATCAAAGTCTCATAAATTCATACAATGAAATTAATAAATTTAGATACAAATAGATAAACATAGTTTACATTTTTGTACAAATTAGTATTATTTTGTTTTTCGTTATTATCATAACCACTATACCATATTTTCATCATATGATCCAATTTTTATTTAAGTATTATGATCTAAAGAATAAAATAATAAACAAAATTAATTGGGAATCACTTATAATGAATTATATATTTTATCCATTTTTCTCTATCTTAATTTTAATTCATTATAATTCTGTTTAATAAATTTATTATGATCACAAAATAATAATGAAAAGAGTAACCATAAAAATTGGTATTTATGTATATATCTCTATGTATTGAATTAGTATACTTTTGTGGTAAATTTCAAACTTGCAACAAGAAGAGTTGACATGTTAGCACCTATCAGAAAATCATAAGTGTGCATATGCATAAAGAAGGTGAATCAACTACTTAAACATTTGGTTCAATGTATT
The DNA here is from genome assembly GCA_030549335.1 of Pontederia crassipes. Lineage (NCBI taxonomy): Eukaryota > Viridiplantae > Streptophyta > Magnoliopsida > Commelinales > Pontederiaceae > Pontederia > Pontederia crassipes. The sequence continues at coordinate 74,807,120 of CM060194.1, read as the reverse complement.
TCATGCGGAGTTAAGATGTATTTACGCCCAATTTTACTACGTTTTACTATTTTAACCCGAGTCAAATTGTTTTTTTTACCATAGACATAAGATTTCAAACTAGAAAGAATTATAACCTTGGTTCAAAAAATGGTAAAGTAAAAAATATCTCACGTGAATGGCAAAGTTCTGGAATAGAAGGAATAGTGAAAGTAGAATAGGTCTTAATGCATGGAATATATATATATATAAACCAAATGGCAGTGTATAGAGTTTGGTGTAAAAAAGAGTTATTTTCATAAATCACCCCTAAATTATTCTAATTTTTTGCATTCTAATCCTAAATTATGAACTTATTTTTTTATCCCTAAACTATCATGATTTTTTCACTTTAGTTCTTCCGTCTACTTCTGTTACATTTTCTGTTACTTTTGATTTTTTTTTCATTTATAATAGGACTAAATTACCCCTCCCTTCATAACACATCAAATAATAAATATAAAAGATAAAAAGGGAAAAAATCGGAGGAGGGTAATTTAAAATTTTTCATAAATGACAATTTTTTTATTTACCACTTTAATCCTTCCAATGATTTATTTATTTATTTTTATTTATTATATCATGTTTTCTAGAGGGAGGGATCATTTTATCTTTTCATAAATGAAAAAAATAAATGTAACAAAAAATGTAACAGAAGTAGACGGAAGGATTAAAATGAAATAATTATGATAGTTTAGGGATAAAAAAATAAATTTATAATTTGGGGTAAGATACAAAAAATCGTGATATTTTAAGAGAGGTTTATAGAAATAACTCCAAAAAAATATGAACATGAGAAAACAAAGTAGAAATATTAAAATTGGTTGATAATGCGTCAAACTTTTGCAATAGAAAACAGAATATGAACATGACAAAATTTGTTTAAACATGAACAAGATGAATGGGTGATTGTCTCATGATCTGTGCGCATCCTTTTGTCTTAATCATGCATATTAAATAACCGATAAAATTTATGTTTGAACGTCAGCAGAATGATTTTTAGTTAAATTAAAAGTTTGAAAAATATTTTTTTATAAGTACCGTCAGTCAAGAATTTTGGCTTCATTGCCATATGATATGTATTTGACGACCACGATATTGCTTTTTAAAAAAAAACAAAACGTTTATATATTCATTGCCATATAAATATACATTTGACGACTACTACACGATAACTATAGAACCCTACCGTTTTCTTTAGATGGTGAGTGCACGCCGAGCGATTGACCTATGCAAATTGGGATAAGAAGTATTGGGAAAACCTGGGGCTTTGATCTCCGGAAAGTTGATCAAGTAGGAGGAGGGAGGAGGCGGCCCGTACGTAAAAGAAAACAGCACCATCTCGTCGTCTCGTGTGGACGTCCGGAAACCTACGTGTTTCCATCTGGACTCGTCCAACCAAATGGTTGTCCTTGCATGGCCGTGCATCTAATCTTGTCATGCATGCTGCAGTTAGTTGCCCCACTGCATGCAGCCAATTGCGTCGATAAATTCGATCGTGCGTGCCCACTTATGACTTAACTGATCAGCTCACATTCAATGAATTTATTGACACTGCATCGCGACCCGCTGCACGCATGCAGCTTCATCAACTCTTAATCATAAGATATAAGCAGGTTTAAAGAGAAATATAACTTCGGTCCATTGTGTATATAAAGAAATGACTGCTGTGAACTCATTGGCAAGTCAAAATGCGGAAAAAAAAAAAAAGTCGTGATGGATGTCCTCGTCATGCTCGTATCCAAAAGGTTCTTGTAATATTAATGCCTCTCCGAAACACATTTATATTTTACATTCATTTTTTGACCACTTACACTTGTATTAGGAGTCCGCTACACCCCCATTAAATGACTCTTATTCTTATGACACTGTCGCATTGAATGATGTTTGGTTAGCTGATTGGCACTTACATGTATGTTTACTTGCTCAAGTTGCCAAAAACATTCAGCTCGGTTGGTAGAATTGGTGACTCTTGCATCTAAGTAAAATACAAAAGGCTGTGCAGTGGGAAATAAAAGAAGCGGAAAAAGTAAAGGTAAATCAAAGAGTCATTTACTATTGGTCAACGGGTGCTAATAGTTTAAGAATTAATATTTAGAGTCATTACTTTGATGAAAAAAGTATCATTATACTCTTTCATATTAATTTCAAATTAATCATGTGCTAATAATATATACATCGAAGGTTTTGAATAGGTAAAAAAAAGAGTGATGTCAAATAAATAACACAATAATTAAAAAAGATCACAACAATATAAAATAGAATTTCAATTAAAATTTTAAAAATCAAAATATTGCATAAAATAAACTAATGAAACAATCAAGAAAATAAAAGTAATAAAGAAAAAATTTTCATGTAATTATAAAATAATTTAAAATTTAAATATTAAGTACTTTAAAACAATATGATAATTTAACAATATAGCAAATATTTTAATCGCAAAAACATAAACTATGAATACTTAAAGATAAAAGTCTCAAAACATTAGAGTGAATGCATTAAAATAATTCAAATATCACGTGGACACATTGGAATAAAACATAAAATAATAGCATTAATAATTAATTCTAAATTAATAATGATAAAATATAAATCACACATAATTCAAATATGAAATGCAAAGGTATAAAATGCAATATCAAAAGTAAAATAATACACAAATAACATATTTATTAAATATATAATTTAGAAACACAATGACAAATGATAATCAATGATTATTTATTTATTACGTATTTTTAGCAAAAAAGATAATATGCAAAAATATATTAAATTAAATATCCACATAGTAAAATATCTTTAATTATAAATTGTAATTTATACTTTAATCAGTCACTTACATGATATTTAAAAGGTACAAAATATAATTTATATTCCAAAATTTCACTTATATCTAGATATAAGTTTTACGATTTAAAGAATATGTGGATTCAAAATGGATCTACATAAGCGGGCACACCATTAATTCATAAATTTTAATAAACACTTTTTTAAAATGAGTTTATCATAAATTTATTACTGCCATTGATTTATAAATTAATATTTGTGAACATGCTTTGGGTCCACACAATTCTTAATCCCTAAGTTTTATAAATACAAATCTTGATAAGATTTCTTTTACATCTAATCAAACAAGCCTTGACATTCCACATGTTAACTTCTTGTTTATTTCTCTACTTTTCCATTAGAATTATCGAGTAAAATTTTGAAATTGTCATCCAACTATAATGTCACCAACATTATTTTGTATGAAATCTAAGACTAATGTATTTTGGTATTTTGGTAAAAAAGATTAATTGACCAAATAAAGTAATTTAAATAAAAATAAATGCAGTAAGGATATAACAAAAGAAGATAATTTTGGTTTCACGATAGGTTGAAATTATAACTTGGGCTTAGATAATAACATTTGCACTCTCGTTTTATTATTCAACTCCCAATATCATCGAGGAAATCAATTTGATTACTCTCGTAGTTCAAATTGACAAATAGAAAGATAACCTCTCTCAAGCTTTTTTTTTCTCACAAGAACATGAGAACTTCAACCATAGAAAATAAATAGCACATTTTGAGCTAAAGTATTTACAAATGTGGTTCCTTTCACCACATTGATATGTGTTGTAATTAATCACTAATGACTCAAGTTTAGATAACAGCATTCACACTCTTGTTTTACTGCTCAACTCATGTTGTACCAATATCATTGAGAAAAACAAGTTTGGTTACTCTCACAACTCAAATTGACAAATCGAAAAAGCCCTCTCAGCTTTTCTCTCAAAACTCACAGTGAAGTTCAATAGTAAAAAAAATACTAGCACCTTTCGAGCTAGTGTACGTGCAATGTGGTTCTAAGTAATACAATCTCGAAATGTTAAAAAAATACCTCTCATTTTAAATCCTAATATATCAATTCTCTCTTAAATAAATAATATATTAATAATGTAGATCGAGTGTATCAAAAGACAGTCTCTCGACCATTCAAGATAATTAATAATGCAATATATATTTAAAATATGGCATTAAAGATACAACTAATCAGATGGAAAGATAATGAATGTTGACATTAAAGTTTGATAGCAAAAACATTTCAATTCACACATATAATTGATCTCCAAAATCAAAATAATGAGATCATTATAGTTATAAAATAACTTAGAACTAAATCGAGATTCATCATTTGAAGTAATTAAAGGCAATGAGATTAATCAACTGATAAAATAGTAGAGCAAAGTAATGCTTCTCCTTCTTGTCATTTCCAAACTCAATTCTTCTTATACATATTATAATAAGAATTATAATATCTGAAGTAATTTTATAATAATACCTAATGACTAACATTATTATAATACAATATAATGTGTATTGACGATCGCACTTGTTGGAACTATCGACGGTGGTAGCCGTCCATCACTGGTGCACCGCCTTGGCACACGGTGGATTCGTCCTTACCAATTTTTTTGCCTAATCCGCCTAAAAGAAGGGTGAATCTAGCACATGGCATATCCACCCCAATTTATTTCACTTTTAAAATAAATCAATTATATTGAATTTATTATTTATGAAGTTATTAATATGTTGTTTGTTAATTCTTCATCTCAAAATTGAATATTTTGTGTTTCACCAAATTGTACTAAATTAAAGAATAATCGAATTAAATAACTCAATTTATTGTTTATATGTCTAAATTTATTTGATTCAAAATATTTTAATTTTATTATTGATTAATCATTTTCTACCCATGCCTTTTTCCAATAATCAAATAATTTATGTTAATGCATTTTATTAATTTCTATTAATGTTTCATGAGGAAGTGTCAAGGAGTGCATTTGCTTATCTATGGAATATGTTACGAAAAGAAGGATAGAGAGACCAATTAATACAGAGATTTATGAGTTCACCTTAAATTGTACTACATCCTCAGACGATGACAACTTTTTTGTTGTGAAAAATTCATGATTACAAGGATGCAAAATAATATAGTGATGATGGAGTTTTTGTATAGGAACTCTAATACAAAAATAGAAAGTAGAAATCCTAAAACTGTTTGGGGATAGATAGCTTTGCCACCCCCTTTACTTAAGCGCCTGACATAAGAGTCATATAATGTTACAACTATGTTGAGATTCAAAGCATTTTCAACATAATATAGTGCATTCTTTCCCTTTAGAGGAGGGTAGGGATGTTCACTTTATTTTGTTTGCTATTTAATGGATGCTTTTGTTTTTCCTTTTCTGATAAATGAACATGTCATTATTCTTGATGTTTTTAATGTCATTTCTGATGGCTTTAACCATCGTATCTATTGAGGAATTTTTTATCCTTATTAGAAAAAACTTTGTGAAGAGCATTTTTCGAACGGTACTATCCCGTATGTTTCCCCATAGATCTAGTGGAATTTCTGATGGATGCGGTCATTGAAAATATGAATTTTTTTTGTGGTGAACTAAAATCCTATTTTTGTCTTGCTCATTGAGAAATTAAAAAAATATAGGCTTGAAGTTCAAATGAAATAAAAGAAAATAATCGCCTAAATAAATAATGATTTGGCTATTATAGCGTCTAATTTACACAAGTATTGTACTACTATTATGAAAGAATGCATATTGATAAATGAAGCATTACTAGTGATTTAAAAAATATTGATCCAACAATCATTGTTATGAAAGAAAGAATAACAATATATTGATATATTTTATTAAACCAAGAAGACTTGCTCAGGTCATTATCACTTAGCAATGAAGATTCTTTGAACATCAATTCAATTACTACTAAATTGTTTATTCATGGTCTCACCAATTCTATGCGCATGATTAAGATTCATGATTGTGCTATTTATCGAATTGAATTCTTATACTACTCCTATGACCAAAATGCCAAAGTATAATCATGAAGATTATAGAAATAATATTAAAGTTCATCATATCACTACAAGAAAACTATCAAATAGTGATGTGCATTAGCGACTCAAAATGTTGCAATGCTAATTTGACGCCAATGGCATCTAAATAGTGATGCCGTTGGGTCGACCAAACGTGATGTTAAGTGCCTCCCCATAGCATCGCATTAGCGTTACATGATGTCGACGCTAAATTCGGCATCATTGTGATGCTACTTACATGTTATTATCATGCGTCAAAACAAAAAAATGCACGATAGATTGTTGCATTGTATTGACGTCGACACCCTTGTGATGCTAAATTAGCGTCACATTCAATATGACAATAAATCGATGCAAGTTTAGGAGGCAATATTGGCATCGGAGGTTTCCGCTATATTGGCATCGAGAGTGTGTGATGCTAATGTAGCATCAATGCCGTTGCGACGCTAAGTCGACTGTAGCTCAAAAGGCGATATTGGCGTCAGAAGATTGTGACGCTATTCTGGGGTGCTGGGAACGCTATTAAATTGCATCGCTAAGGTGTTGTTGAGGTGATGCAAATGGTATATTGATTTGTATTGAAGTAGATAATGTTAATTTGCATAACTATATATCTTACCTATACTATAACTTAATGAATAAAAAGATTAAATATTCCTAATTAAAGATATATGTTACGTACATATGTATTTCTAAATATACATAAATACAAATACACATATATGTGCAAATATACATATACATACATACACACACGTATACATACATACATACATACATACATACATACATACATACATACATACATACATACATACATACATACATACATACATACATACATACATACATACATACATACATACATACATACATACATACATACATACATACATACATACATACATACATACACACATACATACATACATACATACATACATACATACATATGTATATATATACATACATACATACATACATATGTATATATATACATACATACATACATACATACATATGCACACACATATAAACACATGTATATGTACACATTTATTAATATAAATACATATATACATATACATATACATACATATTTACATACATAATATATGTACACATTAATTCATATACATACATATTAAATTTAATTTTAACGGACATAGCTTTTTGGAATTACCAACGGATTCACATCCCTCGATAATTTTGAAGGCTGGACACGCTAATAATTTTAATAATAAAATATTAAACATATACTTATATTATATCACATATATATTATATAAATATAATTACCAACAGATCTAGCCTTCAGAACTACTGGTGAATTTAAATCCCACAGTAATTCAGAAGGCTAGACACATCAGTAATTTTAATAATAAATTAATAAACATATACTTATATTATATCACATATATATTATTATAAATATAATTATCAATGGATTTAAATTCCTCGGTAATTTTGAAGGATATACCCGTCGATAACTTACTGATGCGGAATTTTGTATAGCGTAAATACTAGTAAGAGCACTAGATCGAATCAAGTAATAAAGAGTGAGAAGAGTGTCGAACCCACGAGGATTAGTCTATCTTTATCTTTTATCTTATTTTAATTAGATGAAAAAATTGATAATATTTGGTTCAAAAAAAATAAAACAAAGAAGATAAAAATTGATCCAGCCTAAAGTCTCAAAATAAATAGATAAAAAAATGTTCAGACAAGATGAGAGTAACAATATCTTTCAATAAAAGATCTAAAACAAATTCAAATTTTCAGATGGAAAGGATGCCAAAAAATAAAGGTCTCAAACAAGATGACATAACTATCTTATCACAATCTTAGAGAGAGAAAATTCAACGGAATCAATTTCTAACTAACTTTTGATAAGAGCTTTAGCAATGCAATCCTATTTTAAAAAAAACACCTCAACCAAGTGAGTTAATGATCCATTCATCAATCTTTAAATCTCAACCGAGTAAATAGAGATAGAATATGAAATGTTTATAGAGAGGTCAAAAGAACAAATCTCGATAATACCAACCGGTTAAAATTAGAAGAAAGCATCGAAGTCAACATACATATTCAAAATTTAAAATAGTAAATCTTATTCAACGATCTAACGAGGTCCAACAAAAATTGATCCTAGTTAGAACTCTATTACATAGATAGAGAAATTATCAAGATTGCAGTAGAGAGATAAACAAGAGATTAAAAAATAGAAAAGGAGAAATAATCTCTTCAAAAATATCTAAACTCCTTTGGAAGAATCTCCACCGAGTAGACGACCAAAGTCTCTCCCTTCTTGCCTTCGTAGTGGATCTTGAATTCTAGACTTGGATGATTAAGTGAGGTCATATGAACCCCCTTTTATAGTCAAAATTGCAACTGCCCTATGAGAATCAATGCAGATCGTGTCATCAATGATATCTGTCGCATTAATCAAAATATAATTATTTGGCTGAGGAAATCTGATGAAATTAATAAAACGGATCGTGTTATTAATACACGAGTTGTTTTATATATTGTTAGAATGATTTTCGTCCAATATATCATATTTTGAAGATATGATGATTGCTGGCTAGCATGGACCATGTTGCAAGGAACATGGGTTGTGTTGCTAAAAAACGCAGACCGTGTTGAATCAACGCGGGCCGTGTTGAATCAACGTGGGCTGTGTTGTTCAATGTGGACTGTGTTGGAATAACACGGACCGTATTGCTAAACACGGACTGTGTTGGAATAACGCGGACTATCTGGCTGTTGCAGAAATAAAAATAAGAAATTAGGCACCAACTGATTCTTTGAAAGTTTTAATTAAAGACGAGAAAAAGTTTATATATGATAGAATAAAATTACGAAAAATAGATCAAATGATATAAAATAAATATGTATAAAATGTCATGCATCACTTACCGACGGAGAGTTTCCGTTTGTAGTAGCGAAGGATTTTTTAGCCCTCAATATTTGGGAAGGTTCTTTCTCTCCGTCGCAAATGTCGTCGAAACATGCGAAGGATTCTTGTCTGATGCAAACTTTCCATCACAATTTGATTCTTGCAGTGGTTGTCGTCGTCCACCACCTCCAACTTTCCCGCATCGCTATCGCATCCCCCACCAACCCGGACCACCCCTTCCTCTCCGTCGTCGTTCCTCCCATCTCCTTGCTCTCCATCGTCATCGCCGCTCCTCTCATCTCCTTGCTCTTCGTTATTTCATCACCTCGATATCCATTAGGTCTCCTTCATCTGCTCTAGTGGTCAGCCCTCCGTTCGACGTTCCGGTTGAAGGCATCGGCGAGGGGAGCTTTTATGAGTTGCTCGCAATATCTAAAGGCAACAACTTTGAGGAGATCAAACAGCTTTTTGTGTTGATTGTATCAATAACAAATCCAATGTAATCTAATGTGTATATGCGTTGATTGCATTGATTCTATGGATCAGTGTTCATCAAATCCAATGTAATGTGTATAAGTATCAAATGTAATAATAAGATTGTATCAATAACAAGATTGTTCAATCAATGTTGATTCTTCGTTGTGTAATGTAATATGTATATGCACGCCGATTGTGTAATGGTTAACAATGTAATGGTTCAAGTTGTAAGAACATTTTACGTAGCATCACATTTTGCGTCGTGACAACTATCATCATCGTAGCACCGCACCTCTTAGTGCTACTTTAGTGACTACATAGCGTCGCAGACGCATTGACGTCTAATTAGTGCCACAAATGATGGCAAGAAAATGGAGTTAGCTTTAGTGCCATATTAGCATCAAAATGGCGTCTACATTCAATGCCTCTTTAATGTGCATTAGTGCCTCTGACTATTGCTTCGCCACATGACTTATGACATCATAATAACGTCAGACTAGCATTGACAGGTGATGCTAGTAGCGTTGTCATGCTCTTTGACTCCATGGAGACGCTAATGGTTATCAATTTTCGACATTTCTTGTCGGTGGCGCCAATGCTAATGCGTGGCTAATGTTTTTAACCTTGAGTTAACGCCGCGTTAGCGATGCATTGGTGGAGTGGCTATTTTGTAGTTTTCTTGTAGTCTGCGTAACATTCATGATGTTTTCTCTAATTTTATAGCCTTACATGAACTAGAAAGAATTCACTGTCAACAAAAGTTCTTATTATATTATCATGATGATTAAATTGTTTTTATTGTTCTAGTGAATGATTATGCTCAAAGGGGACTGTTATCATGACTTATTTTGATTATGTTATCACTTTAATTTTTATTCTCACGGGAGAATTTTCTATATTGATACTTGCAAGTCCATGTTACTTTTGAAATGAATGATTAATGATGTGTGATAATATTACTCGAGCAGCCTGCAGATGGATAATATTTACTATACTTTGTCTACCATGTTGTTGAGTTGATCCATTTTGTTCTATCAAAACACCGAACTTTGAATACTACACAAATACAAGACGCAGGAAACCAACTCAGGAAACCAACTCACTGAGTGCACGGCAGCGAGTGATCTCTGCATTGAATTGGATAGCCGCCGAGGTGCTCGAGATTGAGATTAAAACCTGGGGCGCCTTGATCACGGCGAAGGCGAGCGAGTAGGAGGAGCTGCTGTTTTAGCTTTCGATCTGTACGTAAACGTAGCATAACTCTTGTGGACGTCCGGAAACCTACGTGTTTCCATCTGCCATCCTCACTCAGCATCTCCCTTCCGTTCAATGGCCGTCGTTGTCATGCATGCAGTTCGCCCCATTGCACGCAGCCACTACATCGAGCGCACGCACTAAATCACTCATCCGCTCACGTTCAATGAATGCATTGACCCCGTCACGGGCGACCCGCCTCTCTTTTCCCTTTCCATCTTAATTAATTATAAGTTAGTTATGTAATTATATATACATATGTATAAATATAATAGATATATATGACATTGTGCTAAAGCACATATGCAAAGCAACATACTGATTTAAGCCGATCGATGAGATAATGTTCATGCAATATCCAACTTGAGGACCCAATTTGGCTACGTGATATGATAAGATACGGCTCTTTTCGTCTACTCTGATCGGTTAGCTAAGACTTCATTTGTTGGGCGGTCGATAGCATTTATTTAGTAGGCACGTACCATTAAGTTAATCAATTAACTAACCCTATTGAGGCGGATCAATGCATTATATTTTGATTACTCATTAATCGTGGCCTCTTTTTTTTTGTTTCCAGAACTTAAAATTAATTGCTAATTAATTGATAAAATTTATGAGGAACACGTATATATATTGTTGCTACGTTTGAGGATAAGGGAATAGAATGCATCTTTACGAGCAGACAGCGGGATGCGTGGGCTTTCAGAAATGGTGCATATATTGCTGTGGGGAAAGATTCGATTTATTTTCTGCACAAACCACTTTGAAAGTGTTGTTTCCGGGGCCCCTCAATGAAATTAAATGAATGAATGTTTCATTATTGTGAAATGGATATAAAACTTCTAAATATCAAATTAAATGAATTTCATTCAAAACAAGATGGCACAAAAGTAGTTCATCCTAGTTCCTACTAAGGTCGTCTGAACTACTTTTTAGTTAACCAAACAGTGGTCATCACGGAAGTTATTGAGTCCCAACTAACCAAGTATGGGATGGTTAACTTTAATTAATGTTTTAGATCGAGATGGGAAATTTGATATTTTTTCCTAAGGAAGTCAATTGTGTCTAATCCTAGAGTAAAATTAATGAGTTAATTATACTTTGGCTTAAAATAATTGTAAAATGATCACTCCTATTTTTATGAAATATGAAAGGGGTTAATGAGTATGTAGAGCACTCTCGTCACAATCATCTCACCATGCATCAACAGGCATGAAAGCGTCGAAAATTTGGCATCTTTTGACCGAGTCAAAAATTTCGCATTTTTTTACTTTCTTGGCTGAAAACACGAGTAAAAGGCGCGCGCGCGAAATTTCGCACCCCCGAAAAATTTGCGCCTGAATCCTTTTTTTCATCCCAATCATCTCACCATGCATCTAAATAAATTAGAACCATCGAATTAGTCATATTTGTTAATATGGCTCGATCATGATGATCGAATAATCCGATGATTTTGATCTTAATTACCTTTACAATTTAACATATATTAAAAATTAATATATAATTATTTTATTAGTTTAATAAGAAAAATTAGTGCTCTACATCCGTTCTACATCAAATGCTCTACATATACATTTTTCTCAATATGAAATAGTTCTCCAATCAACAACGAGTATGTATCTTACCAAATTAAAATGAATAATTGACAATTAATAATAACCAAATAAAAGTAACATTTTCTTTCCTTGTTTATTAAATGTTAAAAGAAACCGATCTAATCCATTATCAAGCTTCTCTTTGGGCCTTTGACCGTCCGAATTCGAAGTACTTGAAGTTGTTCTTCATGTCCTGATTTTAAGAATACTTTTACATTTTCAACTTTTTTTAGTTTTTTTAAAATATCCTCAAATTTTGTTCTAAGAATCTCCTTTAAATATTTAATATGGATTATTTATAAAAATAATTATCTTCACTTATTGTAAGATTATAATTAACTTGTCGAGATGATATACTAAATTTACAGGTCATTCATTTTTTGTCAATATTACAAAAAAAACTATAAAAATTAAAGTAATAATTTTACTTGTAATCTTAAGAATAACTTTGTTTGTAAAAATATGTTGATTTATATTTTTTAATATTTTGTTAGTATAAGAAATGGTATACCTCGTACGATCTGCATATAACATTATCTTACTTAACAGACATCATCATATAAATTATTAATTTGGAAATTTAAGTGAAGTGGCTAATATTAAAAATGCAAGTTAGATAATAGATGATTGTTATTATTATTATTATTATTATTATTATTATTATTATTATTATTATTATTATTATTATTATTATTATTATTATTATTATTATTATTATTATTATTATTATTATTATTATTATTATTATTATTATTATTATTATTATTGTTGTTGTTGTTGTTGTTGTTGTTGTTGTTGTTGTTGTTGTTAAAATAAAGTAAATGATGGATTTGCTAAATAGTGAGATAACATGACTTGGAGACGGTCCATATGAATATGGAGATGTTCAATAGCCTTTTTGGATGGTATTTGTAAAGCCCCACTAGGCCGCCTGTTAACCCATTAACGATTACCTTTGATGATAACGGAGCAAATAATTACATAAGTCTGATCCTCTAAATAAAATGGTTCCCACGTGAATTTTTTTTGTTTCTTCTTATTTGAGCTGTCAATCTTTTCTGACAGTTTTTTACATGTTTATTGTAATCTTATATTTGTGCTTCCTAACACTAAAAGATATAGTTTATTTCATAGGTTGATAAAACACACTACGAATTATATATTATACCAGTAACCGATCAGCAAATGATACTTTTTTCGATTAATTAACTCGAATTTTCCGGTCCCTTTAATCACACAAGGAGAGCTAATTAGATCATACAACCTTTTATTTTTTGACTTGGATCAACTGACGATTGTGTCACATGATAGAGACTGTTTTAAGTGGATGGACAGTCACAACAATGCTTACATGAAATTTTTACCCTTTTCAAAAGTAAATGACGAGGCATCCATGGTGCAATTCATCTTCCCATGCTCATCCACGTCAAGAGCTCTCAAATGTGTCATGCATATATGAAAAATTAAAGTTCATGATTATGTAGCCGGCGGAAAGTATAACATGTAGCCGCCCTTTTTGTCGATAGCAAGGAAAGCACATGGCCATTTTTACTCGTCATCAACTTCCAATGGATCTGTGGAGAGAAAGCAAAGGATTTAGCGCTAAATTAACGGCTTCGGCGACGGCTTCGCATGAGGAAGGTTAGGGGATAAGGTTTAGCTTTTGAAAAAAAAAAGGAAACAAAAGAAAGAAGGATACTGAAAACAAATGGCTCGGAAGGAAAAAGGAATTAAGGGGCGTTCCTTTTTCTTATAATTGACGTGCGAAACTTTATTATCTATGTTAATTAATGTCAATAATAAACATGAGATTTTGTTTTAATTATTCGAATCTATACTCCTCATCTGCATACAAATGTGCCATATAACATCCACGTTTGTAAGATATATATATATATATATATATATATATATATATAGAGAGAGAGAGAGAGAGAGAGAGAGAGAGAGAGAGAGAGCTGGAGTTTGACTTTTTTTTTCTGGAGTGACGATATATACTTAACCCTGGCAGTGCGAATAAGTATCTGCCCACTGGATGGATATGGGACTCGTATGTTTGCACTTGTAGAGTACCAGCCAATCAGGCTCGCCATATATTTTACTATCGGTTGATATCCGATCGAGTGCCTTAAACCATAGATCCAACAGAAAATTAACTTAGACAGTTCTTACTCTACCAGGAACTGATAGAGCTATATGTGAAAATGCGGATGATAGATTAGCAACTTGTCCCCTTTTAATTTCTTAACTTTGTATATTGTTACCTTTTCTGGGAATCCCTCCTCAGTTCAAGATACCAGATATCGTACCATCCGCAAGAAACGAATACTTGGAAACCCTTCTCTCTCATTCATTCATGCAGTGTTCGTATATCTTTGCATATATATAATTTCCTCTCTCATCCTGTCATACATATATAGTTACAGTTTCAATCTTCTCTTCCGTTATAAAAAGATCAAATATAGTTAACATTAGTTACTTACGACTTGTTCACCTCATAATCATCAAGGCACACATGCCAAATTAACCTCCATTCGAATCGCCACCACGTTACCATTTTACCAATATGTTTCACCACCTTCTCCCTTACAGCAGACTTCTCCTGCTTCACTTCACCACGATCTCCTCCCTCCTTGCCTTTTGTCTGTCTTCAACCTCCTCCTGCTCCAACTTCTCCGTCTCCCCCTTCCCTCACCCTCATCCGGACCTCGTCGCCGCCGAGCTCCAAATGTAGTGACCTTAAGCTGTAGTTGCTAATGCCGCCACTCTCTTCTTTGTTTAATGCATCTTCTTCCCTCGTTAATCACTCTGTTCTTCGTGTTAATTAATTCCCTGCAGGCAAGTGGAATCTTCACGGCGCAGAGCTCTTTTTGCGCTGAAGAGCTCCAGAACGGACCAACAATGCTTGACCGGCAATCCGATTGATGACTGCTGGCGTTGCTCCGGAACGGACTGGCGCTCCGACCGGCAGCATCTCGCGGACTGCGGTATTGGCTTCGGTCGCGGTGCCCTGGGCGGAAAAGGTGGTCCGTTCTATGTGGTCACGGATTCCTCCGACGGCGACGCCGTCAACCCAGCGCCTGGCACCCTCCGCTACGGCGCCCTCCAGGACGGGCCCCTCTGGATCACCTTTGCCGGGGACATGACCATCCGGCTCAACCAGGTGCTCATGGTCAACAGCTTCAAGACCATCGACGGTCGTGGCGCGGATGTCCACATCGCCGGCGGTGCATGCATTACCATCCAGGACGTTTCAAATGTCATAGTCCACAACGTGCACATCCACGACTGCGTCCCCACGGGCGAGGCGAACGTGAGGTCCTCTCCGAGCCACTACGGTTGGCGATCGAAGTCCGACGGCGACGGCATCTCCATCCATGGCAGCCGAAATATATGGGTAGATCACTGCTCGCTCGCGAACTGCGCCGACGGGCTCATCGACGCTACCGAGGGGTCGACGGGGTTCACCATCTCCAACAGCTTCTTCTCTCACCACGACAAGGTGATCAAATAAAGCGGCGCGCATGGCCGTCAACTTTGCATCCATCCCTTAACTAACAATGTATAACAGTAAAAAGCGAGAGCTGAAATAAACTTCTGAATCGGATTTGATTTTAGGTGATGCTATTAGGCCACAGCGATGACTACACGGCAGACTCGGGTATGCAGGTGACCGTGGCGTTCAACCGGTTCGGCGAGGAGCTCGTGCAGCGGATGCCGCGGTGCCGCTTCGGCTACTTCCACGTAGTGAACAACGACTACACCGGCTGGGGAATGTACGCCATTGGCGGTAGCGCCAACCCCACCATCAACAGCCAGCGCAACAGATACATCGCGCCGGCCGACTCCAACGCCAAGAAGGTATTGTTTGAAACCGCCATGTACACAAGCTCTTGAACTTTACAGTTTCTTTCAGTTCTGCTGATTATAAAGCTCGGTCGACTACGTTAATGGCGGTCGATCATTGTACGTGCGCAAAAAGGTGACGAAGAGAGTGGACACCGACGAGAGCCAGTGGAAGGGGTGGGACTGGAGGTCGGAAGGTGATGTGATGGTGAACGGGGCGTACTTTGTGGCGTCTGGGCAGGGAATGGCCGCCAAGTACGCCTTGGCGTCGAGCATCGAACCGAAGTCCGCGGCGCTCATCGACCAGCTCACCACGAATGCAGGTGTCCTCGGGTAAGCTAAAACTTAATAGCCTTCCTATTGTACCTCATTTTTTTAATGCCTCGTTACCTACTACTCCCATTTTTTTTAATAACATAGCTAACTCGTTTCATTATTATTATATATTCAGTATATTCTTTATTTAATTATAACAATGAGAAAATAATGCTATTAAGTAAGACACGGATGATCACACCTATATACCTATGTATTTCTTCATTTGAAAATTGTGGGCTCAGGGAACACTCATTTTTGCTTCAAAATGAGTATAATTTAAGATTTGGTCGGTGATCAATATTTTTTTTTCAAATGAATTATTAACGTACTTTACAAAAACGTTGGCGTGTGGATGTGGGCAGGGACAACAGTGCCGGAACGGGATCCTCTGGTGGAGTCTCTGATGGAGGAGGAGGAGGGCCCACCAACGCCGGAGGCAACCCCGGTGATGGCTTTGTGGGCTCGGGACCGCCTTCGTATGGATATGGACCTTATTATGGGCCTCAATATCAATATGGGCCTTTCGGCATGGTGTTTCACGGCGGTGCATCAAGAAGCGGCTGCTCTATTATTACGCTCATTGGTTTATTTTGTACCTCCTTCAGTGTTCCAATCTTCAGCTTAATTAGACTGAACTTGTAACCTGTGAGGGTTGTAGCACTCGAAGAGCTTACTTGTGTAAACTTTACATTAATAGAAAACTTAAATTACTACTAATTATTATCTAACTAATACAAAAGTGTCCAATTTTAACTGCTTGAAAGGAATTTTAGTCGGCATAAGTAAATGGGTTTAATTCAGCTCAAGAGCACATTTTTCTCTAGAGGGATCTTGAGTGCATTTAAATCATTGATCAGCATATCAATGACTCAGATAAATTATATATTTAAATGATGAATTTTAATCATGTCATATGAATCGTTCATTAGTGAATAATTCAAATGCGCTCAGCATCCCTTCAAAGTAGGAGGATGCTCAGAGATGAATTAAACTCTAAGTAAATAATACAAATGCCTTATTAGGTGCATTATGAGTTGTCCAAATAAATGATATGCGGCACGCACGATTTACATGGTGATCCAAAATGTTGGATGGTTATGAGTTTTTATAGTATTGAATGAATGGTGAGTGTGATGTTGCAAATAATCTTCTTTTTCCGTCTCTTTGTGATGTACTTTTCAATGAATATATTTTTCCCCTTTAGAGCGTAACAACTTACCTACTAATGGAGACTTCAACATGTATGATTTATATTGATCCCTTTGCTCCACCCCCAATGTGCTCGGATTCTATTGCTCCCAGCACATAGTCACTAGTCATATTTATTACTTCTATTTCTCAAACAGTTAAACTACAATTTCCTACCAGAAAACATGTACAACAGGAGAAATTTTGAGATGAAAATAATCCTTGATAATTTGTTAAAGTTTTATGAAAGATTAATGACAAACAAACTTTTGAGATTCATGCATAGTTGGCGCCTTGATCTCCATCATTGTCGTCATAGACAAGCGCGGTTAAACTCATCGTAAGAGGCTTCGCATGCCTTTTTTCTATTTTGTAGCTTGTACTTTGTACTAGTGTCTTGACATTTTAATCTCATTTGTATCCATCTGCAATTGGTATAAATAGATTATTAGAGCGTGAGTTGTAATCCCGATTAGTTTTGTAACTCAATTTCCCTAAACTACCACTATCGTATTCTTTCCTATTTTTTCCATCTCTTCTTCACTTCTTTCCTATCTTCTTCTCCGACGACTTCCAGCAACCACATGAGAAGATCAATCATGTTTTTAACATGATACTAAAGCTTCGTTGTCAATGATCCACTTGAGCTCCTCATCGCTGATTGCGTTGTTACTGCAAACTACTATTGTTGTCGGCATCTTCAATCTCTCAATGATCGCCGAACGCTTTTAGCTACAACGTCGCTCATGAGTCCAAGTGTTATCGACGTTGCAAGAGGGCAACTAGATCGCGGTGAAGGTTGGATACTCTCTATCGACATGAATATTGTTCTTCATTGCTATTCGCCGACATCAAGATCGACAATCGAAACTAGTTCTTCTTTGTTCCTCTCCCTTCGTGGTTTTTGCTTCTTTGTTTTTCCTTTGCATTTGGTTTCTAGAGATTTGTCTCCATTTTCTTACCAATCGAGTTGGTCCTCGTCGATGTTGGAGTTTCATCTCTTCTTCTGCAGTGGCGATCGTCGTCATCTTTGTTCAGAACTTGTCTCCTCGTTTGTTGGCATTGTATCAACATTCAGACGTTCTCGGCTTCGTCGGTCAATCTTCAGCATTCGAGCATTTCGAAGCTTTGACTTCTCTTTGAATCGAAATTGATCTAGTTTCGTGAATCGCTTATGGCGAATCATGACGATCGACATCTACTTCCGACTATTGACATCCTTTTCTGAAGTTTAACTTCCGTGCTTTTTCGCCATCATTATCGGCACACAGATCTTTTTGTGGCTTTTTCCAGTGTTCTTTGAGGATTGATGATCGTCAGTGTGACGCCCTACAACTACTTTTGACGTCACAAGGGGTGAAACCGAAAAATCAATCGTTTAAATTTGAATTCAAAACTTCAACGGAAACCAACGTTTCAAAAATAAACTAACCGTAGAAATTTCCAAAAATTTTGGCATGACGTATGCGTAAATTCATCTATACGCCATACACAACAATTCATATATTTCTCATTTCAACAATTAACTTCAAAACTTTAATCATCACAAGCAGTTATAAGGTCATTACTGACAATTCATCATATAGCTAAAATCATGTGACACATGCCCAAAATAGTGAGTCTCGAGCTCACTCTCGAATCAAAATTACGAGCCTGTTCGTAACCAATTATCCAATATTTTTAAAATCTTTCAAAACATTCATCAAGTAATAAATCCGTATAAGAAAACTCAATGAAACACAAAGTTAGTCATTCAATAACCACGTCTCTCACACATGCTCATTTCCTAACCCCTTTACTTTTCTTATTTCATGCTATGCAGGCTTTCATTCATTACCTGAAAAAAAGTAAACAAGAGGAGTGGGCATTAAGAAGGTCAGTGAGTAAAACAACTATCTCAAATATTAAAACAGCGAAGGACCAACCTCTTTATTTTCAAAAATCATTCTAAATCTTTTTCAATTTTTCAAGGAAGCCCATTTCAATAATGATCATACCAGAATGAATTACATGGATGCACATGCATAATAATAAAATAATATCATAAAAACTTGGAGAAACATCATCAAACACGAATATTCATACCACTCGTCAATCGAGTGCGTCTTCACACACCCCTCGTGTCACTATATCGCCACAGGGTGGTTGTTCTAATTCTGTCCTCGTATCACTATATCGTTATAAAGACGTTGAACCGCTCCTCGTGTCACTATATCGACACATAGCTTATTTCTTTTTTTTCTCATTCCATCCCTCGTGTCACTATATCACCACAAGATGATTATTCTAATTCTACCCTTCGTGTCATTATATCAACACAGGGTGTTGAACCTGCTCCTCGTGTCACTATATCGACACAGAGCAAACCGGACCCCCAATCGGTCTACTCGGAGTTGACCAATCCTCCGAGGTGAAAACACTCCGCCTTATGCGGGTTTTTACATGAAATGCACATGATGCATGAATGCAATTTTCAAATAAAAGTTTAGGATTGAAACTATCATATAAATTTTCCTTTCAAAAATCAAATATTCACTTCGATTTCACAAATAATTAACTTCGACGGTTTTCTAAAATTCATAATAAAATGGCACAAGTCATATGATGACACGCATACAAATATATGAATATGCAAGAAGAAAACTACCACAAAAATCCGTTCCACATCGGGTGGAACAATGTCATCACTCCGAAGAGTTTAGCAATTCATATCAATTAAGATAAGTTCCCTCACCTTGAATTCGTCGAGTTCCAAATTATCTCCTCCTCCGAATCCAATCAAAAGTAAACACAACCTATCACATTCGTTCCTTGATTAATTAATATTATAAAATAAATTTTGGTAATTCACTGTTCATAACTACTCGGTGTGCTTATCATAAATCAAGTCCTATTATGGATTTGCTATAATATTTACAAAAAAGGAAAAGAAGGTCTCGTCATCTAGTAACAGCCTAATCAAATCACAACAACCCACGAACTTTCACTTTCCGATTAGCAACCTCTTATAAGCGAAATTCAATCAAACTTTAAATAAAACATAATTAGAACCTTAACTACATTATAATAATTATTTTCAGCTATCCGATATTCATACCATAACCACTGTAGTCACCGCTCTCAAAATCACCGCCGCACCCATCAAAATGTCGAAAGGTCGTCGAACGCCTTATTCATCCATAATAAAATAAGTTACTTTAAATTTGTTCTCATAACAAAAATATAATCAAATGCACATTCTTATTTGCTTACTAACCACAATACGAGAACGAGTTGCCGGAAGGGTCATCGGAGGATGATCAGAATTCGAAACTTACGAACCTAAAAATAAAAGATTAGCGACTAATTATTATACGGACAGTAACCTGATTTCTTTTTAACTCATGTGTGCACCTAGTAGAACATCGAGATGAGCTCGACCGGAGTGCACCTGTTCGTCAAAAAGTTCGTTGAAAAAGTTTACCGTAAAGTCCCAAATCTCAGTCTCCTATGTGATTTGGACAAAAACATGATTAAAACCCCTCCAAATGGTCCTAATTGACCTGAGAATGATGTACAACTCACCAGGAGAAGGATCGGTGCGAATCAGAGCCGAAATCATCGCCGATGGATTTTTCATCCTCCTCGCATTTTCCCTCACTACGTCGCACACGGTGAGTCGATCATCTTATAATATATTGTAAAATGTTCATCTCGTCGTCCTCTTTCCATTGGTATCTCTTGTGTAAAAAATGGTGGCTAAACGGAGGAGATCGGGTGGCCGAAAGGGGTGGCGGTCGGAGACGTGTGCGCGGGTTACTGTAGCATGGGGTTGGGGAAGAAAATGACCCGCACTTCTTTTTGTACACATGGGTTTATATTTTTTTTCTGCTGTCCTTTCCTACAAAGGTCCAAAATGTCCATTTCTTTTAAATTTAATTACACCTTTTTTCTTTCTTAACGGATGTTATAGTCATTTACCTCCTTCGGCTACTCTCTTCGCTCATGTCATTGTCGCATATAGAAGCTTGTATTCTTCTGGCCGATATCTTTCTTCTTCTATGTTATTGCCATTTATATTTGTCAGCATCGTTATCAGAATGTAAATCTTATTATGGCTTTCATATTGTTTGAGGATCGACGGTCATCTGAATCTTGTCTGGTTACCTCCGTCTTCGCCCACGTCATTGTCACGTATAAGCAATGTTGGAAGCTTGTGTTCTTCTGAATGATACTTTTCTTTCTTTGTTTGTCTTAATTTCTTCTTCTTTCATCCGTTGATCATCTCGATCGCGTCTTTCGTTCTTCTTTCTGCTTTTGTCTTTTCTATTTTTCCCTTCTTCTCCATTTTTGACAGGCCAAGGTTAGTGACACACTAGAATTCACTTTGGCTTGTACTGCTTCTCCTTCTCCTCTCTCTGATCCACGTGTCGCAGATGTTCGACGGATTTGAATGGTCGAGGAGTGCGTCATCCATCTACATGTTGGCAACCACAGTGTCATCTCCGACCACGACTTACAAGTGTTCCACGAATTGCTTTGGTTCTCACTCCTTCGCGGCCTCGACGATGACAAGCTTCCTGGCATCAACTTAAGGGGGCTGATGGAATTCATGCATCATCAACATCTTGATCTCCATCATCGTCATCACTGGTGAGCGTGGTTCAGCTTGTTGTGAAGAGTTGTAGAGGAGGCTTCACGTGCTTTTGTCTATTTTATAATTTGTATAAGTGTCTTGTCGTTTTAATCTCATTTGTACCATTCTACAATTAATGTAAATAGTTTCTACCAGTGCTAATTAGCGTCGCGAGTTGAACCGTTGGCACCATTTTCTGAACACCGAGACTGGCTATCCAAAAAAGAAGAGTGCAAGTTGTAATCCTGATTAGTTTTGTAATTCAATTTCACTTTAATACAATTGTCATCTTCTTTCCTATGTTTTTTTCCTCTTCTTGCTTCTTTCCTATCTTCTTCTCTGGCGACTTTCGACGACCATCCGAGGAGTTCGATCATGTTTTTTAATACAACAAATAAATTATTAAAATATCAGTGATTGAATTGTGATGAAATTAATCACAATAAATAAGCTTGTCGCCTGTATGTCACAAAGTTCATAAATAATGTACGATGACATATGTGATTCATGTTAATCACAAATATAATGACATATTATATACCATCACAAGTATATCTGCCACTATTCCATCTTAACATTATCTGTGGGTCTAAATTGTAATCTCGTGATTTCAATCAATGACAACTCTTCATCCCTCCATTATCATGAGATAAGTTATTTACTTAATTATATAGTGTGTCATGCAAATACTACATCATGTCAATAGCCTATGACAATGTCTTTTAAAAAGTGAATGGTGCATCACAAACATTACATGAAATCGTTAATAATAACAATAATGTATGTGGCTTCACATAACGACACATTTGTTGTCTTTTATCTTATTAACTTCTTCATAATGGAGAAATTGGATACACAACACAAATGTTGCGGTATTCATATCTCCTAACAATATTTTCTCTTTGTCTTTCACTTCATGAATTTCCCAATCTTCCACCTCATGATATCATGAGTTCTCCTCTCTCTTCTTTGGTGAAGAACTCTTCTCTCCTCTCTGGTGACAAAGTTTATTTGGTGACATTCTTTACCTTCTTGGAAGCACGAGTGTCACTCGACAGTGAATAATATGTTTTCAAGAACGAAGCAAACATCGAACCGACATGCCAATTGTGTCACGATTCGATGAATTTAATCAGATTCAACCAAATATTTATTTTTTATTATTTCATATATATATTATGAATGATACTATAAAAAATTATAATAAACATACCATAGTAAATATTTTTATTAATATTAAACATTAAATTTAAATATTTTATTTTCTAAATAATATTTATAATAAATATTTTGATAAATTTATTCAATTTCATATGAATTTTAATATGTTTTAATAGACTCATTATATTTGAATGACATGACAATATTTACATTATTAAAAAAATATGTCAATTTGGAGCTCCATATATATTATTTTTAAAAGAGTTTAAAGTTTAACCATAGAATTTCATTTAAATTTATTATTATAATATAAATATTATAAAAATTGAATAAATTATTTTGTGGAATGAGTCTCAAGAAAATTTAATTAGAAAAGTTATCCCTATTTTTAATTTAAAAATATTTGTATTTTCATTTTTTATATTAATATATTTTTTCTTTTTAATTTAATGATTCTTCTGTTAATAACTTTCATTTCATATCTTTATATTAATTTTTTTCTTCTTTTTTTCCATTTTTATTTTTTTCTCTCATTCTCTCTTTTTCCTCTTTAATTTTTCACTCATTATTCTCCTTAAATTTCTCACCTCTTTTATGCACCATTACCTTCCTTTTTTCCTTTCCCAATTATTTATTTTCCTTCCTTTTTATATGTTTTGATCATTTGAATTTTATATTTTTTAAATAAAAAAATGGATTGAATCGATTCTACTAGTTGAATCGGATCCGATTCAATCAATTTTTTTACACTTACAATTTTGAATGAAAGTCGAACCAAACTAATTGGTCAGTCCGATTTTCAAATCACTAAGTTGAATGTTCTTTAGAATTCACAATAGATCACATTTCACTCGATCACCTTTTTGGCCATGGTTGCACTGCCAAGCACCTTAGACCTCTCAACGAGCACACAATGAGAGGATGGTCCACAAGGTTGGATTTGATGAGGTATTGACACCGGGTGCCACTGCTCCTTTGTGGGCTCAAGGATGTCCTCTTCATGACAATGTTCAAGTAGATAGTGCGATTGCTATTTTCCCCTCTTACTCGCAAATAAGAATACTCGTGCATGATGAACACTTGCTTTGACGAGTGAATACAAATTTTGCATTTTCACGAAATAAAAATGGTGGTATCATGAGTTTCAAAATGATTTAATAAAAAAATGTACATTAACCAAGTTAACCTTATTTTGCTACTTATTTGGTGATATTCATCAACATAAACATTTATTCTCAATTTTATTATGAAACAACGCGTGACGTATATCAATTTTCCTCAATCATAATATTTGTATTCATTAACAAAATAGCATGCTCGTAAAATGCCATTCCAAACTCATTCTTTTATCCTTTATATTGTTTTAATTTATTTTTTTGAGTTCCCTTGTTAAATTATCCTACAATTCACACTTAGACTTATTTGACAAAGTTAATGATTTAATTAGAGGATAACAGTTCGTCTAAAGAATAATATTTTGATTAGAGTATAACAACTAGCTATTAGCGGGATAGTAGATAACTATTTATTTATAAATTTAATTAAAATTATTTGATAAAGATAGCGATTAAATTAACATATTATATAGAATGATAATAATAGACATAACATATAATTTATATTCATTTTTATACACATCATTATTCATAAAAAAAATAATTTATAATATAGCGATTAAATTATTTGATAAATATAGCGATTAAATTAATTTTTTTATAAATAGTAATATTTTAAATATTATTTTAATGTAGAAATATTGATTACTAATGCGTGTAGAATTGATAGCAAACGTTAGCAAGTGCATCAGTCGCTCAAGTAATAAAGTGAATGAGTAGAGTTATCGTTCCCACGAGGATGATTAATAACTTAAATTTTATTTTAACATTATTAATTGAGAAATTAAGAAAATAGTTGATTTTAGACGTGAATAAAAAGAAAATAATAAAAATAAAGGAAATGGTCACACAAAGAAATAATGATTTGATGATTAGAACACCTAATTATCACCACTAGAATGTAATGAATTTTCTTAACTTAGAATTCGTTAAATCAATAACAAAGTGAATTCTCAAATTTAGTTAATCAATATTTCATACTTTAACTACTATCTTATGAATAATTAAAATAAATCAATCCTTTCGATTTTTAACTTATCTAATTAAATCATAAGATGCATTTAATCAGAATCAATATTAAGGGCTTTCTCAAGTCACCTTAATAACTTCACAAATTATGTCTCTTTCAATTTCTCTAATTGTGGCATGCAATAAATAAGATCAATCCTAAAAACTATTATGAAAATAATAACTTCTTCTTGAATAGCAATTAAATCACAAATCATGAAATCAAAGGAAAGCATTAAACATATAATTGTAATGCTATTAAAGATTCAAACTAAATTAATATCAAGAAGAATCCAATACATAAATATGGTTCAACTAAGATGACCCTAATGGAGGAATAAATATGAGAATAACAACATCAAATCTAATGAAAAAGATTGAAAAAAAAATAAAAACTCTAGCATAGGCTAAGCGCGTCCTCTCTCGAGTTTCCGGCAGAGCTTCGCTATTGTCCTCGATCTTCTCCTCTTTGTAAGCTTCAGAATAATGCTCTAGGGATCTTTTTCAAGTCCTCTTCTGCCTCCTTTATATGTTTTCTCGTCCCCCCAAGAAAAGAAATATTCAAAAAGTGGATAAAAATAGCTTTAAAACGGCCTAACAGACCGTCGTCACGGCCGTGAAAGACTCTGTCACGACCGTGACAGAAGGCTGAAAAGGCTGAAAAATACTTAAACATTTTTTTCTGCTGAAAATTGTCTGTCACGATCATGACAGAAACTGTCATGACCGTCATAGTAACTTAGTCAATTCTTTTAGTGCTGAATCTTTCAGTCATGGCCATGATCAGAACTGTCACGGTCGTGACAGTCTTCTAAGCTGTTTTAAATTTTTTCTTGCCTTTATTTCGACGTTTTCTCATATCCTGCCATGAATAATTTCCAAATTTAGATAGAAATCAAATCTAAATAAAATTATATGAAAACAAATCAAAACTCTTCTTTTCTAAACATAAAAATATTCTAAAATATTAATCAAATGACCCAAACTAATGCATGCTTTTTCGTGCTTCAATTACTTAAAAAATCTTATTTGAGTTGCAAGTAATTTAGCGTGTTTCTCTATGCTCTCTCTTCATGCTATTGATATTTTTTTAAATAATTATGAATTAAATTATTGAATAAATTTATTAAATTAATTAATATAGAAATAAGAATAAGATTAAATAAAATTTATTTTTAGAAATGTACAAGATAAAGTGAAAAAAAGTGAAAAAGCAATATATTTTTTAAAATAATTAATTTTCTATGTAATTATTAAGTGTCCATTGCTTTTTCATTTTTTGTTTAAAAAATACTAATTAATTTATTCGATCAATTAGATGGAGTTAAACGAATATTTTATTACGACATAAATGAATGCCATTTGTTTTTAATTTCATATCTCTTATATTTCTGTTTTGTTTTTCATTTTTTTGAGAAGATGAGGAGTCACTTTTTTTTATATTCTCCTTTTGGATCTGACCATTCACATCTTTATCTTTTGCAACTCTATTGATGTCACTCATCGGTGGACTTACAACTTTCAAGGCATTTTTTTTTATCTTTTATCTTGAGAACGGAAAAAAGTAAGGGTAATATAATATTAGTACTAATGACCATCAATGAAGGATGATTTATATTTCTTAATTATTATATAGTCTCTATAGCACATAATTAGTTTTAACCTAAACTAGTATATCTCCCGCACGATGTGCAAGTGTGAAAGAAAGTTATAATATTAACAAAATATATTTAAATTTAAATTTAATTTTAATTTAAGTAAATTACTATTATTTTGAAAATAATTAAATATTGATAAATATGTATAATACTTATGTTTAACTTTCAACTTTCTTGATCACATAAGACTGTTTGATTAAGAAATAAAATTTTACTATTTATATTTAAAAATTTATATATAATATCATTAGGTAGCCTCATTTAAGATCTATAATCAATGAATATAGGTAGTGGATAGAGTTTAGATTCAATAATGGAAAAATAAATATTGGTAAAGTTAATGATTAAATAAGCTGATAAGTATAAATGGATATAAGATAAATTTTTTTTTTATCAAATTCTAATATAACACACAGTAACAAATAACTTTTTATTGCATCATAATAAATAATTTAGTTAGATTTATTTTGCTATTTTGAAGAATATATATATATATATATATATATATATAGATATATTGTAATTTATTTCCTTTATGCAATAAATAACTAACTTTACAATTAAAAACAAAATAAGAATAAATCTTTTTACGTAGCAAATTAGATAGAATAGTAATCTTTATTTTTAAGATAATAATTTTTTAAAAAGCATCTGATTAATAATAATAACATAATTTTTAGATAATCTTTATTATTATTATTATTATTATTATTTTTAATGTATATTAGCTTCGCTACAAACATAAAACCATATTTCTAAAATATAATACGATAATAGATCTTTATAACATAATTTCTTAAATATCATGTAAATCATGTACTAAAAAATATTTATTTATTTATTATGTCGTCATCTCAAATCATCCTAGTATATATCCATAGTCAAAGATAGAGCCAATTAGTGGCGGGTGCTGTGACACTTACATAAAGACTATGTAAATATTTGGATAAAAAACAAGAAAAGTTTGTGTTGGTTAAATAGTGCAAAATATTTTTGAATTTAAGTAATTTATGAACTTTTTTTAAAAAATAGTAATACATAATTTTTTGTATTATGACAAATTTTAATGTTCATCCTACCATTGTAATTAACACTCTTTTTTTATATATTTTTTAACTTCTTATTTTCTTGTGACATTTATTTTCTTGTTCAACATTTGCTAAAGTACTATTTGTTATATTGTTTATTAAGAATAGCATTCATTTGTATTAGTTAAATTTTGTTAATTTATTAAAATATTATATATACTTGACTATATTATTTACTTTTACTTATCATACCTATTATACTTCTTATCTAAATTTTTGCTTTTGAATGTACATTGTGGCAATGTATCTTTATTTTAATAATATTATTACATTCTTCATAATGTTCCATTCATTTTATTACATTACATACTAATGTTATAATATTATTTCATAAATACCTTTAGATGCACTTTATTCTTGATATTTTAATGTTTAAAATTGAAACCAAATGTTTCACTTGATTTTCTGCTAAGATGTGAGAATAAAACTCATAGCTTACAAAAATAAATTAATATTGAAATAGTTTTTACTATGTTATATACTATATAAATTACTATGGAGCAAATTTTAGTATTGCTACTTTTTGTAGTCTGGATGCATCTGAAATCAATTGACATAACTAGTATTGTTTTCATCTTTGAAGAAATAAGCCAAACAAAAAAAAAAAACAAATAGTGGCTTAATGCTATCAATGCAAAAAATTCCAACACTTCCTATAATATTATAGCATATAATAGTATTGAAAGATCAGAACTAAATTAGTAAAAATATGATAGAGAGAGAGAGAGTTATGATGGGCCTCATCCATAGTGGCTTAATGATTGGACTTAAAACAAAATAAAAGTTAAATTAATTTGAAGTCAAAATTATATATATAAGTGCAAGATCAACTGTAACCGCACATGCATGCATATATAGATGTCTGACATGAGAAAATATAAAACTCATACATGCATCAACATAAAGTGGTAGAGATCAAATGAGACCCTTCAGATGCATGTTAAAAGTCATCTCCATGCGCAATGACTGTGTTGATCAAAGTGATTTACTCAATTGTACATTTATAGAAATTCTGCAACAAAAAAACTATATGGGAGGCAATTATACTCTTACAATTACAATTAAGTGGGCAACCATCTAAGATAATGCTAATTTATAAAAAAACTTTGGTAGTACCTTAACAAAAAAAAAGAGCAATAACTAATGATAAGTTGTAAACACTGTGATCAAATTTTAAAAAAAATGAATTTTCTATAACTAATTAATAATTACTCAACTGTGTAAAATCCTATAATATTAAAATAAATTATTAAAGACAAGCAATTATAATATATTAATTTAGAATCATTTGAATTGGTTAAGGCAACCCATCCTACCGTATATATGCTAATTAAGAAAAACTTAAGCAACAATAGTATATTAATTTACAAACAAAATAGGTTTAGAAACTCACAAAAAAAAGAAAGAACGTGAATATTATTTACCATTCTACTTGTGGTATCGAACCTGTTGAAAAATAATCCATAAATATAATTATGAATTAAGCCATATAATAAACACGAAATTTCTAAAATGATTATATATCAATGAGATAAAAAAATTAGTTAGGAAAATCATAACCTTTTTTCATTTCTAATAAATGAATACATAATAACTAATTAATTGCTAAAGATAAAAACTAAGAAAAAATTATATAGTAAACTATGAATGCATCTAAGAAAGAATCTCAACAAAAAGAGAGTGTGTGTGTGGAGGAACATTGAATTCCTTTCTGGTATTTATAAGGAGGAGGCATAGATAAAAAAAACTGATAAAGGACTCAGTTACTAAGATAACCATCTAGCTACTAACTATTTAACTAACCATTTATGAATATATGATCCATTGTTTTTTTTCACTTATTGCTAAATTTAATATACTCGTAAGCTAATACATAGGTTTGCTATAGTCCATCCACACTATTTATCCCACTTTCTTGTGGAGGTTAAATATATATCATGTATGGTGATAATTAAATCTATAGTTAATCATATGAAAAGTTTTTTTAAAAAAATATGTACTTGTCTTTCATACAAATTTAGTTTATAGCATTTTAATTACACAGTACTCCAACTTTTCAACTAATGCCAATTAAAAATCAATTATTTAACAACGGGTAGAAAATGTTTAAACTAACGTTTGGAATGAAACAATACAATATAAAATTATTAGGAAATTAATCTATAAAAATGTAGTTTAATCTAAATGCATTCCCTTATTTTTCAAATTCACCAAACTCAACATTTATGTTTATGAGTGAATTTATATAGTAAATTAATTTTAATATTTTTAATGATTGTATTTTCTTTCAATTACGTAGTGAGTATAATTATTGATATTATTTATCTAATGGATATATAAACATTAAGTTATTGCAATCATTATCTAAATGTTTAAAAAGTTATTTATATTATTTAGAGGTATGAACACGTGGCACATTAAAAAAAATGTCAAATGTTATTCTCTCCTTGAAAGTGCTATTTCTTTAATATAATATAGATTCGAAATTGATATATATAATATGAAAATTAAATGTCACTATTTAATATTAGAATCTAGGCCGGATTAAGGAAGAACCTTAGCCGAGTTCCAACTTTTCTAGAGTCAAAGACGTTCTAAAGATTTTGTATTGGATGGTCCAATACTACAATGGAGCTTGGGCTGGATGCGTAAAAAATTGATTCTCATAGATCTAGGGGCCGTTTGATTATAGAATATCTTTTGGAGAATAAACAATTTTATTCAAAAGAATATACTATTCTTCTTATATTCTTATTCTGTCATTTGTTTGGTTCGACCGAAATAAATTTTATTTTGTAATAAAAATATTTTATTATAAATACTTGACATATAATAATAATTATTATTATACAAAATAATAATATATTTTTAAATTGTAAAAATAAAAGAAATGTAAAAAGATGAGACGAATGGATAAACAACTATTCCTTTATTTTGATGGAATAAGAAAATTGATGTATCGTGGAATAAAATAGTGGTATCACGATTTTCTAGATGGTTTCATCGAAATAGAGTGTTGACCGACTTAATCCTATTCCGCTATATGTTTGACGATATTCACCTGAATAAACGTTTATTCATCACTTTATTCTCCAACCAAACGCCGCCCTAGTATATATATAGGCTTGATCCAGGGTCTTATCTTTTTTAAATCGACTCAATGTATTTGTAGTTAATTATGAAATTTAATTCTTGCTCTTGTTTACTTTTGCAAAAGTATATAAAAAGAAAAATAAAAAGAAAGAATTAAACTCTTACTTTCCAAACTTATTATATTAGTTTTTGTTTGGTTTCCTTGTTTTTTTTATTTTCTGATAGAAAAAGAAGAATGTCATGAACAATATGAAATTATAACTACTGATTCTTAATACTTAAAAAATAAATAAATAAAGGAAGCATAATAATTCGGTAATTATAAGTGTCCTTTCATCGCAAGATACCATTTTCCCTTGTCATAAGCACACCCATCCATCCTTAGAAGGGGACATGCTCTTTTCTCCTTTTATGCCATTTCTCATATTTGCAATTTTTCAGAAGAATTGGCATTAACACATTCAATTTTCATCCATAGTTGTACTCTTATTTTGTCATCACACATTAACCTCAATTATTATAATTATAAAACAAAAAAAAATTGCAATTTGATAAGCTGTTAAATTCATAAGCAACAAACTTTTAGAACCGAATTATGTGTTCCTTGTAACAAAATCTATAGCTTTATCATGTTTTCTCTATTAATTTGCAGAAAAGCCCAATGATATTGTTACCATCCTTCAATCATCTTAAAATTCGCATATGAGTAGTAAGAATACTGAAAAAAAAATGTTTACACTTGGATCATATTTTTGGTTCGATCGTGAATATAATATATTATTATACCTACATTATTTGCCCAATGATGTTGTCAAAATCGCGAGTTAACTCGTGAAATCGGACGAGTTTACGATATCAAAAACAAGTCAACTCGAAGGAAAATCGTTCTCGCTCGTAAAATCGGTGGACACTCCAGCCGTGTCCACCCAAACCATTTTTTTTGTTACCTGAGTTCGTGTCACGCTATGCCCTAAGTTACTCAGGCCCCAAATCCAAACTGTTCAACATTGCTGGTGTTCGCCGCCGCTGCTGTTCGCCGCCACTGCTGTTCGCCGCACGCCGCTGTTCGCCGCCGCACGCCGCTGTTCGACTTCGGGGTATGCCACTGCTCGCCGACGCCAGCTTTTGTTCGCCCCTCTCTCGCTCCTT
This sequence comes from Pontederia crassipes, assembly GCA_030549335.1. Classification (NCBI taxonomy): domain Eukaryota; kingdom Viridiplantae; phylum Streptophyta; class Magnoliopsida; order Commelinales; family Pontederiaceae; genus Pontederia; species Pontederia crassipes. The sequence continues at coordinate 74,774,760 of CM060194.1, read as the reverse complement.
CTCCCTCCTCTCTCCATCTTCCTTCTCTCTCCTATTCTGCTCGGAGAGCCACCGTGTTAGAGCTAAGGGCTTTGCTCGGGCAGGGAGGACACTCGTCCTCTTTACTCCTACAGTTATTATTATTTTTGGTTTCCTGTTTTCTTTTTTGGTTTGACAACATTGGTTCTGAATATTAACTATTAGCATTTGACATAGGACAAAAAAATCCCTATGAAGCCCAAACTCAAAATAAGTCCTTTATGATTAGTGTATTGGACCCAGCCCAAAAAGTTGACGGTCTTTTCGCGCTCCGACGGTCGGGGGAAAAATCACTTTGATTTGAAACCTCTCCAGTGTCCACAACAGCAGGGGGAAGCGAGCGCCGAGTGTCGGCGACCGAAGAGGGACGAGCAGAAGGAGGGAGCACAAGGGCGGAGTGAAAGGAGGAGATACAAAATGGAGCTGGAGGAATTTGAGCCTCTCGATTTCGAGGAAGAAGACAAGATTCTCAAAACCCCACGAGCCGCCAACAAAAGGTGACCCTTTGAAGTCCACTTCGAAACTTTTTGTGTCTGATAAATGATATTTTCCTGCGTGATCCTGAACTCACCCAAAGGATTAAGCTTTTAAAGACGATGGTTGCTCTGTATGACTTAGATTCCATTAATCCATCTGTGTGCTCGAAGAAATCGTGTGCTAGCAATCAATGGTATTGACTCTTGATGGAAGTGATGGTTAAATATGCTTCTGCTTATTATGTTCCATTTACATGCTTAACGGTGCATTTTGTGTTTCTTTATCCTTGTTTTACAGGAGAAAGCTCATCAATTTGGATGATCTCTTGGATGACCACTATGCAGAAAGAAAAAAACCCTTGGAATGCAAATCTAAGAAATCATCTTTGAAGAAAAATTACAATTCGGATGAAGAAGACAATAGAACCAAAGAATTGTGTGCACTTGTTGACAACTGTGAGAAACAGGTTTTTAGATTAAATACATATTCATATAATTTAGTTGTATGATTCTATCTGCTGTGTGCTGATAGCCTTTTCTACAGTTTAATGAAATGCATGCAGAAGAAGAGGTCCAACTATGGGGGCAGAAAATTTTTGGATGTCAGGTTGTGCAGATTACATTACAGGAATTTACTCTTTTTGTTGAAGAAAAAAATACTTTCTGGTGTAGTGCTCTTTCTAACAAGCCATTTATTTGATTTTGTTCATGTTATACAGAAGGCACATCCATCAATCAAATTGGAAGATCTTTCAAGGTGTCAGCTTTTGCAGTCTTTGTCATCTCATGAATTGATTTCGGACATTGATTTAGATATTCAAAAAGGTTTACTACTCCCCATGTTTTTCATGTGTTATTCACTATGTAATTGGGTTCTTTTCTTCCCTTAAAAAGTAGTTATGTTTTCTGCATCCTTTGGCTATATAAACCATTGTGTGTTTTACACTAATATTTGTTGCAGGCCTTGATACACCCAAATTATTTGTAAAATGTCATATGCCCCTTTATGTTAGTTGCACCTAAGTTTAGCAACATAACTTTCTTTTGTTCTCTATAAGTTAAACATAACATGTGTTTGATTTGTGGCAGCATTCTGTTTTTATTGAACTCCATCAGATGCATAAATAATATCTGTCATATTAGTTCAGAAATCTAGAAGGCTATCTCAATAAATGTAATATACATCACTTTGTTCTGTAACTTTAATATCCAATTGAATAATATATTAGTCATTAGATATCTTGGCATGATTGGAAGTTCTTTCTATAAAGAATAGGATTTGTGCCCTTTTTCTCTGAATGTTCCTATTCTATAATGTATTCAGAAGGTGAGAGCTTCCTGGAAGGGTTGTTGACAAATAAATGGTTGTCTAAACTGGCCTTTGTATCTGGTCGGGTTGAAGAATCTCTAGCAATATGGACATTCAATATATGTAAGTATGTAGTCTTCACTCTTGCTTTCAGTATGTAATGAATCTCTCTTACATTTTGTCATTAATTTTCTTGTTTTTAGTGTTATACTCTTCAAATGTAAATCTACAGTTTTCTGCATGTGAATTTTGGTGCGATATCCTTTTATCTAAAACTGAGGTAATTATCATCTCTCTTTGGTGTTCTTGAAAAAAATAAAAAAACCTTTACCTGATCTGTCATGTATTTAACACTCTGAAATTCCAGGCTGGACAGCCGCTGGTACTAATAAGTTGGTTGCCAACTTATTCTGAGCTCAAATGTGCTCTGGACATATATGGATATCTATCTGATTCATCTGATAGCTCTTTACAACGTTCCCAAACTCCTTTTACAGGTTCGTTCCGATTGTTTTCCAAGTGCCCGATGATATAGGAATTTCATGGTACAACCTTTTTTTTATCTATTTATTTTATCTCTCAGTTCAGTTGTTCATATTCGATAGTAAATATGAAGTGGAATCCAATTTTATCCTTCCATCTTTTTCATGTTCTCAGAGAAGACACACATGCTGAATTTTGTTAGCTCAATTCATTTCTCAGCTCAAATGTTTCTATTCTGATTTCTTCCAATACTGTTATGAAGAGAGTTATGAGTTAGTCTCATGTCCTCTTTTCTGATATTTCCATCCACATTTTGCATATAATAGTATCACTGGATGTAAAACTGAGATAGAACATGAATAAGTTTGGACTAATTTTCTTTCTACTTTTAAGATTCAGGATTTGAAGGGCCACCTGAGAATATTATTTCATGGATTCAAGTTGTGTCTGCGTGGTGTCAAATCAGGTAAATGGTGCGGATGTGTGTAGGTTTTAATATTAATCATTTTCCGTATTGACTTGAAATGTAATAAATGCAAGAGTTGTATAACTCAGATTGGTAATGATGTCAAAATATTTCTTAGATAGATACTACATGCCTATGCCCCCAGTTTAATTAAATGCATGCTGCCTGCCATGTTTCTGGCACGAGTTCTATAAGTCTAGGACATATAGCCCAGCTTCAGATACTGATTTCTTGGATCACGGTTGAAATTGATTGCTTTAAATAATACTTATTCATAAATTTGTCTCCATTTCAGAAGTATTCATGCTCTGTTCTCCAGTTCTGAAGCAGAGGAGCTCCTCGAAGTAATCATTCACCTCTTTTTGGATCGTCAATTTCAATGCTTATTGTTACTTTTGAATGAAAGTTTGTCATCAATCATTAATTACTTTAGTGATGAAGAATGGGAAGTCAGTTGCAAGAAAGTGGCAGAATCTATTGCTCGCAGGTGAATACATAACTAACTTTTTATAAATTTGTTCTTGTAAAGATTTTCGTTAGTTAAGCTCCACATCCATCTTTGTCTCTCAGGTTAGGGATGTGTTTTTCCGTTTAATATATATATATATATATATATATATATATATATATATATATATATATATTAATTCATTTGTGGAAGTTTGTGATCAGTTCACTTGTCTCCCATTTCAGGAGTTTTTTTTTTAAACGAGAAAGGACGACTAGCAAGATGGTAGTCATCCAGTAGTTACATTAATAATAGTAGAGGTTACAAAAAAAAATTGATAGAAAGGCTAACAAAAGGCCATGAATAGAAAATGACAGCATCATACTACGCTATATCAAAGATGACTTCTTTATTCCGGTGCGGTGCACCGAAAACTACCCTTGCTCTTGCATCCCAGATGAGGTCACGGCCAAAAACAGGCATTGAAAACAGTTGACAAGAGCCACACGGTCATCCCAAAAAATGAAAACTCCTATTCATGAAGAGGGCGCAGTTCATCCTTCAAAGGATGCTGGCTGCCTACTGCAGTTGGACAGCACACAATTTTTGAACAAATGGGTTGCGGGCGCGCTTTCGCCTGACACCACAGGCCCGAGCCACCAGTTGGTGGAGAGCCATGGCAGGAGGCCGTGTTGATGGTGGGAATGCGGCGCCGGTATACTCGCAGGTGGGCACCCTTCCTGGACTGCTGTGGGTATCACCGGCTGGAGTCATGTCGGTCGAACCTGCGGGCTCCGGCGAGACGGCTGTGGGATCTGGCGCGGCAAGGTTGGAGGAGATGGAGGTGGGGTCGCCGACAGGGATGGTGATGACCGCGGGTTGGAGGTGATGTGGGATGCCTCACCGACTACGCATCCATTTCAGGAGTTGTTTGTAAAAATCAAAAGTTAAAGTTAAGACTTGTGAAAAGTTTCTCATATTCTCCAGCTGTCATATGAAAAAAAAGAGACGTGCCTGTATCATGTTTGAAATTGGAAATTGTTTCTTCCATTGAGCGAGATGACATAAATTTCAACTTCATAGTTTCATTAATCCCCAAAAACAATGGCTTATTGGGAAAGCTGGAGTGTGGTTATCCTGATTTCTCAAGACATGATTCTGGACTTGGGCTAGGGGCCAGTTCTCTTTGTGTGAGGTGCACAAGCTTCTGGGTGATAGTGGTTGTCTCAAAGAAGGTGATTTGCTGACTGGTCGTTCCTCAAATGTTAACTGGGTATCCCATTACGGATCAAACAGTTCACTTGGCATTCTGGTGGCAATGATTAATTATAGTCTATCGAAAATGAACATCAATGTCTGAAACAATATTCATTCTGTGTGATTCTAATGAGGAAGATTGTGACCACCTTTTTTTGATGTGAGATAGCTAGGGCAATTTGGCTGAAAGTTGGTTGTCAATAGATTGGCTCAAGATCAGTGACTGACTTCTAGAGATCTTTTATATTTAGTGAACCCCAACAAATAATCAGACTTCTGTCTCTGGACGATGTCATACCACACAATTGCCTTCCTGTGGCCAATTTGGTTTCAGTGCAATGCATGCATTTTTTAGGGGGAGACATCATATGTTGAAACATCATTGGCATGGCGTTTCTTATGACCAGTGAGTGAACAAGGAACATTTCATCTTTAGGCATGTTGTAAATAGCTCTCCAAGGCATAAATTAACCATACATTAACAAAATTGGATGGTTTCAACTCTGGCAAACATCGTTTTCACCCTCAAATAGAAAAATAGCAATAATGTATTTACAACCATTCTCTAACTATGGGATTCTGAATCATGTAGTTACAACATATTATCAACATAATTTTGTTGTGCTAGTTGAAGTTCAGTGAAGTCCTATCCCAAATGTAACGCCCCCAAAATTCGGCCCCAATTTAGTTACCGAACTCTAGGTGACATTACTTTTTCAAAACCTAATTTCATAAAACTTCGCAGCGGAAACATAATAATAAACATAAAACATTAATATCATAAACAACGGAAGACTAAGTGAATAAAATCTCAAGATACATAAATTGGCCCATGGGCTTGATAGGCTCTAACATACCCAACAAGGGTTCATAAACATAAAGAGTTCAAGTAAAGGTACATGATTCTAACGAGGCTCATAAGCCATACATATTTAACCCTTATAAGGATTCATCATCATGACGTAATATGAGTAGGATAACTTGGGCCGTAGCCCGACCCGTCCATGCGCAACGTTTCCGTCATGAGGCTCTCGCCGCCGAACCTAAGCTTCCTCCATACCTGCACGGATCCATGGGGTGCAGGAGATTTTTCCCGTTAGAGTATGTTGAGGCTCATGCATGCTATGGTCTTATAACATGATTTCTATATGTCATGGCATATGCATTGCATCATAAATGAAACATAAAGCATGGGCATGCTATGAGCTATTATGTACACTATATGGCATATGAACATATGATAAGCATGTAACATCATAATCATTAAGTCAAGCATATCATAACTTATGGTCATTCTTTTCATTATGCTAATGCATATCATGATCTTATCTTACTTTATTTTATCATCATAGTTCATATCATCATATGATGTGACAAGTGGACATTCATATTATATCCTCATAGGTGCATACTTCATCATTTTTATCTTTATGTCCCAAGTCATTCATCTTTTCGTCATTCATCTTTACTTAGATACTTTCTTATCTTGTGGTGAATTCGTGGGCTTTGGCTATTTAAGCTATGGATCCTCATAGGTCCAATTGAGACACCACCACTAGGGGGTGGAACTCGTCTCACTTACGGAAACGCCACCACTAGGGGGTGGAACTCGTTTCCCCGGGAATGCCACCACTAGGGGGTGGAACTCATTCCCTTGAGAAATGCCACCATTAGGGGGTGGAACTCATTTCCTATCTTGACTTATGGAGACGCCACCACTAGGGGGTGGAACTCGTTTCCCTGAGGAATGCCATCACTAGGGGGTGGAACTCATTCCCCTGAGAAATGCCACCACTAGGGGGTGGAGCTCACTTCCCCTTCCACGATTACAATAAGACACCTTCACGTCCATCCATCTTTTATTTACGTACAATAATTTCATGCATAGTGCATGTTTTAATCCTATTTTAAGGTCATACATACTTCAAATCATGCTATGGGTGGACATCCAATCATAACCCAATCATTAGCCCAGAACGGACGACCGTTTTTACTTTCGGTCGACCACTGGACCCTAGTAACGGACGACTGTTTCGGTATCGGTCGACCGTTATCAGTCTTTCGGACGACCGAACTGAGCGTTGGGTCAGCCGTTAATCACAGAGAGCATGAATGCTCTAAATCGGATGACCGCTAAGGTATCGGTCGACCGTTATCAGGCCTTCGGATGACCGAAACTATGCGTTAGGTCGACCGTTAAACACAGTGAGCACTGACTACTCTAAACGGACGATCGTCAGTATATCGGTCAACCGTTCTAGAACCTACGGACGATTGAAATTGGGCGTTTGGTCGATCGTTAATCATAGAATGCAACGACCCTTCCAAATTGTACGACCGTTGGTGTATCGATCGACCGTTGGACAGAGTTCGAGGCTGTTTTGTCTCCAGAACGATCGACCGATAATGTATCGGTCGCTCGTTCTGGAACGACAGACACACGATTTTTACATTCCTTCTTCTCAAACATGCATATCTTGACATGTTGGGTACATAATGGTTTTCAAAACATCATATGAAACATTCTTAGCATTCTAACAATGAAGTAAATGGTGTATTCACATGAGGACATCAAACATACTAATCACAGTCATGAATGTACATGAGCATTGGACTAATTCCTTTTTGAGCTAACATAAGAAGCAATAAACATTCTATGTCTAAACATGATTAGCAATAGAATAGTCTTGATAAATATGAAGCACATTACATTCTACTCATGGTTAGCAATGGAATAGTAATATAAAGAAACATGAATCATCAAATGCACATTCCTTAAATTTTCATCTAAGAACAAAGGGTTTGTTCTTTATGTCCTAATCCACACATTCACACATTATTAGAGAAGATTAGGGAGGTTTGGATCCCCTCAAACATACCTTTAAAGTTTAGATTAAAACCCTATTAAATCCTAATCCTCTTTCTTTGTTCTTCTTCCTTCTCTTTCTCCTCAAACATACCGTTCACCCTCTAGCTCCTGTCCTCTCATCTTGTTGCTGCCCTTGTTGCTTTAATGAGGCGATGTGAGTGAGAGAACATGAGTGAGTTAGTGCTAAAATGGTGAATCTTGATGCTGGCCGAGAGCTACTATGAGGGAGTGAGTGAGAGAGAAACCTTGTTATGTTTTTGGGATTCTTGCCATGATGTTGCTGTCCATGAGTTGACAGGAAGTAGAGAAAATGAGAGTGGGTGACGTGCCTTCTTCCTTGATGTTGTGCAGCCGTCAGTGGAGAGGGTGAGTAAGAGAGAGAGAGAGTTTGGGGGCTGCTGCTTGGGGTGCTATGCTCTGCCGAGATGTAAGGGAGAGGAGAGAGGGTGTGAGGTGAGTTGATGTTACTTTGCTGGACGTGAGAGTGAGCAGATGAGAGAGGGAGTTGTGAGGGATGGAGAGTGCTGCCTTGTATGCTATGCTATGCTCCTGCCGAGATGTGAGGGTGAGTGGTTAGGTGGGGAAAGGAGGTGCCGGCTGGGTTTGGGAGAGAGATAAAGTGAGAGGAGGTAAGTGAGGCTTAAGGTATCTTAAGGCTTTTATAGTTTAGATTTAGGGCTTATTAAACTAATGGGCCTCATAATGGGCTTTTAAATAACTTTAGTTTTCTTTTATCTATTTCCTTTTCTTTTTCTTTTATTTTCTTTTATATTTTTTGAGAATATTACACCAAATACGTTTGACGATCACATTACATGCATACACAGATGGAATGTAGTTGCCTTCTCGCATCATCCATCTCTGTCTAGATAGTATAAGGCAGAGGAGAGACTAAAACTTATAGGACGCCTCCAACTGTGAAGATGTATCAACTTCATTTTCAATTTTTATTTCCAGAATAAATTCATTTCTAAGTTCTATCTAGAGTTGAAGAAAAGGAAATATTTATGAATTTCTAATTCTTTCTGAGGGAAAGCCAAATTGCTAATTATGCATTTCAAATGTTGTAGCTTTTGCATTTGATTTCCTAACCATATACATATCAGCAATGACCACAGAGGTTGGTTGTTGCCAAGAATGCTATTCGAAACTTATTGTTCATCTTAGAAGATTCTATTAAGCTAATTATATAAAAAAGAAGATTCTTATAAGCTGTGCTTCAGAGGTATTTAATTGATACTCTATACCATTTGTTCAGAGGTCATGGATGCTCCATGTGTGCTTGTCTTTTCTTTTCCTTTTTGTTAAATGTGGTTTTCTCTAACTACTCTTTTATTCGGTTTTTTTTTTTCAATCTTCTGTATCCCAAAGCAATAACTATATTTTCTATCTCAAGGATAACGAATCCATGAGATGCTCTTTCAAAGTATTTTAAAATTCTTTGTTTGCTGTGGAATTGCAGAATCCCGAAGAACCTTAATTGTTTACATGCTGTGGAATGCATTAATGTGGTTAATCAACGTAGCAATCAGCTTAGGAGTGAAGTGGCCCTTCAAGTACTAATAGTTAGCTTTGAGAAAAAGGTTTGCAATGTTTCATCTGTTTTTTTTTCCTTGTGGAACTTGTGCCGTTTGGATCTTTTATTTGTTTTCCTAGAATAGACTAGAATGGCAGCCATTCATTTGGCTTGCACTATCTTTGTTCGAGCTTTATCATTGCTGATATGACCGTCTGCTTTCAACTTAGTTTTTTATTTTCCATTAAAGCTTTATTCAGTGCTGCAGTCATATGCATACCTGGTTCTTTTACATTATACCAAAACCATGATAAAAAGATCGTACAAATGTATCAAATTGATCCATAACTGAATTTACAATGTGTGAAATAATTAACCTACAAAGTTAGAAAAGGTTGTATTGAAGTTGCAGTGTTTCACTGTTGTTTTTTTCAGTGTGAATTCTAGTTCAGAAATTTGATGGTCTTTTATATCCATGTATTCTGGTAAGATCTACTTAAGCAGGTTTTTGTCATGACAGTATGACGTACTAGAAATTGCATGTTCGTGATAGTTAATATATATTGAATAGCTGGATACTCATCTTAAAGTTTCTGATGGTATACGTGCATTATCTGCAAGGGAAAGTTATTGTAAAATAGTTGTCACATATGCACCTTTTCTACATCCTCTCAAGTCTCACCTAATAAAATTTGTCATAGATTCTTCATTTATCAATGTTTCTCTACCATTATCTAATCATTCTCAGTTACTTTGTGCATTATTGTATTCAAGTTTACTTGTGATCAGTGCTGAAAGCTCCCTTCGTTCCCAAAAGTTCAAAGCACTTTAGATACGATGTCCTTCTTGAGGCATGATTTATGATCATTGTGTATTTGTAGATGATCAACTGTACAGAAATACTGGAAAAACTTATGACGGTCAATGTGAAGGACAAAGACTGTGACTTCTTTAAGCTGTACATTTACTTGGTTTTAGCTGAGAACTTCCTCTTCTCAGTTTGCCCAGTGGAAGAAAGATCAGTGATTCTTGACATGTGGTATAGGCTTCTAAGAAACTGTTCCAGCCAGATTACGAGCACAGATTGGAGGTCCTATGCCTCTAAGGTTTGCTTATACACAATTGCATCTACATGTACATATTTGATCTTTTGGTTGACCTCTTTTCTTTCTTCAGGTTCGGAACAAGGCTTCATACCTACTTCAGAGAACGGTCGGGGGAAAGAATTCTTAATATGTCATGTGTAGGTAGTCTTCATTTTTTTGTGGGATCGTTACATCCCTTTTACATTTATAACTTCTTTTTTTTTGTTTCGTTAACTTAATCCAGCTTTTTAAAAGAGACCGGTTTTCTTATTTAATTTATCTCAGTTTAACACCACTCTCTAATTTGAACATACATAGTGGGCATTGACTGTCATATTGGCATCAAACTGGGAAAGAGATCTCAACCTATTTGGATTGTGCCATGGAGAAGAAAGTTTGGTGTGGAAGTGTTGATAATGGCATAATGAGTGAATTTGATGTTTCTATCCAAAGCAAAGGTGGATTGGGTCTCGTACTTAGATCAATGAACTTAGGCAAGATTTAATCTTTTCAAATGCGTACACGCTTTTTAAATGCTAGGAAACATCATATAAATGAAAAGTGCATCATACATTAAAGAGAAGTGTGGAATTTTGACCTAGGGCAGGGCTAATTTTGACCTACCTCCGATTTTTCATGGGTTATCGATTCTTTACAATAATTTTAAATTCTCACATTTTTATGAAATAATTAATGATTATAAAAATAATATAAAACTCACTAAAAATAATAACTACATATATTAAATTATTCAAATCGAAGGACTTAAAAATATGAGTTTAATGGGTGGGTGTCCATCCTATCGTTCTCCCACCCTAAGTGGTGGGGGGTTGGGGGCGATCATTAAAATCTAAAAGTATTGTAACATGATATTTTACTATACAACAATAAGAACCACATGCAATATATGTTTTTTTAAGAAAGTTATTATTAAATTAGTTTCAAATTATAATAATTTGGAAGACTGGATCCCGTTATCCTGGGGTCACTTTCGTCATCGCGCTGCGGAAAAAAAAAATTGCGAACGAAAGCCTTTCGGGAATTTTTTTTCCCTTATTGAAGAGCAAGTGCTGTTTATTAATAATTGATATATATGTGGCTATTATGCGCGTGTACCTTGAATAGGCTACAGATGCCATGTTATACCACCATTCATAATTAGCTTAATTATTCATAGAAATGATGGCGTTCAGCTTTTATGTGATAAATAAATACAACGAATTCTTCTTTTCAGTGTACAGAGTGAGACGCTCGTCAAGTTTTAATGATTGTTCTCACTCGGAGTTGATATCATTATGCAAACACTGGCCAAGGACAGAGGGAGCCATGATGGATCCATCTTCCATGCTCGTGGCCTGAATTCTCGCAATCTTTTGACTTGTAATGGCTTTCATGAGTGTACTTGATCTACATATTTTGAGCTGGATTTTGTCTTTTGGTATAACAGAAAAAGATGCTATATGCCCTTAATATTCACATTGTTAAATATTCCAAGTAATCGATGAAATTATAACATATAATCAAAAGAGAATTTAGAGTGATACAACAAAGAAGGCCAATTATAACAATCGATTTTTTTTACAACTTAAGCACCATCAAAATCAAAACTTGGGCTAATTGTAACTTAGACATCATAGAAAAAAAAAATCTTAAAGACGAGCTGATATCTCAAAATTTTACCTTCTCCATCTTCAAATATCAGAATAATAGTATTTAATTGGCATCAGATGAAAAGAAAGAATATTTCGAATTCATTTCGTCCGAAGTTGGCATGCGACTACCACCTGCACCTGGGCAGTGGCAGTGGAACATAAGACGTAGGAACCCCAAAAAAAAAAAAAGACCACATGATTGCGCGCGTGCTGCAATTGCCCTGCCGTTCAGGTTGAAGGTCCATCCAAATGATGCATGAGACAAAAAACTTGCAAAAGAAAAGAAGAAGAAGAAAAACAAAACAGATAGAAAATAGTTTTAAGGTCAACACTCATCAAGGGATGAATTAATTCCATCCTTGATGCACATAAATAAGAAGGCAAGAAATAGTAATAATAGTGAAACTTTGCACGTAGCCTTTATTCAAAATTATGAGAGGACTTCAGTGTACTATCAGTTTAAATTCTACATGGCATTGAGGTTTGATTTTAAGGGCTAGTAATTTGTTGATGTTTTCTGCTGTGTTAATTGTGATATGATTAATCTAATTTGAGACGAGGATCACAGATGAACTCAGTTTTATCTTGTGGTATCTCAATTACTGTGAATTAAATCAACATTTTCCATCTGGGAGGAAAGGGCATGCACTGATGCGCATCCCAACCTTGCTCCACGTATGACATTAACTTGTTTGTTTTAATTAATTGTTGTCTTTTGACCGATCTAATGAAAATTTAAATTGATGAGGTTACCAATCTTATTAAACAGCCTACTTTATGTATGAACTGAAAATATGTTCAGTCTAGTTCAACCAAATATCTTATAAAATCTAAATTAATAAATTAGCCATCTTAAATAAAAGGTCAAGTATATAAAATAATTTCCATTGACACTCGTATTGTTAGCAATCTTCTTGCTTGAGATTGATCCAAGTCCGACGTATTTTTCACGCTATACCCATGACCAACTTAATCCCCAGATAGATCTAGATCGGATACATGAAGAATTATCAAGCAATAATAGAAGCAAGCATTGTAATAGAAAGTTGACAACCGCTGACTTGAATTCAACAACACAACAGAAACAACATATAAGTAACAGAACACCAATGATCAGTTACCAGGATTCTACAAATCCCCCGATGATGGACAGATTTCACAGTAAAATGACACAGTACATAAAAAAAGAAGCCTTATCAGAAATCAAGTCCATCCTCACCATCATCACACAGTTTTCTAGACTGAATGATCACACGAGCTCCTGATGTAAGCCTGCAGGAATAAAACAAGATTGCTATCATGCCTTGTCACAATTAGAAATGTTGAAGATGGAGGTGTCAAGAAGCAGGCAACTTAACTTTCTTCAATCTTGATCGCCTTATCCCTTTTTTCCCTGAAGGATTGGACCCTTGCAGATGATCCATTTGCCAACGAGGACTCCTTGATCCTCGTGGCTCCACTTGCCATTGATGGATAATTGTAGTCCTGCCCAGCTGAAGAGTTCCTTGTTCTATGATGAGATGGCTTCACTGTTTCACCGATCCTTGTCTGCCTCTTGGTCGCATTCTTAATTGTTCCAGGAAGGCACTTTGAGCTTGATGGTTCCACCATATTCATGTTAGAATTTATCGACTTGTAGCTCCTGCAATATCTGGATTTATCAGTATGTGTAATTTCAATCATAAATCTGTGAACTTACAAATGTGTCCATAACTAATGAAACATCAATAAGAAGCAGGAACACTGCAAGCTGTTTCTAGAGGGATTAAACTTGAAGGAATAAATAATTCCTGACATGCATAGGCACACATTTTTGTAGGAGTAGCTACGTTAGAACCAACAGAAAAGACAACCGATACTATAACAAGTGCAAATCTTGAACAGTAACGCATTCTTATCTTTATGCACGGGTAAAGATCTGAGATTGATTACCTTTCGCCATTGTAAGAAGAAGAACGTTTAAGAGTAGACAACGTCGTGTCTGCTACTTCAATGTGCTTCTTCGTTTCAATCAAGCTTCCACTGAAATACTCTCTGTCTTCAAGACTCACGCCCATCAATCTCAGATTCTTGGACAAACCGTAATCAAGCTTTCCAAGCATGGAAGACTTGGAGAAAATTGGTGCCGCGAAGTCAGCCTGGGAGAACTTCGGCTTGTAGGTGGGGACGAACCCGAAGCTGCGATGATCCTTAATGGAGAGGGAACCACATGTGAGAAGCTGCATCAGCAAATTTGTGGCTCTTGTTTTTGGCTCTGCATGCACTATTTCTTCCTCCTCCTCTATCCTAAAGCTATTCACCTTCGAGGACAAGGCACTCGACGAAGTCAATGGCCGTGAGGCCTCATCCCACCTCACCGGTTGCACATGCTTGGACCTTGTTTTGGCATTACCAAGCTGCTCCTCGCCGAGTTCAGCATCCCTGTAACTATCATGATCAGTTAAAGTTCCCCTTGTGCAATTATCATTAACTCTACTTGCAGTCCTTCCTACGGCGTCCTCAGTCTGAGTTGATGCGTCTGCAGAGCCTACAGGATTGTAGACATGGTATTCTAGTTTGCTAATGGAGTCTGAGTCGCATGAGGCGTCTTCGAGCTCCAGCGATGTGTTACCAGAAGAATTCGGCCTATGAGGTAAATGAGAATGCTCATGGTCACAAGGAGTAGATGGGGTTGGTGGGGGGTTCACTTGACTGCGGAGAGTAGGAGGTGGAATAGAACATAAAACTTCTCGCTGGAGTAGCCTTGGGTTGTGCAGCTTAGGAAACCCATGGTTCTCATGATTTCCATCTGAATGCATTGAAGTAGAAAGGCAGATATTTAATTGGCTCCTCTTCAAGATAATTTATATACTACAAACTCTTAACTGAAGAATTGCAATGGTGGTACCTGAAGAAGTTTGGTCAAAGAGCTCAGAGCCCTTAAGAACATACTCATTGCCCAGTGCTGGAAGGACGACGTCGTCCTGCGAGAGGTCGTGCCACACGAATCCATTCTTATAACTCCTGAAATCATCTTTTCATTGAGCCCACCACATTACCAAAAACCAAAAAGATCAACGAAAGAATGCAAATTTCGAAGTATTCACTTCTCCAGTACCTCTTGCAAGACCAGGAGTACATGGAACCCATGCCCTTTCCCCTCAGTGCATTGAGACGATTGATGACATCTTTAAGAAGACAGAAAGTTAGGAAATGCAAAAACTCAAAGCAGGCAAATGGCAACGATAAAAACTAATTCTTTCATACTGATTTTGGCTTCTCGAGCCAAATCACAGCAATATAAATCATAAAAAAAAAATCCAAACTTGAGTTTGATTCTCGAACCAAATCAGAGCAATGGATCCATGTTTAACCATTACTAAGTTACTAACCTCTCAAATACAACAAGTTATCAGGGGACGCAAGCGGGACTTCGATGAAATGGGGCTGCTCAAGCTGGCGATTCCGGCAGAGGTAGTAGACGACCGGTATCCGCCTCCCCTGCACCGCCGCCTGCGCCCGTTTCAGTTGCTGCAACAGCGAAGGAGGTGTCGACGGCTCCGGCCGCGACCGCCGCGACCTCTCGGGACTCCCTTTGCCGGCGCTATACTTCCTCCCTTGTCCATCCATTCTCCACGGACGCTCTTCCACTCCACCACCCAAGACGAAGAGAACAGAAGAGGAAGTAAAAGGAGGCTAGCAGAGATTGAATGATGATAACTCCGACGCATGTTTGGTTGCGAAGCAGAGCATGATGAACTGATCAGAACTACTGAGCACAGAAGAAACTAAAATAGTATAAAGAAAGCGGTAGGATCAGCGAGGGCGAAACCGATGCAGGCGATCCGCGTAACGCAGCGGCGGTGCTGCACGACGATTCGTGAAGGCGGGCAAAAGAACGTTGACCGAGTGGAGAGACTTATATGTGAGTCAATATGTGACAACGACTCCTTCCATTCCCTTTTCGTGTCATCTCGTAAATATTTTTGCACCTGAAGATCAACGAAATTATTTTACCTCTTCTTATTTTTTTTTAAAAAAACTTATGCATCTAGTTTGGAGAAGAATATAGAACTAAAATAATAGATTATAAACTGAAGCAATTCATAACTTTTCAAAAAAAAAAAATCATAACGAATGTAATAAAGGTCATTGAACAAATAAAAAAGATGATCTTTTTACGATAAATACTTTATTGGGTCTGTGGAAGCGGGCCCTCGCGTATCCCGGTTCCATATTGAGAGTTTACTGGGGGTAGGACCATCTACCGACCCCGATAGCTGTCCGATCTATGATCGACGGATGATAAAAGGTGCGGGGTTCAAACGATGATAGAAAAAAAACCGGGGGTTCAATCAAGGTTCGAAGATTGCCGGTCTGTCCTAGACGAAGGCTTGAATCGTGCAACGATGACGGCTGCGAGGTCGAGCGAGGGCGAGGTTCTCCTTCGGGTCGTTGGCGAAGTTGACGACAACGACGATGGAGAGGCGAACGACGACGAGGTGAACGATGACAGATGCAGCAGCAGCGGGTCGCGATCAGCGGCGACCCTTTTTGAATGGTAGCTGCAGTGAGGTCCGACAGCCGGCAGCTAGCAGAGCGGCAGCGTTCGGGGGCATCTTCAGTAGAGGAGAGACGAAGGAGGAGAAACTGCTGAAGTCCGAAGAGGAGCAGAAGGCTGAATTAGAAGAGCCGACGAAGCCGGCTGAGACCGAAGCACCCGAAAAAATGAAGAAGCTTTGCCTGAAAAATCGGTCGAGGAACTTGTTGCGCCTGCTGAGGAGGAGAAGCATGCCGCGGATGACGATGGCGCCAAGACCATTGAAACCATGGAGGAAACCATCATCTTTGTCACCGCAACCGTTGAGGAGCCAGTGATTTCCGAGGAGGAATCAGCGGCGAACGAGCCGACAGCCCAAAAGCATGATGCCGCGCAGTCACCGGCAGCCCATAAGTCTGATGCCGCGCAGTCACCGGAGGAGGTGTTCATCTGGACGATGCTCCTCAAGTTCCTCCGCGTCCAAGATTTCAAGGTGAACAAGATCATGGCCATGCTTAAGGATGTCATTTGGCGTAAGCAGTTCGACATCGATGGACTGGTCGATTAGGACCCTGGCCTATGGGTGCTGGAGAAAGCGGTGTTCATGTAGAACGTCGACAGACAGGACCACCCTATGTGTGTCACAGGGCATTTTCCCGTGACACGAAGCGTGAAGCCTCGCGGCATCAGTGTCGTTTAACTTATAGCGCTCGGCCGCTGAGTGTCAAAACTATGGAACACATGCAACCGTCCCGCATTGTGTAGTATTGCGGAATGCCAAGTTATTCGCCCTTAGGGCACTTATTTTGTAAGGCCGTCCTTATAAATGACCAAGTAGGTGACGTTACCCGTAGGGTACGTCTTTTGCATCTTCAATATGTAATAAGACTTATATACATACGGTATACTGGGAGGAGTTCACTAGTGCCTTTCGAGGCCCAATTGTATGTTATGTTTCATCATATTTAATATAAGTAAGCTTTTCCTTTAATTCTAATGTCATGGCCTTGAGCGTGGAGTGACAACCCACATCGGTGTCCCTTCGTGGCATCTCGTGATTCCTCGACTGCCCCTTCAGACTTTAAGCGTCCAAGCGCCTGCGTTAGTGCCGCAACGCGTTAATGCCATGATCCCATGACGAATAGTCCAACACTCTAATTATGTCCGTAATTGAATACCTATAAGAGCGACTCTCGGCATAGTCATCTCGAACATAAAACTTTTGCTGCAAACTCAAAATAGGCTTGGCTAAGTGCCAATCCTCTTAGTCGCCGCACGTGGTCTAGTGTCCGAGAATGACCCCCGTGACAAGTGGTATCAGAGCAGTTCTTCCTGCTCGGATTACCCAACGACGATGACTCGCTTGTGTCGTCATAATGTGCCCTGGCGTAGAAAATGTGCTTCCGCTCAAAAATTCCATCACGCCCAGGCGCACTGATACCATGGTCTTCGATCATGGATGCCAACGAGGAATGCGTGGCAATCTTCCTCGTCGCACGCCCAGTCGTGCCCTGCAATATGTTCCTCATACATCTGTGTTATGTTAAGGAACGTCCGTCATGCATCATGATGACGGACTGATCGCCCCGTCTAACCGGGACGGTCATGCGTCGCTCACTCGAGTAGATCAACCATCCCAGGTAAACAGTCGGGAATTTTGAAGTGTCGCGCTGCGTCAAGAGTGGCCATATGCTCCGCATGATGGTCTTGCGCTATTCATACCAATGTGTTGCTTACACGAACGTCGTGTAACTCGGAGGACTCGTGTCACATTCAAGGACTGTCGGTCATGCACTATCGTAACGACCTGACGCTGCTCGGTATTTCGTGACGTCGCATCGCATGTCCAGTCATGCAATGTGAAATGCATAACCGTTTCATGGGAGAAGTTGGCTCAAGTTTAAGAATCAAGGTTCATGATCCCTTTCAGTGAAGGAATATCATCCTATCGGCTAAGGAGCATCAATCACAAGTATCTTGTCATACCACAGCATCGTCTATCACGCCACGATAACTTTTAGAGATGGAGCAAAGCGTGAATTACTTGCAAACACTTGGGAACGAGCTATCAGCTTTGTCTGCCTCGTCAAGTGTCGTCCCGCAAACGACGTGATATCATCCATCAAGAGTTGGGATGAACCTGCTACATGGCAATGCAAATTGACGTCTCAATTCAATGACCAATTTGGCAAATGATCTGAGCGTCAAGCATCGGCGAACCTTGGCATGCTGCTGTCAAGCGTTTCGCCGCCAACCGAAGGAAGGAGTGCCCTTCCCTCTCGGTCAGTGCCTCGAGCAATCGAAGCGGCCTCCAAAGATCGCAATCCAAAGGTTTCGACAGATACACTGGCAATGTGGTCCCTTCGAATGAAGATGGAGGTGAAGTTGGGAGTTCATAATTCACCAACCACAACCTGTTTGCCCAAGCGGAGCGTCTTCACGAACACCCCATGGTTCGTTGAAGACTCGGAATGGCTATTCTTTCACAAGGGTCGGCCGCCCGGTGGACAAGTATGTCAAAGGCACATACAAGCGCAATGACATTATTTCGTCCAGATTGCGAACGGACGAGTATCTAAGGTGCATCCTCTTCGTGAACGAGCACAACGATCTCGTCCCGCCCATACCCAAAGGCGTTGCCTAAGCTTCAAAGGAGGTCCCAGGATCGAAAGAAGGCACATCTCAAGAACCTTGCAAGATGTGGCAAACTCATAATGGCGCGTTGTCATCGCGACGATGTGGAATGTGGCAAACATGAATCTCATTGAGCAGTTCATCAATTATGCAAGTCCTGACAAGTTGGGACTGGAGGTCAAGATCCCTTTGTTCAGCATCGGCTAGATGCGTATGTTGAAGGAGGACGTGAAAGATATCACTGAGCTCCGCCTACAGTGTTCCCAGGTGAATGAAGACCCAACGTGGTGGTCTTCAAACAGAGGGGTTGAAGCTTTGAATTAGGACAGAGTTGGAACGACAGAATCGCCCAACCTCCGCTCGTTAGTCGCCGCTGCCAAGGCGTTCGTGCCAAGACAAGTGCCATACCACCAAAGCCCTTAGGCAAGGGCAATGGTGGGGGAGAGAAGTGCAAGTCGTAAAGAGGAAGCGATTATGCCAAAGACATAGGCAGCCCATCAAAGCAAGAGGATCGAGTTGAACCACAGGAACGTGGAGAGACTCTCGTCGCTCACTATAGCGACTTGAAGTGGACAAGATAGAGAGTGTCATATCAGAGAACCTTGCTCTACCTTAAACCATCGAGATATCAAATGACCGCCAAGGGTAAGGTGGCCCCGCACTCAACACTCAACGGAGGAAGAACTCCACGTTGCAGCCATCTGCAACATGAAGATAGTGAGTTGAATCACAAGGAAACGTGGGGGTACTCTCGTCGCTCACCATGACGATTCAGAATGGACAAGGCATGGAGTGTTATATCAAAGAATCTTATCCCGCCTCAAGACAGCCGAAACATTAGGTGATCACCAAGGAGGCAATGTTCCTATGCTCTTCATTCGGCGGAGGAATGAAAGACTCTACGTTGAAACCACTTGCAACATAGAGACATTGAGTCAAGCCCATAAAGAGACCTGAAGTGTCTCGAAGCATCCGTGGGAAGACTCTTGTCGCTCATCATAGCGACCCAAAGCAGACAAGTTGCAAACGTCATCATCGAAGAGCTTGTGCTATTTCAAGCCGTCGAAATTCCAAAACGATCATCGAGGGTGAGATGGTCCCATACTTCGCATTCGATGGAAGGGAGACCTTATGTCGCGGCCACCCGCAATATGAAGGCATCAAGTCATGGCGGTCGAATGACAAAACTCTTCATCGTGTTCTGCACGACCCTGAGACAACTCTTCTTCCGAACTATTCCTGAAGGCATACAAGAGTTATTTCACCCTAAAGAAGCCAAACCGCACAAATTGACGCTGCGCAAGTCGAAGAGAAGTGAAGCCAACAGAGACTTGATGGATGGATAGTTGCTTGAGGAAGTCAGACCGCACATGGCAGACTTCACTGGCGCTGCACAAGTGATGATCTCGGATTGGACGAAGGATCAATAAGCGAAGCAGACCTGAGAGAGAAGTCCTCAGCGAGATCCCAAGGAGCGGGCATTCCTGGCGCTGCGCGATGCTGGTGAAGTAGAAGTCAAGGCAAAGAAGGCAGAACTAAACGAGACAAGCGAAGTCAAGACTGAAGACGAAGGCTCCGAGGAAGTTCGTACAATGGCATTGGGGGCATCGCCGACTTTGGTGGGGGAGAATGTCACGGAGCATTTTCTCGTGACACGAAGCATGAAGCATTGCGACATTAGTACCGCTCAACTTATAGCTCTCGGCCGCTGAGCGTCGAAACCATGAAACACATGCAGTCGTCCGGCACTGCGTAATATTGCGAAGTATCAAGTTATTCACCCTTAGGGCACTTATCTTGTAAGGTCATCCTTATGAATGGCCAAATAGACGACGTTACCCGTAGGGTACGTCTTTTGCATCTTCAATATGTAATAAGACTCCTATACCTACGGTATATTAGGAGGAATTCACTAGTGCCTTCCGAGGCCCAATTGTATGTTATATTTCATTATATTTAATACAAGTAAGCTTTCCTTTAATTCTAGTATCATGACCTTGAGCGTGAGGTGGCAACCCATATCGGTGTCCCTTCGTGGCGTCTCGTGGTTCCTCGACTGTCCCTTCGGACTTTAAGCGCCCAAGCACCTGCATTAGTGCCGCAATGCGCTAATGCCACGGTCCCACGATGAGTAGTCCAACACTCTAGTCATGTCCGTGATTGAATGCCTATAAGAGCGACTCTCGACATAGTCATATCGAACATAAAACTTCTGCTGCAAACTTAAAATAAGCTTGGCTAGGTACCTATCCGCCTAGTCTTCGCACGTGATCTAGTGTCCAAGAATGACCCCGTGACATGTGCTACAATAATACGGGGAGTTCCAGAATAATGAGCTCATTTTCCTTCCTTCTCTTCCTTTTTCTTCTCATATTTTTTCCTTCTCCTTTTTCGTTCCTTTTTCTTTAATGATTTTTGAACCAAACATGCTAAAAAATTTAAGTACTTTTTCTAAGACTTGAGTCCGAAAAAGTATATAAGACTTAGTTTATATAAAAAGTTTGGTGTATTTTGAATTTTCCAAAACTTTCGGACGGGCATTCTTGGTGGATTGGAATGGGCGTTCTTGGTGGAGTTCAAGCAAGTTTCCTCCAAAACTTTCTAGAGCATTCTGCAAGTAAAGGTTTTGTTTGGATGATTCATCTATTGTTTTCATCAATGGCATGTCTTTTGCAAGTAAGGGTTCTGTTCATCGATGGCATCTCTTCTGTTTGTTGTGATTGCTTTCAATCGTTGTTAAATTGCTCGATCGATTTTGTTTCAACTTTTCTTGGATCGCTTTGATTGTTTTTCTTGCCAAATTTTCTCTCTTTGATTTCATTTATCTCTTTGATTTCATTTGGTTTATATCTCTCATCCTGATTGCTTTGATTTATCAAACCTTTATGCATAATTGCATAAGTAGGCTTATTTCGTAAGCTTTCGACCCTTACGGATGATCCATTTGCCAATGAAGACTCCTTGATCCTCATGGCTCCATTTGTCATTGATGGATAAATGATTTGTCATTGATGGATTAATGTAGTTTTGTCCAGATGAAGAGTTCCATGAGCCATTTAGTAGAGATGACTTTATTGTTTCACTAACCCTTTTTTTTTTGTTGTTTGTTGGTCACGATCTTAATTGTTTGAGGAAGGTACTTTGAATTTGATTATTCCACCAAATCATCCATATTCCTTTTAGATTTTATCGACTTGTAGCTCCTGCACCTTCTGGATTTATATAACTTGTGAAACATCAATAAGGCAAGAAGCAAGCTGTTTCGAAAGACATTAAAGTTACATGCATAGACATCCACATTTTTATAGGAATGCATGGATCCACGTTAACCATTCTAAAGGGGACGTAAAAGTGCTCATAAAATTCATAAGTAGGCCTATTACACAAAAATGCTCATAGTGACAATGTCTTTAAAAAGACACGTGACTCATCATGAACGAAAATGATAATCATATAGGGATGTGATATATATGAGATTAGAGAATTTCCTCTGGATAGATTCTATTTTGAAGATTTGTAGGGAATGTAAATTGAAGTGATTCTATTATTGATTAATTTTCCAACATTTTATCTTCGTTTTAGGCCTGACAATGGAAAATAGCATGGCTAAGCTTGCTAATCTTTTATGCAAATGGACTCTTTCTAACCAAAAAAACAATAAAATAGTAGGAAATACATAATATCAAATAGACTATTATTACTGGTTTGAATTAAAGGACGTGAAATATGTCTATAATTTGATAATATGTTAGCCACAAGTTTTCCAGATAAACCAAGGAGATATGATGAGATTAGTTAGATTGTTCAATTACGTGGATGCTTTAAAAAAGAGAAGTTAGAACGTTATTCAGAACTTGAAAATTTGATTAAATAACGTGAAACAATTGTTGGGAGAATGTAGGAAATTGAAAGGTGGCCTCAAAATTTGACCAAGAGAGTAAGTGATTAACTCTTGGGTCAAATTTTTTTGTTTTTTTCATTATATTTGTAAATTTTAATACATATTGAATGATGAATGATGGATATGGTGTGGATAACGTTGTATGAGTAAAGATACTTGATTCGGTTGGAGGTGTAAAGATATTTTTCAACATACTTTTAACAAAAATTCACATTGTTGTCTTTGTTAGCTGGATCGTAAACAAGAAACTTTTTAGCTTTGAAATGTATAATACTGAGGCTGAGACATGATGTGTTTTTGAGGATTTTAGACAATGCTGGAAATTTGAAATGAATTCAAGTGCGACTCATCTTTTCTAATTTATTAGTTCTTGACATGTTGTATCATTTTTGTCATATTGTGATTTTTTTGTTTGACTTGGAAATAACTACTAATTCGAATCATATTGCGAGTTGTTAGTTTTTAACTTTTTACAATATTTTTTTATGAAGTTTTGAACCAGATGAATTTATAAGATTTATACAACTCAATAATACCAATATAAGACAATTTTGATGTCTTTAAAAAAAGACAAACACACGCAAAATCAAATGTTACGAGTGAGCAAGCTTTTCTTTCTTTTTAAATTATGTTATTACAAAATTTAAGTGAAGATAGAAAATGCTAACGTGATGTTATTTTTTAAAAAAATTAAGCGATTAAAATAGTTGAATAATCTTATAACGCATTTTTTTTATTTTGTTTTGTTTTTTTAGTGTTTTACAATTTTTTAATTTTAGTTTTTTATAATGATTATGACTAAAATAATGAAAAAATTGAAATATATCTTTTTATTGATTTATAAATCTTGTATTTAAACTTAATTGTATATATTTTAACTTAGTTTGTGTTATTTTTGTTTAGTTTTGACAATGGCAAAAAGGATTAATACAATATCCATATTCATTAAATAATCTATTTCTCAGTGAAATAAGAAAATAGTGAGGAATATAAGATAGAAAGTCAATCTATTTGAAATCAATGAGGATGTTAAAGATGTGTGCATTCAAAAAATTTCAAGATAAGGGAAGAGATTAGTTAGGTTCTTTAATTAGACTGAAAAAAGAAAAGATAAAATATTATATATAGTTAGAAAATTTGATGATAAAATATTATATATAGTTAGAAAATTTGATTAAAGAACATGATACAATAGTTAAACAAGAGAGTAAGTATTCAATTTTGGTCGATTCTCAGTTACTTTAATTTGTTATTTTATTTTTTCATTAGTTTTATAAAATTTAATGTATATTGGATGATGGATATGGTATTGCAAGGATACAAGTAAAATATTTTTAATAAAAATTCACATTGACTTTGCGATAGATACTTTTAAAAGAAATTCAAATTGTCATTATGAGACATACCTTTACTCATAGTGATATCAAAACATTATTTGTTTCTCCCGATATTTTTTTCTTTTCCTAAAAGTGGATTTTGAAAGCTTTTAAAAAAAAGCTAGACACACATAAACATCACTAAACATGATGTCAATGAGCAAGCTTTCCTTTCTTTTTAAAGTTTAAGTGAAGATATAAAATGCTAACATTATGTCATTTTTTTAAAAAAATTAAGATATTAAAAAGTTGGATAATTTTATAACACATTTTTTTACTTTTGTTTGTTTCTTTAGTGTTTTGATGTTTTAGTTTTTAATAATGACTATGACTTAAATAATGAAAAAAAATTGAAATATACATTTTTGTTGATTTATAAATCTTGCCTTTAGACTTGATTACTGTATATATTGTAACTTTCTTATTTTTGTTTTAGGTCTGACAATGGCCGAAAAGATTAATAACATATCCATATTCATCGTGTTTGCAACTGAAAACAAGAAAATAGTTAGGCATATAAGACAGAAAATCAATTTATAAATGAAGATTCATTTGAATTCAATAAGGATGTTAAAAATATGTAGATAGAAAAAAAAATTTGAGATAAGGAAAGGGATTAGTTAAATTGTTTAATTACGTATAAGAGACTTGAAAAAGAAAAGATAATATATTATATATAATTAGAAAATTTGATTAAAGAATGTGACACAATAGTTGACCAAGAGAGTAAGTATTCAAATTTTAGTCATTTTTCAGTTACTTTAATTTGTTATTTTATTTTTTCATTAATTTTGTAAAATTAATGTAGATTGGATTATGGATATGTTATTGCAAGGATATAAGTTGTAAAATATTTTTAATAAGGATTCTCATCGACTTTCGAGGGATACTTTTAAGAGAAATTTAGATTGTCATTATGAGACATACTTTTGTTCATTTGAACGTACTCATATATTATTATTATTTTTTCGATGAGCAGAAAGACCGGAGTTCGGGATACAAACTAGTTAACTACAAAATATTAAAAAGAAGAAGGGTGGTGGGATATAGTGATCCCAATGATATCGCCAAATATGATACTCCCAAGCTCTATCGGTGGTGTTAGCCAGATGTGTAGCCCGGGACTAGAGTCCAGCGCTTTCTTGGCCATCCAGTCCGCTGCCCTCTTTAGTTCGCAATAGATGTGAGCAATAATTGTGTTCCACTTTCGTGCCAGTAGCTTGTGGATTGTGGTTACAAGCTCAGCAATATGTGGTGCCGACATGATCATGCCGGTGATTAGTGCCTTCACATCTAGTGAGTCTGTTTCTAAGATGACCCGACGGAATCCCTGATCCCAGGCTTGTTCGAGGGCTAGAGTTACGCCAATAAGCTCTGCTTCAATGACAGACTTGCTGCCAAGGTACTTCGAGAATCCCAAAATCCATTGTCCTGTGAAGTCACGCATTACTCTTCCTGCCCCAGCTATATGATCAATGGAGATTGCTCCATTGACATTGCACTTAATCCAATCACATGGTGGTTTTTCCCATCTGATGTTGTGCTCTCCTGATGAATTTGTGCAGGTGGCTGTATACAGCTTGTTGGTAGACTGTAGCTTGTTGTTGAAGGTGGCATATAGCATTCTGAGGGAGCTTTATGTCATGATCGAAAGTGAGCTTGTTTCTCCATATCCAAAACTCATAGCATGCTGTTCCAAATAAAATTGACCATTTTAGCTTTTCTGCATTTTCCAGGTTGCACTGTAAATTCATTGATAACCAGTCCGTTAGTGAGGTAGTGAAGAAAGTTGAGAGGAGTGGCCGAGGAGTCATTGCTCTCCAGATCCTAGAGGTTGTGGGATAGTCTCTAAGAACATGGAGTGCAGTTTCGATGGGGGTGTGACATCTGATGCATGCACTAGAGTTAGTGAGCTGTCTGCGCAAGCGTTGTTCATTGGTGAGGATTCGATCATGGCCAGCTAGCCATAGGAAAGTTCTAATTTTTTGGGGACCATCTCACTTCCATATGTGCCTCCACAATGGAATGCTCAGGCTATACCATTGCTTTGTTAGAAATATGTAAGTGGATTGGGTACTGTAGATGCCTGAGGCCTCTAAGGGCCAGTAGAGTGAATTTGGAGGGGAGCCAGGTTTTGGCGGCCGTTCGTTTGCAAGCTAAAACCTCAAAGAGCCATCTTGATCGACCATGTCGCCTACACGAGCTGTAATTAAATTCTCAGGGATTGTGCCTACAACCATGTGCCCGAGGCGAGTGTCATTTGTCCGCCATGAGTCTCACCAAAAGCTTGCAGTTGAACCTTGTCCAATATTCCATTTCGTTGCGTGCTCGAGCTGATGCCATGATGTGCAGATTGCTTTCCATGACCATGAGTTCTGATTTGAGCACTCCAGCATGCCTTCTGTTTTGAACCTCATCTTGTATTTTCCCTTGAAGACTTGCGTCCATAGACTCTCACGACCTGACACAAGCTCCCAGCCAAGCTTCCCTAGTAGGACTGTGTTGAGATGATCCATGCGTCTGAGGCCAAGGCCTCCTGCACTTTGGGTTGGGCAATTGTATCCCATTTGAGCAGGTGAATACGTCGTTGATCATGGGCATGACCCTAAAAGAAGTTCCTTGTTAGCTGGTGAATCTCCGCAGAAACAGACTTGGGAATTTTGAGGATGTGCACTGCATAGGAAGAAATTGCTTGGAGAACTGAGTGTGCCAGGGTAGCTCTTCTTGCAAGTGTGAGGGTGCTGACTGCCCATCCATCAATTCTAGCACGTACCTTGTCGATGATTTGTGTAAAAATGTTCTTCCTTACTCTGCCGTGGATGATCGGGACTCCCAAGTATCGCCCAATGGATTTGGCCACTGTGAAGTAGCTAATCAAAATTTTATTATTTTTGTATGAATGATATCAAAATTTTATTTATTTCTCCTGATTTTTTTTCTTTTCCTAAAAGAGGATTTTGAATGCCTTTAAAGAAAGATAGACACATGCTAAAATTGATCCATGTTGCCAATGAGTAAACTTTTCTTTTTAAAAAAAAAATTAAGTGAAGATAGAAAATGATAACATGATGTCTTTTTTTTTTCAAAATTTAAATGATTAAAAAAGTTGAATAACATTATATCACATTTTTATTTTTGTTTTGTTGTTAATGTTTTATTCTATTTTTTGTTATTTTATTTTTTTTATTATGACTATGGCAAAAATTATGAAAAAAATTAAAAGTATTTTAGAATTGGATAAAGAAATTAAATAATTACTTTTGTGGTTAACTTTTGCATATTTCTTTCAACTTCTCAATTCTCACAATGATTTTGTGATACTCTTTAATCAAATTTTCAATTCTACAATAGCATTCTACTTTTTTGTTTTGAACAGTTGGACTAATCCATTCTTATCATCTTCAATTATCTCAAGTTGGTTAATAAATGTGTTTCCACGCTCTCAACTATTTCCGAAATGTTAATAAGATAGCTCCTCAAGCTAAAAATTATGTGAATATGGTCATGTTAATAATTTGTTTTCACTTTCAAATCTAAAATAAAGATAAAGTTCATATATTATCATTTATTAGTTGTGAAAGTTCCAATATATTGGAGTCTTTGAACACTTCAAGCAAGAATAATTGAGACCAATATATGGAACTTTGATTAAGTTAATGTTAATAATTATTACTATGATGAGTTTCATGGAGTAACTCGAATGTAGAAATGGAACACTTGATAGGTTGCACTCTCATACATATTAATGTCAAAGTGAAACATTAAACCATAGCTTAAATATTAGAAAGAATAGAACACAATGTATCATCGGATGGAGAAGAAAATGACTATACAAGACATCTTTTATCTTTGTAACACTGGAACACATAGAATTCACTTAAAAACACTTGAGACAAATTAAAAAATAAGCTTTGATTGTTTTTTGGTTTTTTTACGTCATTGCCCCTTTTTTTTCTTTTATAGCGACAACACATCATCTCACCTATAATTTCTTTGTTTTACCTTTCTTTTTTTTCATTTATCTTGAGTTATATGGCTAGGTAGGATTTTGTTGTCATTTAATGGTCACTGAGTAGGTCACGTCTATCGTCATATTAGATTTCTTTATCCTAATTTTTTTCTTCCCAATTTAAAATTCTAAAGTACAAACTTTATATTCTTGAAGGCGTCCTCTTGAAAGGGCCAAGCAAGCTTCTAATCTTGCTATCTCTCAAAAGGTTGTAAATTTTTTTTTGTGATGCTTAAACTACTATTATTTCACATTTTTTTGTGGTTTGTCTTTTTTT
This sequence comes from Pontederia crassipes, assembly GCA_030549335.1. Taxonomy (NCBI): domain Eukaryota; kingdom Viridiplantae; phylum Streptophyta; class Magnoliopsida; order Commelinales; family Pontederiaceae; genus Pontederia; species Pontederia crassipes. Next base: position 74,746,465 of record CM060194.1, on the reverse strand, counting down.
ATTTCTATTATCTGCTTCACCATCATCTCTTTAATAAGAAAAATATGTTCCACGAGATACTATCTCATTTATTAATCTGTCACATTGCAACTTTAGATGCATTGCAAATGCATATGTTTTAGTATTATCACTAACTCTAAGTTACAATCAATAAAACTATTTTTTTTTCTTATTATACATTTTTAGAGTTATTGAAAGGGCTTGACATTCTTCCTCTTGATTAGTGTATTTTGCAAGGCAAGAGTATTGAAAGGTAAAAAAAAAAAAACAATATCAAGTCATTATATTTCGCAAGGCAAGAATATTGAAAGGGAAAAAATGATCCCTTAGCTGTAAGGAGGTAACTATAATAACCAAAATGAAAATTTATTATCAATTTTAATCGTCACATTTGTAATAATCAATTAGTTACTGTAAATTCAAATGAAGTATTTATAAATGCAAATTTACTATCAATTTCAATGAGAACACACTACTATTGTAATAATCAAAACATGCTTTCTTACCATCTAAAAATTTTTACATGAAATATTCATTACTTTAGAAAAGATATATAGTATAAGATGTCATCTTCGACTTCTTACGTGTCAAGTCCTTCTCGCGACTATATACCCACAATTAAAAAATTTCAAGAGGCATTTTTTTTGCATATCCAAAGTACTAAGTAGATGTATATATTATTGTATTATTTTTTATATTTAATCAATATACATATAAGGATTTAATTATTCACATGCTTTCATTTGTAGGCAAAATTTTTGAATGAAAAATTGTAGCATTTTTTTATTGGCTTTATTTGCCTAAGAAAATTTTAGTAAAATTGATTAATGACCCTATGGTGATTGAAGATCGTCTCAAGGACATAGTTAAATTAAAAATAAGATAGTTTCACATACTTATTGAATATCCATGAGATGATGATAGTCGAGACAAAAGATAATATATTTATGATATAGTTAATATCTTTTTTGTTTATTACAGTCCAAAATGTATATTTACTTACGATAACTATTTTGATAATAGTATGGATTGTGGGATCACAAGGCACCAAGAATGTGGGGGGGGGGGGGGGGGGGGGGGGGGAAATGGTGTTAAATCGAAATTACTGATTTTACAAAAAATCATCGCGAAACCTTAAAATTGATTCGTTAATATTTAAACTAACACAATATCAATCAAATCACATGCATAATAGAGTAGTAAGGAGAGAAAGAGAGAAATATAAACACAAGATGCACGATGGTTTATTGACGATGTTCGGCCACACCTTAACCTATGTTTTCGCTCCGACTTCTCGACTTCAAGACTGTTAGAGATTTCACTAATACCCTTCATTCGTTCCAAATGAGATAAGGAAGAAATTCTTTACAACTCTTGCCTTTTCTTTTTTTCAAGAGTTAAGGCACACCTCTTTCATTTGTAAGCTTTCACTTGTTTTTTCTTCGCTCAAGACACAATCACTTTTCACTCATGAGCTAAACAACTATTACAATATCACAAGAACAGTCCACAATCTCTCTTTTACAATTTAAAATCTCACACAAAGAATAAGAGAGAAAGAAATGAGAGATTTATAATTTTAAGCTCAAGATGACTTCTTGGATGAACACAAGTGTTTGCCTATATTTTTCTTGAAAGTCTTAACCTTCTTGATGTGATTTGGAATTCTTTTGTAGCCTCCAATCTTTTTCTAGCCGTTGGTACTCAAAACTAGCAGTTATGTACTTTTCTGCACTAAAATGATCATCTGTTCTGAGTTTCGATCATCCGTTTTAGAACTATTCGTTGAAATATAGTCGTTACAAACAACTTTCTGGTGTTCGTTTGAGTTTCAGGTGACCTTTATAAAAATCCTGAAGTCGCGGACATTTGCGATCGCTGCGCCAACTTTTTGGGCATCCATTTTTATCTCCAGCGGTCGATCGAAATATTTTTTACCATCCGTTTTGTCATTGATAGCCTGATAAACCTGCACTATTTTATACATAACATTTTGCATAGTTATTCAAATGAGATGATTTTTTATTCTATGGAAAGATAACCAAATTATCTACAACATTTCAATTCATCGTTTATAAAAAATTTAATGAGATAATAGTCAGATATTCAATCAAAGTTCAATGGATAAAGTTGTCAATTTTAAATTAAACTTTTTAAACTTTTGCTTTTTTATACATAACTTTTCATACAAGTATCCAAATGATATGATTTTCTATTCTATGGAAAGATAACAGAATTATCTACAACTTTAATATTCATCATCATCCAAAATCTAATGAGATCATAGGCAAATATTAATTTAAAGGTCAGTACATAAAGTTGTCCATTTCAAATGAAACATTTTAGACCCTTACTATTTTATACATAAATTTTCATACCAGTATTTAAATGAGATGATATTTGATTATAGCTAACAACTTTATTTACAATTTTCATGTTCACCTCTTATCTCAAATCTATTGATAAAGTAATCAAATATTAAATGCAAGTTCAACACATAAAAATATCATTGTCCACCTTCACTCTTTTTTACATAACATTTTATATGGTTGTCCAAATGAGGTGATTCTTAATTTTAGCCAAAGATAAAAAAAACTATCTATAACTTTTATATTAACATCTTTATTGAAATCATATGATAGAATACTTAAATATTAAGTGCAAGTTTAGTACTTAAAAATATCAATTTCAATTTGAACTTTTCGAGCGTCATGTGTTTAAATATAACTTTTTGTTTGGTTGTGCCACTGAGGTGATTCTTAATTCTCTATAAAACTAAGAAATGTATCTATAATTTTTATGTTCACATCTTAATGTAAATCTCGTGAGAACATAGACAAATATTAATAAAAAGTTTAGTGCATGAAATAACTCATTTCTATTTAAACTTTTTTTGACATTTTAAATATAACTTCATTCTTTGAAGTTTGTATTATCAAAATATAATTATATAAGGAATAAAAATTTTGCTCCAACAATCTTCTCTTTTTTTTATGAAGACAAATAGAGAAATATGAAAATTATGTAAATTGAAAAGGAAAAATTTGAAATTTCGCTCCCCCTAAAATTAAGCTTTCCTTACAATAATAGATATGCACATAAATCTTAATTGTAAGGTACTTTTCATATAGAGTTATATTCAAAAGATCCACATAATAAATCAGGGATTTATATATATTTCTCCTATATAAATTTCTCTTATTTTCATATCATATTTTCCCTATATTTCTCCCTTTGTCTTCATCATATTTCTTCCTCTTTTGTTTCATAAAAAATTAGTTTGTGCAAGACACATATAAAAAACATGTAACTCCCCCTTAATCATGTCATCTTCCTAAAATTTTTATTATCCCCCTTTTGTCAAATAAGAAACAACACGTAAAACATCATAAGAGAGATGAAAATAATTTTTATTCTTTTATCACATCATAATAATTGTTTCAAGTATAATATATGCAATAGGCAAAAATAACTCATCCTAAGTTCATGACTAATTCATAAGAGCAAAAACATGAAATCAAATTTATCTATAAGATATGAATAATACAAGTCAAAAAAATTATATAAAGAATTAAAATATTGCATAAAACTTTGAGACAACAAAGATATGTAAAATTTTAATTGAATTAGATCAAATAATCAAGGTTTTGATAATAAGAGTAACAAAATTATATTCAAGGTGAATGGAGGAAATAATCTTTAAGGCATTTGAACAAGTTCCCTTTATCATTATGATAAATTTTCTTTCTTTTTATCTTCTTTTAGTCCTTTATATGTTTTCCTTTTCTTCCAAATAATCAATAACACTATAATATTATGAATGAGAGGTCAAAGATTGATTTTCCTAACATGAAGACTTTAAGTTTAAAACATAAGAGTCATGTCAAGATATGATTAAATAGTTTTTAAAATCACGAGAATGTAGATCCATGCACATATAAGTTAAATAATTGATATATTTCATGACATAAATATCCTAATACATTATTATACAAGTCATTATTTTTATTTGTGCAAGAGAGATATCATTTAAGTATTATTCCAAATTTGATGGTCAAATATCGTACGATATATGAATACTAAAATGATAACAAGTTATGACCATATAAATTTATGCACATTAATTTTATAGCATAAGAGTTCATATGCCAAGACAAATACAAATGAAACATATTATTTTAAAAAAAAATATTTTCCAAATTTTGGTTAAAGTTTCAAAACTTTAATTTCTTTCAATTGCAAACTCACAAAGCATCGAATGTCTAAATGACAAGTAATAAAAGTCCAAATAAATAACCATACTCACAATTTTTAAAAAATAAGCATGGTAAATAGCATAGGTATTTCCAATGTTTAATATATCAAAATATGCTCAAAAATTGACTTTTATACAATCATAAGTTTACGTACAAATTATGATAACTAGTAAATAAGTATAAAGCACAAATAATTGTGACATACAAATATATCCAATTAATACTTTTTATCATAAAATTTGTGTTTGCACTCATTCAAATTAATTTTTTTTCTTTCTTTGTCACAAAATAATAATCAAAATTGGTGACAAGAAATGAAACTAAAAAATATTCAAAGTTTAGTCTTTTATATGCTCTCTCTTTATTAAAGTAGTTATTTCAAATTGTGAATGAGAGAAATAACGTTCATTACGTGAACATGATAATTTCAAATATGAAAGAATAAGATACATGTCAAAGTATTTCACAAATATGAGCACATAAATAAACTTTAATAGAATATGTATATGATTTCTTTAGTGATATGCTTTATTTTAAACATGTGCTTAAGCATAGAGTTTAACAATTAGATGTCTTATACAATAATTTTCAAATGGCATACCAATATGATCAATTATTTTATTCCACATTATAATGTGCATGTATAAATGATAAGTCAAAATTCATAATATGTTCATGCACATTAAGCTCCTATATTATGCCAGACATGTTTATTATACATATGTAGTCTTCTTTATAGATAAATAAAAAGTTATTTAAGTTTAGAAAACTTAGTATTCATATTTTTATGTGTCTTTTCATTTCGCCAAATTTAAAAATAGTCATGATAATAAACATGGCAACGAAAAAAATAGACATATTGTTGATGTGCCTTGAATTATGTACCATATACCCAAAATTATGAAAGAAAAAATGAAAAAAAGGAAAAATGAGAATATGTGGCAGAAGCGAAGGGCTTGAGCCGTTAGGATTTTATATGATGTACTCTCTTTTGGCTCATAGTGAAATTCGTCTGACGGCGGCCTCCTTTGTCCGTGGATGTTTCTCTCTTGTTCACATTGATCAAGAGGGTTTTACCACGTTAAATTTATGCGTTCATCTTATCTTTCTTTCATTATTTTCATTGTTCATCGATCCTCAGTGTTTTATTCCCAACACATATAATTATTTTTTCTTTTGACACGCAAACAACATAAATTTTGTAAGTATAATATCACAAGTTAAAAGAAGATTTTATGTATTAATTTCAAAATTATCTATAAGTTTGCATTTCTAAATATTTAAAAGATATTCAATTCTTATATCAAGATTGTGAATTCTTTTAATTTTAATATCTTAAAACATCAAGTGTTAAAAAATGTAATAATCAAATTTTAACCAAACAAAGGCATTTATTATTTTTAACTCATAAAAATATAATTCCTTTATACTTTAAAATCATAGGCATCATATAATTATAAAACATATAATTATGTAAAATAGTACACAAGATTCATATAAATCAATTATACATGCTTAATGCCAAAATCAACATATTTTAAGTGTGAAAAATCATACATGAAAACTTTAGTATTGATATGAGTTCCCTTGTTTTTCATAAATATGATTTTCACATTAAATTAGTAAGATAGTAAAAAAATATCAATTTAGCAACCATTATGCATGTGTCATATTCTCATCAAGCATATTTAGGCAAAATGAGTAATATACATACTTTCAAAATTAGATGCGCAACATAATTCTATTATGCACAAAAATCATAGTCTTTTATCAAATATTATCTTTATGCATATATTATGATAATAAATTGACAAATTCAAGACATAAATATGCATCATATCAAAATAAGTTCAAATTTTTATTTTCATATACCAAATACTTTTGCCTCAAACTTTATGTCTCTATCTTATTTCAACTTCATTTTTCTTTTTCTTTCCATGTGATGCAAACCTACAAGTAAATGATCATTTGAATTTTGATATCCAAGTTAGCTTGGATCCAAGGTTGTCAATCACATTTCTTTTTGGAACTCATTTCATTTCACCATGATTAGTTTCCTCTACTTTATATTCACCTTTTAATGTAAATCTCGTGGGAACGTAAACAAATATTAATCGAAAATTTAGTACATGAAGTAACTCATTTCTATTTAAACTTTTTTTAACATTTTAAATATAACTTCATTCTTTTGAGGCTTGTATCATCAAAGTATAATTATTTAGGGAATAAAAACTTTGCTCCAATATGGATGTAATTGACAAAGAAAGAATTAAGAAAGAAATAGAAGTTCAGATTAAAAAGCATGGTTTTAAGAAACGGACCGAACCGGTGCAGCTCCGCAATTCTAAGTCGAGTCTTGTTTGTGAAGCTAATAAAAATGTTAAGACATGAAATAATGAACAAACAATTCAAAGGAAAAATAATATGGGATAGACTGTTATTATTGATTGTGGCTCAACGCGCTAGGGCACTTTTCATTTTCTCGCTTGGCAATTCATAGAGGTTCAACGAGGTAAAAGACAAATTCAGCTGAAAGCATCCGACCAATTCAACCGTGAACCGACTGCCATGGTCCGGGCTAACATTGAAACCCGGATTTGATTAAAAAATCGGGATGAACTAGAAAAAAATCGGGTTGAACTAGAACCAGGATTTCTGGTTCAACCTGATTTTCATTTTTTATTTTTATAAAAATGGAAGTAAATAAGAGCAAATTAAAAGCATTTAACCTTGATTTGAAAATTCTTAATATAGAAAGGGAAATAAGAAATTGATGAAAGAGATCAAATTATAGGAGATTCGATTACGAAAACTTTGTTAAAAAGGGGTTCAAAATATTATTTTGTGGCAACTTGGAATGATATTTGACAGCATACAATCACTATAATAATTATGTTACATATGTTATATTTTCTGTCACATAAGACTATGATGAAAAATCTAATATATATAGAAAACTTGTTTTATTTTGAAAGGTCATAATAATTTCAAAGGAAGTTTTGAAAAGTACTGAAATAAAAGGGAGAAAGTAAGCGAGGATTTTTAGATTATTGCAAAATTTGATGAAAAGTGAGTTAAACAACTTCACCAAGTACGAAATGTCATGTTATATGTCAATCAAACATTTCTTTTACATGGATTATATACCCCATCATGCAATGCGAGATACAGAAACATGAACTCATGGGCAGAGTCGTGCAACAATTTTAACAAGTCAAATGTTAAAGCACGTTGTGGCCACAACAATGGTCATCATCCCGGCAATGGAGGAGCTTCTCATGGCAGAGAAAGCACCACTGTTGGTGCTCTCCTGCTTCTTACTAGACTCTTCTTGGGCGACCGCACCTGCCGCCGCCACCATAATCATTTCCAATTCTGATGTCATCCCCTTCGTTGCATCCTCCGCCAACCTCGTTGTCGATGGCGAGACTGCATTGAGAACTTTGGAAATCATGTCCTTGACTTCCGTGCCGGAAGAGGAGATGACATTGTTTATGGCATCCGCCGCCCCTCCGATTCCTCCCACCTTATCCAACACGCCCTTGATCGGACCATCAGAGCTCTCCGGTGCATGTTGGAAGCCACCACATCGACGTCGTACTCTTGTTCATCTTTGACTCAAGCTGCAGAGTTATAAACCGTTTATCTACAGTCACTGCTTTACTTCTTGTAGCAGTATCATTATGTTATAAACCGTTTTATTCCCTTTGTAACAGGTTAGAATTAGTATAAATAAAAGCTGCCTAAGTTGTGATAAGTGGATCTGATGTAATACTTTTTCACTTGAATAAAAAAGCCACCGCTTTCCTTTTCTTCTTCTTCCTCTGCATTTCAACTGCTTTTTCCCCTTTTCTTTCTCTGCTTCGTCTTCTTTCCTTCCGTCCACTTCCCGACCATCTACCTCCGGCAACCATCGGAGCTCCATTTTGACATGGTATCAGAGCCAAGTGCTTCGCGATCCAACTGAGCTCCTTCATCTTCTTCATCGTTGGGTGACACATCGGCTTCAATGGCCCCTGTGAGTCCAGGCGCAAGGTTCTTCTTCCTCGTTTTCATTTTTTTCCATCGATGATCTGATTTCTTCTCTCCGTTTGTTTCTAGTTTCTTTTCTTTCATTCCACTCTGTGTTTCCCTTCTTCTTACGAGATTTGGACATCGATTCGTTCTTTTCCCCTCGCTTTCCTCCCTGTGTTTCCTCCATTTCTATAGATCCTCTCTGTGTTTCTTCTTCTTGGCATCTGTCAACCAAGTCATCGGTCGAACTTGATTCGCAAAAAATTTCGTAGTTTTGTCTACATTTCTTGGTGACCGTCATACATTTCACCTACATTCGTCGGATCTTGTTCCTTTTCAAGAATCGTTTGGAGTTCGTCTCCGTTTTACAGTGCAAAATCACCGAGTTCACCGGCGTCGTTTTAACTTTGTCGGATTTGGGAGCTTTGTCTCCATTTTCTTGCCGATCGAATTGTTTCTCGTCGGATTTATAGGAGTCTCGTCTCATTATTGTCGTTATCGACGATTTACCGGTGTTATCGCCGGAGATGTTGGAGTGTCGTCTCCATTGCCCTTTGGGATTTGACCGGAGCTTAACCTCCATTTACCAGCATCGTTGTCGACGTTTGGTGTTTGCCGACGTTGTTATCAACGATCGGAGTTGCTTTACGATTGTCGGATGTTCTCCGACGTCCACTTCTGAAGCCTCAGCTTCTCTTTGCAGCGATCGGCGTCTGCTTTGGAGTTCTGTCTCCTTCATTATCGGCGTCTTATTGGCGTCCGGCGTTTACCGACGTCATTATCGACGTTCGGCTTCGGAGCTTCTTTTCAGCTCCTCTTGTTACCCCCACGAATGACTACGTTTGGGCTTGGCTCCTTTCGGCAGTTTGCCGTTTCTTGTCTTCTGAGAGGCGAAGCTAGTTCATCGCCTAGCTATTGTCCTCTTCCCTGGTTCTCATCTTCGTCATTAGGCGCACATCTGCTCCAGTCGCATGTTTGTTCTCTTTCATTTTCCTCTGTTTCTTCAAGCGGTCACGACTTTATCCGGCTGAGCTCAAATTCTTACCTCGTTTTTACTTCATCCAGTTAGCAGTTAATGTTTTTTGTGTCTTCATCATTCGGCGTCTCCGGTTCTCTGTGCATCTTCGATTACGCAGCTTACAGGTGTTCGACGAATTGCCTCTCTACGTTTTGACGCCGCCGTATGACTTCTTGATGCTCGGATTCTTCCCTCCATCAAGTTGAGGGGATGGTCTGATGCTGTTGTTGGTGTTCGCTCGTGTTCAACTTCTTCCAACTGAAACCTTGAGGAGATGTTTTTTCTGCAATGTGTATCTTCATCATTTCCAGCAACCTGTGGCATCTCAGGCTGCAGCTGATGTGCTCGATGTTTTGTCTTCAACAGCTGCGCTGGTTGATCTCTTCTTGCCACCTGCATCTGCATCACATTCTGTTTACAAATGCCAACTTGAGGGGGCGTTGCGTTTGGATCCGCGACATTCTTGATGGCAGCAAATCTGGTGACTCTAGCTGCTGAAGTTGTGCTTTTTTCTCTACATGTGTCTGTAACTTGGTGGCAATTTTGTCCATGGGGTGTGACTGGTTCTTGGCGTTCAGTTGTATGCTCTGGTCTCACATGTTGGAAATACAACATAGATGTCACATATCATCCCAGCTCAGTCATCGCCGTTTGCTTCCTGTCGGTGGAGTGCAGCCCTGGTTCTTCTTGTTTTTTCCAGCAGCTATGACATCCATATTCAGCAGATGTTTGGTCTCAATCCGAAGACCAATTGATCACTCTTAACAGCATCGTAGTTTCAGCCTTGCAGATATCTTTCAACTGAATCAACAAATGTCAGGACATCTTCCATATTAGTTCCATATTAGTGCAAGATGTTGACTGCACGTTAGTTATAAGATGTTTGATGAGTTGTGATAGGAGTTCACTTCAGAAATTCAGAATATTTACTATCAGCAAGTGTGAACATCAATTCTGGAGTTCCCCACGTTGTTATGTGTGTTGTTATTAAGAGCAGCAGCTCCATTGACCATTTGAATTTCTGTCTGAAAGCTTACACAGGCGTTTCCATCATTGTTGGCATCTGGTGTCTGCAAATTCTCAGCGTGTATGCAAATTCTCAGTGACTCATTGTCGATGTGTTGTCCCAAGTTGCGCTGTTTTACGACCGTGATCGTCGTCTCTCAGCGAGGGGGCGTGTTGGAAGCCACCACATCGACGCCACCACATCGACGTCGTACTCTTGTTCATCTTTGACTCAAGCTGCAGAGTTATAAACCGTTTATCTACAGAGTCACTGCTTTACTTCTTGTAGCAGTATCATTATGTTATAAACCGTTTTATTCCCTTTGTAACAGGTTAGAATTAGTATAAATAGAAGCTGCCTAAGTTGTGATAAGTGGATCTGATGTAATACTTTTTCACTTGAATAAAAAAGCCACCGCTTTCCTTTTCTTCTTCTTCCTCTGCATTTCAACTGCTTTTTCCCCTTTTCTTTCTCTGCTTCGTCTTCTTTCCTTCCGTCCACTTCCCGACCATCTACCTCCGGCAACCATCGGAGCTCCATTTTGACAGTGCAAGACCTTGGAGGATATGATCAGCCGCCATCTTCATAGCTTGTTTCTCCAGCTCGTCTTTCGCCGGTCCAGTGATCGGCGCCAGCACGTCAAGGGCCTTTCCGATCAAATCCTTCGCGTCGAAAATAGTGGGGGAAGCCTGTGGCGATCCGAGCCTCTTCACAATGCCGGCGGACATGGATCCTTCGTCAACTTTATCGACGTGGCTTGGCGTCGGTAAGGGGCTCCGAAGGATGTTCTTCATTCGTGGCGCCTGGGGTGCAGGAGACGAGATCATCGGAGGTAATGCAATGTTCATGCTTGTGGCATCGGGAAAAGGCATAGGAGACGAAGCTGGGGCATGGTCCTGGTGGTGGTGGTGGCCACCACCAGGGTGTAGGCCCTTGCCGGAGGCCATCGAGAAGAGGATGACAAGATGAAAGATGATGCTTGTTTGTTGGGACATTTCAGGCCCTGAGATGGTCGTGGTGCGGAGCCGTTCCTGATGGCTTTTTGGCCTGACACAGCAACCGTACGAAGGCAAGGGGGACTTGAGCACCACAACACATATATAGGAGGTGATTTTCTGCGCCGAGGTGGAATGTGTTGGACTTGGCTTTAAAATGGACGGGAATTGGCGGTTGAATCCCTTTGTGTGGTAAGGAGGTGGTTGTCTTCTCCCTCTAGCAAATAAAAATAGTTGGTGCAATTTATGATCTTATTTCCTAAAAATTAACAAAAGAAAGTAGTGTCCCAAGGGGTTATTTAGTAACGAGAATTAGAGTTCCATCAAGTTCTCATAGTTCTAATTGTGTTTGGATGAAGTAAAATTTGATGATGAGGAATAAGGTAGTTAATGTGATAGAAAAAAAATAAATGTGATGGATAATTTTTATTAGTTTTGAAATAATAATTAATATTATAAATATAAAATATAATATTATTAGTAATATAAATAAAATAAAAAATAAAAAAATTATGTTTTAAAAAAATTCGTTAAAAAATAATTTATTTAAATTTAAAATCTCATTTTTAATAATTATATGTAGTAAAATATTAAATTTTTAATGAAATAATAAGTAAGAAATATTATTATATTAATATGTTATAATAAATAATTTATATTTAGTAAATAAATTATTTTATAAGATATATGTGTGAGAAAGAAAATAAAAGAAAGAAAAAAAATAAAGGAAATTGAAAAAAAAAGTAAGACGTGAAATTCAAAAACAAAAACTACAGTGCCTGATTCCATCATTTTTGCGGAACAAAGGCAAGGAAAAAAGAGTCACGTGACTTTTTTTTTAATCGAGTTTTGTCTCTGAACCAAACGCCTGATTCTAATTATCAAACAGGTCCTAAGAGAAAAGTAGATTTAAAATAGATTTTTTCTTTGATCGAAAACTTAACTATCATGAATCTTTGATACTTATTAAACAATTGGGATTGATTTTTCATAAGATATTGATTTTTTAAATGTCATGTCATAGTTATTAATAAAAGAATAGACGCTGTAACAACCAACAAAAAGATAAAAAAAAAGAAAAAGAACCAGAATTTTAACCGCACGACCGATAGAAAGAAATAAAAGGCCGAATGCCACTCAAAGTTGGTAAAGGAAAAGTTTAAATCTGATCTCATCAGATTTGTTTGGGAGAGAGAGAGGATATATAAGATGAGACAAATTAGTTAAACCTCTTTCTTCCTTGGCAAAAGTCACGACCCTCTCCCTGTTCTGCCTCCCTCTTGTTCTTCTTCGTGCGTGAGCAGAAACAGGAGCAATCTGATTGTTGTTCTTGGTGCAAGGGTAGGCAGGGTCTTCTTTTTCTCTCTATCAGATCCCTTCCCTTTTCCTTACGTAGCCCTCTGCACCGTTTGGATTGCAAGCGGCAAAAGAAAAGAGCAAGAACAGGGGCAAAAAATGTAGGAAACAGAGGGGGGGGGGTCGGGATAGATTTTTCGACGAACGGAAAGACGGATTGATCACAAACCGAGGTGGGTGAATCGAAATCACCTTGCATGACCCCTGAGTAATGTTAAATCATGCCCTAATCGTACAAGTAAAGAAGAAGAGGAAAAGATGGTTCAAGTTCCTTGTTTTGCCTTGCTTGATTTTCTTGAATTCATTGATTGATTGATTATTTGCATGCATAATTCATTGTTTGTTGATCTGTTGTTATGTGATTGATTTGCTAGTGATAGGAATTAAGTTAGATGGAGATTGCACTAAAGAATTTACGAAATTCGAGGGTTCTGCAAGTTTTTTGGACGCCGACCGGTCGACCGGCTCGTATGCATCACGGCAACCGGTCGACCGATAACTTGCGTACAGACGATTTCTGCACTTGTCAACCGGTCGACCGATCCTTGCCCACTGGTCGACCATTCAACCGAACGGATCGACCGAACCAATTAAACCCGACTTGACCTACCGGTCGATCGATCTTAACAGACCGGTCGACCGATCAACAGACTACCGGTCGATCGTTCCCCTGAACCGGTCGACCGATTTCCCAAAAAACCTTTCATTATACTTATTAATTATTTTTCTTTTTATCTAGATATTATTTATATATATATGATTGATCCTATTATCTGACCCCACAGAGATCCCTCACTGATTTACATGATTTACTCCCTTATTGATTTATTTCGCATTGATCTTATCGTATCCATGAAATCAAGAACAAAGAGCCACAAGTTGTTAAAAGCGATTAATAAGTTCAGATGAAAGATTAATGCTGGGTTGTCAGTCCAAGCCAAGTGCATCAAGATATGGTCGCTCCCTTGGTCATGGTTTGATCACCCATTGACCCGCACAAAGCCGTATCGTTTGCTGGGCATACCCCAAGAACTAAAAGCACTCAAAGTCACCCTGATTGTTAATTAATAACCAAGATCAAGAAGCATGTTCAAGTAAAGTCAAGTCAAGCTACTGTCAGGATTTTCAAGTATACTATAAGTTCATGTTTATTAATCATCATGTTACTCTTCTGATTCATGATATTCTCTGATCTTATCCATATTATGATCCATGATACTGACATGTTATCTTTCACGTTCAAGTCAAGCATGATTATTTGCCGCTTATTATTATATTCATATCATGCATTGTATATCATGTGGTTCCCCACTAGACTGTAAAGCTTACGGGAGGACCTTCTCCCCTGTGTCTGATTTTCACAGGACCAGGTCAGTGACGTGGTGGAGTAGGCGTATGGCGATGAAGCTCTGGCGATAGGACATCACATGAACCATAGGATTTCTTAGTGTGTTTATTCGTTTTATTTACCTTCCGCATTTTAGAATCATGATGTAAAACCTATTTTATTTTCTTAGCAATGATATAGCCACTTTTTAGACTTCCGCATATTTATATTATCTTCCTTTATTTTATTATTTTTTCACTGACGTGTCTCGATTTTTGACTGAGATGTGGTCAAAGTTATGGTCAAGTATAACATGCCGTAGTGCCTTCAGGTTGATCTTCGCCACGTGGCAGAGGTCGATTTGGGGGCGTTACATTTATGATATCAGAGCCTAAAGTCAGGACTCTCTTGACGTCCTAGTGTATCGTATAGTATGGTATTGGTTCATGTGCTATCGCTGAGCAGTTGCCACACCCTCCACCGAAAAGTACTGTAAGTCAAGTATTGTTTCTGCTAAGTTATTGTTTATTGATGTATGACTTTATTTCATGATTAGAGGATAAGCATGTCACGACGATCATAGCGGATTCAGGAGCAGATGGCCAAAGCTGATCAAAATCTGTATGAGGCATCGGAAGGCCCACTCCCTGAGATGGAGGCCCAACCGGGTCGCGGACGTGGCCATGGCCGAGGCTGTGCGCCAGGCCACGGACGAAGTAGAGGCCGCGCAGCCAGAGCAGCATTAGAGGAGCACGTTGATGAGTTTGCTCCACCTGAGGGCAGTCAGGCTGGGGACAGTCCGCCGGCGTCTAGACGTCGCAATCAGGGAGCACACCATAAGGCATCTGAGGACACCATCCAAGCTTTCCTGAAACTTCATCCGCCTCAGTATGATAGGAAGGCAGACTTTTTCAAGGCTGAAGAGTGGATAGAGACCATGGACCGCATCTTCAAACTGATTAGGTGCGCTGATGGACGCAAGGTCTTGTATGTCACTTATATGCTGACTGGTACTGCTATGGGCTGGTGGAAAATTACAAGAGCCACCAGGTTCAGAGGATTGGAGGAAGAGGATATAGCTTGGAATGAATTCAAGAATGCTTTTATAACTCGCTACACTCCTGAGCATGACCGCATCAATAAGCAAGAGGAGTTCCTGCAACTGCAGCAGGGGACTATGTCTGTGGCAGATTACCACACCCAGTTCATCCAGCTGGAGCAGTATTGCCCAATGCCATTTGAGGGGCGCATTCGGGCTAACAAGTTTATTAATGGACTGCAGCAGGCACTGAAGACTGAAGTCCTGTCTAGGGATTGTGAAGATCTAGAGAAGGCTGTGAGGTTGGCCACACGTATGGAAAAGGATCAAGCTGAACGTAAGGCCAAAGCTCCAGCCACAACAATAGAGCAGCCCAGGCCTCGAACGGATGATCAACGGCCATTTAGGAGGAACGACCGCCGCGATCGCTGTTACAGGTCATACCAGCAGAGAGAAGCTTCAAGACAGGCTCAAGCTCAACCACGCCCTGCGTCAATGCAAGCATAGCCACTGAGACAACTGCCACCGCCACCACGCCAGCCACAAGTGCCACACTAGCCTTTATGTCCTCATTGTGGCCGTCATCATGATGGAGAGTGTCGTAGACTGAGCGGCGCATGCATTCAGTGTGGACAGTTCGGACATTTCATCCGAAATTGCCCACAGGCTGCCAGAGGAGGCCGAGACAATCGGACAGCAGGAGGTGCAAATCCTGTTGTGCAAGGTCGTGTGCACAACTGAAAGCTGATGCAGCCCAAAATGATAATGATGTCATTAGAGGCACCCTCCCGATCGCCAACTTATCTGCTACTATTTTATTTGATTCTGGGGCTACACACTCGTTTATTTCGGAGTCGTGTGCCCAAACCCTTGATTTACCTCTTAAGCAGATGCCCCATGCTATGCGTGTGAGTACACCTATGGGTACTCTCCATGCTGCCAGGTACATCCCGAATGTACCTGTCAATGTAGACAAGAAAAATTTTTCTGCAGACCTCATAATCATCCCTATGGTGAATTACGACGTCATTTTGGGGATGGACTAACTTTCATATCATGATGCAGCCTTGCAATGCAAACAGAAGAAGATCGTTATAAGGACACAAGGCAAGCCTAAGACAGTGATCAGAGGCACTCCATCAACAAAGAACAATGTCATTGTCTCAGCGATCAAGGCACAAAAGTTATTGTAGAAAAGATGTTGTGGGTACTTGGCTA
Organism: Pontederia crassipes; assembly: GCA_030549335.1. NCBI lineage: Eukaryota > Viridiplantae > Streptophyta > Magnoliopsida > Commelinales > Pontederiaceae > Pontederia > Pontederia crassipes. The sequence continues at coordinate 74,730,236 of CM060194.1, read as the reverse complement.
GTGTGGACAAGACGGATGCACCTGTCACTGAGCTCCAACAGATAGATGTGGTGCGGGAGTTTTCAGATGTGTTTCCTGAGGACACATCCGGATTACCACCGAAATGGGAAATCGACTTTAAAATAGAGCTCCTCCCTGGGACTGCACCCATGTCTAAGGCACCCTACCGCATGGCACCTGCTGAAATGTAGGAACTGAAGAAGCAGATACATGAGCTACTGGATAAGAGATTTATCAGACCGAGCGTCTCACCCTGGGGCGCACCGGTCTTGTTTGTCAATAAAAAGGACGACTCCATGCGGTTCTGCATCGACTATAGGATGCTTAATAAAGTGACAGTGAAGAATAAGTACCCCCTGCCTCGGATAGATGATCTTTTTGATCAGCTGTCAAAAGCATCGGTGTTATCTAAGATAGACCTGCATAGTGGCTACCACCAGCTGAGAATAGCCGAAGAGGACATACCGAAAATTGCTTTTCGGTCAAGATATGGTCACTACGAGTTCTTGGTCATGCCATTTGGACTGACGAACACTCCTGCCGCATTCATGGACTTAATGAACAGGGTCTTCCGACAATATTTAGACCAGTTTGTCATCGTGTTCGTGGATGACATTTTGATATATTCTTCCAATCTTGAGCAACACCGAGAGTATCTCAGGATAGTATTGAAGACCTTGAGACAACATAAGCTTTATGACAAGTTTTCAAAGTGTGAATTCTGGCTGAAAGAGATCATGTTCTTGGGACACATCATCTCTAAGAAGGGCATTGCAGTAGACCCAGCGAAAGTGGAGGCGATGACGAATTGGACAAGACCGAAGAATGCTTCTGAGATTCGAAGATTCCTTGGTTTAGCGGGATATTACAGAAGGTTTATCAGGGACTTTTTCAAGATTGTTGCACCCCTCACAAATCTCACAAAGAAGACAGAAAAGTTTATATGGACAGACAAGTGTGAGCAGAGTTTTCAACATAATTGTATGGATCAACATGAATTCGACACTTTTAACCAATGTGATGTTAAGGAATTTCTGGACCTAAAAATTCATTTCGTACAATTGAACCTTTTCAAACTGTTTCTTTTTAAGAACTAAAAAGACTTGCGCCAAAATAACAGATGCCAAGAAGAACAAAAGACCTTGGACACGTAATGGGTCTTGAAGAACTATTTCGGCATCTCCCTGACCAAAACCTCCTACATTAGGATTGCTTGTTAATGGTTGATCAAGCTTGATGGATTCACCCTCTGAAACAAGAAGTTCTGGTCCTGGAGGTATAATATCAACCACTTGACGTCCATCCGATGCATCAACTATGGTTATTTCATATCCCCCTTTTTCTTTACGTACTATTTTGTTTACTATACCTGCTGATGTAGCATTATAAACTGTATTGTTACTCTTGCTCCCGTCAGGATAAATCTGACCCCGTCCTCTATTCCCACCTACATATATGGGATATTTTAAGAAGTTAACGTCTTTTCTCGTAGCAGGGTCGGGGGAAAGAATAGGAAAGACGATTTCACTATATTTCTTACCCGGAACAGGACCTATCACAATAATATTTTTTTTATTCGGACGATAACTCTGAAAAGAAAGATTTCCTATTTTTTCTTTCACTTCGGGAGAAATACGATCAGGAGGGGCTAATTCGAATCCCTCAGGTAAAATAAGAACAGCCCCCACATTCAAACCCCCCTTTTTACCATTAGCAAGAACTTGTTTCACTTGCATATCATAAGGGATTCGAACAATTGCTTCAAATACAGTATCGGGAAGCACAGCTTGCGGAACTTCAATATCCACGAGTTTATTAGCTAAATGGCAATTGGCACATACAATTCGTCCAGTCGCTTCTCGTGGGTTTTCATAACCCTGCTGCGCAAAAACGGGATATGCATTTGAAATAGATGCCTGAGTTATTACATATATCATGATTGATACAGAAATAAATCGAACCATCTCTTCCTTTATCCAAGAAAAAGTATTTTTTTTTTGCATGTCCAATCATTGATCCTGGAATTTCTACAATAAATTAGATAGGTAACTAGTACAGTTCCCTATACACGAATCTGTCCTTGTACTGAAATAATTGTACCGGAATATAATATGGGATAAATACCTTGAGCAGATAAAAGTATAAAGAATTAAGTAAGATTGAAAATGCTTTCTTTATACAAGAAGAGGGATTCTGATTTGATTGATATAATGAAATCAAATAAATTCTTCATTCATTCATTGAATGATAAATGACTACAAGCGAGGGAGATACACGATTTAAATAATGGAAGATCCAATATTTCACAATTGTATCTAGAATAACTGGAAAAGTGGAAACAAGACCAGATATAATTTGATCGTTATGATCCAATCCAAAATCGTTGTAGACCGAGCCAATCATTAGTTCCCAGCCGTGGGTTGAATGAAATCCAATCCATAAATCAGTAACTAAAAGAATCGAAAAAGCTTTTATTGTATCACTTAAGTTATAGAGGAATTCTTGAACCCAACAATTAAGAATGACAAGTTCTTCATTACTCAGAATAAAATAACCACTTAGAATAGCGAAACAAATTATATTTGTCGAGAAATGTAAAATGATATGGAGATCATATTCATTTTGTGTTTTGACTAATTGTACCGTTTCCTCGTGTATTCCGATCTGAAGTTTTTGTGTATGTGTTTCCGGGTACTCCTTTAGCATTTTGTCTAATAGGAATAGTTCCTCTAATTCTATGAATTTTTCTAGAACATTTTTCTCTTGAATATGATTAAAAAAAGTTTCGGATTGTCTGGTATTCCACCAATTAGTAACCCAAGGTTCCAGACATTTATTAAATGAGAGAGAGACCCACCAGGGCAAAAATACTATAGATACAAGATATAGGAGGGAGGCCAATACTTTCTATTTTTTCATTTTTTTTGAATTGTTAACGCTTTATTTATTCGTCAACTCTATCTTATATTTCTATGAAACAAACGGGAGCTCTATAACAAGATAGTGACCCATGGATCTATTCCCTTCCTCTTTTTGTATAATTGTGTAATAACTTCGTTTTTGAATTTGGAAGGAATATAGAAATAGAATAAGAGTCCTTTTCGGATGAAAATGAAAGAAAAAAGAAATAACTATTTTTATCAGATATCGCAATTGGGCAAATTCATTCAAATAAATTTCACCTTCATTTGTTCCTTTCGACGAACACTCGAAAATCCACTTGAAATAGCCAATCGGATTTCGATACAAAAAACTCCCCCGGATCCATTTCTTTGTAAAACCTATTTTATTTTCTTAGCAATGATATAGCCACTTTTTAGACTTCCGCATATTTATATTATCTTCCTTTGTTTTATTATTTTTTCACTGACGTGTCTCGATTTTTGACTAAGATGTGGTCAAAGTTATGGTCAAGTATAACATGCCGTAGTGCCTTCAGGTTGATCTTCGCCACGTGGCAGAGGTCGATTTGGGGGCGTTACATTTATGGTATCAGAGCCTAAAGTCAGGACTCTCTTGACGTCCTAGTGTATCGTATAGTATGGTATTGGTTCATGTGCTATCGCTGAGCAGTTGCCACACCCTCCACCGAAAAGCACTGTAAGTCAAGTATTGTTTCTGCTAAGTTATTGTTTATTGATGTATGACTTTATTTCATGATTAGAGGATAAGCATGTCACGACGATCATAGCGGATTTAGGAGCAGATGGCCAAAGCTGATCGAAATCTGTATAAGGCATCGGAAGGCCCAGCCGGGTCACGGACGTGGCCATGGCTGAGGCTGTGCGCCAGGCCACGGACGAAGTAGAGGCCGCGCAGCCAGAGCAGCATTAGAGGAGCACGTTGATGAGTTTGCTCCACCTGAGGGCAGTCAGGCTGGGGACAGTCCGCCGGCGTCTAGACGTCGCAATCAGGGAGCACGCCATAAGGCATCTGAGGACACCATCCAAGCTTTCCTAAAACTTCATCCGCCTCAGTATGATAGGAAGACGGACTTTTTCAAGGCTGAAGAGTGGATAGAGACCATGGACCGCATCTTCAAACTGATTAGGTGCGCTGATGGACGCAAGGTCTTGTATGTCACTTATATGCTGACTGGTACTGCTATGGGCTGGTGGAAAATTACAAGAGCCACCAGGTTCAGAGGATTGGAGGAAGAGGATATAGCTTGGAATGAATTCAAGAATGCTTTTATAACTCGCTACACTCCTGAGCATGACCGCATCAATAAGCAAGAGGAGTTCCTGCAACTGCAGCAGGGGACTATGTCTGTGACAGATTACCACACCCAGTTCATCCAGCTGGAGCAGTATTGCCCAATGCCATTTGAGGGGCGCATTCGGGCTAACAAGTTTATTAATGGACTGCAGCAGGCACTGAAGACTGAAGTCCTGTCTAGGGATTGTGAAGATCTAGAGAAGGCTGTGAGGTTGGCCACACGTATGGAAAAGGATCAAGCTGAACGTAAGGCCAAAGCTCCAGCCACAACAATAGAGCAGCCCAGGCCTCGAATGGATGATCAGCGGCCATTTAGGAGGAACGACCGCCGCGATCGCTGTTACAGGTCATACCAGCAGAGAGAAGCTTCAAGACAGGCTCAAGCTCAACCACGCCCTGCGTCAATGCAAGCATAGCCACTGAGACAACTGCCACCGCCACCACGCCAGCCACAAGTGCCACAGAAGCCTTTATGTCCTCACTGTGGCCGTCATCATGATGGAGAGTGCCGTAGACTGAGCGGCGCATGCATTCAGTGTGGACAGTTCGGACATTTCATCCGAAATTGCCCACAGGCTGCCAGAGGAGGCCGAGACAATCGGACAGCAGGAGGTGCAAATCCTGTTGTCCAAGATCGTGTGCACAACTGAAAGCTGATGCAGCCCAAAATGATAATGATGTCATTAGAGGCACCCTCCCGATCGCCAACTTATCTGCTACTATTTTATTTGATTCTGGGGCTACACACTCGTTTATTTCGGAGTCGTGTGCCCAAACCCTTGATTTACCTCTTAAGCAGATGCCCCATGCTATGCGTGTGAGTACACCTATGGGTACTCTCCATGCTGCTAGGTACATCCCGAATGTACCTGTCAATGTAGACAAGAAAAATTTTTCTGCAGACCTCATAATCATCCCTATGGTGAATTACGACGTCATTTTGGGGATGGACTGACATTCATATCATGATGCAGCCTTGCAATGCAAACAGAAGAAGATCGTTATAAGGACAAAAGGCAAGCCTAAGACAGTGATCAGAGGCACTCCATCAACAAAGAACAATGTCATTGTCTCAGCGATCAAGGCACAGAAGTTATTGTAGAAAGGATGTTGTGGGTACTTGGCTAGTGTGGACAAGACGGATGCACCTGTCACTGAGCTCCAACAGATAGATGTGGTGCGGGAGTTTTCAGATGTGTTTCCTGAGGACACATCCGGATTACCACCGAAATGGGAAATCGACTTTAAAATAGAGCTCCTCCCTGGGACTGCACCCATGTCTAAGGCACCCTACCGCATGGCACCTGCTGAAATGTAGGAACTGAAGAAGCAGATACATGAGCTACTGGATAAGAGATTTATCAGACCGAGCGTCTCACCCTGGGGCGCACCGGTCTTGTTTGTCAATAAAAAGGACGACTCCATGCGGCTCTGCATCGACTATAGGATGCTTAATAAAGTGACAGTGAAGAATAAGTACCCCCTGCCTCGGATAGATGATCTTTTTGATCAGCTGTCAAAAGCATCGGTGTTATCTAAGATAGACCTGCGTAGTGACTACCACCAGTTGAGAGTAGCCGAAGAGGACATACCGAAAATTGCTTTTCGGTCAAGATATGGTAACTACGAGTTCTTGGTCATGCCATTTGGACTGACGAACACTCCTGCCGCATTCATGGACTTAATGAACAGGGTCTTCCGACAATATTTAGACCAGTTTGTCATCGTATTCGTGGATGACATTTTGATATATTCTTCCAATCCTGAGCAACACCGAGAGCATCTCATGATAGTATTGAAGACCTTGAGACAGCATAAGCTTTATGGCAAGTTTTCAAAGTGTGAATTCTGGCTGAAAGAGATCATGTTCTTGGGACACATCATCTCTAAGAAGGGCATTGCAGTAGACCCAGCGAAAGTGGAGGCGATGACGAATTGGACAAGACCGAAGAATGCTTCTGAGATTCGAAAATTCCTTGGTTTAGCGGGATATTACAGAAGGTTTATCAGTGACTTTTTCAAGATTGCTGCACCCCTCACAAATCTCACAAAGAAGGCAGAAAAGTTTATATGGACAGACAAGTGTGAGCAGAGTTTTCAAACTCTGAAGGACCATCTGACTTCGACACCAATTCTCACCATACCGACAGGCAGTGGAGGCTTCGTGGTCTACAGTGATGCGTGTGGGACAGGATTAGGTTGTGTGCTGATGCAACACGGCAAAGTGGTAGCCTATGCTTCTCGGCAGCTGAAGAAGCATGAGGTGAATTATCCCACACATGATCTAGAATTGACGGTTGTGGTCTTTGCTTTGAAGATATGGAGGCACTACTTGTATGGAGAGACGTTTGAGATCTTCACTGACCACAAGAGTCTCAAGTACATCTTCGATCAGAGGGATCTTAACATGAGGCAACGACGATGGCTTGAGCTCCTCAAAGATTATGAATTTGCTATCAATTACCATCCGGGTAAAGCAAATTCAGTCGCCGATGCATTAAGCAGGAAGTGAGAAGGCTCGCTAGCTTATATGAGACTACGCGAGTACGAGATGGTAGAAGAAATTGAGCAATGGTGCCCTAAGCTGGGAACAAATGGAGCTTTATGGATGATGCATCAAATGAAGCACAGCTTAATTGACAGGATCATAGCAGCTCAAAAGGTAGATCCTGAATATCAGAAAATTCTGAAAAGGTGCCAAAATGAACCAGCGATTTTCAAATCTCTACAGATGGAGGGATTAAATATCGAGACAGGTTGTGGATTCCCACTGACGCTGATGTCCGACGAGAGGTACTGGATGAGTGCCACAAGTCGGAGTTCGCTATCCACCCCGGTAGCACCAAGATGTATAAGGATGTCCAGCGCAGCTACTGATGACCGGACATGAAAAGAGAGATAGCGGAATATGTATCCCGATGCCTAGTGTGCCAACAAGTCAAAATTGAGCATCAGCGATCATATGGCAAGTTGAAGCCTTTGAAAATCCCACAATGGAAGTGGGATAAGATCACAATGGATTTCGTGTCCAACTTGCCTAGGACTAAGAAAGGTCACGATGCCATATGGGTGGTTGTGGATCGTTTCACGAAGGCGACACACTTTATTCCAATCCGATGGAAGCAAGCAGTGGAGAGTCTGCTAGACTTATATGTGAGAGAAGTAGTCAGACTCCATGGGATCCCAGAGTCCATAGTGTCTGATCGAGACCCCAGATTCACTGCCAGATTCTGGAGGCGCATGCAAGACGCCTTTGGTATAAGACTTAATTTTAGTACCGCATTCCACCCTCAGACGGATGGGCAGTCTGAGAGGACCATCCAAACACTAGAGGATATGTTAAGGGCCTGCGCACTAGATTGGCAGGGTAGCTGGGATGAGCACATTCATTTGATTGAGTTTGCTTATAACAACAGCTACCATTCTAGCATTGGTATGGCACCCTTTGAAGCCTTGTATGGACGACCTTGCCGTTCACCTGCCCACTGGAGTGAAGTAGACGAGGAAAGGATCATGAGTAAGGAAGAAGTGAAAGAAGCAGTGGAATATGCTGAAAAGATAGAATTGATTAAGCAAAGGATGAAGACTGCTCAAGGAAGCCAAAAGAGTTATGCTGACAAAGGTAGACGAGAGCAGATCTTCCAAGCTGGGGACCAAATTCTTATGAAGGTATCTCCTATGAAAGGAGTCATGAGATTCAGCAAGCGAGGAAAGCCCAGTCCTCGCTATGTAGACCCATTTGAGATACTCGAGCTGGTAGGCGAGGCAGCATGCAGACTGGCTCTACCCCCATCTTATGGGAGAGTGCACAATGTATTTCATGTATCAATGCTCAAGAAGTACAAACACGATGCTGCAAATGTTCTGAGGATAGATGAGCCAAATATAGCTACAGATTTGACCTTCGCTGAGTATCCAACGCATATAGTGGATCGCAAAGTGCAACGTTAGAAGAACAAGGATGTCCCCATGATCAGAGTAGCTTGGCATCACCATAGCGGAGATGATGCAACATGGGAGCTCGAGTCAGAAATGCGTCAAGAATTTTCTCACCTTTTCGGTAAGCTCTCTACTTAATGCAAAATTCGAGGACGAATTTTCTTTTAAGAGGGTAAGAATGTAACAACCAACAAAAAGATAAAAAAAAAGAAAAAAGAACCAAAATTTTAACCGCACAGCCGATAGAAAGAAATAAAAGGCCCAATGCCACTCAAAATTGGTAAAGGAAAAGTTTAAATCTGATCTCATCAGATTTGTTTGGGAGAGAGAGAGGATATATAAGATGAGACAAATTAGTTAAACCTCTTTCTTCCTTGGCAAAAGTCACGACCCTCTCCTTGTTCTGCCTCCCTCTCGTTCTTCTTCGTGCGTGAGCAGAAACATGAGCAATCTGATTGTTGTTCTTGGTGCAATGGTAGGCAGGGTCTTCTCTTTCTCTCTATCAGATCCCTTCGCTTTTCCTTACGTAGCCCTCTGCACTGTTTGGATTGCAGGCGACAAAAGAAAAGAGCAAGAACATGGGCAAAAAATGTAGGAAACAGAGGGGGGGCCGGGATCGATTTTTCGACGAACGGAAAGACGGATTGATCGCAAATCGAGGTGGGTGAATCGAAATCACCTTGCATGTCCCCTGAGTAACGTTAAATCATGCCCTAATCGTACAAGTAAAGAAGAAGAGGAAAAGATGGTTCAAGTTCCTTGTTTTGCCTTGCTTGATTTTCTTGAATTCATTGATTGATTTATTATTTGCATGCATAATTCATTGTTTGTTGATCTGTTGTTATGTGATTGATTTGCTAGTGATAGGAATTATGTTAGATGGAGATTGCACCGAAGAATTTACGAAATTCGAGGGTTCTGCAAGTTTTCTGGACGCCGACCGATCGACCGGCCCGTATGCATCGCAGCAACTGGTCGACCGATAACTTGCGTACAAACGCTTTCTACACATGTCAACCGGTCGACCGATCCCTGTCACCGGTCGACCGATCATTGCCCACTGGTCGACCGTTCAACCGAACGGATCGACCGAACCAATTAAACCCGACTTGACCTATCATCGACCGATTTTAACAGACCGGTAGACCGATCAACAGACTACCGATCGACCGTTCCCCTAAATCGATCGATCGATTTCCCAAAAATCCTTTCATTATACTTATTAATTATTTTTCTTTTTATCCAGATATTATATATATATATATATATATATATATATATATGATTGATCCTATTGTCTGACCCCACAGAGATCCCTCACTGATTTACTCCCTTATTGATTTATTTCGCATTGATCTTATCGTATCCATGAAATCAAGAACAAAGAGCCACAAGTTGTTAAAAGCGATTAATAAGTTCAGATGAAAGATTAATGCTGGGTTGCCAGTCCAAGTCAAGTGCATTAAGATAATGGTCGCTCCCTTGGTCATGGTTTGATCACCCATTGACCCGCACAAGGCCGTATCATTTGCTGGGCATACCCCAAGAATTAAAGGCACTCAAAGTCACCATGATTGTTAATTAATAACCAAGATCAAGAAGCATGTTCAAGTAAAGTCAAGACAAGCTACTGTCATGATTTTCAAGTATACTATAAGTTCATGTTTATTAATCATCATGTTACTCTCCTGATTCATGATATCCTCTGATCTTATCCATATTATGGTCCATGATACTGACATGTTATCTTTCACGTTCAAGTCAAGCATGATTATTTACCGCTGATTATTATATTCATGTCATGCATTGTATATCATGTGGTTCTCCACTAGGCTGTAAAGCTTACGGGAGGACCTCCTCCCCTGTGTCTGATTTTTACAGGACCAAGTCAGTGACGTGGTGGAGTAGGCGTGTGGCGATGAAGCTCTGGCGATAGGACAGCACATGAACCATAGGATTTCTTAGAGTGTTTATTCATTTTATTTACCTTTCACATTTTAGAATCATGATGTAAAACTTATTTTATTTTCTTAGCAATGATATAGCCACTTTTTAGACTTCTGTATATTTATATTATCTTTCTTTATTTTATTATTTTTTCGTTGACGTGCCTCAATTTTTTACTGAGATGTGATTAAAGTTATGGTTAAGTATAGCATGCCGTAACGTCTTTAGATTGGTCTTCGTCACGTGATGAGAGTCGATTTCAGATGTTACAGACGCAAACAAGTGGCAAGCAAAAGCCACACCTTCACGTCTCATCACGTTGGGTTTTTCAAAATTCAAATGCCCGCAAGCCGTCTCAGTGTGATTTCTCACTCTTTTAAAACCCCAACTCCCATACCGCCCACACCAAGGTGATCATCGCAACAATGTTCGAATCACCTCCTTACTCAATTTGTAGGACTTTCCTCCATTTGTGTTCCTTTTCTCTCTTTTTTTTTTTACATTTATGTTATCGTTTACAAGCCTAATCATCCTGTTCCGCCGACCGCTCAACTACCAATAGCAATAGGAAGCTATCACTACCGCTGCCTAGTTGCTTGCTAAATGAATAGTTTTGTATGCGTGCTTGTTACTGCGATAATAATAGGATTACAGTTTCTTTCTCTCTTTACCCCCTCTCTCTCCCCCTCACTCCACGATGGGGGATTTGGTTGGTTGTACGCAAATGGCTATTGACACTTAAATTTCCTCATGTTGATTAATCACACCACCGAGCCACCTTGCCATTTAGATACGATGGTATCATATAGGTTGAAAATAGCTTCAAATGCTTCTGAGTGTTATTTGAAAACATACAATTTCACTTTTACTTGGTCCCAATTCTTATTCTCGCATGCCTTTAGACATGAAATATAAAGTATAAGTTGGCTAATGATGTTGTGCATATGCAGTTTAAAACATGAGAAATGATATATCTTCCTAAAGTTATCGACCTAATAATCTTCTTAAGAAACAAGTGGCAAGACTGAAGTGCTTTTGTGATTTAATATAATATTCGAAATCTGATCTATTTTATTTCCAAAGTGTACCCCCCTCTCCCTTTCTCTTCTTTTCACATCAATTATATCACGTAATTTTTTTTGTACGATTTGTCCATTGTATCTTTTTTAATACTTTTCGTACAATTTTACTTTATTGTGTTCTTTTGCATTGCTCGAATTTGTCACTTTTTTCTTTTCCATTCTTGTCTCTATGTCTCGTATTTTTTTAACAAGAAAAAAATGACTAAATATTACAAAAAAAAACATTAAAGATACAAAATAATAATTAGCTGCATATATACATATATTGTTAAATCGAATCTTAAAAGAATATTACATCATAATTTTCTTACAAATAGAAAAAATGACTAAATATTACAAAAAATAACATTAAAAATACCAAATAATAATTACCTGCATATATGTTGTTAAATTAAATCTTAAATACATTTTGACCAAAAGAATATTTACATTTCCACCAAAAATAAAAGGGTATTATGAATTCATCCGATTTCTAATTCATAAATAAGTTGTGTCAAAACTTCAACCAAGCACTTCCCATATCTTGTACTTCATTTAGTGGTCCATTTTGATTATACCTCATTAACCTGCACATAATAACATAACAACAATAAAGTTAAGAAAATTTTATTATCAACCAAACATGATATAATAAATAATTTTAATATTATATCTATTATATCTTAAGACAAAGCCCATGTCATCATCTTCATATAGAAAAGTTCTATTATCATTAAGCTCATAAAAAGTAAGAACATTGTCATTAACCAGAGATTTTTTTTTATTTTTTTTGCAGTTGACTCTCCTAAACTTTGATGTTCCTATTGAATGATAAATAGAAAAAAGTGGTAAATTTTCACAAAAAATGTTAGTATTGCTTATGCAAATAAAAAATATGGATGACAAAATTTTCACATCAAGTGAACTTCTATGTGTCCAGCCTTACCATATAGTTTGAAAAAAAGGAAAATTACGAACCTCATTTTTTCATGATTAAAGTCATCAATATAAACCATCTTCAAACCAAATGAACTTGTCTCTCTAGCATGGGCCATATTGAGATAAAAAAAAATCTGTGGTAAAATTTCATATTTGATAGATCAAATATAAAAAGAAGTGAGTAGAATATTAGAAGAAATTTGATTTCCTAAAATAATTTTATGTCACCTTTTCACCATCCACATCTACCTAGAGTATATTTGTTTGGCCTTGTTTAGTGCCTTTTTTCCCTCTACATGACTAAAGAAAATAAAAAAAATAAGAGAAATATCATATTCAAAGAGAAATAAAAATTTCATGCCAAAATTTTTTACAATCAATCACAATTTCACAAACAATTTAAAAGACATAATATAACATTTTAAACTTTTTTTTACATCTAATACATTTTCCTTCTTCTTCATTATTGTTTCTACTCTAGATTCCTTCCTCTTGGTTGGTGGACGACCTTTGCTATGGACTTGTAGTGGAGGTAGCAATGTTTTATTAGAATATGATGTGTGATGGGTCTCGTAATTTTCTTGACGTGTCTGCCTATTCTCATCCCAAATCAAATCATCCTTAAGCTTTTCCTTTGCCTTGTCTACCATTCCATCAAGAATTCATATTTTTGACTAAGGACACACAAATTCTTGAATTGCATAGATTTTTAATCTCCTGATAAATCATTGTAAGAGTTCTATCATAAGTGACGATGCTTCGCATCTTTTCTTCATTGAGTTAAAATGTATCGGGAGGGAATTTCCTTCACATCCTGTTCAATCAAAATTTTTACTATGTGCCTACAAATAATTCCTCAAAATTAAAATAAATAACAAGAGCACTAAATATCACAATCAACCTCATTATAAGACACTACATATACAACTCTCTTTTTATATCCATGCTTCCCCTCCATAATATCAATGACGTCAAACATCAATGTAGCACCATCCATTTTGATAGTCATGAAGTTACAAAATAGTAATCCACGCGACTCATCTTGAAACAACTTAAAAACTATATTTGTATATGTTTTCTGAAATTGCTTCTCAAAGTAACGACATGTCATCAATTGTTACAAAGAATTTAGAGAATCAAAATCAACTTTATTTTCTTTCTCCACTTTGCCTATTAAGGCATTATTATATTGTTCAACGAATTGCCACAGAGATGTTTTTGAATTGACATAGTCATAAAAAAAGCATTCATACTCTCACTTCTTTGTGTTGTAGACATTGTTCTAACATATATGGGCACTCGACGAGAACGATCAAGAAACAACGACCATAACCATTCATTTCTTTCAAGGTCGTAACATGCAACCATCCTACACCAATCTTTGTCAAATCTTGACGTTTCGTAGACTCATATACTATGCCTTTAAGAGTTTTCTTATTGGTTTATAATCAGCCAAAGCACCTAATGTCTCAAGCATCTTCTTCATGATATGCCATAAGCAAAGGCGAGGGTAAGATTGGGGAAATACCTCCGCCGCTGCTATTTGGATAGACTTACATTGATGTCTGATTATATATTTTGGATTACACCCATTCATGCATTCCAACCATAACCGCACATATGTCTCAGTGTCCTCCCGAGATAATAAACCAAATCCAAATAAAATAGATTGCCCATGATGGTTTACTCCAACAAATGGAGCAAATAGCATATTGTACTTATTAGTCAAATACGTATTATTAAAAGAAATAACATCCCCAGATAACTCATAAGCATCTCTGGACCTTGCATCCAACCATAAAACATTCTGCAAACGATCATCATCTTATATATCAATCACATAAAAGAAATTTGTTTCTCTTATTTGGATATGAATGAAGTAATTACAAAGTGCTTCAGCATCATTGGCACCAAGTCTTAATTCCCTCACCTTAGCAATATAATTCCTACAATATTTTTCATCAAATGACAAATTTTCATATACATTTGCTTCGACTACTAGTGAATGAAAATGTTTGTTCGGTGGAATCCCTGCATGATCATTTAAGTCAAGTCTTATTTTAGAATAAAAATACATTTTCTTGTGATACCTTTGAAATTTTTTTGGACTCAAAGAATGGTTATGCTGTAGAGAAACACGAGTGATGGTACAACTTCCATTGATGTGACCAACTTTTACAGTCAACTATAGTAGACAACTTGCCTTGGAAGGTTTGCTTTCGGGATGTATTTGCTCACTTTTAGAACTCAAAAATCAACTTGGTAGAATATCTATTATAATAACGGAAAAGTTCCTCCTCAGAACTAAACTTCATACCAAAATATGGGGCTTGCTCAGTACCATCGGTCAAGGATTCATTGGTCTCACACTTTTCTTCATCGAGAATAATTATTTTTTCATAATCTAAACATGTGAATAATTAAATATACAAATAGGATTTAATTGTAGACTTTCAATTGCATTTGGATTATAATATAATAAGCAAATAAAAAATTTATAATTGTTGCATAAATTTAAAAGCTTTCTTATGCAAAGCAAAATATGGAAAAAGTTTTATTAATGGAAATAACAATTCTTATACAGGATGTGCATAAAAACATATGAGGAAAAAAAACCAAACTAAATAGGAGAACATACATTCTTAAGTATGAATATTAAAAAAGTTATAATAATTGATTCAAAGAATTCCATACAAATCAAATTTCCTTAATAAGATAACTAAATAAATAACAAATAAATATTAGCACCAAATATGTGGAACCTATTTACCCCTGAAAAAAATTAGGAACTAGCGTTGAACCAGCTCTTTACACATAAAAATTTTCTAGAAAATAACTTTATTTATGCAAAATCAATCTTGAGGAGTCACTAGAGAGCATTAATAGAATCTAAGGAAAACCAACAATTACATCTGAAAATGCAATGAAAGAAAAAAAGTAAAAATAGTGAAAAGAACAGAAGCAATATAAAAAACAACTACATCCGATGATTCAATACAATGTGATCTTGCTTTTGTTGTGTCTTTTGCTATGCCAATCCAAAAAAAAAATAATCCAAAACACAGAGCAGTATATGGTGTGCACATATGAGAGAAAATAAATGGCGCATTGGGTGAGAGAAGATGGAGGAAGACTGTGAAAAAAAAGTAAGCAGAGAACTTCACGTTGGAGAGAGAAAAGTGTATAATGGGAATTAAAATAAATATATAGTTTAATATTTTAGAAATAATGTTTCAGTGCCACTTAGATATCCTCACATTCTTAGGAAGATTATTAGTATGATGCCTTTAGGAGGATATAGCATTTCTCTTGAATCATATTATATTCTACCGATGAAATGATTGTTTGTCATTGTTTCTTTTAAAAGATATTTGTTAGTTTTCTTGTGTAAACTAATGGTCGTCCATTTTCATTGCTAGTGTTCTACAAATGGAATGATATTATTCTGAGTTCGTGAATAGTTGAATTGATATTAGTTTGAGTTGTGTTTGGATATAATAATATGATTGAAAAAGTTGACGTGATAGATTAAAAGAGTAAGATAATTTTGTGACAGAAATTCTTACCTTTTACCTTTTTTGTTTATCATTTTTGTCATTCTCAATTCTCCATAATGGGCTAATAATATTTTGTGTGAATTTAGTCACTAGTAATATTTTGTATGAACTCAGTCTAGCTATAATTTAAATGAATTAACTCTTTGCACAAAAGAACACAACTATAACACTAAAAAAGTTTCAAATTAAAAATTAATTTTCATAATTAAAGTAAATCTAAAATTTAGGATTTGTTAAAGAAAGTTAAAGTTTGAAAGGAAATTAAATATAATTAGATGAGGGATAAGAAATGAGGCAAAGATAAGATAAGGGAAGTTTGAAAGTGAATAGAAGTACAGATATATAAGATAAAAGAAAAAGATAATTCCTAATTAGATTAGGAGTTGAGATTATAATAGGATTAGGGATTCAAAATTGAATTTGAATCTAACTAGAAGTTTAGGATATAAAGGACTCTTAATGAGAGTTAAAATAAAAGTTTTATGTTCAAAAGTATCTAAAAGATAAAATAATATTTTATTATTATGTTATTCCAAAAATATAATATAAGAATATTAATTAATTATTTAATTTCGAAAATTTAGGAATAATTATGTTTAAGAGATAGAAGTTAGAAGATAAGTAAAATGTTATGTTGAGATAGAAGTTGAATGAAAGGAGAAAAGAAAAGTTAACTCTTAATTGAATTAGGAGTTGTGATTAAATTAAGATTAGAAATTTTAAATATAAATTTTGATCATCCGTTATCAAGGACTTCTAATAGGGGTGAAATGAAGAGTTTAATGTTTACAAATATTTAGAAATTAAAATAATAGTATTCTATTGTTTTAATTTCAAAGATTAAGATAAAAGATGATAACAAATTATTTAATTCCAAAGATTTAATATTAAGAATAGTTAATATTATTTAATTCCAAAAGAAGGTGGAAATTAGAAGATAATGAATGTTATGAAGAGATAAGAGTTTGGTTGGACGGAGAACAAAGAGAAAAGGAAAAGAACAAAAACTTAATGTGGATAAGAAGAGATTAAATTAATTAAGATAAAGGAGCATAATTAAATTAGCCAAATAAATATCTAATTTATTTAATTTCGTATTTTATTTAAAAAAGGGAATAATCAAATGAAGAAAAGATAGGAAGAAGTTAAGGAAATATAAGACTTCGAATTAAAGAATTAGAAGAAGAAAATGATTAAATGATTTTCCATGTTTAATTAAATAGATAAATAAAATAATTAGTTAGTTAATTAATTATGAAAATTATGTTAAATAAAAGATAAGAAAGGTTATGAAGTGGAAAAGAAGATATTATGTATAGATAAGGTTTTGATAAGAAGAAAGGAAAGGAAATAGATAACGTAATTGACTTGGATTATTACATATGGTTATGAATAAAATTCAGGATTAAATTTAGAGGTGATTAATAAGTTAATCCAGGATTGGATTTTACCCACGATGACTCAAAGTTTTCCTCCCTAAAAATAATTCCCCTCGACCACCAATCTTCTCTTACTAAAAAATCAGATTTTTTTCTTCCCACTTTGAGCTTGTTTCTCCCTTCTCGGTGTGTGTGCGCGCACGAGTGTCCCTGTCGGCTATTCAATCTTGGATCTACCCTTTATCAAAGGACGGGGAGCCTCTCCACCGTCACAAAAATCGTGTAGAAGTTAGAGTTCCAAGTAGTTCTACCTGGAGAGATACATGTAGGTTTGGATTCACTTTTGGATGTAATATCTTGATAGGCTAAATAAGATAAAAGAATATTAAAGTATAGATTATGTTCTCTACCTGGAGAGGTACTTGTAGTACCTTTGTTTCATGTCCAAAGCATGTATAGATTGATTAGAAAATCAAGTTAAAGTTTCAAAAAATTGGCATTGAAAATACTTTGTATAGGAACCCTGACCCGAGTTGAAAGAATCCCACTCGAGTTCTTTATGTTTGAGTTAAACTCGGCTCGCGCAGGCAAAATCCAACCTGGATTCGAATTGAGCCCAACCCGAATTTATAGGGGCATGACTCGAATTCCCTTATCGACGACGTGCGGCCTTCGATTTCCCCCATGTGAGACCCGAGCCACTTAGGAACTCGACCCAAATTTTTTATAGAGAAGGATATAGAATTATGATTGCACAAAACCCGATCCAAGTTGTCTATCATAATACTGATCAAACCCGAGCCGAGTTTGATTGTACCCAGCCTTGATTCTGCCCAATTCGCATATTTGATTTGGATTGATTTGTAGAGATGTCTAATGACCTTTTTGCCCTTGTATTGACACATGATGATCTGAATAAAAAATATTGATAAATAAGAAAAGATAAAAGTTATAAAATGAGATCCTCATGTGCACTAATTGTTATAGGATAATATGTGGGTATTAACAATCCTACGACAGCAATGTCATGAGATGGGTATAATAGTCCCATAGTAGCGATTTAAAGGGGATCGTCCTATTTGGGTGGATATACGAAGCCCAAGTCTTTTATGAGTAATTAAACACTCATCTGATCCTAGTTTGATCCACCTTGATCATTTTTATAGTCACATGAAAGTGTCATGTTGATCCATAATAAAAGAATTTGAGCTCGCCTAGGACAAGGAATATAGAAGTTCATAGGAATTGTTTCTTTTGGTTGCCACCCCAGTGTTCAGGAAGTGGCGCCGATCGTCCAACCCAGTTGGTTCTAAGAGTTATGCACACAGGTCATGGGTCGGAGTCTCGGTCCATTATCGAGCCCGACTATTTTGGTGTCGCCCCGAGCAGCATGACTATGCCTGGTTATGAAATGTGAGGTTTTCAACATGAATTTTTTACATCTACAAAGGTTCGAACTCGAGACATTTGCTTAAACGGTGAGAAGCTGATATCCACTCCACCCCAACTCCTCTTGGTAGTTCATAGGAATTGTCAAAGTAAAAAGATATAGTGCAAAGCATCAAAGAATAATTGTTAAGAAAAGAAAGAATTGAAAAGTATAGCAAATAATAGAAAAGAATAGAAAAATATAACAAAGAATTGAAATGAAATGAAATGAGAAGTATAGAACTGTTTGTTGAACCATATGTTTTGATGATAACAAATTTAATTGTACGTAAATGTTCTTAATTTATGCTTAAGTGATGACCATGCAGGTGTAAGATTGAAGGATTGTGTATGTGAAAGAAATCACAAAGTTAAAAGAATTAAAAGAAAAAAATTTATACTCAACCATTATCGTACCGATCGATTGGTCATACCGATATGTCGAATGATATCGGGCAGAAAAATGATGCATGAATTTCGATCGAAGGACCAGTCGACCGCTCAGTAGAAAAGTTCAATTCAAAATGACGCATGGATGTTGGTCAAAGGATGATTGGGTACCAGTTGACCGATGAACAAAAAAAATGAAATTTAAGAGTAATGACGTGTCAATATCATCGAAGGACCAATCATGTATAGTCGACCAACTAGAAGAAAAGTGCAATTTCACAAATGATGAGCCAATGATAGTGATCGATCGATTCCAAACTAAGATGCACAATAATGATTATTTTTTAATGTAAATTTTTTGCAAAAGTTTTTGGACGTATTGAACATATAGAGAAATCTATAAAAGGAGCGTCAAATCTTGAAGGAAGATTATTAAGCAAGTGAAATTATTCCCAAGCTTTTTCCAGGTCCAAAACATTTTCTTGAGCTCAAATTTGCAAAGCATCCCTTCCTCTTCTAGTTTTAAGTGTGAGCATCTTTTGTAAAAGGAAAGAGTTAGTGGGAATTCTTGTAATCTATTTTAGTGGAGTTTAGAACTTCTTGTAATAAGAGGTGTGCTTTGCCTCTTGACCGAAGAAGGTGTGTGATGTAATAAGAGTTGTTCTCTCCACACAAGAAAAAAGAAAGCTAATGGATCTCCGACGATCTCGAGGACGAAAAGTCAGAACGGGGACTTAGGCCAAGGAGTTGAGCCAAACCTCATCAACATATCGTGCTTCTTGTGTTTGTTTTTTTCTTTTTTACTTGCTCTTCACTATTACATACTTGCTTGTGATCAGTTTCATCAATTTTTCGAAATTAGTTTTTGATATTTACGATTAAAATTTTATACTCCAATTCACCCTCCCTTTCGACCCTACACTTTTATGATTTGTTATATAATGATTTTGACTTAAATGCTAATTTTGTTTCTATTTAAGTTATTTCATTCAATTGTATTATATTATGTACCGAGCCTAATTGCTCATGGATATTCCATGTCTGTTTGAACCCCACTGAAGTCATAGATGGCGGGTGCAACAAAGTTCATGGTGATTCAGTTGCACATAGGAATTTGTCTTTAGAATTGCTATTTGTTTACATTGTTGCCACTTTGACTTTATAGATGCTTTATAGCATGTGATAGTTCAAGGACTTTTTGGAATAGAAGAATTGTTAGTTTTCGCACCATTATTATTATTATTATTATTATTTAGTTAGCCTTCGTATTCTTATGAAATAAATTATTATTGTATTATGAAGTCCAAAAAGAGTTCTATGTAAAGGAAATGCCAGTCCAAACTAGCACAATTGCCACGTGTCAAGTGGACAAAATTTAGGTGCATTACAACAACTTTTTTTAAAGAAAAGTATTTATGCGTGAATTGAGTCGTTAGCAACCACGTCTCTCTTAAGTATGCTTGAAGTTCGAACTTAGGAACCACTGTTGTGGGTGAGTGTTAATATTCATATCTTCCAATAAAGTATCTATTGAGAAAAAAAGCTTCTTTTAAATTTGTGAAACCAGTATAAATATTTTGATTTTTTACATACCTAGTCAACAATGAAAGGGGAGATTGATTTATTCCCTTTTTTCCTCTTATTAAATCTTGCTTAGTTATTATCAGGAAACTAAATATAAAAGAATAAGGATGATTAGGGTCATGCAATTTTCCCCCACATATATGGGTTACCATCGAATTTGGATTCGATGCTCACAAATTATGCTCACGGGCCTTTATAGCCGGTCCACAAAAAAAAATTCACTTCCTTCGTTCCTAGATAGCTCATGTTGCTTGTATCCTCGTTTGTCGACACCCACTACCTAATCTTACCTTGTTATCTCCAGCTTCTCGCATCATCTCCTCATCTCATGCCTTCTTGCCCCCTTACAAAGGAGGAGCTATCCTTTTTCCCTGAAAGATAGGTAACCCTAGCCCCCTCCCTTCCTTCGTTAACTCGAGACTTCCTATCGTAACTCCTTCATCTTCCTATTCCCTCTCTCTCACACCCTCTCCCCTATCTGACCTCATCATCTTAAGTCGCCACACAAATCATCTTTAGTCATAAAAATTTCAATGCATCAAATCTGAGATCAAGCTTTGCCACTGAATCGAGTTTAAGGTAGCCTTTGATGAGAGCATTAATGTTCCTATTGTGTTCTTTGCAACCAGATAAAAAAATGATAGATTTGAGTCAGAAAAAATAAATTATGTGAGGAGCATGACAACCTTATATTCATGTGAGGAATATAAACTTTATGTTCATGTGGAAGAGAAGCCTAATTGTGCATTCTTTCTTGGCAGGATGGAGGATAGCGTCATTAGGCATTGATGGAGCGAAGCAGAGCGGCAACGACAATGATGACGCCAATGACGGAGAGGGAGAGCGAGTGATAAAATGTTAAAACAAAAAGAGGGGTTAGGAATTTAAGGTAAGTTTTTTTACTACTTAGATGCCATATTGGTGTTGAAAATCATTTAAAGAAATCAGATCCAATACAAAGTAGCGTCCCAATGTTTCGCGATGCTGATTCGACGCTTACATGGCACCGAAAGAATAATTAAAAGAAATCGACTTCACTTGAGATGCTAAAGAGGCATTGTTGCAATTGTAAATTAGCACCGGCAAGCCGCAATACTAATTCATGTCTACGATGACCCCGCTAAATTAACTTTTGATTTGTTCTGATTGAACTATGGAGAGAATTATATCCCTTAAGCCAATTCTCATTATTTTATACATACATGTATGTATGTGTAAATGAACTATTTTATACACACATACATACATACATACATATATATATAATATTTATATTAACAAATGTATATATAAGTTTATATTACCTAATTATGTCAACACATGCATATACACACATAAATGTATGTCCATATATATACACACACACACACATATATATATAGTGAAATATGGATTTCTATTTGTGTAAAGATATATATGGGTTTCTATTTACACACACATATTATTTATGTATGGATGGATCTAGCTATGTGTGTGTGTCTATATGTATGTATGTATGTATGTATGTATGTATGTATGTATGTATGTATGTGTGTGTGTATTTGTGTTTATATACATCGAGGAATACATTTATAATTAATATATATATATATATATATATATATATATATATATATATATATATGTGTGTGTGTGTGTGTGTGTGTGTGTTTGTATCTATGTACATATATGTGTATTTATATTTATGTACATATAGAAATACATTTATCATTAATATTTAATCTATTTATTCATTAAACTATAGTATAGATAACATATATAATTATACAAATTAACATTATCATATATATATATATATATATATATGAATTTCTATTTAAATATATACATGTGTGTATTTCTATTAATGTACATTCGATCAATTTATAATAATAACTAATATTATTTGTGCCACATCAGTGTCGCAATAGCGACTCATGAGCCTCACAATGGCATCGTAGTTGTCTGACGCCACAATAAGTAGCGTCGAACTAGTGTCACAATGACGTGATGCTAACTTAGCATCGCAAGTTGTCGATGCCAATGCAACGCTATAACCTACAAAGCATTTCCCTGATTTGGCACATCATATTAGTGGCGACATAGCACCGAGACAGTGCATCGACGATGAGTAACGCAAATGCAGTAGTGCTAATGTGTGGCTACGGTGAGGCAATTAGTATCACTATTATTCGACCTAGTGGTATTGCTATTTAAATCCTATTGGCATCGAATTAACATCGCCCTTCTTGAGTCACTAATGGTCATCTCTATTCAACAAATTTCTTGTAGTGAACAATGGCGTCAAGTAGCGATAGGGGAGGCGAAAAGAGGCTGGGGATAGGAAGATGTCATGATAGGAAATGCAAGGAGAGGATAAAATACTTGTTCTTTAGTTGATCATGAAGAAGCACTGTGGAACGACAATATTAAGTGAAGGAGTCAAGTTAGCAAGAGACGTCAAGATGAAAAGTGACGGGGTGAGACTGGGGAGAGAGTGTGTGAGCGCCATGCAACCCTAGAGATGAGCGACTCACTCTTTGAGGAATGAAGGAAGGGAATCATTTTTTCCTATTGAGCGAGCTTTGAAGGTTTTTTTGTGCAAGTCCGAGTCTATGTGAGATATCTCTGGTGTCCAAGGTTACTAATGCCCTATTAATCTAGAGTTGAGAAGCTAAAATAATGATGATTTCTCTTACCAAAGTGGTGACTCCAAGACTCCAATCCTAGATACTAGTTCCTGAGTGCTTGGGACTCAACCTTGCTACCAATTGAACCAACTAACTTAATTCAAGTTCTTAAACAGTGAATAATGTATGACCATCGGATTAAAATATACTTGTGGCTGGTCCACGTTTATGTGGTAAAAGTTGTCTCAAGTCATTCTTATTCTCAAATATCAATGTTATTAAAATCAAATAAGACCGGTCGATTCAATCGGAAATTGGCAATTAATCCGGTCGAGTTTGACATCAAACCCATTTTGACTTTGAATTGGCCAAAAATCGGTTGAACCAAGAAAACTAACTAACTAAGTAATTCAACCAGTTTAACTCAATTTGAGTTAGAATTTTAAAAAAATACATATAAAGGAAAGTTAAAAAAGAAAAAAAAGTGTTAAAAGGAAAGTTAAAAAGGAGGAAAAGAACGAGATGTAAAAAAATACAAAAAAGTAAGTATTCGAGTTTGAATAATATTAGAAACGAAACTATCAAATGACATAAAACAGAAATAACAAATTAAAATATTAAATGAAAATAAGAGAATTTAAGATAAATTGTATTGATATAATCTCTATAATCTTTAAATAAAAATAAAAAATAATTTAATAATAGCCTATTAGTTGGCCATTTCTATTTATCATATTAAAATGTTAAATGATTATTATATTATGTTAATATTTTTATTAAATTAATAGGTTATTAATATATTACATCATATAAATTATATCATACCTTTGAAATTATTATAAATAATATATTTTTTAAAAATATGATCCATCCGATCAGTCCAACCATCGTCAACTATAAAACATTGGAAACCCATTGTTTCCATTTTACCAACCAAAATAATGAAGATTTTTTAGACGATGAGCTCCTGACACAGATTTTTCTTCCTTTTTAAAATAAAAAATGGGTTAAAATTCCAAAATAATAATGTACGATTGACTGTATTGAGGTAGGTAACCTCAGTTAAACAGCCACGTGCATGTTGCCAGATCCGTCTGATCAGCTGTCCAACGCCTAGATTCGCATCCAATCTTGTCCCTTGATCCCCAAATCACCGAATACCTTATCGTTCCTAAAATCCTTCATCCCGTGCGCTCCTCACGTGGACACCCTCAAAGCCGGGCACGCAGCGACCATAGAGCTAACGAGTCATGGCGCTCCACCACATCGTTCCGCTGCGCCTTGGCTCTGCTTCCGCCACCGCCTCCGTCCCGACTCCGGCGCGCGGCCACCTGCGCGGCGTCGTGACCCCTCTTCGCGCCTCTGCCATCTCTTCCGCCCCGAAGGCCCGTTTCGTCGCCAGGCGCAACGAGTGCGCCACCGTCCGTCAGCTGCAACGCCCCCTTGGTAAGGGTCCTTTTTTCTTCCTTGAGATGTAAAGCGGAACCGAGTTTAAGGAGAATCTGAGTTCTTTTTCTACGAGGGGTGACATGCAGCGGAGTACATGAGCCTGCCGGTGAGCCAGTATTCGGTACTGGACGCGGAGCGCATCGAGCGCGTGAATGACAACACCTTCCGGTGCTACGTCTACCGCTTCAAGTTCTTCGCATTCGAGGTCTGCCCCGTTCTTCTCGTCCGTGTCGACGAGGAGCCGCAGGGATGCTGCATTCGACTCCTCTCCTGTAAGGTAGGGTTGCCTGGAATCTTAGCCTTATCGATTTGTTGGTCAGCTTTTTGTATGCAAACCGTGGTTGGGGTTCTGCTATTCGAGCCTTTAAACTTTGAAGAATTTGCTGTGCACATTTAGTTTATAGCTTTTTATGTATGAACTTTGACCTGAATTCTCCATTTGCTTCCCTTAGGTTTAAGAATTCGCTCCAGTCAGTTTTTGTATTTAAATTTGTATGAATATTAGCTTGACTTCTTTGATCAACACTTTCGTTGATTTGGTTCCTTCTTTTGTAGCTGGAAGGTTCACCACTTGTGGAAGCTCAGAATGAGAAGTTTTCAGGTGCTCCCTTTTACTCCAGAGAGTTGCTATAACAGTATTGATATTTTAAAGGGATTGTGATAAAGAGCATATAAATTTTAGTAAAACTTGTTACTCAATGAATACTGATGTTTTTTGGAAGACAAAAAATAAATCTGACTGAGCAACCACTATTAAATATTTCGAGTGGTCAATTCAGTTTACAACTCTCTGCCTTACTCTCTTTGATGATTTTTTTAGGCATTCGATGTGGTTGTTTTTGGCTTGAATTTGTCATGAAATATTCTCAAATGCAATATTGAAATGTTATGATGTTTTTAGGCCTTTCAACTGAAGCTTGCATTTCTTTCATTAGATATCTTCTGGTTCCCCTCATTCTTAACATGAATCAAGAGGAGGCATATCATTTGTTACAATTCTTGAGTTTATGAAAAAAATGCAAATATCTGCATGTTTTTCCATAAGGTATCTCACAAGATCCGTAACATGAATCAAGAGGAGGTATAACATTTGTCATGGTGCTCCTCCAAAAAAACATTTGTCATGATTTCCTGAATTTTTGGAAGATGCAAATATCATGTTTCTCCATTAAGCGTCTCAGGAGATCCTTGACATGAATCAAGAGGAAGCATACTGTTTTTTCTTTTTTCAATTTCTTGAATTCTTCAATGATGCAAAGGCCCGTGTGTGTTTTGTATTACTTTCCTAGAGGTACTTGTGTTTTAAACTTGATTGAACTATTTATTGTTGTTTCAGGACACCTTTGACATTGATTTGGTATGGGAAATGCAGCTTCCATGGTGAATAGAATATCGTGCAATAATGGCAAACACAGTTCTGCTTCCCAGCAACTTTCAACTGAAACAAGTATTGAAGTGAGTCAATATGCTATAAATGTTAGTATTGTGCAAAGTTCTATTTCTTTTCTTTCTCTGATACTCATCTAGAGTTGATTGATTCAGGTATGCATTGAAATCCCTTTTGCATTTCGCATGCTACCTGTTGAAGCAATTGAATCAACGGGCACCCAGGTTCTCGAGCAGCTACTTCGTGTTATGCTTCCAAGATTTTTAAAGCAGGTAAGATCTATGCTTAGCTAGAGAAAAACTGAGACGTTTTCTAGAAATGACTGAATTATGCTTATGTCTAGATTTTGTGCGTTCATTTGAATAATGTGTTGTTTGTTTACTCACTTTTGATTGACATGTTCATGTTATGCTCTTCAATTTTTAACTTGTAGTATGATGCCTATGATATTTTCCTTTATTATCCTTACCAAAAACTCCGCCTATGTTTTATAGCCGGTCCCAAGCCCGGATAAAGGAGGAGGGTTGTGTTAGGCCCCGACAACCAACGTAAAACCCTGTCGAATCTCATGAACATGGATCAACGAATGCGTCGTATTATCCATGTAGCCGACCCCACCTAGTGGGATAAGACTTTGTTGTTGTTGTTGTTGTATCCTTACCAAAATACCGAACCCAAAAAACATTAACATAATTTCTTTATGAAAAAAGATTAGGTATGAAGCATAACTCTTGCTGGTTCACATTCTAGGTGTCTTAGATAATTTACAGTTCCTGCATGATCTTTGAATTCTGGATTTTTCCATGCCCCCCCTTGGTGAATATACTTTGAATTCTGGACTGTTAGACGACTTCTAAAATCTGACAGTCGACACTGTCTTAAAGAACTTACATTTCGATAACCGAAACTTTGTTTTCTGCAGCTTTGGCAGAAATGCTTCGTAACATAGTACAAGCTTATTAGAGCATTGATTTTGTATTGCCTCCTGTGTGCCTATTAAAACTAAATCTTCTTCCTCCGGCATATGCAGAAATCGCACACGGATTTTTATTGTCATTCTTCTGCATTGTTGTTATAGTTTCCAGTTACGTGTATCATCAGCAGTCAACACTAAAATGAATAAATGCTTTGTGCTTATTCAGCTAGTTAAGGACTACGAGGCTTGGGCATCTGGTGACACATCAAGGCAACCACTTGGGACAGGCGAGATTTGAGGCGGTGGGCGCAAGGGACATCTATATGCCATAGGCTTTATGGTGTTGCTTTCAATTTTAGGCCAAAATTCCAGGCAGTTCTGGGTCTTCTCAACTTCTATTTTTTCCATTAAACTTAGTAAACATGCAGATGGTGATATGAAGGTGTGATCTTAATGATTTTGCTATGTAACATAATCAGATTGTTCAGCGCTGTCCGTTGTTGACGATTCTTATCAGGTCTGAGAAGGCCCAACATATGGGGTCGTTGCCCATATGGCAACTTCATTTGGCTTTGTTGAAATTGTTGATTAGTTCAGGTCCTTTATCCAATCAATATACAAGGTTGTCCGGAAAAAAATATTGCATCATTGCAGCTTCCAATGTGTATGAAAATTAAAGAAATCAGACTTAGAAACTTTGATCTATCAATTATCTTCCTTTTTTTGTTGTGGAAAACGTACTGTGTTCGTGTTTAACGGGGCTTTTTAAACGGAAGCTTTTGTTGAGGTCAAATTGGTTGGGATGACTAACCAAAGAACGCATTGCATATGATTTCTTCATAGATATTTTATTATTAATGATGATGAAAAGCTCTCCTTTATCGATTCTCTCTTTTTTATGTGTTTTTTTTGTCAGAAAAAAATGTTTATAGATTGTTATGATCGTAACTAGATATATAATGATTCATTAATGAATGTCAAATCTGGATGGCAACATAATGGTTGACTTGTCTTTCTTTGTTAAAAGTATTATCGTGCTACATTTCATCTTTATATTTCTTGGAATATTTGTGCATTCTTAAATATTAAATTTTAAATGGTTCATTTAAAATTATTAACATGATTTGTATACTTTAAAATTCACACGTATATTTGATGTGCTTATAATTATCGGATGTAGTAAGCTGTATTAATATGTAAAGGTAGATAATTATTTAAACTATTTGATAACGTCATCATGACGTCTGATTTTAATTTTCTTAATTAAAATTTATCAAAATTTGTCTTCTTATTAGCATCAAGCGACGTCGATTGTTTAGAATGCATTTTTCTTCTTATTATTAGCATCACAAGGGACGTCGATTGTATTTGTATAGAATTTGGGGTCAAATTTATTTTTGTGGCTCGTAGGGGTGTTCACGGGTCGGGTTTGACCCGACCCGACCCGCCCGATTTTGATCGGGTCGGGTCGGGTCGGGTCACCCCATTTTTTAAGGGCAGATCCGATCCAACCCGACCCGGTTTGGGTCGGGTTGGATCGGGTCGGGTGGTCGGGTTACCCGACCATCATTTTTTCTTTTTTTTTTAATTTTTTTTCTTACTTTTATCTATTATTTAATATAAAAATATTATATAATATTTGTTTTAAAAGCATAAAATAACTTATTTAATATTTAAACATCATTTTACATATTTAAAATATTTTATTTTAATATTTTTTATACTTTTTTATACATAATATAAGCTTAAAACTAAAAAAAATTAAAAAATAAATAAAAAACCCGGGTCTTCGGGTCGGGTCGGGTCCAACCCGACCACGGATCCGACCCGACCCAAACGTTTGGGTCGGGTCGGGTCGTCGGGTTCGCGGGTCGACCCGACCCGCTGAACACCCCGCCGCTCGAGTTTGAGACCAACCCAAATGCCGTACGGCAGTGCAATCCAATGCGCCTGCGTTCGCCACCACCTTCCGACCCAAATATCTGATCTCCCAATGGTTGGCTGCAATCGACCAAACCATTTCAGCCCCAAGAGATTGGGAACGGCGTCTACAAGTTCTCATATATAAATGCCGATCATTTGAAGCTTCGCGGTCGCGCATCAGCAGGAGAAGAAGAAGAACAAGGCGAGGAGGAGGAGAACGATGTCGGGAGACCTGTACGCCTTGGACTTCGACGGCGTCCTCTGCGACACCTGCGGCGAGACCGCCATCTCCGCCCTCAAGGCCTCGAGCTTTCTCCAAATTTTATGTTCTTGTTTGTTTCGGCCGCGCATCTCATTACTTAATTTGCTTTGTTAACTCGTTCCACGCGCAGGCAGCTAAGATCCGATGGCCGTCGCTCTTCGAACAAATGGACTCCCCCATGGAAGAGTGGATCATCGATCAGATGCACATTGTGAGTTTGTCCAACTTCTGGCCATCTTAGTTTC
Source organism: Pontederia crassipes (assembly GCA_030549335.1). Lineage (NCBI taxonomy): Eukaryota > Viridiplantae > Streptophyta > Magnoliopsida > Commelinales > Pontederiaceae > Pontederia > Pontederia crassipes. The sequence continues at coordinate 74,701,003 of CM060194.1, read as the reverse complement.
CACTTGAGTAGTGGTATCGTCGTTTGACTTCAAGATATACCAAAATTGTAAGTTGGAGGTTGCTTTGTGTCAGTAATCAATTCGAATATGCACATCTATGATTTCGCCTTCGGTTTTCATTGACGTAGTAGTAATTAATAATTTGGTCGACATAGCGGAGTCCATTGTATCATCCTCGACAAATATAGAAAATTGTGGAACAATATGCGAGTCCTTCTACCAGTGTCGGTATTGTCTTTGCAGAGTGCAAGGCAGAATTAACTGTCCTACTAAAATGCTCGTTTATGATGTGCAGCTACGACCTGTGGTTGAAACAGGATACGAGACTCTGTTGCTTGTTAGGCTGTTAGTGGAAATTCGAGTGCCCTCTATCCGGAAATCATCGGTAACTGACAAATGTGTAACAATACTCGACATCGATTACTGAAGATATTGCAATTACAAAAGGACATGATTAATGTTCTAAACTTCAATTCTACTGGAACGTCATATGACTTTATTTTTTTTATTTGATGTTCAAGGTTGCCGAAGGGCTATCTGTTGAAGGAATACTCGAAAATTGGTTGGAAATAAAGCCTGTCGTTATGAGAGATTGGAATGAAGAGAGAGATCCTCTAGTGGAACTATTTGGAAGAGTGAGAGATGAATGGTTAGAGAATGACCTATCAGGTTGGATTGATGCCAACAGGTAAGACATGCTCAGTCAGGGGTTAGGTAGAGTTAATAATGCCGAAATTTAGCATTTTTCTCTATCTTTTTCTAATTTATAACAGTAAGAAGTTTGCAGGGAAATTTAGCACTAAAATGTTAAGTTTGCAGGGATATTTTCAAAACCTCTCAAGAACAGAACATTTTCTTTTGTACTAAACCTTAAATTAACATACGTACACACAGCAAGTCAGTAATCCAGTGCTTTCATTTGTATCAATTCCTTGCAGAAAAAAAATACCATCAGCAAGAAAAACATTTTCTGTCGAAGTCTGTAAAATTCAAATAATCTCTGATGTTTGAAGATTTAGGATATCTATTAGTATACTTCGCAAGAAAAATATTTTAGCTATGTATATTGACCGAAACATCTCTACAGATTCTACCCAGGGACAGCAGATGCATTGAGATTTACAAGCTCTCAACTGTATATTGTTACTACAAAACAGGTACCGTAGCTCCTTTGCTGGGAGTCATGCATGCATACAATCAATACAGCAGAAAACTAGCCAAGGGAAATTGAGCCCCCCCAAAAAAAAACAGTGCTTTGACACTTCATTTACAAGACATTATCATGTATACTATACTACTGCATGTAACATTTATTAATTCATAATCACTAGATGGCACAACATGACTACTTGACTAGTGATGTGCATTAGAGGGATTGTAGTGTTCCCTTACTTTTTTTCTGATTAGTTTGTTAATGCTGGTACAGGGCAGATTTGCTGATGCATTATTGAGGGAATTGGCAGGAATAACAATCCCTGCCAACAGGATCTATGGGTTGGGCACTGGGTTCGTATAGTGTAAATTGTTCCCCTTTTACTAGCAATGAGCAGAACTGGTTGTCACCTGATATATATGTTTTTTCATTCTTCAGGCCGAAGGTTGAAACACTCAAGAAGCTCCAAAACATGCCAGAACATGAGGGCCTCAGGCTCCAGTGAGTTCACAGTTTTTATTGTTGGATATTCTTCTGCACGTCAATAACATAAAATTGCTTCAGAAACTCATGAACTACTGTTCTAGTCTCTGAATACAGTTAACCAGTTATGCCTGCACTAGCAATTCCAATCTGCTGGTGCAAATTTTGTCCGCAATCTTGCAGCATTTCTTTAACAATGAGATTTCATAATGCCCATTTGTTGAATTTTTCCTTACAAAGTTACATCATTCGTTTAGCACAATTATTGCGTTCTTACGTTCTGTGGATTTCTCCAGCTTTGTGGAAGATCGGCTCACGACTCTGAAAAACGTGATCAAGGAGCCTGCATTAGATGGATGGAATTTGTACTTGGGTAAATACCATCCATCCTACTTGACAGATCATATGGCCAATTTTTTTTTATCACTTTGCTTTTTAACATTGATTTGCTTGGAGCAGTCAGATGGGGTTACAACACAGAGAAAGAAAGGGCAGAAGCCGAAAGCATGCCACGGATTCAGCTGCTGGACCTCCCTGATTTCAGCAACAAGCTCAAGTAGTTTTTCGACGCAATTTACGTTTTTGTACTAAAGACCATATTTTCTTCATGACCTACTGCATCTAAGTTGCAAAGAACACCGAGCATGAACAAGCTTAAAGCTCACGAAGTGCAGTTTCTCCCGCATGGTAATAACATAATAAGAAACTTTGACCGTGGCAACTTGTGACTCCCCACGATGTTGGAGGGTTCATCTATATGACACTGCTCCTGTTAGCTCATCAAACTAAGTACTTGTGCATGAGATCCTTTATCATCGAAATTAACTTTTCGCCCCTGTCGACCACAATTAATTAGCGAATTTACTGGAAAATATCGAAATCTCACCGTGGTTAGCATTAAGACATGATGGATAGAATGGTTTTATGATCTACGGCGCGTGCGTGCCAGAGACATGTCGTGGGACTTTTGACATAGCGCCGGAGCAGGTGATGATTACTTTGAGTTTAGTAACGACCTCGTAACACCCCAAGGCGCCTGCGCTCGGTGTCTTATGCTCATCATTGTACTACTGCTCCTAAAGCCTGAAAAAGTCTAATGAGTAATGTGCCTCAACAGGCATGCCAAGCATGCAAGCAAGGTGATGTCTCCTCCTCCTATTATTTCCATTTTCCACCTTGGCCCCAGAATCATGTCACAGGCCAAACACCTAAACAAAAATTATATAACAAAACAATCCCATTCGGTATAGAAATTTAGATCTTTCGATAAAAAAAATGGGTATTTCTAAATTGAGTTTATATTATTGTCGGTTTTAGCATATATAACCAAGTAACATATAAATTATGTGAATAAATAGTAACAAAAAACATCAGTAATAAATAGTTAGATTAAAATATATAACATATAATTGAAATATAAGTTTGCAATAGTATTTAATATTAAATTTATGAAGTATAAGTTTCCGAAAAGATTGTCATCCTTAAATTAAAACAAAAACCAGCCAAAAGTTATGCGTATTGTTGTACTTTTATCTTATTTGAATGGTGGATTTAAACAAACTCGTGGTTTCAAACAAAATGACTTAAGTTTAGATAGAGTAAGATGAAAGTTATAAACTATACATTTAAAATGCAACTTCTACAAAACATAAATGAAGTTGAATTGGTGCTTCTAAACTCATAGCATAAATTTAAATAAAAACCATTAAATTAATATTTTCAATGGATTAAAAATAGTCCGTCTAACATTTTATTTTTCTTAATGAAATTAAAATATTGATCGGCCGAAGACTAACAAAAATATTTGTCTAACCTAGCGTCTTATAATCAATAAAATGATGTTAAATTAACTCAATATGTTCTATTTAATTTTAAATGTGGCTTTTATAATGATTCATCCTTTTCAATTTGACCAGTATTTACTTCATCATTATAATTCATTTATCCATTATTAAAAAAACTAAATAAAGGCCTCCCTCATTTAACATAAGGTAGACATAATATAAAATGAGATGAAACCGTACGTTCTATTTTCGATGGTTAGTTATTTAATTGAATGGGATTATAGTAATAATCCCATCCCTATGTAGATTGAGAAATTTGGAGCGATGTAGTTTCTTAAGGTTGGCGTCGTATGATCCATGTAGTCGACTCCATCTAGTGGGATAAAGCTTTGTTGTTGTTATTGTTGTTTCCTAAGGCAAAACATATATAGAATAATTGATTAAAAGAAATTACATTTTTTATTTATAAAAAATAAATTAAAATTATGCATAAGTTTAACATATTATATACGTGTTTGATATAAGAAAAATCGTATTTTATCCTTCTCTTTCAACACATGTTATCTTAATTGAAAATTAAATCTGAACTCCTCATTATTTATTGCACAATGAGAGCTCAAACTCTATGAGCTGCGCACTTTGCCGACTTCCGCATGGTCCCTGATGCAAATTGACGGTCACATCAAATGCACCGCCCCGCCGCTCACGCCGCCCACATTATTCATGTTGGTAAAAAAAATATTATTTGTATTGAGAATGAGCTTTGTACTACCAACTCCAAAACATTATTATCGCTCCTCTCTTTTTTTTTCCTTCTTCTCATCATTTTACCTTTATTTTCTTTTAACTTTATCTTTTCATTATATCATGTTTTTTTTTCTAGTTTGCCTCATTTCCAACCCCCCTGGTTTTGGGGTTAATTTTGTTTATTTATTGTTTGAGTAATTAATGTATGCAGATGTAAAAAAAGTTTTAAAAATATAGATGATATAGGTCTTTCATGATAAATCATATGTTAACAAGTAACTAAACTTAGTTGAGATAGAAAGATCTTGCATTCACTTAAAGACGAAATAAAATTATTTTTTTCTAAATTTAACTACACGGGGATCTTTACTGAAGAATTATTATTATACATGTGACATAAAACAAAAATAAATACAGGAGATAAGTAAGAGAATACTAATTGGAGCCATAATTTTTTTTTCAATTCTGACACAAAATACTTTTCTCTATTTATAACAATTTCAATTTTCATCATACCATTAGCCAATTTCATCTTACCATTTAGCCAAATTTATTTTAACTACTTTTATTTATTATTTTATAAATTATCTAAAAATATTATTAAAACATTAAAAATTAAATACAGGGGAAATTAAAAACAAAAAAAATTATGTTGGCAAAACTAAAGAGAAGTAAATTATTTTTTTCCCGATAGAGAGAAGTAAATTATTAAAAAACAGAATATGATATTTCGATATTAAATAAGCATTTTCTAGTTAGATAGAAAGAAAAAAGGTACATTTCGAGTAAAGTTCCTAAATTTTACGACATGTTTGATATGAGAATAATACATAAAAATATGTTCTTAGTTTTATTGTGAAACATTAATTTTGTAAATATGTGGATCTCATATTAATAATTACAGAATAAAAAATAGAGATAAATTTGTTTTTGTTCCACTAAAAAAAATATCACTGTTCTCATTAATAAATAAATATTATTCCAAAAATCGTTAACCTTTTTTCAAACATGACTATAAGTAGATGAATATAATTTATAAAGTGCAGAGAATAAACACATTCTTTTCTTTTTACAATTGGCATCAAAGCTTTTCTTTTTTCCCGATAAAAATCCTTTTTTTTCTTGAAGTAAATATTCCAATAGGTCCGTCCAATCAACTGCATAATTATTTGAAGCCGAAGCATCTGCAAGGACAAGGAAGGAATCATTGCCTTTGGAATCACCGTTCTGCGTAGCAGACAGCAATTCTGTTGGATCACATCTAGAGGCGACTAACAGGCTGGGCCACTCAACGTGGAACTGACACGTTGCAGCAACAATATAAAAAAATTCCATCCCGGTTTGAAGAGCTTATTAAGTTTTAGATGGAAATGGATTAATTAGATGTACTCTGGAATGTATTTTAATGCATCAGAAAGACAAAAAAAAAAACAATTTCAAGAATAATTTGCTATCGATTCCTTTTTTTAAAGTGAAATTATTATCTTATTAAGGTTGATAAGTTTCTTTCCCTTCGATCGAATAAACATCTATATTTTCGAATTTAATTAGTCCAATAGCTGATAACATTGAGTACATCAGCACCAAGGGGGAGAGAGAGAAAGAGATCAGTCCCCCTACCTTTCCAAGGGTAAACACATGTCATTGTTGATTGCAGTGGGCGATGTCCGTCTTTAAACAACATACCATACCAACCCATGATCAGTAGATATGGTGCTGGGGACCTAGCAGCTTAATATTCAACTTTAGTGGCCCAATTGAAAGCAGAATCATGAAGGACAGTGCCCAACATGTTCCCCACCACTTCATGTCACACCTCCAATTTAATCATCAAGAAAAAAAGAAGAAAATAAAAATTAGAGTAGATGAGAGATTCATGCCAAGTACCCATCCCCGTAAACAGAACTTGGAGCAAATGCTAGACATGCAGCTACTTGGAAAAAAAAAATAAGGTGGGAGGCCTCCATTCACATTGCTCCAACTTCACCATGATGTCCTTATAATTTGCATTTGTATTTACGTTAAGGGGCTAAAGAACTGAAGTAATAAAACAAGAAAGAAAAAGTTGTCCATAAAAGGATAAACAAAAATTGAATTCACCAAAGTTGGAGCCATGAGGCCACTCACTGTTGGTGTGACCAAGATTGATAATAGAGGCAGGCAATCATGTGCCAATCTCTGCACATGTGGACCATATTATGAGCCTTTTTATAAGCTGTCATTTCTGAGAAGATTCATACCTTAAAATAGTGCAAAGAACCAAAGAATATATATTACATTTTTTTCCCATTTTCTGATGAGTGATGAACACGAATAATCCATAGAAAGCCAAGCATTTCTCTTATTATTATTACTATTATTTTTATTTTCTCTCCCCTGTCTGTAATCCACCAGAGAATCTTTACAGCAAACGTCATTTGCCCATTAGCTCAAGTGAAAAATTACCTCATTTTGGGAAGACAGAAGGACAAAGGGACAATTACTGCACGCAATGCAGTAAACAAACTGCTGAAAGTTCCTTTTCCCAGTTGTAAGTATAACACTTGGAGCAAAGATATGCCCAGTACCAAGGAGATATGGAAGCCATGGACCATCTTTGTACCTGCGCGGCCATTTCCGATCTCCAGAACGCAACAAATTTGTTTCTTTCTCTCCCCTGCCTGCTGTTAGTTCTCACTGTTTCCCAACTGGAAAGAAAGAAAAAGAAAAGGGGAAGCCTTCCCATGAAATGTAGCTGATTTGATCATTGTTTGTTAACCTCCATTGTTACTGTCACATGCCTCCATTTCTGACTTCTAAGTTCTAACAGGTGGGCAATGTAAAAACCAAAGCTTTTTCTAATATTTTTGTAGCGTAATGACACATCTGTTTAATATGCTCCTCCTTTTCTTTTTGTGTGTGTGTTTTCATGGGTGCAATATAATATTAGACTACAGTTTCCCTGGGTGAAGCCTGCGTGTGGTTATTTTGCAGTGTAGAGCGAGAGGAAGGCAAGAGAAAGGAGGATCCTTTCGCGGGGACCTTGCGGAGAGCAGGAATTTAAGAGAAAACGAGTTGCCTTTCTCGATCTCCATCAACGCGAATCTCTCTGTTTCCTTGCTCTCTGGGAAGTGGGGGTGGCTTTCAGGTCGCTGTCAAGCACTTCTCTTTCCTGTTCACTCCACTCCATTCCTACTTGTGCCTTTCAATGTTCATTGTTCAAGTAGTAAGGTGTTATCTTGTTCAGAAACATCAAACAGATATTAAGCTTTCTCTTCATGTTCCTGTTGGTTTCTGGCTCCTTTTTTCAGCTCTTGGATTGCGTTTCTGGTATTTTCTTGATCTACAATAGAATCCTTTTTCAGATCTGACAGTGTTCATGAAGTTTTGTCTTCCCATCTTTTCAAATCTATATTTTGCTTCTACTGCGACAATAAAAATGTCTGTTTAGTGAAAAGGGATTGATTTGCTTCAGGAACAAAGTTTAAATGAAATGGAGTTTGCTTGGGGTCAATTATAAGCAAATAAGCTCAGATCCAAAACTCATGTATCCTTTCTTCTTGGTGAAAATCCCTTACTGGTCCAAATTTAAAGAATCTTCTGGTATTAGTCTCGTAACTGCAATTTTCTATCCTTGTGTGTCATCAGATTTTTTTCATGTCGTACACATGTATTTCGTTCAGAAAAAGAATGAGGATTTTGGTTTCATTTAGAGTTTGTCGAATAGATATAAATTTCTTCTGCATCTCTTCTTCAGCACTTCATTCGCGGTTGTGTTAGATTCCCACCGACGTGCTTCCTTCCGTTTCCAAATTCCATTGACACTGATATCATGTCATTTACTGTTCATGGTTACACATTTCTAGAAATTGCCTTGAATGTGCTCACACATCACACTAGGTTTCTGATTTATACCATTATCAAGGGTTCATGATTTGCTGTGAAAAGTACCCCTTTATTTTCTGTTAGTTTATGTGCTGAGAGTTAATTTAGTGCATAGTGCCATTAAAATGCAATAGGTGGACATCAGAAAAGGAGTATGCAGAGGAGCCTTATTTTATAACTTGGTCATTGTTCTTATCGAAAATGAAAATTCCATTAAGCAAACGCGTTCCTTTTGCAGAGAACCACCAAGGACACAGTGATTTAAGCTTCTGACGCTGAGAAGGAAAATCACCATGTAAAAATGGATGTATGGAGCTTCAAAAGGAAAGCTCCATTGCTGGGGCATTGCCAGTCACGAGGAATCTTTCATCATCTTCATCAGCATTTGTCTCAGCTTGTCAGACTCCTTTCTTCTCCCCACGCTCACCATCAATAGAAATTCCCGAAAGAGTCAAATCTGGACTCAGAGCATCGTCTCATGATGCTATCGCAAGTCTGAATGCTGATTATTTGACTGGGCAGTCTGATTTCTTACCTAACGTCAACTTTGCTGCATCCAATGAATCACCTGCTCCAAGTTTCTGCGCTTTAAGTAACCTAGGAACCCCAGAAACTTTCTACGACAACCATGGATTGGTTTCCTCCTTTAATTGTACCCGCAATGCTAGTTCATCTAACAATAGCCAAGGAGCGAGGAATGATTGTGTGGATCACAGGAACAAGCAAAAGAAATTGGGAAGAAACCAGGGAAAACATTCCTTTAGTAGGCCTTCGGTACCAGCATCTTCCACCAGTAGACTCAGAAGCTGTGATGTGTATATAGGCTTCCATGGGAGGAAACCTTCTTTGCTCAAATTTGCTAATTGGCTTCATGCAGAATTGGAAATCCAGGGTATTAGCAGTTTTCTATCTGATAGAGCTCAGTGCAGGGGCACTCGCAGCCATGATTCAGTTGAGAGGATGATGAACTCTTGTAGCTATGGAGTCATCATACTCACCAAGAAGTCATTTGGGAATCCTTACAGCATAGAAGAGATCAGACATTTCCTGAGCAAGAAAAATCTGGTACCAATCTATTTTGATTTGTATGCTGGTGACTGCCTTTCTAGAGACATAATTGAAAAGAGGGGTGACCTCTGGGAGAAACATGGTGGGGAGTTGTGGATGCTCTATGGTGGCTTAGAGAAGGAATGGAGAGATGCAATTGATGGACTTTCAAGGGTGTTAGACTGGAAGCTGGAGGCGCATGATGATAATTGGAGGGACTGCATCTTGCAGGCTGTTATTCTTCTGGCCACAAGATTAGGAAGAAGAAGTGTTGTTGAAAGAGTAAACAGGTGGAGAGAACATGTGGAAAAGGAGGAGTTTCCTTTTCCTAGGAATGAAGATTTTGTTGGGCGAAAAAAGGAACTGTCAGAGTTGGAGCTTGTCTTGTTTGGTGATGTATCTGGAGATGGCGAAAAACAATACTTTGAACTGAAAACCAGGCGTCGGCGCAAAAACTTGCTAATAAAGAGATCAGATAGTTATCGCCAAGAAGAGAACACAGATCAACAATCAGAAAGCAGTAGTAAGGGGAAAGAACCAGTTATTTGGAAAGAGAATGAGAAGGAGATTGAGATGCATACATTAGAAAGTCCTCTGAAACAGTACCGTCCTCTGAGAGCAAAGAGTGAAGTAAGACATAGGAGGAAAAGATCTACAAAGATATTGTATGGCAAGGGTATTGCTTGCATATCTGGGGACCCGGGGATTGGCAAGACAGAGCTTGTTCTAGAATATGCTTATAGATTCTGCCAAAGGTACAAGATGGTTCTGTGGGTTGGAGGAGAAAGCAGATATATTCGCCAGAACTATTTGTCACTCCGCACATTTCTGGAAGTCGATACAACCACTGAGAACCATTCTCTTGAAAAAGGAAGGGTAAAATGCTTTGAGGAGCAGGAAGAAGAAGCAATTGCTAGAGTGAGGAAAGAGCTAATGCGAGATATCCCGTTCTTAGTTGTGATAGACAACCTGGAACATGAGAATGACTGGTGGGATCAGAAGGTTGTAATGGACCTTCTGCCACGCTTTGGCGGTGCCACACACTTCATAATAACCACGCGACTTCCTCGGGTGATGAACTTGGAATCGATGAAACTTTCTTACTTGTCCGGTGGTGAGGCCCTATCTTTGATGAGAGGTGTAAAGGATTATCCTTTAGTGCAAATTGATGCTCTCAGGGCACTGGAAGATAAACTAGGAAGGACCACTCTTGGCCTTGCCATCGTAGGAGCCATTCTTGCTGAGCTTCCTATAACTCCAAGCAGACTCCTTGAGACTCTGAACAGGATGCCTGTAAGAGATTTGCTTGGAACTGATCAAGAAGTCCTCATATTAAAGCGAAACACTGCCCTTATTCAGCTTTTAGATGTATGCCTTTCGATATTTGATCATGCTGATGGCCCGAGGAGCTTGGCAACTAGAATGGTTCAGGTAAGTGGCTGGTTTGGTCCTTCCCCAGTTCCATTACCGCTCTTGGCATTGGCTGCACACAAGCTTGCACAAAAGCCTCATGGTTCTCCTGTCTGGAAAAAGTGGCATGTGTTAACCCGCAGTTTCAGGACATCTTACATTAAGAGATCTGAAGCTGAGGCATCAGCCATGTTGCTTAGATTCAAGATTGGGAAAAACAGCACAAAACCTGATCATGTCCATTTTCATGAGTTTATCAAGTTATATGCTCGCCAAAGAGGAGGTGTTCGAGTTGCTCAATCTGTGGTCCAAGCAGTTTGCCTTAGAGGTTCCATATCCCAGTGCCCTTATCATCTCTGGGCGGCATCTTTTTTAGTCTTAGGATTTGGCACTGATCCTGTCATTCTGGAGCTGAGACCATCTGAGTTTCTCTTCTTTATAAAGCATATTGTTCTACCTCTTGGAGTATACACATTCATCACCCAGTCTCGGTGCAACGCAGCATTAGAGCTTTTGCGCCTTTCAACCGAAGCATTGGAGTTGGCAGCTGATTCACTTGTTTCGAAAGCTGAGAAATGGCACCATAGATCATTCTGTTGCATTAGATCAGTTCCATCTAGTGCTCAGCGTACATACCTTTGGCAGGAATTAGCACTCTTGCGAGCGACAGTTTTGGAAACAAGGGCAAAGCTAATGCTTAGGGGAGGACAATATGATGTAGGAGATGACCTTATTCGGAAGGCAATTTTTATCAAGAGTTCAATATGTGGTGAGCATCATCCAGATACAATATCTGCAAGAGAGACTCTAAGTAAACTCACAAGGCTTCTTACAAACATCCAAGTTACTTATATTTAGCTTGTCAGTTCAGAAATATATAATATATCCTTTCATGTAGTTTCACATTACATCAAATTAGAAAAGTGTTCCTTTAATGAGAAAAATGTGAAATGTATATACATTTATCGGAGTATTCTCGGATTTCTAACCCATTTTGCATATTTTACCTTGTAAAGACAGTCAAATTTTTACAAGTTCATTTAATATGGTAATTGTTAGGGCATTTGTTCATCATTTTCTTCAGCTCGATGTGAAAAGTCTCTTGACTGCGGGGTGAATCCTGATAGGAAATACTGCCTCGGCCATGCATGCCTGGGTGAGCTGGTACTGTTACTTCAATGCAGCAGCTGAAAGACAACATGAAACGTTTCGTTACAGTTTTTTTTCTTTTTTTTTTCAGTACGATTTTCGGAATGCTAATAGAGGAAGAGCAAAACTCGCACAACTGGGTTATATCATACATAACACAATGTAACTATGTATATTTTTGGGCGCATTCAAGCAATTTAAGAACGGTTACAAACGTCATCTTGTAAATGCAAATAAAGTTACTGAGATGAGTAATCCAACTACGCAACAGTTTGTTAGAGTGCTGATGCAAACTGGCAACATATTATCACAAGACCCCGAGATTAATTGAAGAAACACCATTTCATTGCAATTAGCACACACGGAACACCAAGGGATGTGCAATCCCAAGTGTTCAGTAGGCTAAGCAGACTAACATGCTACTTGCATCGTGGACAGGGATAATCATAGATAATTTCAGTAGACTTATTTACAGTGATAATGAAACCTGGAGAGTTTGAAGTAGTTAATGAGGACATATACACGGAGCAGGCCTTCGCGATTATGGATCAGGAGTGCCTACAACTTGCTCATCACTGGAATCATATTCGTCTTCGCTCAGCTCTTCATCACTTGATTCGTCTTCTGGGGCACCAATATCTTCAGGTTTTGCATATTGTTGGCAGTACTCTGGTGATTAGCAGATAAAGAAAGAAGCAAGTCAATAAGCACAATTGAGATTTTAGTTAGATTGATGCACATTGAATCCTATCAGCAACATGAAGAAATTATGAGGAGAAAGTAGAAGCTACATTAGGAATTTGGCAACAAAGGCCTTTAGCATCCTTCAAACTATCGATAGCAACTTCAGTTGATCTATTATGTTCCAGACACAAATTTGCACGTAAACTGAGAATTTTAATCAATCGACTTTAAGTTACACTCAAGCAATTAGGTGAAAGGGAAGGGCACCGAGAGTAGTAGTGTCATTTTCAGTCATGCTCCAACTTGGAGACAGAAGATAGCTTAAACTAAATTCTAGAATACTCTGCTCTAAAAAAACATACAATACCAAAGGGAGGCATGTGTATCACTCTGCTGATCAGGTTTACTTGATATGCACAAAGCTCAATAAGGATCCTCTACAGAGCACAGGGACAGGCAACGGCGAGATTGTATGATTTTGAAAGATATCAATTATACTGATTAAGGAGCTTCACAATAATCTAGCTAGCTTAGTACTAATTTTGTGGTCCAGTATGTACATACCACTTGTAATTTTAAAGGTATCAGTCTTTCGGACTAACAGTTTGGCGTTGTTATTAATCTGTAGTCCCTGATTTCTTGAAGGGTAATTAGGATGGCCGGAAAAATGGCATCAAAGATATCTAATGCATTCTATAGAAACAGTGACTTTAGTTAGCGATCTCAATATGCTATGTCTCATTTGTTTCAGAGGGTCAGATCAACCCATCAAAATGAAATGTCGAATTCTCTTGTTACCTTAAACCTAGAGTGGACGTTGAACGACGAAGACACATTGATCATATCAATAGTCTCAAATGCCTCAATTAGAAAGACACCAAGATTTAGTATTTTTTCCCGCCAAATTTTCAATATCAGTTGATTTTTTATGAAATATCACTTATCTTATGCAGAAAAAAGTACATCACTACTCCATGCTTTTGCCTACAGATTAACTGATGATATTTGCAGTGATCAATAGAGACAATGTACTAATGATAGGGAGGAACATTTGGTCATCTACAAAAACTCCCGAGGGATCTGATGTTAGGAAATGCTATTGCAAGGAGCCACTTGAAGTTTCTTCCATTAAAGACTTATGGACTGAAGCAAGATATATTTATAAAATAATTCAAAACTGAGACAAAGCACTTAGCACTACTACTTTTAAGAAAATAGATTATTACACCAAAGAAAAAATTTGCAAAGTAGAAGTTCATCCAAAGATGCAGACCACCGTGCATAATTATAGATAAAAGAAAATTCTTTAATTGTCACCTTTCACTTTTGTCTCATAAGCAGGTCGATCGCGCATCATTAAGGCTGCTGCTTCTGCATTCAACGGATCCGAAGGGTTTGGATACAAAAGTAGTTGAGGAAGAAAAACTTCAAATACATTAACAAGGTCTGACAAAAAAAAAAAATATAGAGCAATCAAACCTCTGATTATTACAGCACAAATTAGTCATGTAATACAATTAAGCATATAGAATGCAGCATTTCTATGTTTTCCATGGACCAAAGATCATAAGGGATAAGATGTAGTACCAAACATTGGACTCCAAGTTTGATTGATGACATCCAAACAAACTGAACCAGACCTAAAATTGTACAAAAACCGACCAGTGAGCAAAATGAACAGCACACCCATAGTGTGTCAAATTTCTGCAATTGCTACCAAGAACTGCACAAACTGGACACACCATAGCATATAGTGCTGATTAAAAAAGGAGGTAATCATAGAAAAATACTCACATTTCATCTACATTAGGATGATATATTTTGTTAACAAAGCCAATTGATGGAGATTTGTAAGGATAAGCATCCGGCAATTCCACCCTGATCCTCCAAACTCCACCCTGATAAAGGCCTGCAGCGTCCGAAAAATTTAACACAGATAATCCACTCGAGTCACACAACAATCGAGTAAATCTAAAAAAGATTCGCCGGAGGCCCAGAAGATCAAATCGACCAGTAGAGAAGAAAAAAACGCAAAAACAACAACAACACACTTTAATTAACTTCTGAATCTTGTTACAGTATACGAGTTACCTTTATCATGGCAACATAATGTAAACTATTAAATCAAGAACGTCGGTATCATAAACTCAATAAAGAAGCAAATTTTCACACTCCCACACACACAAAAAAAAGGAAAAGAAAAGAAAAACAAGCAACGGCAAATATCGCTACCGACAATCAGATCCCAAAGAACGCGTCACACAATCTAGGAAATAAAGGATGTTCACAGAGGAAAAAAACAAAGAACTGCGGCATCTATCAGGATCGGATGGTATTACTCTCATTCGGCCCATGGAACTCCACATTGAATTCCTGCATCCCATCGTTCACCATCTCCACCTTGTAATCACTCATCATCCTGCACGCCCAAAAAAATATCAGAAAAAAGAAAACCCGGAAAATCACCAAGATGTCATTTTTGTTCAGACGATTATTTACAGTTTCATCAGGTCCATCTCGCGGCGTTTGCTTGGAGATGACATCTCTGCGTTTTTTGTTACCCTTCTTCTGGCAGAGAGAGGAGGCAGATGGTGGCTATTGATGACTGCGAAAAAAGCAGACTCAAAACTTCAGATAGATTTGGGGTGTTTCTCTCTCCCCCTCTGTTTAATATTTCTACTGGAGAGATGGGGAAAGGACGAGAAAGGAAAAAAAAAGTTGGCATTTTTTTTGTAGTTCGTGTTAAAGGGGCCGCTCAAAGTGTCGGACAAAATATTTGAGCACTTTAACCAGGGACAGATGAAAAGATTCCCGCAGGGAAAAAAAAAGATAAAAAGATAAATTTGACTAATTGCCCTTCAATTTTAATATTTTTCAGCGTTATTTTTTAATTCACCTTATAACTAAATCATTCTATATTCTTTAACTCGATAATTTTCATGACGTCTGGCGATTTTCTTTCTTCTCTGTATAAACAATCATTCGAGGTGACATTAATAAAAAATAAAATAATTTTAAAATAATAATTTAAAAAATGAGGCGCTGCCCCTGCACTCACCGACACGAGAGGAGGGAGTGCCCCGGTGGGAAAAGGGATCGCCCTCCCTCTGCATCCTTCGATGATTCTCCACCCTTTTGTCTTGATCACAGGGGAAGAAGGGAACCCCCCACCCCCTCTTCCTGCGCTTGGCATCGTAGGTCACAGAGGGGGCGGCGACCTCTCTCCTCCCCCAGTTGAGTGTCAAATCTGTTTGTATAGAGGAGAGAGAAAAATCGTCGTGCGAACTTTATGTCGACAAATGTGATGAAAAAAATCGTCAATGGTCAAAAGGGTAGTTGGTTAAAGTTTTACAAAATAAAATTTGAGGGTAATACTGAAAAATTGACAAAGTGGGAGGGTATTTGATATTTATTCAAAAAAATATCGTTCGTATAGTTGCTAACATCTTATTAAATTTATTTTTCCCAAATTTTTCGATTTTTGTAATCCTCTGATGCAAGTTTTATATTTTGTTGCAATTTTAGAACGAAACAAATCCAAGTTTCATATTTAATTTTGATTTTTATCAATAAAATATTTCTGATTTAGCCTTTACATTAGATCCATAAATTTATCTTATATATCATTTAAACTTTTTTAAGTCAGTCGGATTATTCAGGACGGCTCAAATTGATCACTACATTTGTCGACGCAACGAGGTCAATCTAGCTAAGTTTAATAATGCATGGTATATAATCTTTTTTTTTTTTAACCGTCACATGATCTCCATGTTTACCTATGAATTATGGGATTGAGGATTATGTGGATTCAAGATGGATCCACATATAACAAATCAACGGTGGACTTAAATCCATTTTAAATTCACTCAAAAAAATATTTATTAAAGATCACCATTGATTTATCAATTAATTGTGAGTCCATATATGTGAACCTATTTTGGGTCCGCATATTCCTTTTTTCCGTGAATTATTTTTGTTTTTCCTACTCAAAATTGGGTTCTTTTAGTGGATATTTAGTTCAAAATAAACTTGCAGTAAATAGAGATGGCAGCAATGATTTAAAACCCGGCCCGGCCAGTCGGACCAGTGTCCGGCCATTCAAAAGGGTCTCGGGTCGTCTTGGACCCTTTCGCCCGTGTTGAACCGGTCAAACTCGGTCAAAATTCGGATTTGATCGGTAGACTCGTCAATTTTTCATGACTCGATCAATTTACACTTTAAAAAATATTATGAAGTCATCAACTAGGGCCGGCTCGTTTGGTCATTTGCAACCCGCACGGCCGCACCGCACATTCCAAATCCAGAGACACCTTCGATCCAGCAACCAGCGTTCAGCACTTCGACGTTCGGGCGTCGTTTGGCTTGGCGACGGCTGCCTTCGAAGGTCAGTCGATCTTGTCCCTTCCCTTGGCCGGCCAGGGCAAGCTTCGGTTCAGTCGCGCTTGCCCTGGCCGGCCAAGACGCCGTGAAGGTGGGCCGGCCAAGGCGCCGCGAAGGCGAGACGGCCAAGGCGCCACCAGGCGTCAGGGCACGCCCTAGCCGGCCAGGGCGTGCCCTAGACACTTGGTGATGCCCTGGCCGACCAAGGCATGCCCTGGCGAGGCCCTGGCGCCGCCGGTGCATGCCCTGGCCGGCCAAGGCGCCGCCAGGCATCCAGGGCATGCCCTGGCTTGGCGGCGCCTTGGCCGGCCAAGACACCGCCAAAGCATGCCCTGGCCGGCCCTGACGTCGCCAGCATGAATGAAAAGAATGGATATGAGCGGATTAATTACTAAATGTTACGTTCATAATGAAAGCAATTGACCTAAATGAGGAGCCTTCATGTAGAGATGAAATCATGTCAGTACTCAATAGAGATATTGCCTAAAGATGATGTGATAATTCCATTATCATGCTCCCTCCCAAGTTTGGATGGAAAAGATGCTTTTGATGTTTCTTTGGAGGGATCACCTTCTCAGAATGGAAGTTGCACCAGAACTCATGATGATTCTCAATGTTTTCAGAACTGGACCGACGATCGGATCGGACTTCTTATTAGGTCGCGGTTGGACCGGTCTGATAGGGTTCGATCGGATTGAACTGGATTTTATCAAAATAATATTATTTATAATAATTATAAAGATATAATGTAAATTATATGATATAGTATATGAATATTGAATTAATAACCTATTAATAATGTTAAAAATTAATATAACATATTTTTTATTTATTGAAATTTTAAATAATGATTAACATATAAATATAAATAGATCATCATTAATATATATTATTTATTGATGATAGATGCTATATTAATAAATTTCATCTTAAATTATTATTAGTTTTCTTATTCTTTAACACTTTTCTTTTTATTTCCTTTATTTATGCCCTTTATAATTTTCCATTTTAATATTACTCAATTTTACTTTTTTATTTAAGTTTAGACATGTCATATTCCCTCCTTTTTTATCTTTGTTATATTTATTTCCTTATTCCTTTTTTAACTTTCCTTTTTTATCATTTTTTAATTTTATTTTTCAAAATCTGCATTGAACCGGGTTGAACCGATTCAATCAGCCCGATTCAACCCGCCAGTTCAACCCGCCAGTTCAACCAGTTTTTCTCGGTTCAATGCTAAAAATAATTTTAACATCAAACCGAACTGAATTTCCAGTCAATTAATGATTGAATCGGCTGGTCCGATCCGATTTTGATAACATTGATGATTCTGATGTATCAGATAAAAATGGTTGTTCACGGGACAAAGAATTCGCTATTGATGCTTACGTTAGACTTGTTGCATAGAGCATTGTTGCTATGTCTAAGTATAAGAGTAACCACTCTCAATCATCTTTTCCTCTTTGTTGTGATACGTTGTGTTGATTTGCCGACATTGTATCATCCAATTCAGAAAACACAACAATTCCGAGAGTTGGAGACATTTTATCAATCTTCAGTGATACAATATATGCTAAATTTACACATATCTTTATTAATTATATTAATTTATTATAATTTGATCCGATCATTCGATCTAATCCGGTTCGACCTGACTCGTTAAGCAATCCGGGTCGAAGGTCGGATCGAGTCTTACAACTTTGGATGGCAGCTATAAATTTTTTTTTTTAGACATAATTTGTTCGTCTCTATGTTTATGCCCAATGGATAAGAATCACATTTTCAAATAATAATTTTACTTCTATTTTTTTAATCTTAACATAATGTCTTCCGCGCGAAAACTGTCTTTAAATGGAACAATACCAGAAATTTCTAATTATACTTTATTTCTAAATGAGAAACAAAATTGTGTTGTACATGTATTTTTAAACACTAATGTACAGGTACAACATTCATTTTTTGGTTAAAAAAATAATTATCAAGTGCTAATTTTCACCGAATTCAGAAAAAAATAGTGCATTTTCGATTTATGAAATAAGAGACATGGAATTTATTTTTTTTATCATACGAACCACTAGTTCTGATGAAGAAAATAATTTAACGTGGGAAAATATCAAATTTGCGAGCGAGTCATGTTCGGCATTGCACTATTTGACATGTGACATCCAGATTGAACCAGTACACAAAGTTTGCCACACAACTTGCTGTTGACATCTCAAGTACATAAATTAATCAATGAGTGAATGCATCCAATCCAAGTGCGATTCCAATTTCCATCGTCCTCTCTCTTCTTTTTTATTCTGATCCATGCCTCATGTAATCCATTGAGCTTTGGGAAGAAAAAAAATATGATAACTAAGATTATATATCTTAAAGCAGGATAATTGTAGAAATTTAATACTCATCTGGCATTCACTCACCCAAAGAAGTTAACTAGAGAAGTATTACTTTAACTATAGTTAAAGTTTGATTGGCACAATTAAGTAGAGGAATGGTATTTCATAATCCATGAGAGTTGTTAGTTTAGAGCTAAAATTTTAAAGTCATCATCAACATGTATTATTTTGCTGGCATTAAAAATTGAGCCGAGATGAAATCAAGTACTCGTATGAGTAAATTCCAATAATGATTGTTCAATTTGTCGAATATTGTAATATGATCATTCAACTTTATTTTATAACACAACGATCATCGAACATCATAAAATATTTCAATCATGGTCGATTATTGTCCATTTATCGATGAATCGTTGATGTCGTAGCATTACGTTAATATTTTCTCTCTTCTTTACATTACATTTTTTAAAAAATGTCACATCATTATTTTTCTCTTTTCTTCATTCAAACTTAATTTTATATGTGCATGCTCATTCAGCTTTTCAAAATTTTTAAACACAATCATTTAGCTTTAAAAAAATTTAGCTACGATCATCAGTAAAAACTCTAAAATTTAATAAAATAATAAATAATAAACTGAAGGCACTTGGACCAACCTTGCATGATTTGGGCACAACCCGGTGAGGTCACCCAATTTTTTTACGTATATTGAATATATAAATATAATAATAATTATTATTATTAAATTAGGAAAATAAAATATCAATTATATTTTTTGCCCTAAAACTTGGTCCAATAAAAAATACTATAATTAGAAAACCAAAAAAAAATCTCGTACATAATTTCATCGGGTACGAGTCAAATCGTATTAACTGTCTTGCGGAGTGCTTAGTCAAACAGTAACCATGAACTTTTTATTTTTAATATATTTAAATCTTTAATCATACATTATAGCTATATTATATATATAAATAATTTTAGTATTACTATATATATATGAGATTCACCCTCAAGGGCGTCGCACCATGAGACGATGCCCTGGAGCGTCGGATCACGATCCAAGGGCGCTCCCACTCCCGTCGCTCCTCCCTCTCCCTACACCTCCGCCCACTCCGCTCGTAGCAACTCCATCACCCTCAACCACTCCTCGTCCAGCGCCCTCCTCTCTGCCCCCTTGCCTCTGCCTTGTTCAGACACCACGCCTCCATCTCGAGCTTCGCCTCGCAAACTCCTTCAACGTGCTGATCTCTGATACCTCCTCACCCATGCCCGTCCTCTTAGAACTTCTCCTAGTAGCCATTGTCTCCTTGTTCTCCTCTTCCTCCTCCTCATATATATATATATATATATATATATATATATATATATATATATATATATAGAGAGAGAGAGAGAGTTATGAATTAATAATATAAAAAAACCAAGCTCTGCATGTTCCTATGGCTTTTCAAGTGGAATCTGGGCTCTCCATATTTAGAGTTATTAGTATCTGATTAATTTTTTTAGGAGAAAAAAATCTAACTAATATGAAATCAAGATAAAGAACAGAATGATATTTTCCTGATCAAGTAGTGGTTCAGAAATCAAACTTAAAGCTATTAATTTTTAACGACTCACTAGGGCACAACCCTACTAATCAAATGCCAATCAAACTTGGTTTATAATTTAACTTAAGATTCAATAAAAAATGATTTAGTGAAATATAATTTAATATTTAATTGTGACAAATTTATAAAAAAAATATTTTATTATTTTAGAAATATATGTTTTTATTACGATCCGATTTTTTATTTTATGACCTTGATCTTATGCGAGATTCCCTAATAACCTATAATAATTCTTCTTTTCGAAGTCTAAAACATTGTTCTTTAATGAAAAAACAAAAAGAAATTCAGGAATGTAACATTTTGTTGAACGATACAAAGTCAAATATATTAATCCATTAACACAAAGGTAAATTACAAAGGAAAGTTAAATGCAAGTACAGTTTTGTGGGTTAAATTGTTCTTTATGAGGATTTTTTATATAAAAAAAGCATTTGCAACGTTAATCTCGGTATCTGGAAATTAATAAGCTTAATATATAGACCGAATAAGAAATGTTTGAAGCATTTCCCTCATACTAATGCAAAAAGTCTTAATGTAGCTATAAATATTTTGTATTTTTATTAATAAAAAAATTGCCACACACAATCTTTCGGGCCGTCAGGAGGAACCCTAACCTTTTCTTAGTGAGACCAGAATTGCCAATTGCTATAGACTCCAATTACTAAATTTTATCTAATTACTTTTTTATCAAAACAAAATAGTTTAAAAAGTTTCAAATTAAAAGAATCCGCCATTGAGAATCATGCCAATTTGTCTCACCAAAATTATTTTGAGGAAGATAATAATCTCTATGGCGTAACAAAATATTTCTCTTTTGCAAGTTGAATATTTCATTTTCTTTCTTTTGATTTTTCAATAAACATTATCATCTTGTTTGAACTATAATTCGTTTTTTTTTCGGATACGGTACTTCAATTAATCAATTTGAGCAGCTTTTTGAAAACTTGATTTAAATAACCCCACTTGATTCAATCAAACACCATTTGGTTAGAGTTAAAATGCAAATGTGTAATGCAAAAAGAATTGAAGTGTCTGGGGCATTACAATTTACACAAATAATTTAGATAACTCAATATTTAATTGAATTTCAAAATGCATGTCAGTCACTTGTCAAGATTTAAACTCAATATTTAATCCAACCATGTAATGTGACATTTACATTTCAAGCAATTCTATTCAATTTTAGCTACATCATCCAATAAAAACAAGATTCTTATCTTATTTTTTTATTATTTATAAAAGTACATTATGTCCAAGCTTAAAGCGAACATTTAGAGAGCATCTTCAGCCACGTCATTTATATCACAAATCTAATTTAATAAATAAATAAATAATGAATTATATATCTTTTTAACATGGACGACATATCAAGTCCGGGTAAACTTCAATAACTATCCTCCAACTTTACATTCTTTTTATAGCCAGACTCTCTCCTCCAATTATTGATTTATTAGATACTGCTTTGTTTTCCAATCGCCCCACCTATATAGACATCACACGTCACATTTTTCTCTCATCCACGTGTCGTTGTTCGACATGACAAATACCCCTTTCTAATGTCATAATATAATAAATACAATTAACAAAATACTACTAAAATAATAATATAATAATGAATAAGGATTGTTTTTTTAAAAAAGGGGGCAGTGGGACATAGCCATCCCCTTGCCTCAGACCTCGTCGACGTCGGAGGGAGATGGGGAGAGATGCAGCGCCCTCTCTCGCCCATGGCCTTCGTCGCAATTGCCGACGAACCTCTGTCACCGGAGAGCTTCTATAGTGGCATGCCTACCACCACGATCCCGTCCCTCATGTCGTACTCCATCGAGGGCAACGAAGCCCCCAAGTTCCTATGCCTTACATCTCGCACTCCAAGAATGTGTCGAGCACATCATCGGAGAGGTACAACTTCCTGAGAGATGCCCCAAGTTCTCCAATGTGTCGGTGGTACTGCACATTCCGTTCTCCTTTCTCGTCCCCGGCGTCTCCTTCACGAAGAGCTGGATCTCGCCCTACTCCAATGCCAAGCTCTGCATCTACGACGTCTACATCGGATTCCACGACCACAATCTCAACCTCGTTCATTTCTATGCCGACCGAAAAATATTCGGACGCCCAAAGCCACGAAGTCGACTCCCAGAACGGCTTCTCCACCTCCATAGGCAAAGTCAATGGTGGAGACTTTGGCATGGGCACCCTCCCCGATCTTCGGTCGGACGAACAACTTTGGATCAATAAGCCACTTCGGATCTAAACAGGTCACCTCATCAACAGCAAATAACATATTGCTCGATTCCATCCATGCAAGGATCTAACATCTGCGCACACGCATCCATCAATTCTCTATCAATCTCCCAAGAGATGCGCAAGAGTGTCCCTCTACTGCAGACCTCCCGGTGACTCCATGACGTTTCACATCGCAGAGCTCTCCCCTGGGCAGGGGAGGAACTTGTGAAGCCTGCAAAGGCCATGATTTGGTTACTGAAGAGCTCTCTCACATGCACGTCCCATATGACAAAATCATCGATGCCAAAGGAGAGCTGGAGGGGGTGTCCCTCCACTTTTTTATTTTTCTTACTCATTATTATATTATTATTTTAATAGTATTTTATTATTTATATTTATTATATTAGGATGTTAGAAAGGAATATTTGCCACGTCAAATAATGACCCACCCATGTAAAGAAAAGAGAAACGTAATGTGTGGCATCCACGTAGGTGTGGCGATCGAGAAATGAACTATTGTAGGTGAAAAAAAATGTACTTGGTGAACAACAACAACAACAACAACAACAAAGCCTTATCCCACTAGGTGGGGTCGGCTACATGGATCATACAACGTCATTCCGCTCTATTAGTAACCAAACCTTTCGGTATATTATTCACCAATAGATTCGTTGATCCATGTTCATAAGATTCGACATGATTTTATGTTGGCTGTCGGGGCCTAACACAACCATCCTCCTTTATCCGGGCTTGGGACCGGCTATAAAATATAGGCGGAGTTACCGGCTATAAAATATAGGCGGAGTTGGTGAAATAAGTCAAAATTTGAATGACAATCTAATTACAAAGTAAAGTTGAAAGATATAGTTGAAAAAGAAAATAAGATTGGAGACCATTTACTAAAATTTATACTAAGATGGAACAAAAATGTAAATGACAACTCTAAGGTTGGCGATCGAAAATTTCGTTAAAAAAAAGGTAATTTGTGGCGCTTTAAATCCAAAGTTGCAACTTAAATTTAACTTAATAGTTCAATCGTTCAAAAGGCTGGTTTCCTTTGTCTACCAACTCAGAAGTAGCCAAATAACTAAACTCATTTTCTTACTAAACAAATAAGGAACAAACGGAATAACCATGCAATTGTAAGTAAGAAAAATGGATTGAGAATGTATCTTATAGGGAAAGAAAGAATAAAGATAAGAGATTTTTTTCCTTAATCCAATTGGGATTGAAACAAACTTTCACTTCTCTTTGATCAAATTTGGAAGGTAGAAGTCACAAGATCAAACTTTGAAATTATCATCACTGGAAGTGGTCTAAAACAAGTTGAAATTATTACCACTGGAAATAGATTACTAAGGGTTAAGACTAAAACAAGTTGGAGAACGACTAGAAAATAACTTGAACGAACGTTTAAGAAAAAAGCAAATACTTCGATGCTCTGGAAAACCCATCCTCCTAGAAATATCACGGTTGAAAAATATGTGTTCTCTTATTTTTCACCAAACACTAATGCCTCCTTATTTATAATAAAAGTAGGCAATACAAGAAAGAAGAATATGCTAGAATATTACTCCAGAATATCAGGGATATTATCTCTTATCTGGGATATTATTCTAAAAAATCTGGGATACTAATATAGAATAATATTACATAGATATGGAATGATATGCAATCATATCTCAACACACCCCCTCAAACTGGATCATAAATATCAATCATGCCTAGCTTATCACATATCAATCATGCCTAACTTGGTAGCCAGAAAGATGATGACGCCGATGATTCTATATTCCAACAATCACATTAAAGGAAATGGAGGTGATTGTGTTAGTCCAGGGAAGACTATTCATTCATATGTTGATGACTGGCAAAAAAGGGCTTAGGAACTTGAGGTGATTGTATTTGTGTCAGTCTATGGATGGTTATTCATTCATGTACATCATGACTAGCAAAAAGAGGCCTCTGAAGACTGTTGTTGCCTACCTATAAATTTCAAGTCATGGTATCTATGGATATTTTGTAATGATAACTATCCCTTGTATTGCATTCCAGGATCTATTCTGTCATAGATCCCTCTTATCAAGAAAATGAGGATGGAAATGGTCATGACAGATTCAAGTCTTGAGAGAATTGAATGTTGGACCGGGATCCCAAAGTATATATGATGCCTCATGGACATCTGACCCGTCACCTTAACACAACCACAAGGAATTGTTATAAAAGTTAGCACAACTAGACAAGACACTTATACTTCATGCATGTTTCGTATGTGGTAAAATAAGTGATTAGTTCAATCGATAAATGATGATTCATATATAACGGATACTCGAATTCATTAGGCTTATGAATAGTAGGGCTCACACTGAAATAAAACTGAAACAAGTTTTGACATGGGATATGAGTTCTAATAGTTCAAAACTTGTGGCAGAAAACCCTCAAGACATGATCTCAAATATAGTAATGAATTTGGATACTCCTGCCATGGTCATAAACTAGTTAATTTAGATACAACAACAACAACAACAAAGTCTTATCTCACTAGGTGGGGTCGGCTACATGGATCATACGACGTCATTCCGCTCTATTAGTAACCAAACCTTTCGGTATATTATTCACCAATAGATCTTGCTCTATTAGTTCGCCAAGTGTCCGCCTTGGCCTCCCTCTCCCTCTTTTAATCGGACTCCAGATTATTTGATCTACTCTTCTTACTGGCGCATCTAATGGTCTTCTCTGAACATGACCAAACCATCTCAAACGATTCTCTACCATTTTCTCACTAATAGGAGCCACTCCGACTCGTTCACGTATATGGTCATTCCTAATTTTATCTAATCTTGTATGACCACACATCCATCTCAACATCCTCATTTCGGCTACCCCCACTTTACGTTCATGTTGTCCCTTCATAGCCCAACATTCACTACCATATAACACTGCTGACCTTATAGCAGTACGATAGAATTTTCCTTTAACTTTATTGGGTACTTTTCTATCACAAAGAACTCCAGTGGCTTTCCTCCACTTACACCAACCAGCTTGAATTCTATGATTAACATCGTCATCAATCTCACCATCTTGTCTTACAATTGATAGATATCTAGTTAATTTCGATACAATAGAAGATATATTCAAACAAATAGGTAAAACAAAATGCAGAATGCCTAAAGAATTTGAACGATCAATTCGATTTCAATGCTTTGCTTTTTCTTCTTCCCTCAGTTTTTTGGCAGTAACAGCAACAAAAAACAAGGCTAAACTATTTGTATGCACCAACACAAAGGATCTATAAGGGCCTGAATACGTGTTTATGCCAAAAGGAACAAAAAAAGGCAAAGAAATTCAGTACCTTCTAAACATCTCAAAAAAGGTGCTCTCAACTTCCAAAATTATGCTCAGTGCTAGAGCTCTTATGATCTTTTTCAACATCATAGGAATCTCTGACCGTCAAAAGCATCTGTGATTGCTAATATATCCACATAAATGCAGTTAAACAAAAACTTGAGTGCATACCAACCATATCCACTGGAGTCATCCAAACTCCATTCTTCTCTCAAACAACCACACATCCTGCAAATAATAATAGTCTTTCATTAAGAACTGTTCTGAAAATTACAAAAGCTAAAACAACAACTGCCACAAGTTCTTTACCTAAATCTCATGTCACCAATCCAGTCATTCAGAATGCTCACACTGATTGTTCTGAGAACAGATGAAAGCTTCAGGTTCACGAATTTTAACTGCAGCATGACCAAAAGGAAAATTTAAGAAGCCAAATTCTGTTTCATCATCATCACTATCAATATTGGCAGGCGTGACACGGTTTTGGTATCTTCTCCGTCCAAGAAGGTACACATTGAAATAATAGCTCACCAAATTCCTCGAGCCCTTGGAACTGAAATAAGATTGAAGCTCTTCCCAGAAATCCTTGCCTACAGATGGTCTATTTAAATGAACAATGGCCTTGAACATAAGTTGTTCTTCCTCTGTCCATGAAAGTGAAACCTCCTCGCCTATCCGTTCAAATCCCCAAGAATAGAAAGCTCTCCCGAGTTCACGTTTCACCTGCAACCTCTTCTCCGTTATGTGAAATCTACTGCACTCTACAGAACCCGGCTGCCTGCAGTAACATCTACGATTCCTACCTTTCCCAATCAGACTACTATTCCTAATTGGTGTTATTTCATCATAATGTTCATGAGGCCAGATCCGTGTCCCCAACCATTTTAATGACTCAGTGTCAGTAGATTCAGAAGGCTTTCCAGTCCAAGCTGGAACTTCTGCCTGAAAGCGAATACCCAAAGAGACTTGTGTCTCTTCTCCAGAAAGCCAACTAGCAGATCCACCAAAGTACAGATCGAATGTTGTACTATTGTTTTGCTTTCCTGCAAAATCTGCATTTTGTTGGCACATTTCAGCAGAGGTTAGAGAAATAGTCTTCTTGTTTGTGGATTGGGCAAAATGACCACCATTTTGGGCATTAAGACCAATAGTATTTCCGTAAATCTGTCCTTCCTGCAATATCAAGGGACAACATGTTTACCATTTCATTGTTAAAATGTATATGCAGCAGATTCTTTCAAGAAAACAATAGTATTAGTTAAAATGTATATTACATCATATAGTTGATAATTTGTAGAATGTCAATAGGTTGGACTCCTCTCATCTGGCACAATCTTTAAATATTTAGTAAAACTACCACCCAATGGCAAGTATAGTCAAGTACTACTACTGCATATTGAAGGTATGATAAGAGTATCAACATATTCAGACACATAACATATCTTTTTTTTCCCAGTCTAAGAAAGCAAATAGACAGCAGAAAGCAAAACTGACAAGAATTGCATTATCAACTTAAATATGGCAGCAAGCAAATATACATGTTTACTGAACATGTGATTTCTTGTATTCTATAATAGATTTAAGGAAATTGAACCAACGGCAAACATTTGCTTGGTGATAACAAATTGGAGGTCTAGTTTACTTGCTTTTTCTTCATGATATAGTCTCAAATTTTTTAGTTATTGTGGTGCTAATTCTTGTATGTTTAGCGTTACCTTACATCCCTTCACATTCAACAATTGATTCCAGATCTATGCTCATTTAGTCTAAATGAAAGCTTCTATGTTTTTATAGTACCAAAGTGTATCTTATGGTCCTTTGGCTTAGGCTTGAATAACAGTATTAGTCCACTTGATTTGGAGAGTTACTATCGAATTGAAAAACCAAAACAAGCCCATATTCATGTTGTGCTTGTTTGAGACACATATTATTCTCAAGCACGCCACAAAGGATTTTAGGCTGTATCCATATTCCATAGCAAGAAGGTAAAAGCAAGTATCTTGCAAACACCTTGCAAATGACACAATTGCATGCAAATTTTATTTCGACATAAAAAATACTATAACTGGATAAAAATTATGCCAATTATGACAACATTGTTGGTTTTAGTCTAATCTCTTTGGTCTTGCAAACTTTTAAGATAATCCAAAATTTCTAAATATTACAGGACATTTCCTTTTCTGCTAGACCTAGTTGTTGACGATATATGAATATAAGTTTAAAAATAAAAAAAAAATTACTTAGATATGTTTTTGTATTCTGATTTTCAATTTTTGCGCTATCATCAGGTTTGCATCATATCATATCCTTGTTATTTAGTCCATCATATGAGATTCATGGATGTCAAGTCATTTAGATTTACATTAAAATTACAACTGCTATATCTTCCAAGTAAAAATTATACTTTTACAAATAGACTCAAGTCTATTTGTTCTTGTATTATCCATGTCTTCCTCAGGATAATCCATCCAGGAGCTTTTAGGTTTTCATTTCTGCACCAAATAGTATGAAATACCTCTCATTATTTTGTAAAGCTTATTTCTTATTGTGCTCCAGATGTCTTAATCAATCGTATGCACTCAACTGCAAGGAAAAAAATTTTGTGTGTGGGGTTGGGGGCATAATTATTGGATAATCCATCCAGGATGCATTTAGGTTTTCATTTCTGCACCAAATAGTTTGAAATACCTCTCATTATTTGTAAAACTTATTTCTTATTGTCCTTCAGATGTCTTAATCGAGCATATGCACACAACGGCAAGGAGAAATCAATAACTGACAAAGACCTCTAGTTGTCTTGAATTTTTTTAAGCCTCTAATTGTCTTAGATTGATCAAGACGCTTTGGATTGACTCGAAACGGTTCATCATATGAAATTCCAAAGAAAAATTTATTGACGCAGTTTTCCTGTATTGAATTTTTTGAAACAATGTAAGCAGTGCCATGTTTGAAAAGTATATTACATAAGAACATAAGGCAGATATTGATTAGAAAGATTCCAAAGAAGTGAATGTAAAAATGTAAATCTTTGTTTTTCTTTTCCCTGAATGGTTAAAGAAATCTTTTGGCATTAACATCTCCCAGAAAATAGTTGTAAATGAAATATATAAAAGATGCTGAGAATATCCTTAAACATGATGGAAAACATGATGCTTTATTTCTTCCCTGCATCAGTACCGAGTCCTATCCAATAAGGGCGAGTTCTAAGAAAATAGGAAATCATTGGAATCGTAGGAAATTATTCAAGTCCATCATTAGGATGCATGATGATACTTGAATCCATTATATTTATCCACGGCTTGGCACAGATGAATGAAGCAATGGATATAGGTAAGTTGAGTCTCAAGAGTTGAGACAGATATTTTTTGTTATAATATATTTATCCCTAGAGTCATACAAGATTAGATAAGATTAGGAATGACCATATACGTGAACGAGTCGGAGTGGCTCTTATTAGTGAGAAAATGGTAGAGAATGGTTTGAGATGGTTTGGTCATGTTCAGAGAAGACCATTAGATGCGTCAGTAAGAAGAGTAGATCAAATAATCTGGAGTCCGATTAAAAGAGGGAGAGGGAGGCCAAGGCGGACACTTGGCGAACTAATAGAGCAAGATCTATTGGTGAATAATATACCGAAAGGTTTGGTTACTAATAGAGCGGAATGGCGTCGTATGATCCATGTAGCCGACCCCACCTAGTGGGATAAGGCTTTGTTGTTGTTGTTGTTGATATTTATCCCTAGAATCTTGTGTCTGGTTATACTTTTTTGTTACTGACATCTATAAATAATATGTGATTTACTTGAAATAAAACTTTTCAGTATAAATCATGACAGCTGAGCCAGTGATTACAAGGCCGAGCTGGTATTCCATCAGGTCTTAGAAACCAATCCAGATGAGTGATTGGCATGTGTAATTGTTTGTTTATCCTCCGAATTCAAGAAATTGTATAGCTTAGTAGCTTAACTTATCATTAGCCAATTTGACATTCTCAATTTCCCACTCTACTGGTTAATGTTAGACGGTGAATTACTATGATTCTACATTTTATGTTTGCAACACCAGGAGTTAGTGTTAGTTTCAAATGAAGAGCATTGCCTGCCTAGCTATAATATACACTAGTGAAATGAAGAGGAAAAACAGATGTACCTGTAAATTCGATAAGTCAGGGTTTCTTCTGGTGATTCTCTTTAGGAGCATTGCCTGCCTAGCTCTCTCTGCCTGCATACAAATCTCCCAAGATGAACGGAACTTTCCTTTCCCTTTACCTGATGACAATCGTTTGTCTATAAAAGATAGAGGATTCAGTGCCAACTTCCTCACCCAGTTAAGCATTCCCACCAGATGATCCCTCTTCCTCTTAAGATGATTAGACGCTCCATTCGCCATTGTCATTCCTGTGATTACAACTTCATCATCGTCAAAACCATTGCCGAGATTAACTCCGCGCCCATCTTTTCCAACCGGCGACAAGAATTGATCTTTCTTCGCACTCACAATCGGGGTAAGCTGGAAAACCTCCGTGCGATCCGGGATTGCTCCAGAGCTGTCTCCGGCCACCACCAACGGGCTCGACGTCTTGTATCCGAGCGGCTCCCGCACCGGTGTCTTCCCCGACAACCGCTTTAGGAACTTCTCCAGCACATCCAAGTACTTGAAGAACACCAATTTGAGCGAAGACCCGAGGCCGGACTCGAACCCGGCGGCCACGGCCACCGCTGCCCATCCGGAGTTCTCGGTCACCGCATCGTATCCACCCTTCTCCCTCACAGCGTCGTAGAGCTTGAGCAAGTCTACCTTGCGGCCGTCACCAAGCAGAACCGGCACCCGGGCCTCCCTGCCCGTGCGGATCTCGCGAAGGAAGACGGAGACCACCCGGTCGAAGACGGCGCTGAAGTCCTCATATCCATCCTCCACAGCAGCATCAAGATCGAGGCAGAACTCCGCGGTCTGGAGCTTGCGAAGGATATCGACGGCAGGGTTGCCGGAAGACGCGGAGGCCGGAGGGAGAGGCCATCCAGCCATGAAGGATGACGAGAACGATGTCGAGGAGAGCAGCTCGGACAAATTCGATGACCAGGCCGGCGGCGTAAAGGAGCCACGGCGGGTGGCGGCGCCGACGAGGAGTTGGCGGGAGATGAGAGCTGGCGCGAAGGCGGTAGAGGAGTTGAGCTTTCGAGTTGGCCTGGGAGCAGACGGGGAGGCGAGGAAGAAGAGAGAAAAAAAATGGCCTTTTTTGGGCGACGACGGAGGCAAAGAGGGGTGGCTTTTTTTACCTTGAAGCCCCCATAGTTTGGAAAAACTATTTAACAGAGGAAAAAAATAGGGAGATTAGGGTTTGAATTCAAATTTTTTTTATGACAAAATAAACATATCAAAATATATAAATTTTACAATAATAATATAATCGAACAGGAGGAGATCCGGATGTCTGTCTCAAGTTTGATTTATCAATTTTTTTTAGTTTTCATTTCATTTTTTGTTTTGACATTTTTCCCAACTTTCAAACTTTTGGGTACAATCCCCCTCTTCTATTTTTTGTTAGGGCAGAGAAAGTGGAAGTAACAAGGTAAGATGTCTTCGGAGGATGGCATCTACACAACCTACACATCACCCCACCATCCACTTGGGGGATGATTCACAAATGGAGGAGGAAAAAAAATTTGTATAGCTATTGCAATTGAATCTAGTCATCATCAAAATCAGGTCAGATTCAGTGTTATCAGCCCTCCATGGTTCTCTTAATGCGACTCTGTTTTATGTTAAATTGAGGAGAAAGATAGGATAATTAATATAATCGTGGAAAATATTTTTTTCATACTCGTTTCTTTATTTTTTTAAAAGTATCAACTTCTAAAGTTGGGCAAAAGATTATTCATTTTAATCGTTTTCTCATTTTGTTGTCAATTTAATTCTAGAACAAATTTGAGTACGGATAAATTAACGAGCATGTTTAGATGATCTTGTCTCGTAACAGAAATGGATTGGATGACAACATTGATTCTATAAACTTTGTTGGAGAAGGATCAACCTATCTTTATCCGTTAAATTAAAAATTGATGGAGGATGTCAATTTAAAAAGGCTTAATATCACGACCACATCATCGTATAATTTAATTGAATGATTATCTACCATTATATTTTAATCATGAATTGACTTGAAGAGAGTCTTTGCTACATGGGAGATTAGTGTAGTAAATGCACGAAAGTTTTCAATAAAGAATGAATCTTATATATCTATATGCATATTGATCTCCTCTAATTCCAAGATTAAGTCTCTGTTTAGTACAAATAGCGATTGACGATAAAAGATTATATTTTAGCTAATATCGATTGAAAATCAAATCTTTAGCAGCTTAACAATTGAAATTGAAAAAGCGTTTGACAAATGTAACATTTGAATTAGTTGATAGAAGTAAAATGGCTTAAGATCATGAATATTAGTTTGAACTACTTTTGCATTCTAAGTTGAAGTCATTTATATTAGAGTTTAACGAAGGTTTAGGGTTTAGAGTTAAATGGTCTAGACTCTAGATCGACCTAACCTCAATCCTCCCCCCTCTCCCTCCCAATCCCTTGGAAGCATGCTGATCGTCGTTGCAAGGTCCATCGCCCTCTAGTCGCTCCGGCCGCAGGGCTTTTAATGTCACTCACAGCATTGGCCAATGCTCCAAGAGTTTGCAGTCGGTTAGGGCAAGCACAAGCAGAGGTCAAGGGTGCCGGCATTCGTAGAGGTCGAGGCCGATCGGAGGTGCCAGCGCTCATAGAGGTCAAGGGGCGCGGACAGAGGTCGGTGCCGATCGGGATGGGGTCGACATGATGGTCGGGGAGTAACGACGCTCACAAAATTCGAGGTCAGTTGGAAGGTGTGGGCATTCACGGGGGCAGAGCCAGTTGAGAGGTGTCAACGTTCACAAGGACAAGGGCCTAGTTAGGGATGTCGACGCTCACGGGGACAATGGCCTAGTTAGGGGTGTGGACGCTCATGGGGCAGGGATGGTTTGGGATCGAGGTCGATTTTGGGTGGTCTCCGGAGGAGAAGAAGATTGGAGATTAGGCAACCCACCACATGATCCCTTATTTGGCAATTTCATTTGGATTGTTCGCTAGATCCAACAGTCCATATTTAGGCGGGTGTTACATAGGATTGCAAACAAGGGGTGTTACACCTCATTATTTCCTATATATTATTATAAATTTATCTATTTTATAAATAATAACTATTATGATAAAGTATAAATTTATCGTATTGTAGTGATATTTTAGTCAAAATAAATTGAAGCCAAACAATAAAACATGATGTCTGCTATAAATAATTATTTTCTCGAAGAAAGAGTAATTAATAAAGAAATAATATTAATATTGTATTTGGAAATAATATTTTCTGTGCTTGTCATTGTATCTAGAATTATGTCCGCATCTCAAAATGTTTGGAAAATATCTATCACTCTGATCATTTGTATTAACTAAATATATAAAGAGGTATTTTAACTTAGGCAAACCTCCTAGTTTTAAAATGTTGGGCCAAATATCATATTTCAAAGATTTTGATGATAGAAAATAAGGAAGATGATATACTAATGATTAGTTGAAATGGTGATCCAAACATGTTAATGAAAGTTTGAAAGAAAAGATCAATTTTGATTTTTGCAGACAAAATAGATGACCAAATCATTTGTGGTCGTCCGTTGGAGATGTAAAGGATGATCGAGCCACAACGAGCACAAAGTACTGAGAGTTTGATATTTTTAAAACGGATGATAGAAATATTTTCAGACGGCCATTCTAGGCAGAAAATGCAAAAATAACATACTAGACGGACGATAGAAATAGCTGTCACAACAACCACAAAGTATCTCGACACTTTTAAAACGGACGACAAAAACTTTTTTGGATGACTGTTGTGCATAACGAATACAAAAAGAGCATACGAGATGAACGACTCAAAGAGCTCCAGAACGACCACAAAATACTGAAAGCTTGACATTTTTAAAATGGACGATCAAAATACTTTTGGACGACCGTTCTAGCCAACGAACGAAAAAAGCATACGAGATGGATGACCGAAAAAGCTTCCACAATGGCAGCAGAATACAGAGAGCTCAAAATTTTTTTAAACTGTCGATCAAAATATAGTCGGTCGCTCATTTTGAGTACCAAAAGTACACAATGTGCTACGGACTACCGAAGACAAAGGACAACGGACGCTTGTGCATAAAAGACAAATAGTAATAACTATTTTTTATGTGTAATGGACTCTCGAACTAAAAACAGTCACCCGTTTCGTATAAGACAAATGCACAATGACTAGTTTCTATACAAAACGCCTAAAATTGAAACGGGTGTCCGGTTCAGAATTGGCATCACAAGTTTAGCTTTTTCAAAAGAATTGCAACGGCCATATTTTGAAGATAAACCTATAAAAAGGATGCAAAAGCTCGAAGGAAGATTATCTAAACAAAGAAATCACTCTATAACTTCTTTTAAAGCATCTTCTAAAGCTCAAGTTTACAAATCATTACATCCTTCTTCTATAACTAAGTATCAACATCCATTGTAACAAGAGAGAATTAAAGGGAATCATTGTGTATTTTTTTTAAATTTGTGAGCTTCTTGTAAGAAGAGATGTATCTTACCTTTTAAGCAAAGAAGAAGACATAATAATGTAGAAATTATTATTTTCTCTTTATAAGAAAAAAGAAAGTTAGTGGATCTCTGGCGACATCGAAGTTGAGAAGTCAGAGCGAGATGTAAACTAAAAAGTTGGACCGAACCTCGTCAACACATCGTGTCTTCCTATATTTGATTCTTCTTACTTACTCTCTACTATTCTATTCTTGCTTGCGATCATTTTTCGAGAAATTATTTTTAAAGCTCTCGCAAAATCTTTTTAATACACCAATCCACAATGTGGTTCGATTCTATGCCTAAGATTATATTTAAAAAAAAGTAAAATGGACGTGTAAACCCATCATGGTCTCAAAGTCTCAAAGTCGAATCCCTAATTAAGAAAATTATTATGAGCCTCATTTATTATTATCAAATATGCAAAATAAATTAATTGTACTTAATGATGGTCTGACTTTTAATTTATAGATAATTCACATAATTATTAGCGTCGTGTGAGTTATATCATCACTACCGCTTTCTCGGAACCAAAAAAAAAGCAATCTTGGTTTTTTTTTGGATTAATTGGAATCAAATCATCTAACATATGCTTTGGTCTGAAGCGAGAGAAAGCCAAGAAACAAAATGTAGAAAGCTAAAAGAAAATATTTTTCAATTAAATGAACAAGAAGGGCCCAACTTTCACCAGCTGTCGTCCAATAATCGTTTTTCCTAATTAATCTTTCAATTTTAATTTATAATTATAAAAATATCCTTCATCGCGATCAACTTTTTTATTTTTCTCGTGTCGTGTCAATATTAATAAATAAAATAATATTAACAAAAATGAAAAAAAAAATACGAGAGGAGAGCACCTGACGGCAGCTGCAGAAATCGGTAAGGTAAACATCGGTCAGTTTGATTAATCAAGATTAATTAATCAAATCATTCATTATCTGGTTCAAAAACTTTGGTGAGCTGAAAGTTTTGATTTGATTCGATTAATTCATTGATTTATAAAAAAATTATAAAACATTATTATCAAATAGATAAATGTTGAAATATCTTAAACAAAAAAGTAAAAGAATAATAGTTCGATTGAAGAATAAAAACTAAATTTGAACATAACAAAAAAAAATACTTGAATAGAAAATATAATTAAACTACAAGATCAACATATTTAAAAAATATTGGTTACGCAAATTAATCATGATGTAGTGAAGTAAAAAAAATATTATTTATTGAAAAAAATATAACCTTACCATATATATTACAAATCTTTTAAAAAACGTAACTTAATAAATGAGTATTTTACTTGTTGGTTAGTATCAGTTATTAATCAATTTTTTAATTAATTAACCGAATCCATCATATATCTAACATGTATATCGATCACTAAATCTCTTATTCATTAATCAAATAGGCAATAAATTAAATAATTCGGTTCAATTAATTAAACAAAAAATTGCACACACACAGGAGAGGGAGGGTCTCTCTCTCTCTATCCCTCTCTCTCTCTCTTAAAATAAAACATAATTGACGAAATTTATCCTCATAATTCAATTTAAAATGTTTGAATAAGATTTACTTGCTCGAGGAGACACAACAAGGAGAAAAATAGGAGAGAAGATCACGGTGCCTTATAACTTCATATGACCTTTAAACCTTTTATTTTTAGTATCAACATGCAATGATGCAAGACAATTAGGTTTGTTCTTGGGTAATTAAAGTGAAGGATAAAAGGATTATAAGATGGGTTTCAAGAAGTTCAATGTAAGGATCGAATCAGTTTTGATATTGGAATACACTACAAGAAAAAGCATGATTTTCGGCGGTTCTTTTTCGACGGGCTGAAATCCGTCTGAAGTACAGACAAATTTTTTGACATATCAAAATATCCATTGTAATTATCGTCGGAGAAATTTTCGACGGTTCTGACCATCTAAACATACGACGGTTTAGAATTCATCACAATATCCGTCGAAATTTTCGATGCTCGTGACCGTCGAAAATAGTAAATCAGGGTGATTAGTTTTCCATGTGGTCTTTCGACGGCTTTGACCGTCGAAAGCTTCAACAGTTCTTGTATCCATTGAAACTTTCAGCGGTTTTAGCCGTCGAAAAATGATAACGTTAACAACACTTAATAGTTTATCTATATTTTTACTTTCGACGGTTCAGGCCATCGAAAATTGTGAGTGTTTGAGGAACCGTCAAAACTTTCAGTGATTAGAATCGTCGGAATTTGAACTCATTTTATATATAATTTAAATTTTTTCGACGATTTTGACCATCGAAACGGAAGACATATGATTTATATTTATATTTCACTTGATATTTAATATTATATTATGTCACGACCCCAATTTAATCCGCTAGTTAAACCAGAGTTCGTGACTCGTTACGTACGATCAAATAAAATCAAAAGAGATTGCGGAAACGTGATGAAAATTTTCTTTTATATAACATAAGAATAAAAATATCGGTAAACAAATTAGTGTGATGATCATCTAAAAGCAAAGCATAAAAAATAAAAGAATATCATTAAAACAAACTACACAATTTATGATGATCATTTAGAGCAAACCAATAATCCTTAAGTTTTACATCTCATAAAATTATTTTCCTTCTTACAACGTATAAAATATTACATATGCATTACGTATAACCAAACCTCTCGACATCCTAATAAAAGGATACGAGGGACTCAAATCTTCCCATCTTACCAAGAATCCTTCAAATACTATCACCTCGCATGATTTCCAAGAATTATCTAAAAAATGTGGAAACAAGGGAGTAAGCTAAAATAGCTCAGTAAGTTGATAACTCATAGTCTATGTATTACCAACTAATCAATTCGGAATGACACGAGAAAGCATAATCATAATAGCAAACTATGTATCTTCATATATTTAATAATTACATATATATAACATATTAATCAAAAGCATCACACTCAACTTGTGATCAATATCATATAAATCAAATCAAACATATGTATGCAAATGCAACACTCTCATATGAATGCACGGATCACCAACTGGCCAGTGGTCGGTAGGTGGATTCTAGAGGTAGCTCCCATCGTGATCGACGATGTAGCACTTAGCTCCATTCTACCTCATCCTTTTCGGGGAACAATCATATAACGATAGGTGGATTCTAGAGGTGGCTCCCATCGTGATCAGCGATATAGCACTTAGCTCCATTCTACCTCATCCCTTTCGAGGAACAATCATATAGCGATAGGTGGATTCTAGAGGTGGCCCCTACGGATTCTAGAGGTGGCTCTCATCGCGACTCCTCACAATGTAGCACTTAGCTCCATATGGCACTTAGCTCCAGTCTATCTCATTCCATATCTGGGGAACAAAAATGATGCATTGGATTCTAGAGGTGGCTCCTATCGTGATCAGCGATGTAGCACTTAGCTCCAACCATCATATATGCAATGCAAATGCATGATTCATCATATAACAATTGCATCTCAATATCAGAAGATGAATCATATCAAATACCATTTCAAATCGAACAAAATTGCACTTCTTGTAATTCATTCATATCATATCACATATACTTTTCAAATATGCAATTATACAATCATTCAGATATACTTTTCATAATTGCATTTCTCAAAATCAATTCATAACATATTCAAAATATATTTAATAATATCACAGTCAATGCCACACCGAATTCAAAAGAGGTGAATACATAGAATAGGAGAAACCAACTTACCTGACATAAGCGATCACACATATTGTTCCTCATTTCTTTTTTCTTATCATTCGTCTAACCCTATAGCAATGATATAGGTTCATATTACTCTTAGGATATAGATCTCAATATAATGTATACAACCGTACTGACATAAAATTATACGACATTTTTAGCTCAAGTAATTCAATTCGTTACAATTGGTTATCTTATATTATGACTTATCGTACACCTAGTTCAGAAAAATCATAACTCTTACCACAAGTAATAAAATCACATGACTCCAATTTCACTTAGCAAATATCAATTCGTTTATGTTTCAGATTTTATTTCATTAGGCATTGTTCACAAGAAAATCATAATTCAACCTAAGTTTTGTGTCGATTGTGTGTTTTGACAAATTGAGTGAGGTTCGATTAACCATTTATAACTTTCACTAATCATATCCATTTCAAGTGATTCCAATTGTAAAAGCGACCTAACATTTGTTTCTTTATGACTATAAATTATCAAATAACTCTGTAATATATTTTATTTAATATATAATTTACAAAATCGACTAACAGATTTAGAAAATAGAGTAATAGCACCCTAAAGACGAATACATAACTTTCTCTACAGATATCTGATTGACCTGATTCCAAAGCTCAGTGAAATTATACATCAAATGGAGTATACACACATAATTCCATAATTTATACTTTTCTATATAACTACTAGAAAATCCCGTGGTTGTACATATTTAGATTCAACTTTAAAATCTATCCGATAGAGAGATAATCAATGTAAATTTGATATCTTTTATATATAATAATTTTTTTATTAATTTCAATTGAATTAGGTAGCATTCAGAAGCAACAAACTAACATAAAATTTTCAAACTTTTATATGATTAATGTGGATGAGAGCATAATTTATAATTGTCTATATCCTTTCCCCAAACAGCATGACAGCTACCCCCTATTTTGCCGACAACACAGTATTCGTATAAGATTTTGAGATAATTCCAAATCCCATGAATACTACACTTTCATATGATCAGTTCATATAAATTTTATAATTTTCTGAGTAAATTTTATATTTATTACAAGTAATGTTTCGGTCATATAGAAATCAGGAAGCAAAAGTTTCATAATCTATTTGATTTCATGGGATACTTTAAATTAGTATACGCCTGTTTAAAACTTCTTAGTTCAATCCTATAATAATAATAATAAAAATAAATCACTGGCCATCCGAAAGGAATTTCCTTACACACCTTACCAAGTTCTCATTGATTTTTCCTTTATTTGTTTTTCTTCCTCTTCTCCTCCTTCGATTGGTTCGGCCAGCATGAGGTAAAATTTCTTTCCTTCCCTTCAATATTCCTCCTCCAACGGACAGCAAATGGAAAGGAGGAAACACTTTTTTTTTTCTAACTCTCCTCATTCGGCTAATATATAGAAAACAATTTACTTATGGATATTATATATGACCAGGTATATATTTCTATAATATTATACAATATGTATGGTGGTGGCGTGAGGCGGTTGTAGGCATAGTAAAAAAATTAAAAATAAAAATATAGGTGGCATCATTTGGTGGCTATGGATCAAAGTTGAGGCGGTAGCAACTTGTGGTCAGCAAATTAACTTGTGGTCATGGTTCACGTAGTACATAATGACAATTATGTATGTAAATTAATTTAATCCATTAATTAGGTATTGTATGTTAAGTAGTTGAACGTACTAATGAATTGTAATTAGCACTTAATTAATAGTGATTAACAATTTAGATATTCTACACATACAAGCCATGTTACTATATAATAATGAATGCACTCTATACCAAATTAATCAATTATGTCACCCAATAATCAAATAATTAGATTTAATTGATTCACAAGAGTTACGAGCATTAAAATCGTACTTATAATTTTAGCATTAATATTGAAATACTTGCAATATCACTTATAAGTCGTGATTCATATACGATTTACTTACAATCATACTTATATAAAATAGACTAATTAACTTAATTAATTATATATTTAAGAAGATTAGCACATTCATAAATATTGGGATATTACATATTATGCGACGGTTAGAGTCGTCGAAAGTTTTGACGGTTTGGAGAACCGTTGAAACTTTCAGCAATTGGGCCGTCTGAATTTGAATTAATACTTTATATTTTTTTACCTACATTTCAACGGTTCTGACCGTCGAAAATGGACTATATAAATATCTGACCCCTCTGTCAATATTTCAGTTTCCCTCCCTCCGATCACGATCTCTTGCGTGCTTCCCTCTGTCACTATTCCCGATCTCTGGCGGTCACCTCCCTCCCGATCCCCGGCTTCCCTCTGCAATCCCAGCATCCTCGCTCCGCCGCCGCATGTGAGACCCGTCGCCACCGGCCTGCGCTCGCGACTCGCCGCCGCCTGAGTGAGCCGTCTGCTCGACCCGTCGACGCCTCTGCAACCGTTCATCTTCGGCGCAGGTACGTCGTTCCCCCATCCTCCTACCGCTCCTCTCTGCCCTTGCCCACGCCGCCGTTCGTTCCGGTGTTCTCCTCCATCGTCCCTTGCCCATGCCCCGGCGGCCCGATCCGGCCACATCCGACCGGGCTGGACAGATGACTTGTGACCCGATCTGGTAGCGGTCCGAACGGCGGCCAATTCTAGCGAGGTACGACTTCGTGCAGTGTATTTTCTTCTCTCATGTATGTTAATGTACTTTCATTTTTTGTATAGGACATTGTTTTCTTGCTTGAAGAACTTTGTGAAGTTTCTCCTTTGGACAACTTTAAAAGTGTAAGAATGCATAAATTGAGTGTTTCATAAATTTGGAAATTATATGTTTTGTTGTCTTATGTTTAATTTAAATGCAAGTTATTGGAATTATTTATTGTCTCTGTCACTCTAAACGACATAAGTTATTTATTTTTAAGAAAATTACTATTGATATGTGTTGAATTCTATTTATTGTAGTAGTTATGAAATACACAATACTTTTAAATTCCTTATTTCACATTTCATTCATTAGTTTTAATTTGTTATTTTAGAGTGCAAATATGATTACTTCTAATAGTGTTTATGATGTTTATGATTAGTTCTAATTAGTGTTTATGATGAATTCTAATTATTATTTATGATTAGTTCTCATTAGTGTTTATGATGTTTCTGATTAGTCCTAATTAGTGTTTATGATGTTTCTTTGATATTTTATTTAAAATTTAATATGTCAACCTTTGTAGTGATTGTGAAATTTAAACTTATTTTACACCTCAATCCCTATTCTTCGTGTAAGTGTCATGATTAAGATTCTGATATGCCTCTTATTATAAAATTTAGGGTAATTAATTAGTATAATCTATAAATAATACAAAAATTATGTCATATCTGAACGATCGTCGATGGATGTACAATAGAAATAATCTTGGTTGTAGAGGTTTGACACAAGAATTCATAAATGGCGTTGATTATTACACTAGTATGGCTTGTCAATCTTTGCAATTTCAACTTGAAGGAACATTTATGAGTCCTTGTTTGAAATGTCTTAGCACAAAGTTACAAACGTTAGAGACAGTTAAGGTTCACTTGTATAGAAGGAATTTCAAACTAAATTATTGGCAATGGGATGATTTAGGTGAAGGAGCACCTTCAACAAGCGTACCAAATCAAGGTCTTCATTCTGTTGATCCTCATGAAGGATTTACTTCGCAATATGAACAACTAGTTTATGATGCAACTGCAACTGAGTATGGGAATATAGGATTTGAATAAGATGAAGAGACACCAAATTCAAAAGCAAAAGATTTTTTTGAGTTACTCAACGCTTCGAACCAACCCTTATGGCCCGGGTGTGAAAGTCATAGAACTATCACTTACTATTAGAATGTTGAATCTGAAAGCATATTACAATATTTCACAAGCATATTTTGATGCATTTCTAGATCTTTTAAAATAGGTCACACCAACTGGGGCTCGCATTCCTGAAAATGTTTATAGGACAAAAAGACTTGTTTCTACACTTGGTCTCGGCTCAACTAAAATAGATTATTGTCGTAATGGTTGTATGTTATATTATGGTGATGATATCAATATAAATGAATGCAAATTTTGTGGGGCCGAACGATATAGAGTGACTAACATGACTTAAGTAGCCGTGACGAGAATGCATTATTTGCCTCTTATTTCAAAACTTAAAAGACTATACTCGTCTCTAGGGTCAGCGTCGCAAATGAAGTGGCATGCACAGTATAATACTTCTGAAGGTGTCATACTTCACCCATCGGATGGTGAAGCGTGGAAATATTTTGATCGTATGCATCCAGATTTTGCAAGTGACGAAAGAAACATATGACTCAGAAAGGTCTGTTGTGACATCCTTGTCGATTTTCAATCAGTTAGGATGACATTTTGGGAAGCTAAAAAGTAGATGGTTGAGTGATGCAGAATTCAAGTCTGTTACGAATCATATCCTTCTAAACACGCAGGAGATGCAATGATACATTAAGTAAGTTTAGTCTCAATGCATTCTTTTTTAACTATTGTGAAATTATAAATTGATTAACCCATCACTTTGTATGTAGTGCTTTCTTGCTGTACTACAATGTTCCTGAAGAACATATACAAAATAGAATCGAGAAAGACTTCGCATCGTGGTTTAAGAATCAGGTAACTCTTACGATATTGGTCTTGCTCAAGTGTAGATGATTATTTCTTAACATTCATTTTCATTTTAGGTTCTCAATGCCATCATTTCTACTACGTCTAGTCTCCATAATTTGGCATGAGGACCGGCTCGAGAGGTTAAAAGTTGGCCGGTGTATTTTGTGAACAATTATAAGTTTCACACGAAAAGTTGATCGAGAGGGAAGAAAATCGCGAATAGTAATGTCTATGTCAAAAGATTCACGGACGGGGAAAATGAGCGTGACTACTACAATATTCTCAAAACATAATTCAGTTAGAATACATTGGAGGTAATATAGTCACATTGTTTGAATGTAATTGGTTTGATCCAAAAGAAAAAAGAGGAATGCGAGTTCATAAGGATTTCAAAATAGTTTAAGTACGTCACAATAGGTGTTATAAACGTTTTGATCCTTTTATTATCCCATCATCTACAAGACTGATATATTATGTGCTATATCCAGAAAAGATGAGAGACAAAGCACAATGGTGGATTATAATTAAGACGAAGGCAAGAAACATGATAGAAATTGATGGTGCATTGCAATGTGCATACCAAGATGACT
This sequence comes from Pontederia crassipes, assembly GCA_030549335.1. Classification (NCBI taxonomy): domain Eukaryota; kingdom Viridiplantae; phylum Streptophyta; class Magnoliopsida; order Commelinales; family Pontederiaceae; genus Pontederia; species Pontederia crassipes. The sequence goes on along the minus strand of CM060194.1, from coordinate 74,657,227 downwards.
CACATACTTCTGTGGAACCTATTGTAGATATCGAATTAATCGAAGATCTACAAGATTCAGAACATTTATTTGAAGAATTCGATAATGCCGAGATACAAAATGACGACAATGCTTCGGACGAAGAGGAAATTGAAACTACGTCATCTTTAGAGGATGATGATGAATATGAATAATGTGGTAATTCAAATGATGAGTAATGTTATTAGTAGCCAATGTTATTTTCATGTAATATTGTCATCTTACGACTATTTGGTTGTTGTAATATTGTTGTCATCTTACAATATTCGAATGGTTTATTTAAATTATCATTTATCATAAAATTGTAAACATAGTAAGCGACGCATGCTGACGATCATTCGGATCGACGAATGCCTAATGAGGACGGTGCATTTCCATATTCGATTCCATCTCATGAGTGTTTAAAATAATGATCACAATTTTACAAATAAAAATAAATGAATTAATTTTTTATTTTTTATAAGCGCTTCCGAATATTAGGAATTGGTTCTCGAGTTATACCTATGATTCCGTTCTTAAAGATGCGACACAAGACATAGCCGAACGTCAGGTCGAAACGTTGTCAATTTTGCATTTCGTATAAATTGTAAATTTGAAGTGCATTAATTTTTGTATAATACAGATGTTTCATTTTGGGAAAGGAAAAAATAAGGGAAAAGAGAAGGTCGTCCCTAGAGATACTTCTTCAGACGGAGTGCCTAGATTAGTCACGGGCATTCGCATAGTTGAACGGCAGTCTCCTCCGCCGGCTCCTTCCTCTCACGCTGATATTACGGACCTGGAGACACAATTGTCGGAAGAACTCGTTAGAGCTCCTGATTCCATGGAACCTTCAGATGCAGCCTCGTCAAATCATGTATACAAAGCATACGTACAACCATATGGTAATTTAGGGTAAGTGTTATTTTATGTCTTTCAAAATGTTTACATTTTGTGATTCATACATCAAATTTTATAATTTCGTATTTGTAAAGGTTTGTACTGTCGAAACTCGCGATTGTCGTAGTTACTAAGGTGCTATGACATAGGTATACTGATCCGTGGCTTACATGGAGGGAAGTTCCATATGCCACAAGACAGATTATTTAATGAATTTCAGGTATCCTCATAAGCCGATTTGGTCATTTAAATTTATCTTCATACTAATTTAATTACTTTTATGTACATACATGTTGATGTGTGGTGGGATCCTGAGCATATGAAACAAATGTAGAAGGCTTTTAATTCTCGGTGCTCAAAGAGATTGTCCATGATACTTTCGAAAGCTCGAGCTGTAGGAGAACGATCCAATTGAATCCCTGAGGCTGTTTGGATCGAATTGCTACGTAAGTGGTCTACCAATGAGTATAAATCTAAGTGCGAAAAAGCAAAGACAAGTCGAGAATCCGACCAGGGAGCATGCTTGCATTCGGGTGGATGTGTATCCACGAGCACGATTACGAAGAGAATGGTAAAGTCTTTCAATATATTATCATATTGCGTGATAAAAATATTATACTTTATTTGACATTTTTAACTGCAGGAGAAAGAGACGGGTAGATCACCTACTTATGATGAAATATTTCTTCGAACTCATCAGAAGAAAAATAAAGAATGGGTTTCATCATTTGCTCGGGAGACATATGTAAGTAAATCTATTTGATGTTATTTTGTTTTTAAATTTTAGAAGGGTTACATGACATAAGATAGTAAATTCGTCATTATAAATATTATAATTGATTTGTTTTTTGTTAAAATTTCAGGAGGGTTACAAAACAAGAGAAGTCGAGCACATTACGCAAGCCACGCAGGAGGGGACCACACCACTGACCTCTCAACAACTTTGGACGGACCACGTCGGAGTAAAAAAGAGTCGCATTTACGACCTCGGATCATCTGTTAGTATTGCAGATATTGGATATGGTCGTAAATCGATATCAGGTTCCCCGAGCCAAGGTATGCAACAAATGTTTGACATGATCAAGTAAGAGATCAGACAAGAGGTTACGCAGAAACTCAGAAAAGAGTTCGAATAACGTGAACGTCGTAATTTATTAGCTCAAAAGAAAGAGATAAAGAAAATGATGCGTGACATGATGCGTGGTGAGTTCGACGACAATGACGACGAGGACGATGTAGTAGTGTAGCTTCTTTGTATTGTATTTGACGTTTTTGGACATTTGACGTTTGGACATGTTGTGCTGACATTTGACGTTATGCATTAAATTTCGTTTAACATTTACAATATCGTTATGCGTGACATAAATTAATTTTATGAAATTTATTTGCTTTAAAACCGTTTGAATTCTATTTTTTAAAATTGTTTCGATGGTTTAAACCGTCGATATATCATATTCGGCGGTTAGAACCGTCGATAATCATCGATGATTTAAATCATCCAAATTTATAAATGGTCGGACCCGTCGATAAACATCGACGAGTTTAATCGTCGAAAGATAGCGACGGTTCATCGAAACTCAATAGTGTTATCGATGGCTCAAACTGTCGATTTAACTTTTCGACGGTGGGAACCATCGATAGTATCGATAGTTCAAATCGTCGATACATATCGACGGCTCAAATCGTCTTAACGCTTCATTGATCGACGGCTGAGCCTGCCAACTCGACCATCGAAGATTTTGACGATTCGAGATAACCGTCGAAAATAGTTTGTGATGCCTCATTTTCATACGGACGTTATCCGTCGAAAAACGTCATTTGCGATGGTTCTCGACAAATTACAGACGATTCTAACCGTCTGTGATGGACTTTTTTCTTGTACTGATATAAATTGTCTAAATCAACTTTATGCAATAATCGTAATATAATGGAATTATAAAATTTGCATGGAGAACGGAAATTATAATGGGAAATGATGAGGTAAGAGGACAAAAATGGATAAAATTTTACCACTCATGTATTTAACAAGTCCGGACAATTGGTATATATAAATTTCAGATAAAATAAGAAGTTACCCTCCCCCTCCTCCTAAATTTAAAAATAATTATAATAAGTTTAGAAACATTTATATATATATATATATATATTTCATACGTGTATAATATTAAAACTTTAATACTTGACCCTCTTAAATTAAGCTTAAATTTACTAAATTAAATATTTTAGTATTAAATTATTTATATTTTATTTTTATAATATTATTTTGAACCCTATCTTAATTTTTTTCGGTCTGTCCGTGCTGGTGAGAGTTTTAAAGTTAAATAATAGTTTGAACTATTTTGAACTAGATTAACTAGGAGTCTCTAGATGGTTTTCATGTACATATCATTCAACTATTGTTCAAATGTGTAATCATTTGTCAATTGTGAAAATAGTTCCAGGCGTTAATTAATTGTGATATTTGGCTGAAGTACAAATGTGTATAATTGCAAGTAGCCTTAATATTTTCTCATTTGGCTCTTGGAGTGTTTGCAGAGACAATTCATCTTGATTACAAAAAGTGGGGTATCACATTAAATTGTTCATGGAAATATAAAAGTGTTAATGGAAATATAAGTGTGTTCAAGAGGTCCAAACTTTTGGTTTGGACCAAGATAGAAGATATATAGCCCTCCAACAATTTAAGATGAACAAAACTAGCAGGGTACTTTTACCTTGTTGGAATACAGCATTCCATTGCACATAATTATAAAGAGTATAATTTCACCTGATAAATACAATATCATGTACCATCAAATTATCTATGTTCCATTCAAAGAAATCCACAAGCCCTTTTCTATTATTTTTCACTTTTGAATTATCGGTCACATATAATCGATTGTATCAAAGTGATGATAATTCTCTTCTCTGAATTTATTTGAACTTTTTGGTGTCTCTACTTATTCTACATCTGGTTTGGACGGGGTGGTCCGACTTTACTTTAGTCTTTAGTTCTAATATAAATTGAACTCATGCAAAGTTAATGTCAGATTAGCTATTGAATAACCTCCAATTAGTTATACTAAACTTTTAATAAAGGGTGCCAAAAATCACCGAACAAAGTGACAAAAACTGTAATTTTATCTGACGTGTGTTTAAGGAGTGCTTAGTTATAATGATGCATCTTCCTTTTAGGTCAACTCTTGAGCCATAGTGCAATTTTCGATAGTTGACCAAACCAAATTTAATAGGATCAAATAAAAATCATGCTCGAAGATAGGAAGATGTATTATGAGATAGATCAAATGGTTTGATGGATGGGATTTATTAGAGATATATGTGATCTTATTGTTGAATATATGACATCATTAAGAAAAAGATAATTATAATAATAATGAAGTCATTAAGATCATAATAATGGAATGCGTGCGGTAGGGGAGGGACACACGTCCGTGCAGCTCAACGTCAATATTTTCAATCAATTTTCATTCTCCTTCTGCAACTTTTGAAGTTTAACGATCTTTTCTTTGGTCTTTACAATATATTGAGTTATTCAAACTCAATTTCACAAATTATTAATATCTATCGTGACATTTATTTTCTCGACAACTGTAGTAACTTAAGCTTATATGGAGTTTCACATTTTTCCGGCACCATATCTTGGTCCAAAATTCTTGCTTTAGAGTAATTTTGTCTCACAAAATATTCTTACATGCAAATCAAGCTCCATTATACCTCATTAACTGCTACTTTAAAATACTAAGATATGCCCGATAATATATCCCATGAACTTCTTCATTAGCCACCTTAGCTTTGATGGCTCTAGTCCAACCAATAACTATTGGTTGCTGACTTAATTATTCTATTAAGTCATATTATGTTGTCATTCATAAAAAAGTACTTCTTTTAATACCTATATCTTAGTGACTAAACTATTAGTCATGACAATTATGCAATTTATACGATCTCTTGCTTTTCTTAAATAAAAGTAGTTGTGCACCGATTTCAATTTTGAAATCACACATTGCCCTTAATTGTGCACCGATTTCAATCTTGAAATCACACATTGCCCTTATGACATTTTTATATATCATGTGTCATCTCATTAGGAATCGAGAATCCTCATGAGATCATATTTCATGTATACTATGAAAGCACTTTTATCATTTTGCTCCCACTGTTCAAAAATTTTCACATATGCCTAATAATTTACATTATCTTTGAAAAATTTTAGAACATCAAAATGAATGACATTGATTGATATCAGCTTTATAAATTCGAAAGCCATCAATCCATTGTATTGTTTAATTATAAAAAAGTTGATAAGTTTTAATTCATTATTAGGAATACATACATAGACTTGTTCTAAGTATATCATGGCAAGTTATGAAATCTAATATAGCAATTGGTTTCACTCTAAACGTCATGTTAATAAAATATAATGATAAAAGTACCAATGAGCTTATAAAATAATTTTATATATAAAAAATAAATAATAGAACATGAATTTCTAATCATAATCAAATCTGCTATTTAAATTGGACAGATAATTTAATTTTTTTTAACTTATAAGCATTTACAGACTATATCAATTAATAAATGTATGGAAAAAACAAACAATAATCTGGCCAAAAAACTTCTTTTAACCATAATAAAGCATTTATTTATTTATTTATTTATTGTTTTACTAAAATGTAGACTATTCAATATATATTTGAACTAACTTAATTAAAAGTAAATATAGCAAGCCATAGTTACCTTCGTATCTAAACAAATAAAAAACATATTAATTTTCTATATGTACAGGAGACTTTATAATACTTTGGGAATTGAATAAATTCTAATTAAATTATCTCGTCCTAGAATAACAATCTTAAGTATTTGGAACTAATTCTGAAATATAATGGGGGCACAAAAAAAATAATGCAATAGAGACTGATCTCTTAAATGTAGTAAGATTTACGATTGGACATTAAACAAAAAAAATCGGTAATCAAGATCAGTTGCTTAGAAAAATAAGAAATTAAAATAGTGAGATAACAAATGTTAATCTATAACAATTACTTAATCCTATACTAATATAGCTACAAGGATAACAGTGATTCCTTGTTAAAATAAGATTATAAGCGCCCCAAAAGAATAAATAATTTGTACCAAAATTAAATTTCTTTATTTAATATTATAATCTTAAATAAATTTGATTAATATAGGAATTGTAATAGCATTTAAGTGGGCCAAAATCAAGGGATGGAAGAAACGTGGAGCCACAGCCGGTAGAGATTAACATTAGACTAAAAAAAACGTACCTTAATCCAATAAATACTAAAATGAATAAATAAGTAGTATAATAATGGAAGGAAACGTACCTTTACTGTTCCTCTTCTCCAACAGCCAAAAAAAAACGCACCTTTTGTAGTTGCAGCGACGGTTTAGAAAGAAGATGACGAAAGGTCACCGTGGAGTCATGCTGCTGGGTCGCTCTAGCGGCGTCAGTGCTGCCGTGGGGATAGGGGTATCGCAGGATCTCCTTGAAGTGGTGGAGAGGGTTGTTCAAGACGGCGGCGTAGTTGGCATCCTGTGCAACGCAGATGGATCGGCCTCTCCTTCACCATCATTGCCTACGATTGCCTATCATTGGTGGACGACGACAAACAACAGATGCAGAGGAAAAAACGACGCTTGCCGGACACGATCACAGATCCATAGGACCTGTTAAGGGGTCCGAGATGCAGGGACGTCCGGGGTTTGGGTACTGGAGGAAGAATCCGCTGACCACGTCGTCCACGACGAGGTCTTTGGCGGCTTGGCCGACGACTGAGTCAGCGGCGAAGGAAGGATTAGTCGGCGCATGCGCCTGTTTCTCGAGAAGGCGTTCGAGGTTGGAGAGATTGGTCTGGGTCGACGACACGATCATCATGGACTCGGCAGCGGAAGGCGTCGGAATTCGGAAAAACGTCAGAACTCCGAATTGGAAGTCGCACATCAGGTGAGTTTGCGGCGTATGCAGAGGGCCTCAGCAGCGATCGACGGATCACCGTAGACCACCAAAGAATGGAGTTCGCCGGAATCGATTGGCTCTGATACCAAGGCCTATATAAGACAACACTTAAGTGTTGAAGGCATTGTAATACAGATTACATCAAGGAGTTGGCTTCATCGCACTCCAAGATGTGATGTATGTGTTAGATTCCATCTAGAAGTTTGCTTCATCGCACTTCAAAATGTGATATACGCATCTAAAGTATGTTGAATCTGATCTCCATCTCAGTTTCTCTCTGCAAAAGAATTGAAGTTATGTTAAATTGTCGTGTGTATATTGACAAGAACAAAAGAGTCTTTTCTATTTTGAGAAAACTTGTTCTAATGATTTGTGTTCTAATTATAAGAATAATCAATATGCATATTTTATGTCATGTGTCTAATATGAGATTGAGATACATAGTAAACTTCATAATTGGAATAAATAATTATGAGTCAAGTACCTAACATATTAAGGTCAAGGATGATGTTATCCGAGCATTATTTGACTGGTAAAATAACTCGGACATCTTTTTTGATAAGGTCGAGAGTTTTTGTTAGATGATTGTTGAGTGTTGCAACACATAGAAAGGATGAATATTTGATTATATTCATTGATGATTATTCTAATTCTCCTATGTCAATCTCTTAAAAGGAAAAAAGTATAATTAAATTGTTTGAAATTTTTTTTAAGAGATATAAGACAGATGAGAGGAAAAGATTGGAGAGACCAATCAAGTATTAAAGGACTGTAGAGGAGGGAATACACCTCTCGGGAATAAGAATTATTGCATTCAAGTAGGGATATGTAAGATATGTAAGATATCACAGACTCACAGTAGATGCGAAAATATAATTTTTGAATGCAATAAGAAGTATGTTGTCCCACTCGAATATGGTTAAAGAATTTTTTAGCAGAGACAACTGCAAGTTACATACAAAGTATTCCCACTGAGTCCGTAGTATTAATGCTATTAGTTGTGAATAGCAAGAAGCCTAAGTTTAGGTCATCTTCGAAAATGAAGATGTAAAATGTACACATTAATTCCTAGTCAGTTTGGGGATAAGCTGAACTTAAGGATGGTAATGTGTATGTATATTAGATATTATAATAAGTCCCAAGGGTATATACATTCTTCCACCTGTATAGATGTTTCATATTGAATTAAAATGCTATTTTTTCTTAAAAAAAAGGAAAATGGAGCATGTAAAAAAAAGAGGATAATTATCCTTTAGTAATTTTATGAGATGGTGGAGTCTAACTCTGGAAATCCACTGTGCTATCCAACAGTGGGAGTTGAGACTGTATGATGTTATACCTTTGGAAGTAGTTGAGTAAACCATCATTTCCACGAGTATAATCAGGCAACAAGAGGCCACAGACGAAACTTGCACAATTATGAATGTACTGTACATGTGCAAAGTTTTCGTGTTACTCCATCGATGTTGATATAGAGGATTGTACAGATCATATTATTTATAGAAGTAATGACTTCTATTGAGTCAGAATCATGGATGGCCATCATGAAGAATAAAATGGACTCAATCGATCGGAACGGAGTATTTGCACTATATGACATGCTGGCAAGTAGGCAATATACATAAGGTGCTGATGGGAATTCAAGAGAAAGCATCGGTTCGATGATACTCTTGATAGCACATAATGAGATTGGTTGACAAGGATTATACTCAATAAGTTAGAATAGATTTTCAGGGAACCTATTCTCTATTGGTTAAGAATATGTTAAGACAACCTTAATAATTGTGATATGTACATGAAAAACTTACTTGATGATGAACTGAGTAAGTGTGTACATTTGTGAGTATGGTTGTTCAAGAAAAATGATGAAAAGAATAAGGTAAACTGAAAAGTCATAAGTGGCTTAAAGAAACATCACGTAGTGGTAGTATACCATGTGATGTGATCCAATTTCTATTTGACGAAGACAAATTGGATGGACATCATGGATAGTGGGAGCAAAGTTGAAATAGTATCACTATGTGTATGTGACATTTTGCTCATAAAAATGATGTCATAGTGCTCAAGTTGAGTTGAAAATTTGAAATAAGGTTAATAGGAGAAATATCATATAGTATTTCAAATTATTTAGACAGAAACTCAAAGATATTGTGTTAGAGTCGAATATAGTGTATAGACATTAAAATATTTTTTTGAAGCATTAAAAATGACTTAGTAAAAGTCAGTGTCACAATATAGGGTGAATCCTTTAATTAAAGAAATCCTATGTATAATTGGTGTAGGGATCTTGATGTATGTGATATAATGTATATGACCTATATTAGCTTATGCAATAAGCTTGGTTAGCAGATATTAAAATAATCATGATAAGACTGTATGGAGTCATTGTGGATTATTTTGTATATTTGAGAGCATCTTACATTCAATACAAAGCAGATTTCCTGAGGGCATATGATATCTGGATGTGAATTTCGATGATGATATATATAAAATAAAATTTTCACATGTAGTCACTCATTTTTATCAAGTGATACAACTGTTTCTTGAAGTTACAGGAAATAAGATGTGTGCTGAGACATACACTGAATGTTGAGTATATTGTTTATAATAGACAATCACCTATGATATATTACTCAGGTGTATCTTCAAGAACTAGGGCCCAATCTAGTCATGAGATTAATGCGTTGTGATAATCAAGTTGTAACAAACTTGGTACGTGGTAGAGCCAACAGTTCAAAGAAGAAATATAATGGGGTAAGTATCACTATACTGAAGACATAGTGAAAAGAAAAGAGTGACAATGATCTATATGCCTAATAGTAACATGATAAGTGATTTCTTACAAGAGAACTAAAGAAGGGATATTAATCAAACGTGTTGGTTTGATAAGACTCGAGAATTATTGAATTAGATAGAAGTCTTACGGATAGTGGACTTCGGTATATCATTCTTAATTAGCACTTTCTAGAAAGTGAGATTATTAATATATTGATTGATTCTCTTGTAAAAAAAAATTGTACCTATGATATTCATCAAATATTGATTTGATGGGACTAAAAAAATGATTGAATCAATGCGAAGTCCTACGGATAGTGGACTTCAGGATAACATCTCTGGTAGCACTACATGGATAGTGAGAGTGTTAGATACCATGACCATATCGGTCAAGTGGAAGATAATGGATACATGACCGTTATGATCATTAAGAAAAAGATAATTATAATAATAATGGAGTCATTAAGATCACAATGATGGAATGCGTAACAGACGCTTTGGCTACTATATAATGGCGTGGTAGGGGGATGGACAGTAGTGGACACACACGTCGGTATAGCTCGATGTCGAGCAGGATGATGCTATGTCCGGATGATCCCCAAATATTTTCAATCAATTTTTCCTTCACTGATCATAATCGGATTTTAATTTGATACAAATATATATGGGTTGAGGATATTCAATTTTTTATTTTCGAATTTCATCATTTTCAACAGTTTTCTTTTATTTATTTTTATCTTGATATGATTTACATTTATTTATCTTGTTATGTTATATCATTTTGTAGCCAAGTCGATTCAACTTGGATGGAGTTGCATTTATTATTATTATTTTTTAAAAATATCCCATTCAAAGCAATATATCGATGAACAACCGTAAAAATGTTTAACGGATTGGATTGATTGGGCCATCCATCAAGAGGGAACTGCAAAAAAACTCGTTGAAAATCACTTGATATGGAGCTGTAATTTATTCATATTTCGATTGTTCAACATTTTTTTTATCTTTTAAGTACATTATATCTCAATCACTAGTTTATTGGCATTAAACATATAAAGCTCTTAGAAGAAAGCCTTATCTTCGGTCGTTTGGTGTCATACATATAAAGCACCCTAACATTCGGCCGCCTCCGTTCTTGTCTGTGAGTGCCGGCCTCCATTCTTGTCTGCATTAGAGTGATTTTATTAGCTTCTTTAATTTATCACACAAATATGGGACTATCCAATAAACTTTGATATTTGTCCAACTCGTTATGGTTAAAGGATAGTCAAGTGAATTAGATTAGGAATGACAGTATTTCTCGGCCCCACATGTTCTCATGAAAAATCACCGACTGAGGCCCCAAATTCAAAGAAATTTGCCCATGCGGGATCGGGCATGGGGGCAAACTATCCCCGCCCCCTTTTTTGGGAGTCGGGATAGGGTGTATTGCTTTTGCCCATCGGATCCTTGAATCCTCTCCTCGTACCTTAATTATATATATAATTTGTTATAAATCATCAGCTAAAAAATATTAAATCTCAATCTCCCATTATATTACATATATAAACCCTATTTTCTCCCTCCTCCTAATTCTTTTTCTCTTCCTCTCTAACCTTAATATCGGATTCCTCTCGAGCTGCAACCTATCGTTCTTCAATCCCCAATGCTGTTGATGACCACCAGGCATCCTCGCCACCAGCGAGGACAACAAGGACATCGTGAAGGATGGCAAAGATGACACTCATTGCATGAGGGCAGTGCTCGTTGCAGCTTCGACCTCCATCATCGACAGCCTTCAAACTCCACAATGCCAATGACCATCGAACGGACATGGCGACTTCTACTTTCAACCAACAAGTAGGGTAGTGTCCGTTGCGGCTTTGACCTCCAATGTCAGTGGCCTCCTTGATGCTGGTGGTCTTCGATGGACGTTACAACTTCTATGTTCATCGTCGAGGAGGTTGGCACTCATGACGACGGCTAGTCAGATGGGATGCTTTGCCCCCCATGAAGGGTGGTGGTACTCCATTTCGGTGGAGGGTGATGTTTATACATATTGGTGGAGGGTGACAGTCGTTCTTCTCAGTGGAGGACAGAGGGTGGCGCTCATCCTTCTCGGCGGCTGATGAGGATGACGAGGTCAAAACCTCGGGGCGGCCGATGAGGATGACGAGGTCGGAGCTAGGGTGTGGAGGATGGCACCAAGGTCGGCGATGGAATCTAGGGAGCACGAGGCAGTACCCTCCTCCCTGGACACGGGTGAATGGTGAGCGGGCGGATGGTGATGAAGGGACGATGATGAAATTTTGGTGATTCAATCACATCTGTGTGCACAGAGAGGAGATTGAATCATCGGATTTTTTTTATGTAATATGAAAATTTTTATTCTTAGCATCGTAAACTTGTAGAAAATTTGAAGTTTATGTTGGTGGAAATATTCATGACTTTGTGTAAATAATATATAAATATTGAATATTTTCTAAGTTTTTCTACACTTTTTCAGAGAAAAAATAATCCTCGCGAGGGTTCGGGACCTGCGGGGATCAGGCCGAGAGATTAAATTCCCAGTGCAGTGGGGATTCGGGCGGAGGTCGGTCATTGGAGCGGGGGAGTATACCCCGTCCTAAACATGGTCCGAGTGTCATCCCGAAGTTGGATAGACCACAATATATTTTTTATTTTCAATATTTGGGCACCCTTTTAGTTTTCTAATTTTCTCAACTCGATCTTCGTTTCCCTTTTTTACATTTTTTTATTTTTAATAAAATTAAGATATATGATTAATTATGACTTATGAACGGCAATTGATGGTGGTGGCAGGCTGGCAGCAAGTGATTTAAAGTTCTTTAATACAGATCGAACTAAAATCTAGCGGGTCTAACTAATTAGGACCTTTTAGATACCATCTCTCTCTCTCAAATAGTTTAAGATATTTTTAATGTGGTGACCTACCCTTTAAAAAGAGATGGCAAATATCTTCTCTTTATATCCGTTGGACCAAAACTGTACTGTTCATATTTAATTAAAAAGATTCATGAGATAGATCGTATAATTTATGAATCATAGATGGCTAAATATCATCACCTTTGGATCTCTTATATCGACTTTAACAATGAACTACTTATTAGAAGAAAAAAAAAATTTAACTTATCGTTGCATTTGAAGGTGGTAAAATTCAAATGCTATGAAAAATACCTATATATATATATATATATATTCACAACAACAACTTCAAAAGATAATGATTCGTCACAAAGATACAAGAAGGTGAAAATCAACTGCAACGTTAATTTTTCAAATAGATTTTGGCATCACTTAAATTAGATCGAGATCATGATCCTATAGCTAAAACATGGAACCATGTGCAGTTAACTTGTAGTATGTACATACTTTTTCAGATATGTGTTACTTCCAATTAAAAATGATTTTATATTTTTGCCGCACCAAAAGGAAATCGTATATTTTGTTTCTGTTATGCTCCCATGCCAATTCAAAATGTAGTCCCTAATAAAAGTATGTTTATTTTTTCTGTTGCCATGTATTCATGTTACACGCCGTAGATCTAATTAATTCCCGTAACTCACATGTTATGTCGCATAGCTTCCTCTTTGGAGAATATATTCGCCCGATCTTAATTAATTAATTATTATGAGTTCAAGCATGTGGCATGCGTAGCAATCAACTGAAGAGGTAGATACAAGATATATAATCAAACCTTATGTATAATGATTGTACCATTCATATATATTCGAAACATAAATTATATATATTGTCCGATTAAACTAATAATGATATGTATGACACAATTATAAGTTGTAAATACATTAATATAATTATGTAAATCATCTATAGTGTGCAACTTGTGATACAATTTCTAGTACTGCTAACAAGGGCCTGCACTTATCACAAGTTAGTTCGACTAATTTAATGTCACCTCAAATTATAATTCCATACCAACAAAAAAATTTAGAAATAGAATTCTAGACCTATTTAAATGAAGAAGAGTGTCTAACTTCATTTATTATCTAATTATATTCTTGATAAAATTTGGGGGGAAGAAATAAAAGCTATAAAATAACTTGAAGAAAACATAGTCACCATGATAAAATAGTAATGTTATTAAAATCAGACATAATCTTTCGATTCAACTAGTTCAATCATCAATTCGGTATTGATCCGAGTGTCAAGGTATCTAGTTTAATCATGGAATGATCTTCTATTTTAGAATTCACAGACAAAGAAAACGTCATGAAGAAATCATTCAAAATCACTTTTGACATTGAATCAGAAAAAATTAAAAAAAATTTGATCGGTTCAACTTGGTTCAAATTCAAAATTAAAAAAATCCATAAAATAGGACAGCTAAAAAATGAAAAAATAAAATGGCAAAAGAAAAATTAAGGAGGAGGGAAAGAATAAGAGGTAAAAAAAATAAATAGAAATAGAAATAGAAATAAAAAGATAAATTTTAAAACTTGAATAATATTGAAAAGAAAATTATCAAAGGGTATACAAATGGAAATACAAAAAAGGAAAAAGTTTTAAAACAAAAAATAAAATTAACTTAATATGAAACATATTAATGCAATATTTGTCATCATTAAATAACAAATGAAATCAATGAACATGTTAATATTTATATGTTGATAATTTCTATTATTATTATTATTATTATTATTATTAAAATTTTAAATAAATATAATTATATTAATTAATACAATATGTATATACTATATCTTTAAATTTTTTGTAAATAATATTATTTTAAAAAAATTGATTGAACTCGATCGAATGAGTCCGGTCCAATTACGACCCTACAATGTGATAAATTCAATCAAGGTCTTGTTATGAAACCATAGTAAAATAGGGGGTCTTGTTATGAAAACATTGTAAAATAGAATAGTTTTGAGTAGGCTCTAGAAGGACACCCCACTGTTAGTGCATGATAATAGTACGCTCATCTTGTATTCACATTTAGTGGGATCCCTAAAAACACATAACACTAATGGTCAATTAAGAAGCATCCGATTTCGACAATCCGTGGCCTTGATCGAATTTTTTTGGGTCAATATCGACGGACTTTACGTGATGAGAAACACCTAAAAGTTTTTATTAAAACGAATGAAAGGAACACATCAAAAGAGGAGTCTCTTCTCTCCACTTCTCTAGTCTTCCTAAAAATATGTGGATCATCTTAATTATATTCATCCTCCAATTTCCTGTCGAGAAAGGGGAACCCAAACTCATCCTTGGATTCTCATCATCTTTTAACTCTCATTTGCTGGCTTGAGCTCATCGTTACGTACACACGAGAGAATGCAATAACAGCAAGATACTGACGGAACTGCAACACAATCGTAAAAGTAGAGAGTACATAAAAGAAAACCCACTTCGTAAAAAATCTTCTGATGTAATTAAAAAATACGTCGGGGGCTTCAGAGCGAAGATGGGAAGTTTTAGGGACTGAAAAATTAGTTTTCGAAACTTGGAGGTGTTCCGCAGAAAAAACATGGACGCTGGAATCTCAAAAATGGTTGGATACAATACAAACATATGCTGTTTGCTGTCCGGAGCTGACAGCTAAAGGCTCTCCCATCTGCATTTCAACGGTCCCAATTGCCTTCTACATTCTGATTGGATTAAAAGCGCGCGCGAATCCGATTGTGGCGGTTTAATCTCTTTCTCTCTCCTCTCTCTCCCTTTTTTTTGTTTATTTGGATTATTCAATAGGAATTTCCTTTTCTCTTTGTTAAATATATTAATATTAAAGGCATAGAAATGACAAACTTAAATTGATAAAAAAATGTAAGTTAAATAGTTGGTTATTGAGGCGACTAATAAATTTTGGAAAAGATGATATGTATAGAATAATTTTATGTTACACATTTAAAATGATGCATTATTGTATTATAAGCCAAAGAAAGGCGTCCAAAGAAAGAAATATTGCTGGTCACAAAAAGGAATGATATAAAACCATGAATATGCAAACCGCAGTATAATGATCACTTGAATTTTCATGTTAACTTTCTAATTAAGTCTTTAATCTTTATTATCAAATAGTGCCAAAAATGTCAATTTCTACATCTAATGCTTAACAATGAATTTACTCGATTTAAAGTGTGATAGTACCCCTTGTTCTTTGTAATGAATGTTCATTTTGAGGACGTTTTAAATGTTGTTCATTCAATACATTTTCAACCTATTTTACCTAATTTTGTGACGAATATAACTAATTATAAATTTTTATATAAGTTTTTGTATTTATTAGTTTATTTATTATATATTGGTCCCTCCCTCCTAACTCGCCAGCCGGCTCCGTCTTGAATAAAGCAAAAAGGCGAAGGACTGAAGGATAGTAAAGAAAAAAAAGATAAGCATGAAGATTGCTTTGTAAAATGACATTCAGAAAATATATTAGCGGAAATCAATTTGGTAAAGTATCAACAAATGTTAATAATACGATATTAGTTGGCACCACCTAAAATAATCACAAAAGCAATGGAATCAATTGGCATCATTCATTACATTAGCGATACAAATAATTAAAAAGTTGAAGTACTGACAAATAATTTAATAGTTAAAATTAATTTTTAAAAATAAGTAATTACGTGTTTAATAATAAAAAATTAAGTTATTATTTTAATCAAATAAAAAAATTCTTAATATTATAATAAATTAAATATATAAAAAATTATATATATTATATGAATAAAATAATATAAATCTCAACTTATTTTTCTTAACTTATAAGCAGTTAAAATAAATATTTCTCGACTCTTTTTATGGTTACCAAATAGAGAGATAGAGAGATTTTCAAAACTACTTATCACTCACTCCCGCATGAACATAAACACACATAAACAACCCCGCATGAACATAAACACATATAAACAATCACCGGGTTTTAGTGATTTAACCATCGATTTAAGAACATACCATGCAACATACAAATTCATGTTACCAATGGATAAGCGGGTTATTGTTTAATCACGTATCGAGTTTGGTTTTTATTTATTTTATTAAAAAACATAATTCATCATAGTCGAACTACGATTTGACAAAATTAATGATTTCATCAAAGAATTATAGTCCAATTTAAAAATAATAATATATTGACAAGTCATGATTTGATTATAAATTTAATAAAAAAGTACGATTTGACAAAATTAATGATTTCCACAGGAGATTATGTTACCAGTTATCATCCATTGTTCAAAAATTTCTGGCCAACGCCTCCAAAGTCCAAACAAGTTCAAAATACATAATACTACAATATAACAATTGCGTTGTTTATTGGCATTTTTTGCAATTACCAAAGTGCTTCAGAGTAAAGAGAAAAGCGGAATCAGACAGAAAAGCCCCTGTTAATAGGAACCATAGAGAGTGATTGAATAAGTTTATAAAGTCATCAAACTTACTTATAAATATTTTTTAATAAAATAAACATTTTGTAAGTAAAATTTTCTCTTTACAAGTCGCCCCCCCCCCCCCCCCCCCCCAGCGTAAGTTAGAAAGGCTGGGTGCCAAGGGAAGAAAAAAGAAAGAAACGGTAGCATATTTCCAGAATCTTAAAATCAACACCAGTTTGATTCAGCATAACTAGTCCATAGAACTTCATGCCAAGAAAAAAACTGGGGCTAATTGTCTAGTGAAATTTGCGTGAACTCACAATATAGAATCACACAAATCAGAATCCAACTACTTTTTTTATTTCCCAACCCAATGATTAGAATATCTGCATGGTTCATAATGGACGATACATAAACCATTTCTTTAATGACCTGGTGAAAATAGATCTCCATCACACAAATATGAACAGATAAACTGAAGAACAAGTATTGTGATCACTATATTCATGAGCACAAACACTATGAACTTCGACAGAAATATCTTCTTGTTAATGTTTAAGAAATTAACTACAAGATTTCACAATTTGACGTTTCAACTATTCAAGTATATTAATTGTTTGGAATAAGGCAAGGCAGTGTAGTTGAACTTACAAATTCTGGCTGTAACCGAGCTTTGGATACATTTCTTCAGAGTTGCACAGGACGATCAATAGCAAACAAATTCTTAGATATCACACACTGAGGAAGCGCTAAGAGTTTGCCAACTATCCTTATCATACCATAAAGATGAAGCTGATGCTAATTTGTAAGCTTCTATATATTTTCATTCTACGAGTTGAAAGAAAATTTTGATCAGTCTGCAGTATAGGTGTTGGGCTTAAAGCTGATGTTCAGTATAACCCAAATATGCCTCTAGCAAAGGAACGAGAGTTTTTTGTCCTTCCTTTGCTTGCAGATCTTCTACTACTTCTTAGGGGAGTCAAATAGAAGCGAAGCAGACCATTATCTAAATTTCCAGGGGACGAGTAATGGATGCTCCGGCTTCGACCAAACTTGAATTCCCTCTTATTTTGACAGGCAGGTCTGGAATTTACCAGGTTGCCATTACTGACATTTGATTTACGCTGCTTATAACGATTTGATCTAACAGAAGCAAGGCTGCCACCATTGAATTGCAAGCCATGATCAGAGCCAATATTTTCCATGCTCCTCATATTTCGTCCTTCACGCCATGACTCAGATAAAGATCTATCTAGAGCATGTTCACGTTTTTTAGTAAAGTCCCTGAACGGACTTGTTATACTCCAATCCCATACCTTGCTCCACCTATGCGACTTTTTTCTTCTGATTTTTGGGACACTGTCTTCTGAATGAGAGTGATCATTACTGCTTTCTCTGAAAAGGCTTCCCAAGCTGCCAGTTGATAAGGTCTTTTCATTATCCAAAGATGCAAGACTGATTTTGTCTTTGTTAATATCATCATCATTTCGTTCAGATTTTCCTGCCATTTCTTCATCAGGAAAACTTCTTTTTACCCTTCTGGTTTCATCTTGCCGTTCTTCCAGACAATTGAAGGAACATGCAAATGCCTTGCTCACCATTGAACCATCCCAGGAATGCCTTGGAGGGTCCAATGACCCCCTGCTCAAATCTTGGCGTACCCTCCAATCACAAGAATGCCGCAAATTTCGCATGCTCTGTGACTGCTTATCATCATATCCTCTCCTTGACGCTCTGGTTTCCCGCATTTCATCTTTCTTTGATAGGCTCCTTGTCCTCCATCTCCATCCTTTCTTTGATGATGCAGAACTCATCCGAGCTGATGCCCTTCCCTTATATGACTTCTCATCTTCTGAGCGATTGATTTCCACATTGGCTGGATCAGCATTGTATAACCCCATTCCTGTATCAGATGTGATCTCAGCACAAGTTCCATCCAAGCCGCTGATACAACAAGAGGTACTCCCTCCACACTGGCACGCATTTGAGTTGACCAGCCCAAGTTGTTCATTTGAAACGCGTTCCTTGCACCCAGTTTCATCGCCATCGTCCAGTTGAAATAAAAGGTGGAGAGTCTTTCTCACTCTGACCTCAGTAGCAGGCTTCCTCTCGGAGTCAGAAGCTACCCCAGTGATCTCCACTATCTCACTCTGCAAGCTGCATGGTGCTTCCGAGCTCTGTTCCACGGCCCCAACGTTGGACAACCTTTCCACAAGGCAGGAAGAACAGAATCCAGTGAAGAACTGGGAAGGGTGTCTGACGCACCTCAGAAAGCCATCATTATGCTGGTTCATCTCAACAAAGTCGATCTATGGCCAAATGACGGAAAATCCCACCATTCCAAAGTCTAATCCACGAATAGGAACATGGAAAATGGGGAACTTTCTATGATGTGCAGTTCAAATAAGATATGCAACAACAACATCAAAGCCTTATCGCACTAGACAAATTGAGCACGAATACTAAGAAATGGGAACTAAAGAAGAGATTTTACAGCAATGGACAGTGAGAAGCGGCCCGATAGTCGTCGAGTCCGATGGAATCTCCCCGAAACCGATGCCGAAAAGGGGACCGAATCGATCTTTTTTTGAAAAAAACAATGCGCACGGCGAAACCCTAGAAAAGAGGAAAATTTTGCCTTCAATTCAAATAAATTGTGCCGAACTTTTTTTTACACCTTTGGCGAGCAGGCGAAGGAAGGAAAACACAAATGCCACCGCTCGGTGGGTAATTAACTATTGGTGCCACTTACTGGGAACGTTTACTAGTTCGTTACTTTCCATTATTACCCTCCCCCCACAGATCGAGTGAGAAGCTATTCACATTATGAGGACAAAAGGGTAATATGGTAATCGAAAGGCATTTAATGCTCACATTTGGCGGATGAGGTAGTTGTTGGAAATTTTGACGGGGGCGGTAATAAAAATCTTTGGATGCTTCGAGGGCAGTAAAGAGTATGTGGGGAATAATAAAGTACACGTGTCGCCACGAGGTACAATCTTTAAGGAGCCGTTACAAAGATCTGCAACTGTCGGGAGAAAAAAAAGAACGCCGACCCGATGAGCCGTGAACGCCCATCTTTTTCTCCGTTTTCATTTGACGGAAATGCCCTCGATGGTATCAAGTGGATAGCTGTGATCAGCAATAACAATTAATTATCAGTGATTAAAATCCAGCGGTTCGATGTAAAATAAAAAATAAATCTTTCGACAAATATATAACGCTTGGATTATTTAATGAGTATGATATTTAAAGAGTTCACATTTAGTAGTTGATTTATTATTTAGTTTTTAATTTATGTGATAGTTAATTTATATGAGGATTTTGTTAATTGTACAAAATAAAATTAACAATGTATGATATTTAACAATAGTAAAAAGTAATTATTATATTATGTGCATAACTAGTTATTTAGTTAATGAATATGAAATATGAAGTAAATTCGTTGTTAACATTTGCAGTGCACGTTTGATAATGTATACAACAAATTCAACTAGAAGCTTCGAACGTTATAGATGTAGAAAATCTAAGACAAATGATGGAAGATTAAAAGGGAAGAAAAATGGCGAATTCCAAAAACAACAAAATTATTAGCATGATAAAACTTCGATCAAGGTTCTGTGATAATGTCATAAATAGCATTTATTTATTAGAATAAATGAATATGCTAAGCGGCTTTTGCTTAGCACTATGCGAAGTAGAATCCGAACAGTTGGATAACTCTGAGTGGTTGGATAAAATTCGACGCGTGGATGAAAATATCGTGTTTCTGAATTAAATTCTCATGTTTCTCCCTTCGTCTCTCTCTTGAGCCCTTCGTGCTTGGCGCACCCGCCGGAGCTTCTCATCGTCATTACCCCTCTCTTTCTCTCGCGCTGGACATTCTCGTCCTCTCTCACTCTCGCGTATGGATTCGGGTCTCGACCTCGGTCTCCTACTCTCAAACAGCGATCGGCAGGCTCCAGACCTCCACTCCTTCTCCGGCGAGTGCAGGGGCGACGACTGGCTGCTGCAACCTTAGGCCGGGATCTCGTTCTCGACCGAGACCTCCACTCCTTCTTCCCCGGCAAACGCAAGGGCAACAATTGGCTGCTATGACCTCAGGTCGGAATCTCATTCTCAATCACCTCCTGACTGTCCTTTCGTTGTCGTTACAATTCAAAATAGAATATTGCTATTTTGTTATTTTTTATTTTACATGGGGCAAAAAAACGTTCACAACTAAGGTAATGAAGTGATAATAGTAATTTTTTAGTGATAGTATTGGTCTCCAATTTTTATATATTTTAATATTAATTATTAATTATAAGATTTTTTATTTGAGATATAAATTATTTACTTTATTACATTATAATAAAATTTGTATGATGCTTGAATTGTATAATTTATCATATATTTAAGTATGCCATTTTATATTAAACACTTATTTATTAATATTTAAATTAAAATTTTAATCACTAATCATCATTCACTATTTTTTATCTATTGATTAAATTATTATACACTATCAAAACATTATTTGCTTATCAAATTATTAATAGTAGTGTTGGCACCCGACCCTATTCAAGGTAAGGTCCTCGACTTCGTTGACTGGTTCCTGCCTTCGTCCTCAACCCGAATCCCTATAGTCTCATCTCCCTCGGAAGCCTCCCATGGTTGTCATTGTCGCAAGTCTCTTTCTACATGCATGCTCCCCTACTTCCAAGTTTTCAACCACTGACCAAATAGTCGCAGAGGAGGTGGAGTCAGATCTATCCACTCAATTGATCACAAGGGGGACTATGCACGAGTAGGGAGAAGGATGTTGAGAATCAACAACTTTCATAGCGTACCTCTTAACAACTTCCTTGTCATGGTAGACCTCTTCATCTACTTCACTAGCGGCATCGGCTTCCTCGCCCTTGGTGCCGTCTGAGTCCCTCTCCCCTCTCGTGTCCTTCTATCTTCTCCACCATTTCCCATCCCTTGCCGTTGCGGGCCTCTCCTCCATTTGTTGCATCCACTAAATCCATCACTTTCTAGCAGCTCTTGTGACCTGTTCTCCACCTCCCTCGCCATCTCCACTCTGTTCCTCCTCTACACACTCGTCGGCATCGCCTCCAACTCCTCTCGCCTTTCCCCTCTCCTCTCCTCGACCTCCTCCTCATCTTCACCTTCGATTAGGAGTTCCTTACAACATGGAAACGACATTGCTTCTTTGCCCTCCGGTGTCGTCGAGACGACACCGATGATCGCCCGATCGATGATAAGCTCTGGTAGCTCAATTAGGATGTCGATGGTATGAGAGCAAAGAGATTACGATTAGGGAGGGAGGAGAGAGATCCTTATGTTAGGGAGGAAGAAAGACAAAAATAAGATTTTTTATCTTATATATATGATGAAGTGGACGGTTGAGATATAATGTATCTAATTTGATAACTAATAATTATAATAAATTATTAATAAAAATTAAGACGTAAAATTATGAGAATCGACGGAGGTAATTCACTCATTCCGATCCTCAAAAAAGGGGGCGGGGACAGTTTGTCCTCCTTCCTGGCTCCGAGAAAAAAAATTCTTCGAATTCAATCCCTCCATTCCGATCCTGCGTGGAAAAAATCTTAGAATTTGGACCCCCAAATGGGAAATTCCTGCAAATCTTGTAGTGGAGGGGGATATTGTGAAGCCAAGTTAAATGTTTAAAATGATACGTACTTTTTTTCTCATTTAAAATGATAGTTTCTTTAAAGTTTTTTTTTTCTTGTTGTACACTTATTTGATTTTTTTTTTCTAGCAAACAATTATAATGGAGTTTTGGTAACCTCTTGTATAATCATAAACCATAAATTATCTAAGCGATAACTAATTTGTTTTCTGTTTAAATAAGATATTGAATTTATCTTTTATTGAAGCTTCCCTCATCGTAGATAATTGTGTGAGTATGCGACATGAAATAACTAATTTAATTGAACGAAGAATGATAGAAATTAAAATTAAAAGAGTAATAAAAGAGGAAACAAATAGGACAGAATTTACGGGGAAAGAGAAATTAATTAAAATAGGAAATGAAAGTGTTAAAAAGATAAAGAAAATATGAGTAATTTATGATAAAAGAATTTAATACGTTATTAAGTAAAGTGCAAGAGCGAAAATGAATTTCAATGAAAAATGATAAAAAATTAAAATGAAAATAGTATTAAAAGGAATATTAGTATGAAAATAGTATTAGATAATTAACATGATATTAGTTAATGAAAACACAAAAGAACAAAAGTGTTAAAGATAAAGAGATCAAAATTAAAAGAATAAATAATATTAATATTAATATGTCAATATCAATAATTTAAGAGTAATTTTTTATGAATATTAAATTTTAAGTGATATATTTATGTTATTATATTATTATTACTAGGTTAGTATTACGTTTCATTTTCAAATTATATAACATTAATTTATATATAAATATAAAATATTATTAATGATATATTTTAATAAAATTCGATGGAATTTGATCGGATCTATTCATAATCAATTATGATTCACTTGGCAATTCGCTTCGATTTTGAAAATATTGATTTTTTAGTTTTTACCGTCTGAATCGTTGAGTTGATTTCGAATTCACGAGGTAGAATCCACTCCAGTGAAGTGGCAGGATGGTCAAATGAGAAGCGTGACGGGGGAGGGACGTTAGCGAAAGCATCAATGGCAAGGTGGTATGGGCTTCGCTGCAAGAGTAACAGAAGAAAAGAAAAGATTAAACTGGGTGGGTGGCAACCGATACGGAGCGTCTCATGGGCCTTTAATTCGTCCAATTTTATTACTTTTACACCGCTCCGGAAAACAAAGTCAACCTGGGAAAAGAAGCCTTACGGACCTTCCAGAAAGCTACCCGTCGGGTAACAGATAATTTACCCGGCCGGGCCGCGGTAAAAACAGAGGCCCGGCGCATCTACCCCGCAGCACAAATCTTAATGCTACTGGCATTTACATCGCATCGTTCTAAAGATTAAGATGGCTCGCATCCTCAACTTTACTAACGCCATTTTGTAGAAAATGAATACAAATCTATAAAAAGATACGTGCTTTTGCTTAATGATATAGTAATCATTCCTAAGCATCAGAACATTTTAGTAGTTACCTTTCAGAATTCTTAAGACAGGGGGCACAGTGGCGAAGACCGCTGCACAGTAGTAGCAGTATTATCCTTAAACAAGTTTTTGTTTATCTTTCTAGGTCCAACAGCCTTCAAGATTTTTGAACGGAGCTGCTGTCGAGGAGAGAGAAACTCTCCCTAGTCTCCGCTTGGTTTCCCTCGAGATATTTTGCGCTCTCTCTCTCTCCGCCCTACTACTACGCATCTCTCGTGAGTATCGGGCGTACGAAAGAGGGGGGTGGATAAGTTAAAGAATTAAATGCGTGCATGTGCCCCGCGGCTCCCTGCTATTTTTTAAAATTAGCCATTTCTTCTGCTTTAAAGAGGTTATTTTAATGTATGCCACTGTTTTAAAAATGGTAAATTTCCATAATTCAGATGCTTACTTTTTTGTTTTCAGTATAATAAATTAATATTAATACTATTATTCTTTGCCATCAAAAAGTTGGGGAAATGGGAAATGGCAGGGCGGATGGATGGCTTTTAATGGCCGCCAGCTGCCACCCGGACTCCAAAAGCCGCAAAGTCCGCGAGAAATTCTCGCACAAATGGGGACGCCAGCGAGGACGTACCCAGAACTGCACCACCCTCCCACGTGAACGAAGGGGCCCGCCCGCTGAGAGATGGCTTGGTTTTTGTGGGTTGTGGAGGCCACTTGTCACCGGGCGGTTTGGCTCTCGGGGTGATGGCGGATTAGATCCCGACAGCTGGGTGGGGATCTTTTATCTCCATAAGCCGAGACGCTGACTCGACTCGGCTCGGCTCGGCTCCATGCGACAGGCACTGTCGCGTGACCTCTAAATAAAGTTATCAATACATCAGGAAAAACACATAATTGTAGTTTTAACTTTTAAATGCCGGAGGTTCTCAATGATTTATTCAATTTTTCTACGACAGATATAAAACATAATTTGAATTTATGCATATTTTATCAAGTAGTTTAATGGTTACGATCATATATCGAGTAATGCGGTGCATAATTGAGCGGAATGTTGTACATAATCTTTTATCAATTAATAATTTCACATTTTTCCAGTATTCATAAAAATATTATAATTTAATTAACGATATAAATTAACTAATACAACTCGTATTTATTAAATAATAAAAATAGCGATCTACTGAAACAAGGTAAACTACAACCTTAATTTATATTTTCTACCAGCAAAATAGATAGAGAATAAGACGTTTTTTTTACGATGACACTTACTAGTCTATCGATACCAATAAAATGCTACATTTATTTATCATCCCATCCATTTACTAATTAGTCATCAGTATATTTTTTATGATATTATAATCATAATTTAGCATAGTTCATGATCTTCTCATAAATTATAAGATAGGAAAATGCTAAAAGAGGAATATACTTTTCAATTGGAACAAAATATTACACATAGTTCATTGTCTCTCTCTCGCGCGCGCGCCCCCAAGCGGAGCATGAAGACAGCGTGGTCTGTTCATCGGCTTGGAGCTTCCCAATCGTACGTTTTAAAGCCGGTCCCAAAGTTTACTATTTTGGCAGTTGGAGAGCATTTATTTAGTGCTATCTCCCTACTCTCTCTCTCTCTCTCTCTCTCTCTCTTTCTCTCTCCCTCTCCAGTCTCCCGGCTCTACTGCTCATGCAAAGAAACCCCCTTCTTGCAGCAGAAAAGTCACTCTCTTTGTTAATTTTTGTGGCTAATCCATCTGTTCGACGAAATTAGGAGCTTCAAGTTTGCTTCTTGGTGAGGGAGAAACCACACAATTTCGCATTATTATTCCCTTACTTGCACTGCATTTGGGCAATTCTTCTGAAGCCTGGCGCATTTTGGTAAGTAATGTCCAATTCAAAAATCTAATCCTTCGCTTTCTTCAATTTTTATGGATCCATTATCTGTTGCTTCTGGAATTGTCGGATTCATCCGTGATCCATTGCGATTGTTTTATATGGATCAAATAACATGATCCTTATTTCTTCATTGAAGATGCTCGTTGATATACTTGTTGTTTAATGTTTCTTTTTTCTGAATCCATACCGTAAAATATAAACTTGCTATGGGGTCTCAAGTATCAAAGTTGTAATTTTTCTTTGTTGCATGCGATCTCATCGTAGGACATATGGAACAATGCACCATTTTGCATTCTACCCAATTTATGCATTTAAGTTTTATTTTGATAGGCACATCATTTCTTAGGTTTTAGTGGATAAAACACCAGATTATGATACAAAATTTACGAATATATTGCGACTAGCGAGCACGATATTCAATTTTCACAAGTTGACTAGTAAGATAGATTACCCTTAAAAGCGGATTCCAGTGTTTTCTTCTTTTTTTTCCTGTGAAATATGTAGCATAGTCTCAATTTCTTTCTCTTCATGTCTTTTCCATGTTTGTACAGGGATGCAGTTCAGAAAGACCACTATAGACAATTGGATTTTCTAACAAAATCAGGTTAATTCTTTTTTAATACTCTTGTTAAATTTTTGGTGGTTTTGCATTACTATTGAATTAGTTATGCGATTTGAGTTAGCCAGGAGCATACTTTGCCTCCATCAATAATGTTCTTGATAGTGGGACCTAAAAGGTGTTAAGATATTTTCTTATCTTGTCTACTTGTTTGGTGGTACCGGAACCCTTCCTGTACATACCAGGGGACTGGATTGGGATATTGCAATACCTCTTTTCAGCTGGCTGATCTTACCCAGATTGTGTGAGTCCGATTTGTAAACCAGGCCAAATTTTGGCTGATGGCTCCTCATCCTTCCTTATAGTTCAAGAAGATCAATACTATTGTGAGGCATGCAGTATCATATTATCAACACATAGCTGCCAAAGTTGTATGTGAGATTTGAAAAATGAGTTCAATTCTTTTGTTGCATCCTCAATGACTGATGGCTAGGATATTGGATTCAGGATGATGAAATGGTTGACTAGTTTTGTTCAGATTTGTATTGTGATGTTGCTTTTGTTTCTACACGATGGGATTTGATTATTATCTAATTGATTGATGTTTTCAGGTAATAAACACTCTCAAAATGATGGAAGATGAACTGTATTCTCCCGGGTCACTGTGTCACTTTTGGGAGGAAAGCAGTGACGAGGGATTATCGGTGCTGCCTAGGCATACGAAGGTCATAGTCACCGGCAACAACAGAACAAAATCTGTCTTAGTTGGCCTGCAGGGGGTGGTAAAGAAGGCTGTTGGACTTGGCGGTTGGCATTGGCTGGTATTCTTTGGCTCCTCAAGTGGTTTTTGATCCTGCACAATGTTGTTGCTTTTTTTTATCCTTGCTATCTGCCATTGCTTGATTTTCTTTTTTGAAGTCTTATGCATCAACTGATGTCTTCTTTATCCCTCTGAAAGAATGGCGTCTTCTTCGCCAGCAGAGGTGATGAAATGAGACATAATCACTGTGTTCATCAACACCCAGTAAATTTTCTTAATTCATGTAGTACGATACCCACATCTGGACTTAATTCTAGAAGATGCTCTAAAAAACTAATCTGGAAGAAGTCAGTGAGTTATATCATGTGCTCTATTTTGTACTTTTTCAGATATCTCTGAATTTGGTTTTGGTTTCTTTTCTGGTAATTTCGCGAATATGTTGGCATCAAATTTGATTTGTGCGTTAATGATCCTCTCTCTCCTTCCATAGATTCAAGAAAACTTCATTTACATTTTTTTAGGTTGAATATTTTCATCTGTTTTTATTAAGATATAGTCCATAGTATCTCTTAGAGGATTTTAGTATAAAGATTGATAATTAATCCCCTGAAAAGATGATCATTGAGACCACCTACTTATGGATTTCAGGTCCTAAAAAATGGAGTCGAAGTAAAGCTGCAGAGGAATGCTTTGAGTGTTTTAGAAGCTCCAACTGGGAATGAAGAAGACGATGTCATTGACTGTGACAACTCTTTATGCAGCAGCTCTGACATGGTGGAGAAGGACATTGACTTCTGTAGGTTTTTATATTGTTTATTAGCAATAGTCTGCCTTTTGGGGTTCCAGAAGTATTTCTATTTTTTGATTGTATTTTCTTTGATATGCCTCAGCAGCATTGGAGTTTCAGAAAATTATAAAACCAAGAGTCAGGCATGCCAAATCGTGGTCGTATTCAACTAAGATCAGCCGAAGCAGCTGCAGGAGTTCTCATTCACAAACCTCTAAGCCACGAACAGTATGTAAATTATGAATTTAGTTCGATGATCAAACTTTGATGCAAAATTCTCTCTCTAATGTGATCTTATGAACTATCATAGTTAGTACAATTGCACATTATGTCAACTTGTGCTTACATTTTATTTATTGTTGGCAGAGAGTTAATTTGGCTAAACTTGGAACAACTACCTTGTGGAAATACTGGAAGCACTTCGATCTTGTACGTTTCATCCATTTAATAGATACCATCCAAGAAATAAGATAATCTAACTGGAAGTGCCTCACATTGCAGGTGAAATATAACCCAAACCCGACTACTGAACAACTGATCCATGGCGTTCAACATCATTTCCTGTCACAGGTATTCATTAATTGCAAGGAATATTAGCTGACAGAAGATTGTCTATTTTTGTCTAATCTTGTGTTTGTGTCTGCCATCCTATTTTGCCAAAAAAAAAAAAAAAAGCAAATGGATGAGATGCAGGTCATTGTTGGCTTCATTCGCACCGCAAAGAGATTAAAAACCATCTACACCTCAGCTCTTTAGGAGGAATGGTGATGATCAGGAGGAATGCAAATGTTAAGATGTACCAAAACGACACCTCAGCTCAATTGCAGGTGGTGATAACAATTTCTGTGATTTCATGTTTGATCTGAGATCTCGAATACCAATTCTAAGCAGAAAATCTTCTGCTGGTACCAAAACGACATTTACTAACTGTAGTGTAACCAAACTAACCATGCTATTTAAAGATGATCCTGTTAGCATATATGACAATCTTATGTTAATTATTCTCTGGAGTTGTCTTAATTACAAAGTAGTGATCAGGTCAAAGTAATATAAATTAAGAAAAGACTCCTGATGGGGAGCAAGAAGATATTATTGGAAAAGATAAAGTAGTTGCCTTTATTCTTTGTTACTTTTACCCACGCAATGATTATAGTAGTAATAGATGGGTCGGAAATGGGAACACATGGAACCGATGGTTTACCCACGACATTTCCTTTTTCTTTTGGTAAAAGTGGTGATCACTTTTACTTATTTAGGCCCCAAAAAGTGTCATATTCCACGGACTTGCTGGTTGATGCTTCAGGTTTAGCCTCCAAGCAGCATATATACATTCTTTTATCCGATATGATATTCTTTAATATTGAAGGAATTCAAATATTCTCTTTGTGCAATAATTTGATTTCCTAATTTAGATATTAAGAATTTGAGATTTTGCCGAGCATCTACATTTGCAGATGTTAATTGTCTGTTTTGCAATAGATTCAGAGAAAACTGAGTACCTTCCAAATTCAAATCTCATAGGCATGAGGGATGAAGCGTAAGAACACGCAGAAGTGTTTTCACCAGAGACCTTAAATTTGCAAAGACGAAATGAATGGGATGTTCCTTGACGATGTAAATAGTTAAATTCAAATAGGTACCTCGCTGCATTAGTCCTTTAGCAAAGAGAGAATATTCTTTTCAGCTTCTTCCAAGGTTAAGGTAAAAGAGAAACGAATTTATATTGCCATTACCTGTAACTTCTTTTCCCCAAGCAATTTACCCAAGATGTTCCTTTATGTTTTTGGTAGATTCACAAAATTGTTGCAAGAAAACCTGGACGACAAATTAGAAAAGGTAGGCTTCACAATAAAAATTATTTGCACATTGGTATTAATTGTTTCCATTTGGTACATACGTTTGGTATGGTCAAAAGTACGTGAATAATTTTTAGTATCACTTCAGACGCGCAAACACAAGCCCACTTCTGCATTCTTACCAGATAATGGACCATGTCACCGTGAGTTTCTTAACATGCTTGCATTTAGAAGTTCAAATCATATCCCGAAGACTGCCCACGACTTTGCAAAATGTCAACAATATATCTTAAATCTCCGTGAACATATCATATATTGCGCCAAGTACCAAACCAACAAGAAAATTATTATAGTATTAATGTGAGACTTTGATATCCATAAATATGGTATCAAACATGCAATCATCATCCTCTATTAATTTTGTAACAGTCTCCAACATATTATACAACTCTGAACAATGTAAATGTGATCGATCGGCAGACACAAATGTATGAACTTTACCACCTGTCTCGATCCAACTACAACCTGGTACCTTGCTACCGCACCTTCTCCTCATTATTCGTCTCACATTTGCTACATCCTCCCAACAGCCTAGAGCTACATAGATATTTGACATAAGTGCATAATTGACTGCTTTACCAGGTTCAATGGCGAATAGTTTATCTGCAGCCCAATTTGCCAACTTAGAGTTTCCATGAACTTTGCATGCACCCACAAAGGCACCGAGGATACTAACATCAGGCTCGAGAGGCATGTTATGTATCACATTACAAGCCTCTTCAAGATAACCAGCCCTACCAAGTAGATGAATCAGACAGGCATAATGTTCAGATCTAGGTTTTATTAGGTAATCACTTGTCATAGAGTTGAAGTAGTTCACGCCTGTTTCTACCAATCCAGCATGACTGCAAGCAGAAAGGACGCCCAGGAATGCAATTTCATCAGGTCTTATGCCTTCATGCAACATTGCTTCAAATGTATCAATAGCAGCAGATACACTTCCGTGGAAGCCGAAAGCTGATACCATTGACGACCAAGTCACATGGTTGGGATCATGAACAGACCGAAAAACTTGAGCAGCACAAGAAATACTACCATTTTTTGCATACGCTATGATAAGAGAATTCGATATGGAGACAAAACCATGGAATCCGGCTTTCAGAATGTAGCAATGAACTTCGATGAGCTCAATCAATGCTGCAGTATCAGCACATGAGCTGAGAATACTAGAAAGTGTGAGTTCGTCAGGTTTCATCCGTACGAGAAACATGCCATTGAGAAGTTTCATAGCTTCCTTGCCTTGACTGCATTTGCCATAGCCAACTATGATAGCATTCCAGCAGACAACATTTCGGGTTTTCATCGCATCAAAGACCCGGCGAGCATCTTCCACACAACTACATTTCATGTACATGTCAACTTGAGCACTGCCGACAAACACATCGGTCTCGAGGCCCAGTTCTATGACAAGGCAATGGAGTTGCCTTCCTAGCTCACGACAAACCATCGAGCTGGAGGAACTCAGTAGGCTGCTGAAGGTAAATTCATCCCCAGAAAACCCCGCAGACCTCATTTTCTCAAACACGCCAAAAGCTTCTTTGACAAGACCGTTCATTGCACAGCATGATACCATTATATTCCACGAGACCAAGTCTTTCGATGGCATTTCATCAAACGACCTGCGCGCCCCTTCAACGAAATGGCACTTGGAATAAGCATTAACAATGGCACCGCCAACTAAAACATCCGAATAATGCCCAGACTTCAGAATAAGGCCGTGCAGCTGCTTCACGGTTTGGACATCATCGAATCTGATAGAGAAACCGAGAAGCCGAACGAACGCCAGAGAACTGTGCTCTTTTAGCTGTACCAACCCTTTCTCAGAGTCAGAGGAGAACCGTATTGTTCGGCGAGGGGTGGACGCGGATCTCGTCCTTTTGAACGTAGAGTCGAACAGATGGCGCGGAGGAGCAAGTGGTCTACGTCTCGCACAGGAGAAGGTGAAGAGCAGGCCGCCGGCGCAACGGTGACGATTCATGAAATAGGGAAAGAACAAGGAATCGAAGGGAAGTGAAGAAGAACGACGCGACAACAGAGTTCCCAATTTGAAATAATTCGATTTATACTTCATTTTTGCCAAAATAATAATAGCAATAATAATAATGTCTTTTATATAATAATGATTAAAATATGTATCAACGAAGGATGATGCAAGCGGCTTCTTTTCGTTTGCGTTCGAATACTTTCAATGTAAAAAATTAAATTTTTATTAAAAGTCTCGACGCGAGAGAACTTTATCGAATTAGTTAAATTCGATAGTGAGTTTGTGCGCATAATTGTTAACATTGTGCTGATTAAATCGTCGACACTTTTTTTTTAAACACCGGAAGTTGACAATAAAAAAATAATTAAAATATGTGAAGTTAATGATTTAGAATATCGAAAGTATTGAAAATTGAGTAATTTTCATAATTATATTTTTTTACTTAAATTATTCGACCATCTGGCTATAAAATAATAAATGAGTATTCAATTATGAACTATGGAATTTGACCCGAATGGTCGAGTCAGATCAACATGCTCGGCTCAACTACAACTTACGGTCTCAAGGTTCGACCGGATTATTAACAGTAACCACGAAATTAAACATTTTAATTTTGCATATTTGCCGGATCAATTCACGCGGAATTAATTTTTTTAGTAGTAACTTTTCTCCTCGTACAAGATTCAGTTCTTACGCGGCGCATCCTTGGAATATTGACGAAGTAAACATCTCTCGTTCTCTTTTTCCGCTTCCTTTCTAAAGTTAAATTCGGGCACGCACGCGACGAGATCCCTTACATGATATTGCGAATTGGAATTCAAAGCCTTACAACGACTTACAAGAGATGGACACACTTTGAAATGGAGGCTTTTGGTATTAATAACGACGTGTGCATATTGATTGGCATGCTCCCTACATGGTACCCGTTCCAACCACCACAATTAAATTGCCCAACAAATTCAACGAACTGCCTCGTTGTCATGCCAGACAATTTCCAAGTGCTAGCGCTAGGGTCTAGGAGTATAATATACTCTTTTTATACAAGCTTTAATTCTGAAATTTGGCTCCAAGTACACTGTCAACAATTTCTTTTTTTTAATAACATAACAGACTTCGGAAAGATTTCATCAAATATCTTCTCACATTTTTCTAACGCCACCTTTTAACTTTACTTTGTAATAAGACTGTCTTTCAATTTTTAACTTATTTTACGGAATGCTCTTTTTCACCACTGATCGCCCGTTCCATGATTGCCCAACTGATATGGCGACGTTCTCTTTTCGCTATGCAGGCAACCGTCTAACGTGGCACCGCCAACACAGATTGCCCTCAATGTTAGCAAAAATTTAATAAAATACGTATAAAATAATAAAGTAAGAATATAATAAGAATATAATAATAAAAAAATACCCCATTCTCTCTCTCCGATCATCGACGTCCTCGCCGACAAGGGCATGGGGTCGTTTGAGTGCCAACGGCCGAAGAGAGAAGAGGAGGGGGCGGCTGCCCCCACCCCTCTCCTCTTCAACGTCGAAGAAGAGAGAGGGAAGGGGGCAGGGCCCCACCCCCACGTGCTCAGATCGCACACAGGGGGGTGTCGCCCCTTCCCCCTCTCCTCTCTAGCCACGAAGAGGAGAGGGGGGAAGAGGCCGACGAGGGGGAGGGGTGGGTGCCCCTTGCGCTGGCCGGCGGGAGAAGAGGAGGGGGCAACTCCCTCATTTTTTTAAAATGTTATTATTGTTTTAACATGTATTAGACATGTGGAGGAGAGAGAAACACTACATAAGGTGACTACTTGCATGAAGGAGAGAGAAAATCATCACGTGGACGTCACATGATAGTTGGTGAAACAAGTGAAAAATGATAGTTGGTGAAACAAGTGAAAAATGGAAGACAGTCTTGTTATAAATGGAAGTTTGAGGATAGTATAATTATAATATTCAAAATTAAATATTCATATATTTTTTAATTTGAGTAAAACTGAATAATGAAATCAAAACTCTATCACAAATTAGGTTATGAGCAAACAATTCATGTGTCATGACATCTTCTATTGTACTTCTTCATATGCATGAATCCAGTTACATGACTATAAAATACTTGGCACATAAGATTTGAAAGTTAATTAGACGTTCAATTATAAATAAAGTCAATAGTCATCAATTGAATAGATAATAAATTAATTTATATTACCAATGTATGAATGAATATCAATTAACAACCATCAATGACTTAACTAATTCAAAATTATTAATATTTATGATAAATTATTATTTCAATTCAATGATAATTATCAATTTAACATCAATTCAATTTTTGTGTAAATGTTTATCTTCTTCAATCTTATTAATGCAATTGGAGAGTTCTCAATGATTTATTAAGAAAAAATCATGCATTTTCATGCAACAATAATTGGTAAAGACTAGTGACACGAAGACCTCACAATGAGATAAACAATAATAATTAATAATGATTTTTTCAATGTATAATATGAGATGAAGTACCATATAATAGGAGAATCATCATTCTCGCTAGATAGGGGTGTATCAATCTCTTAAATATGTTATATGCTTGATTCAATTCAAGAATAATTAACCGCCGACACTATTGTAATTGAAGACGTAGTGACCTTAGCCTTCAACTTTTATTTTGTTTACATAAGACATCTATATTTCACTTTTTATTTATTAAATATAAAAAATAACAATAATCATAATAACAATTATATTAGAAATAATAATGCTATCAATAATAATAATAACAACAACAATAATTTAAGATACAAAAAATATTTTGTCATATTATCTTGACAAGGGTTGTTGCTCGAACCCAGCATGAATATATATCGTGTTTTGTGTAAAATGGACCATGTTGCACGAACATCGACCCTATTGTGACTAGTTGTGATTCTGTTGTGAAGTTGCGACATGTATGGACATGGATCATTTCACTTAGACACGGATAATGTAGTTCATCTTATGATTATATTTCAAAGTTGCAAAAGCTAACCCTTATGAATATGGTCCGTGTTTTGCTGAATGTGGATCGTATTATTCTAGACATAATTCGTGTCGACCTAGCTCAATTGTCTTGTCCCCAAGTCACAAGTCTTATTGTCCATGCCGCATCAAAACTTCTTTTTTGTTATGACAAGATATAGTCATGACTATTTCTCTCTATAAGTAACAATCAATCTTTTCTTTCTATCGGAAAGTCATGACTACTATTGTCCCATAGTGATATGTGAATACAAACTTCTCATGCATACCTTAGTTGGTCATGATTTGTATGAACGTCTATTGACGACGCACCTTGCACCTTTGTTCCAAGGTCACCATTCTAGGAAAGAGAAAAAGAGAGAGGAGTTAACAAACTTATCTCAACTACATAAGAGATTTACCTCAACTGTCATAGAGACTTTATCTCAACTACATGCAGTTCTGATCATAAAATGTTTATAATTTAGATAAGGTTTCCAACTACAAATCTGATTAGTTATATATCTTGTATATATTTGTATCAAAGATATACTAGAATTCATCATTCATGGCAATACAATTCTCATGGTATCAGAGCAGTCTTGAGGAACCTGTTCATCTATTTTTCTTGTGTACCTAGCCCTCTTCTTCTTTGCTATCAATGACTTCCTTGTCCAGCATCAATTCCTCCAACAAACTTATTGATGTTACATCTCCATATTTTCTCACCACTTCGAATAATCCTAGAAATTAACTTGTTACTTGCTTACTAATAGGTGACAATTATCCTACTTGGTCTAGGGCTATGAAAAATGCGCTTCAAGCTAAGAACAAGATCGATTTAAGGATTATGGGATGAACTTGACAATTACTCATCGACGCTAGCATATACGTGTGTAATTGCAGCCGAGTACATCCGAGAATGAAATAAGGAGAAACTCTATCACTTTCTCATGGGTTTGAATTATGAATCATTTAGCATTGTGCATTCACAGATTTTGAATGCAGATCCTCTTCTGACTATCTCAAAGGCATATGCTATTTTTGCCTAAGAGGGCCAACACGAGGTCACTCGTGGACATGAAACACGAGTAGAAGTTGCAGCTTATCTTATCGCTAGCAATCCTCATTCTACATCCTCCAAACCTCATCCAAAGTGTGAACATTGTGGAAATGTCGGGCATCTTAAAGCTACTTGCTACCAGATCCATGGGTTTCCTCCAACTTTGATCACATGCACTCTAATAAATCTAAGAAAGATGGTGCTTTGCCTAAAACTATTGCGACCAATGCAGGTTCTTTAGAAAGCTTATGTCACATCGCACATAGCTGCTTCACTAACTGCAGGCAAAATTCGACAACGGTGAGCTCTTCTTGGATCCTCATCCCACTTAGTTGACAATCTTGCAGGTGAAATTTCTTCTTCTCTGTCCGGGCTGCCAGCTTGGGTCATTGATACATGAGCCTCGACCCATATGACAAGGACCTTGGATCGTCTTTTTCATGTACATGAAATTCTAAAATTTTTTACGATTCACATTCCTAATTGCAAATTTTTACAAGCTAGAAAATTTGGCACTGTTTCTCTTGGAGCTTCCTTATGTTTAGCCAATGTCTTATATGTCCCTGGATTTCATTGCAATTTACTGTCAATTGGGCAGCTCAGTCGTGATCTCAATTATTTGATAACATTTTTTGATTGTTTTTGCCTCTTGCCGGACCTAGCCACGAAGAGGCCGATTGGAGTGGATGAGTTGCGCGATGGGTTTTATTACCTTAAACAAGTGCTGCAGTCTGGCTTTTCTACCATAGCTACCTTGGACTTCCCACAATTATGGCACTTACGCCTTGGTCATCCTTCCTTTTAAGTTCTTCAACACCTTGAATTTTCTTCTCCTATTGTCAATAAAGATTGTGACATTTTTCTAGAATCAAACAAACTCGTAATTCTTTTCCTGTTAGTACAAATAAAGCTCCTGCCATTTTCGATTTGATTCATGTTGATATATGGATCCTTATAATAGCACTTCATTGTCTAGTGCTTGATTTTTTTTAACTATTGTTGATGATCATAGTCAATGCACCTGGGTTTACCTCATGCGTGAAAAATATGAGGTTTTTCAACTCCTTTTTTTCTTCCATAATATGATTGTCACACAATTCAATTGCAAAATTAAAATTGTACGTAGTGACAATGGTGGTGAATTTCTTTCTCGTTCGATGACCTCTTTCTGTACTTCGAATGGTATTATTCATCGAACTAGTTGTGTTAACACTATAACAAAATGGATGGATAGAGCGTAAATATCGCCATATATTTAATGTTGCTCAAGCTCTCCTTTTTCAAGCTAACTTACCTATTAAATTTTGGGGGTGAATGTGTTTTAACTTCTACTTATCTTATAAATTACACTCCCTCTCCTATCTTATCAAACAAATCACCAATATGAGGTCTTATTTGGCAAGCCTCCTTTTCTTTCTCATTTACGTGTTTTCGATTCTTCATGCTATGTTCGACATAAAATGCGTCCTCGTGTTAAATTTGCTTCTCGTACTCGCAAATTCTTTTTTATTGGATATCCTCATGCTAAGAAAGGTTGAAAGATTCTTGATCTTGCCACACATGAAATTCTTGTTTCCCGAGATGTAATTTTTCATGGGACCTCCTTTCCTTTTATACATTCCACTACGTCTTCAACTTCTTTTCCCGATCACCCATCATCGTCGCTTGATGATTCCTCCTCTATTTTTACCTTTATTTTCTTCAACACCCACCAAACCTACATTGAATTATGGTGTCATAGAATCACCCGCTGATCCTGTGACCACAATTGACGAGCATTGCTCTCCTATTTTGTCTTCCCCGCATATTGATTCTTCTAATCTGCCTCTTCAACCAGCTTCTTTAAATATTACCACTTCTACTACACCTACACCAGATGACAAAGGGAGCTAGGCAGTTTCATGTCCTCATCGTGAAACTAGGAGGCCTATCAAATATGATGATTGTATTTGCAACATGGATTCATGGTTTATGGCCCTTCTTGCAACTCGACTACTTCTAATCCCTCTTCATGTAAGGCCTTGGTAATTTTGTTACTTATGCTAAATTATCCATATCTCATAAAGCATATCTAGTTGTTTTGGATTTTGTTGTTGAACTCA
This sequence comes from Pontederia crassipes, assembly GCA_030549335.1. Classification (NCBI taxonomy): domain Eukaryota; kingdom Viridiplantae; phylum Streptophyta; class Magnoliopsida; order Commelinales; family Pontederiaceae; genus Pontederia; species Pontederia crassipes. The sequence goes on along the minus strand of CM060194.1, from coordinate 74,619,195 downwards.
AGTCATATTCTGAAGCTGCTAATTTATGATCCTCGTTGGCGTGATGCTATAACCTTAAAGATTTCAAACCCTTGAAAAGAATGACACATGAACACTTGCACCACTGTCTACCGGTAAGCGTGCAATTGTATGTAAGTGGGTTTACAAAACTAAAAGACTTGCTAATGGTTCCATCGAGCGTTATAAAGCTCGTCTTGTAACTAAAGGGTTCACGCAGGTCGAATGTCAAGATTTTCATGATACTTATGCTCCAATCGTTAAATTAGTCACAATTTGAGTTTTTTTCTAACTATTGCTATTATTAAAGGTTGGGAACTCCATTAGCTTGACATGAATAATACATTCTTACATTGTGACATACACAAGGAGGTCTATATGCACTTGTTTTCATTCTTCTCAACCAAACATTGCTTGTAAGCTTAACAAGTCGCGTAATTGGTTCCATAAGCTCTCCACTGCCTTGTTGCAATATGGTTTTGTGAAGTGTATTGTTGTTTACTCTTTATTCACATATTCTGTTGATGGGTCTTTTCTTGCATTTGCTTATTTACATTGACAATATTATTTTTGCTAGCACCTCCAATGCTCATTGTAATGCTTTCAAGTATTACTCAATGATTGTTTTCAAATCAAGGTTATTGGTTTTTTGCGCTATTTTTTGGGAATTGAGATTGCTCGCAATGGTTCTTGTCTTTTCTTGTCTCGAACACTCTTGATATTCTATATGAGAGAGGATTGATTGGTGCCAAGCCTACAACTTTTCCTATGGACCAAAAGTTATGTCTTGCCTTAAATTCAGGCCCTCCAATTCAGATCCTGGCCATTATCGATGTCTTTTGGGTCATTTGGTTTACTTAACCATTACTTGACCTGAGCTCAATTACTTTGTACATATTTTATCATAATTTTGTGCATGATCCACGAGTTGATCATTGGGATGCTCTCATGTGTGTGCTGCGTTATTTAAAATCAAGCTCTGCACAAGGGATTTTACTCACTTCTGCTTCTCTTAGCTTGATTGCGTATTGTGATGCTGATTGGGCAAGTTGCCCCATGTCTCGACGTTCAATCACCGACTATGTTATCTTCTTGGGTGATTTTCCGATTTCTTGGAAGACTAAGAAACAACATACGGTCGCCCGCTTTTGAAGCTCCTTATCGTTCCATGACTGTTGCCGTTTGTGAGTTACTTTGGCTTTGCTCACTTCTTCATTCTCTTCGTGTGCATCATTATCCTCCCATGCACCTTGTTTGTGACAACCAAACCGCTTTGCTAATCCGATGTTTCATGATCAGATTAAACATGTTGAGATTGATTGTCATTTTCTTCGGCAGCACCTTCTATCTCATACTATAATTACTGCTCACATATCTACGAAGCATCAATTGGCGCACTTGGGCGTGATCGTTTTCATTTCCTTCTATGCAAGTTGGGTATTTCAGACATTCATACTCTAACTTGAGGGGGAGTAACAGACTTATCTCAACTACATAAGAGATTTACCTCAGTTGTGAGATACTTTATCTCAACTACATGTAGTTCATACCACATAATGTATATAGTTTAGATAAAGCTTCTAACTACAAATCTGATTAATTATATATCTTGTGTATATTTGTATCAAAGATATATCGAAATTCATCATTCCTGACAATATAATTTCTCACGATCAGTTGTGAGGTGGCCCCTTAGATAGTTTATTTAGAATTGAATCAATAAATTTAATCAACTAAAACTCGATTTGAAATTATCAAACAAAATTGGATTAAAACTTTTAATTATAAGTTTGATTATAACTCCAAATCTAGTAATAATATATAATTAATTTAATTTATAATGAGAAAAATGTATATATAAATCATTCAACGGAAAATTATATAGATCACCAATTTTCCTCATTAGATTAGTAAATTAATTGTATATAAATTTATGTTATTAGTTAAATAGTGAATTTAATTAAGGTCAAAATCATCTCAGTATTCGATGTTCGAGATCAAATCATTTTAAAAAATATATAATAAATCAATTATCACAATTTGTTTAACCTTGGATAATATTTTTTTATTATAAAATTAGTATAATAAATATATATTAGTTTATTTAATAATTATATAATTAATTTAATCATGATTTGTAATTATTAAATTAACTGTAATAAAAAATAGATGTTCATCATCAAACGTGTAGAGTGGACCTCATTTATAAATTGTCACCTCAAATTCCTTCCTTAATATATTAGTTTATTTAATAATTATATAATTAATTTAATCATGATTTGTAATTATTAAATTAACTGTAATAAAAAATAGATGTTCATCATCAAACGTGTAGAGTGGACCTCATTTATAAATTGTCATCTCAAATTCCTTCCTTATTTGCATTTTAAAATTTATTTACTATCTCTAATTGAACTATAATTTTTGAAACCAACTAAAATAATTAATTATTATTCTTATCTCCTACTTTTTGAAATAAAATTATTATAATTAATTTTCTGAAAAATCGGATGGACACGTATTATATTATTTTTATTACATTTTTGTCCTAAGTTAAATGTTGACATTTTTATAATTTTCGTGCTGTTGTCCTGTCCTGTTCTGTACTGCCGAGAAGGATTGAATCAATGATTGCCTCAATTCTACTATTACATCATTTAGTTGTCAACCTGTTGAATAAATTTTCACATATATTTTTAAAGATAAAAAACATGTGTTGACGTCATCATTGACCTTGGACGTGTTGTAAAAAGAGTTTAAAAACGACAAGCAAACAAAAGTTGCGATAAGAACGGGAAAACGAGATCTTTCTCAGCTGCCACTTTAAATACGCAAATTCATCAAAGAAGCCCGAGAGGGACACGCGTTAAATTACTTCCAACGCCGCAACCGTCTCCAGCTGCCACCCACCTCCGAGTCCTTCCCCCGACGTCAACGGCCGTCGTCGCACCTCCGGCCAACACCGCCGTCGTCTGACAGATGCGCAGCCCGGGGCCGACGCCGTCGCCGCTCCGTGGACGGAGGAGCCACGATGGCTGGGACGTCTCCCACAGCTCCGGGTCCTCCGGTTCCTCCTCATCCGTCGGCAAGTCCTCCTCGTCAACGACGTTGTCGTCTCCCTCCAGCCGTAACCCCGTCAAGATCGCCGCGAAGGCGATCGTCTCGTGCTTCGGCTCGCCGGAGCCCCAGCCTGCGACGATTCTGGACTCCGAGCACTTGAGCACGCCCTATGGTGAGCTCCTACTTCTATCCTTGTTTGCTTCTGTATGCGACAACAAGTTGCATCTTTTAGCTGGTGTACTTGTTCGCCTTCACCAGATCCGCTGAAAAATGCATATGCTACCCTAAACCAGGAAAATCTTAATTGAATCCAACTCTGTCTGCGAAACCGGAGAACAAAGCATGAATTGCTTCAGCATTCAGAACTATTGAGTTCTTAGGTATTAACTTCAAAGCAGAGAAGTTCAAAAGCTTGAGAATTGCGATGCAAATCTTTGCTTGGAACCAGTTGTTTAATATATTTTGGGAGAGCTCCATGCCTAAATTACCTGTATTTCGAAAACTCTCAAGCATATAAGAAAAAAGACTGATTAATCATTTTGACATTTTTTGCAAATTTCTGTGATAGACCGGATATGCATCTTATGATTTCATAGTTAAATAATAGGTTTCATCCGTTGATTTCCTGATAAATTTGGTATCGGAAAATGGTGAATACATATTGCTTCATTTACTTTGGTAGCAACTCCTGCAAGAAGCACCCATGGAAGCTCTCAAGGTAGTGGGACTCGTCGATCATTTAAAGGTCTATACAGCAACAACAGTGGCCCTTTAACGATGAAACCGGGAGGGATAAGATATACGATGGCAGAAATCACAAAAGCGACGAAGAACTTCTCGCCTTCTCTCAGAATTGGACAGGGCGGGTCAGGGACAGTCTACAAAGCACAGCTTGCTGGTGGAACGATGGTGGCAGTTAAGCGTGGCAAAAGGGTGCGATTAAACTTGATTTGATCTAATCAATTTTAGCTAGGTTTACAAGAACTCGAGTTCTGACATTGTGGTGTATGACTTCTTTGTAGAATGTGTATGACAAACATCTTACTGCCGAGTTCCAAAATGAGATTCAGACTTTGGCGCGCATTGATCATTTGAATTTGGTTCGGATGCATGGGTTTGTGGAAAACGAGGATGAGAGGCTTATTGTTGTTGAGTATGTCCCAAATGGAACTCTTAGAGATCATCTTGACTGTAAGTTTCTTGTGTTGATTTCCATTTCCGATTTTAGGATCAAATGTGAACTTATTTCTTGTGAAGCTTTGAACTGATACAACATTTTTCGAGTGAATTTATAACATGTGATATAATATTTCATTTGACCATGCACAGGTGAGCGTGGGAAGCCACTAGACCTTGCTACGCGGTTGGACATTTCAATTGACGTTGCCCATGCTGTCACATACCTTCACATGTATTCAGGTGAGCTTCAAGTGACTTCCAATGCATTTTAATTCCTGAGGGCCCTGTTATCTTCATATGTCATCTCCATATAGATTTTGTGATTAAACTATAAAATCAATCAGTGCTTAGCTTTCTCTACTAACATTCTCTGAACCGTTCACATAGATGAATTTCACGGATTAAATGATAATCGTCTGTTTCTGATTTCTGATAGTTTGAAAATTGCCTGCCATAAACTATAATCTGATGTATGAAGTTTTCTTTTTTTTCATGCAGATCAACCTATAATTCACAGGGATATTAAATCCTCAAACATCCTTCTCACAGATAATCTGCGTGCCAAGGTTGCAGATTTTGGCTTTGCTAGAGTTGGGGTGACAGAGGCTGAAATGACTCATGTTATGACTCAAGTTAAAGGAACTGCAGGCTACATGGACCCAGAATATCTTAGAACATATCAACTCACTGAGAAGAGCGATGTCTATTCATTTGGTGTGTTGCTCGTTGAATTAGTAACTGGCAGGCGTCCTATTGAGCCAAAAAGAGATCTCAGTGAAAGATTAACATCCAGATGGGTAAGTTTCTGTTTGATTCCTGTACTTGTTTCTTTTAGCAATAGGAGTTCTGGCTCTGAAACAAGAAGACAAAATTTTCTTACCAAAAAACTTTTCCATGACATATCACACATCATCAGCAGTAGGCTACTCATTGACACTGAGATACCTGGTTGTTGCATGATTCTAGTTTGAACATGTTCAATTATGCATACGATGTTGCAATCGTTATTTGATATTTCGATCAAAGCTATTTGGTGACAACTATATAACAGAAGGAAGCCTTGTTCTTGTTTGAGTTTATTGTATCTGTCAATGCTGCTTAATAGCATCTTTCAATTATGCATATGATGTTACAGGCATCCTCGTGGCAATTCTCCCAATACTGAACTTCCTAATACAAATTTCAGGCAATGAAAAAGTTTACACAGGGAAATGCGATCCAAACTTTGGATCCAAACATTGAACAAGACCTAGCCACAGCTTTCATAGTGGAACAGATCTTTGAGCTGGCCTTGCAGTGTTTAGCTCCTAGTAGAAAAAACAGACCAAGTATGCAAAGTTGTGCAAAAGTCCTCTGGAACATACGTAAAAGCTACAGAGAAAACATGCCATCAAATCCATGAGAGGAACCTCGAAGACCTATTTGTTTTAAACATGCAATCTGCTGTTCGCAGTATTCACAAAGGGGAAAAAGTTAGAATGCAGGCCATCTGTTTATGCAAAGTGATTGAATCTTTCTTCCTGAGGGGCTGTCATATCAAACTCTTACTGATGAGGCTGGTACAATTGCGATAGTTTTTTCATGTTATAATTGAAGTGTTTACATACTGATTACACATATATGGGTTGGGGAATTCAACTCCAATTTTATTGTGTTCTCATATAAACATTATATGCACTGTGAATCAGGTGCAATATGTCTTCATCTGCAAACTTATTGTGGATGATGTTTGAATTTGTAGGGACCTAAAGTTCAAGGTCACAAATTATGGATGACATTGTATTGAAAATATGAACATACTATTTGATTAAATTTAAGGCTCGTATGGGATTTTTTTTTCTTAACTTTGTTTTTTTTTTCTTTAAAATTTACCATTCTCATGCAATGCACAAGGAAAACATTTTTTTGCCCCGTCAGTTATCTGGATTAACTTTTATAATTGCTTTGCAATGAGCTTCTCCAATTTATTATCATACTTGCAAAGTTTTCTTATTAGATCATATATCTACGCCATGGTTTTAGATATCTTTAGTATGCATCTTAACGATGGCATATGCTATGTCACGCCTGGCGCAGTGGCACACACCATTTTTTAAAGATCGAGAGGTCACAAATTCAAATCCCATCAAACATTACGTCTATAGACAACCGAAAAAAAGTTTGAGATAACAACACATAAATGCCAACTCATCTTAACATGAAGCAATGAATGTCGACATGTTCAATACAAGATAACCACGAACGGCACGACACTTCTGTTGTCTAGTTCAGACTTCATTATATTAAAATCCCTGCTTCAGGCTTCTGGTCACAGTTACGTTCAAGTACTGCAAATTCGCGTATCACTTAAAAGGCGTGCTTCGGATTTCATATCAAAGTGGCCTAAACATCTAAACTTCCTGATTTGGTTTGAGCCCGTCTAGGACATATGTAAACAATTGTTGCAATAATGATAAGTTATCAAATTTTAGCAACAGAAGGATTGAGCTACGCTATAACAACGAAAACTAGGCAGATATTCTTTTATGGCGAAAAGAAAAAAAATGCAAAGTAGATATTTGCAACATAGAATTGTTAATCTATGAACATAAAATGTCAGGATTCCACTAGGATTTTCCTAACAAGTGAATAAGGTATACCAATTTTTGCTTCAACAATCTAAAACCAATGCTATGTAATTCTCAGCTGTCCTTCCATGTAGGACTTTGTCCTGTCACATTGAAGACACTATCAAAATTGTTGGTCCTGTGAACCAATAGCAACTTTGTACATCATTGTTCAAGGAATTACTGAAATTTGAAAGAGAATTTCAACCGGCAGCAACAGCCATCATCCTTCAATTGGACATAAATATACTTTCGCCATGTAGTTAACTCATCAGCGTCATTCATTTACTCCGTCTCTTGATGAAGAGTTTTGCCTTGTTAACTCATATGTAGGCGCTTGCTGTTCATTAGTTACACGAGTTGCACACAGAAAGAAGAAGGAAGATGTGTATATTGTAATGTGCCATAAGCTGTAGTACCCAAAACAAAAAAGAGAAGAACCGTTAGTATCTTAAAGAAAAATATGCAGAGATCATTTGTTATCAATAAGAAACCAGTTTTAACCAAAAAAAGGTTAACAAGGTTCTAAAAAATTCAACTAAACTATGAACCGGTTATTATTCATGTCGCTGTAACATTACTAAGTCCGATATCATAGTGTTTAGGAGAGAATAATAAATGAAAAAACAACGGGCTCCTAAGCATTGTGCGCACAATGATGAGTTCTAACTACCATATTATTATGAATCCAAAAATGTGGCAGCTTGTGACACTCAGAAACAGTTATTAGATTCAGAAAATTGCTCATTCATTCAGCCACTGCAACCATCTAGCCCTGCGACTTTCCTGGCAACTGAACACAGAAATCACCTACTAGTTACTTATACTCTGATTTGTTTAGTGTAATTCTCTGTATTTTCTGTGGTAAGGATGTTCTATTTGTCATTTATTGTGTGCTTTCCACCTAATAGAATATATATTTTCAGTCATCATTCTCATTTTCGTATCGTTCAAATTCTGCCACCTCAGCTTTACCCCTCAGATTCTATGACACAAAGATTTCATCTTTTGGAAGCCATCATATGGGTGACATCCTTCATCCAGATTGGAAACAGGCATTAGATATAGGAAAATACGATCTTCATGTGAAGCATTTTGCAAGGAAGCTCAAAGAGCAGCAGTCAAACTATTTGAGGACCTGATGGGAACCTATTAAAAGATCAAGTCCTGAAAAGTGCATCTAAAGATGAAACCAACTTGTACCTGTCATAATCAATAATAATGGAAAAGAAAATTGTAACAAGGGCTTCTCTTTTTTTTTTCCTTTCAAGACGAGATTCCTTGCACATCAGTGTAACAAAACTAAGCAGGCATGTCTTTTTAATTAACACAACTAAAAGAATTTGTTGAGTCATATTGGGCTTGATTGCTTCATATGGTATACTTAATTAATAATAACTTTCCGCACTGAAATCAAAATGAATCATGAACATTGAAAATTTTCATACCTATGCCAAATCCAGTAATTTTTGCTGGTCTCCAGTGTCCAACTTGTTGCTGCTAAAGCTAATGCGATAAATCCCAAAACAATGTACTGCCAGCGGAATCGTTTTTGCAGATTCCTCATAAGACTCCAAAACCAATTTCTTAACATTTGCCATCTGTCAAAGACGAAAGATCTAGTTGGAGTGGCTAGTTGAAGCTGCTAGAATAATGGATACAACATGCATCTAGGAATCGTGCCTAAAATAAGGGACAGGGCAATGATGGATCTAATTTTATATAGGACAAGAGCATTCAAGCTACTCATGATTAAGTTGTAGCAAAAAATACAGAATTAAAGGGCATTTTTTTAAAGGTTCATTGTTGCATTTATTTCTACAACTGTACCTTTCTATCATGTTTAAGTCAAATCTCTGAGGGCAATATGTCAATCTGCGTGCTGTTGAGAACTCCAGGAACCATCCAATGAGAAGACCAAGAGTACCAATGGCCACAACAAGAGCAATATTGGCTGACCTGGAAAATCGTAGTTATCGTGTCATAATTGTCACTTCCGAGCAAGAAGGTGATTTACTACTCACACTAACCTTGTTGCACTTGTTATAGCCAACAGAGCTGTGAGAATTGATACAATAGTGTGAATCACTCTTTTTGATGCATCATCAATGGTTGTCATATAAACAAAAGTGCTGACTACAGCCATGAAGGACAGCCAAAAGTCCAAAAACTGAACAAAAAATCATTATTTATTACGTTAGAAAGGAAATGCATTATAACCACAAAAAAACACATGCTTTACAGATAAATCAGGCAACTGTAAGATGACTAAGGAGGAGTTGATTTTTGTTGATGCCTCTTAAATACTAAGGGCAGAATGAGAGTGACTTCCAAATTGATTTTATCATTGAAAGAACATGAAAAAAATTTAAATTAGAATATCCCATTCATAGCATAATCTAACATTACAGATATGTGATTCCAAGGCAAATGAGAAGGGTGCATTGCACTAACAGAAATAGTGAATAAATTTTAGACAAACAACTGAAGAGGAAAAAGAACTCAAAATACATATTAGAAAAAGGAAAAAAAAGCTTAAAGCAAAATATTGGTATCAGAAGAAGTGGATTTGTGTTAAAGTAGTTTATCATTTGGTTTTCCAACAGTTGTCAGTGCTATTATCAGATTTTTGAGGCTTGGAAGTACAAAAGATACGTATTGAAGTTTTTTTCTTCAAGTGAAAATACATATTGAAGTTACTTTCGATGCTTAGGGTCATTAGAAGAAGAATTTCAAAGAATTTCAAATACCTGTATTTCAAGACTCTCCTTTCTTTAAAGAAAAGGTACCGACGCAGATCTAATAGACTAACCTGTAATACACTGAAAGATAGTACACACCATGTGCCTCTATCGCATGAATGATATAAAGCACTTGAAACTCCACTGGAAGTGAAGAGAACCCACTCAGAAAATGCCTGATTGAAACTTGTATCAATGAAAATTTGTTGCATCAACAATTGCATACAAATAAAATTCTAGGGCAAGAATATGAGCATAATCTCATCATTCAAGAAAAAAATCATTACACGTAAAAATAAATTAAACCGAGTAAATATTGACAAGATGTTTATATCATGCAAAGGACTAACATGTGTACAGTGTCCCAATATAAACGAGCTGACAACTTTGCATGAATTTTTAGTTCAAGTTTAGAGGAAAACAATTAAAGATAGATTTGATATTTGATGCATCAAATAGAAGACATGAATATATATCACATTGGTTCCTGATCAAGAACTGTTCTTGCCAATCAAAGACTTTAAAAGCTAGATTCCAAGGAAAGAAAGAAAGACATCATAATGAAAAGAATTTGGTATAAAAAGGGAAAATATAGTAGAACATGCGTAATTTTAGGACATGCAAAGAAAGCAGAATATGATAACAATCTAACTCGGGTATTACTACCCTCAGAAAAGTTTTATTACAATCCAAAGCAATTATTATCATTACTACTTGATGATAGCTTCCATATCTAGAATGATTGCTGAAAGTTATATATGACTACCCTCTCAGGAAAAAGAAGGAATTATCTGACTAGAACACACTGGTGATTGTCTATGCATTGATGAGCACAACTTAACTACAATGTAAAGATTACTGCAACTAAACTGTTCTTCATGATATCTGGTAGCTCTTGCAAAGACAACTAGAAACAAACCTTCTGCCGAAGAGCCCAGTATGCAGGTAAGACAGCAGCTGCATTTGAAGCAACTAGAAAGATTGTTTGCGAAATATGCCCTAAAATATATAGAATACCAAAAGAAAAATCATGAGACAACAATGTTACTTGTACCTACTAATAGAAAGAAAAATCTCATGAACAATAAAAAAAACACCGCTCTCTATTACAGACAGCAGAGATTAATAGCTTAGACAATAGTTCTTAAATTCTGAAACTGAGAGTAGAGTTCAAAAAATAAGTGAGACTAACTAAAATTCTAAGCAACATGGTATCTGAGATAAACACTTTGTCCTTGTTTTCTTTCCTGTATGAAATTGTGATACTTTACGATATACAATGTCACAGTTATTCATTATATTAGTATCTCTCAGCAAACAAGTGTGTTTCGAGTATTTCAATTATCTGTTAGCTGCCATCTAAAGATGCAACATGAAGCAAACTCCTTTTTTTTTTTACCTGAGACTGAACATCAACCCTCTCTCATGTAAACAGATGAATACATGAGCAAGATGGGCAAGTGAAATTTTACACACGAAAATACTATAACTCCGCCTATGTTTTATAGCCGGTCCCAAACCCGGATAAAGGAGGAGGGTTGTGTTAGGCCCCGACAGCCAGCGTAAAACCCTGTCGAATCGCATGAACATGGATCAACGAATGCAGAATGGCGTCGTATGATCTATGTAGCCGACTCCACCTAGTGGGATAAGACTTTGTTGTTGTTGTTGTTGAAAATACTATATGTTGGACAAAGGGAAAAACAAACAAACTTCTAAATCTCAACCCTAATATGCTTAAATTTTGCAGGCTACCAACAGATTCAAAAGCAAAAGATATTAGATGCAAAAAAAAAAGGTCTTTTAATGAGCTTCAATTATGAAAATCAACGACTTTGCCAAAAGAAATAAAGAAACTCTATGCTCTTTGGGATCTCATTGTACTAATAGAAGCTTATACAAAATTATATTTTGCCCACAGAAAGAATCACTTCTTATAAAACCATATGCCAAGGAGACATGTTAATTTTACTTTTGTATAGTCTCACGAATTAGTCTTCAAGTTCTTTAGTTAGTAAAGACTAACTCAATTATCTTGGTAGAATGCCATAGAAGAATGTATTAAATATGAAATTTGAGAAAACAAAATAGGTCATGTTCGAAGAGATGAAAAACACAAAGTGTTAGGATGCTAAGGCCAAATAGAAAAAACATCACATTAATATTAGACTCACATTACATGAATGATTACCTGTATGTGAAACTAGTTCGCTGCTGCAATCAAAGCTTCCATGATCACGATCACATGCACAGAAGCTGGAAGAAGAACATATATTTAATGTCCAAGATTCTGTGATTATAAGTTGAATTGGTAACGAAAGTACAGGCAATAAAAAAAATATACACAGAGTTCAAATTTACAATGTCAAGAAGAAACTCTAGTACTTCAAAAAACAGTACCGCCCATAAGCCAAGGGCACAAACTTCTGGAACGAAGAAGTACCTATAAAATGATAATCCACTTTCTTCAACAGATGTGTGACATGCCCCCTTGTGACTGCAAGATCTGGGGCATCCCTCAATAGAAATAAACATGGTGCTGTGGTATTTGTTGTAACTATCAGCAGGATGCTTTATACCAATAGACCAAGTACCTTCTCTGGCATACAAAATATAGAAGTCTATGCTTTTTCCACTAGAATCAACTGATGTCAAAAACATCGCATCATGGTTGCTGGTAGTGACATTTGCAAAGTAATCCCAAGTATCAATAGATGGTAAACCACCAAATTTGGAGTACACTTCATAAGCTACTTTTGCATCTGAAGATATCCGAATATGCAAATTTTGTCCTGCAGCACCAGGAGGAATATCTAGAAGGAAGTATGTCCATGCAGTTTGCTCAACAGAATAGTTGCTTAAATGTCTCTCCAAGGAAAAACCAGAGCGAATCGAGGATCCAAGTTCACCTTCTGGAAGGTAATAAAACTGAGTAGCTGAACCTCCAGAAGTTCTCTGCATAAAGCAATTTACAGAATGAGTTGAAATATTTTGGATGACAGCTATTTCAGGTTTAAGTTACATGGAAACCATAGTAACTTGTTGTTCTGCCAAAGATCCTTGAATAAAGTTTGCCCCCAATGAAAACAGAAACTTACAATAGAAAACAAATGTAGAATATTCCTCAACAAATGAATGCAGATTCATTTTCTGAAGCCGAACTAGAAAGAAAAACATTTTTTTACTATAAAGAAAATGTGGAGTGTGACAAAGAAACTTTGAGGTGGCCTTAAAAAGAATAAATACGAAGACACCGGTCAAAGAAAAGCACAATAAGAGGGATATGTGTTCATGTGATTATCTTACCTGAAGCTTATGTGCGTCCCAAGTACAATTCAAACCAGCCTTTCCATCAAAACATTCTAACACTTGCCAGTTAACAGAAAAGCATAAATTGCCTGCCAAATATGTTTCTTCCAATGTTCCATTGACCAGAGTCTGGTTAACAGCCTGAAAAGCAACATACCAACGTCCAATTTTGGGCAAACTTACAATTAATGGGGTCATACTTACGTCAGCTGAATAATCATGTATGGACTTAGATGGCATTGCATTATGACGGGCGTAAGCAATCACAAGGATTCCACTAGAATTCCCAGAATTATTTGTTGATGTCTGGCTTATTTGGAGACCAGTGATGGTAAATACAAATTGTGAAGCCATGCCCACCATGTCAAAGAAATATGTGTTCAACTCTCCATATCCAATACATGCTGATTGCCAAGTACTGTTGCAGCTTATAAGTTTTTCTTCTGCTACCAACACACTGGTATTGGAATCCATTTGTTCCTTTCCTGTTGTCCTCCACCGAGATAAAGAATGGTCATGACTCCTATTCTCATCTGCAACTATGGTTGAATGCTTCATACTTTTTCTCTTGTCATGTTTCAAATCTAATAGATTCCTCGAGTTCTTGTTTCTAGAAGATTGAGAACAAGGGATCATCTCAACTGAACGATTACAGTAAGGGCCCCATATGGTTGTTGTGGAGCACCCTTGTACAGTTATGTTGGCACTAAACGTATATGATTTTCCTCGTCTAATCTGCAAGTTGTTTGAGAACATTTAACTTCAATTTATTTTGGAGTGGGAAATTTTAATTAGTTAATGGAATATGGCACATTTTGTATAAATAAAGGATAAAAAGTTATAGAAGCCAAAGCATCTATATGTCTATGTGCTCAGGGTAATGAAATCTACCATTTTCGATTGTGTGCGAGAAGGTCCGAGGCCATTGAAGAATCCCATGTACCAAACACCTGGAGATATCTGCACATTATTTTTCTTATAGTGAATGAGGAACGAGGAGAGAAAAAAACAAAGAAAAATTCAATTGGTTATAGTTGAATTGAGAATGAAAAAATAGTTGCCTTAAGCAAGGAATAAAAGTGTTGACATAAAAAAAAACAAGAAATCACATTGCTAAAAATGATACAAAATATTGATTACCATCACATTATAGACATAAGACAATGAAATAATACCACAGAATAATGACAGATGAACATTGAAGAAAAGCCAAATAACATAGGAAGATCACAGGCCTTAGAGCCTGAAACCCATAAGGTAATAATTTAAACTTATCACTGTATTGCTTAGTTTCTTAACTTTAAGGGTTTTATCATTTTAGGCAGTTAACTAGAGAGTAAATGCTTATGTGCTGTGATTGCTGATGTATGCTGGCATGGCCCAAAAAATTACTCTAACATTGAATCAAGTAAAGAACTCTACTTTTTGTATCATGTGATACAAAAAACCATCTTTGCACTATAAGTTTAGAAAAAAATTACCAATTTTTAATAACAAATGGAGCACACGGTCCAAGCCTAAACTATGTTACTATTGCTATGAAGACAAGGCAGTGGAAAAATGACTTTTGCCTTTGGATCATTTAAAGAAATGAACTTTAATGCATGGTTGCATTTGTTTTGTTGAGGATAAGTTCTAGAGAAAAAATCATTGTGGGAAAATAACTTAAATAGTCTATTTCTTTCATTTGATTGTGTACAAAATAAATTAATATCTAAATTAATTATCTTTTCATTTGTGGGATGAAGATAAAATTGTATACTAGTTCTAATCAACAAGAAAGTGTTTCATGTTGATCAAGCTTTTCCATGATTAAGAGATACTGAAGAAAAAGGACTTTTTACCTTTAGGTGATACAAAAAGTAATGTTGATCATGAACTAATATATCATATGGCCTAAAACATTGATAATTTGGAATAAATGCATGCATTTAGAGGTAATTTTGGTTGCCTATCTAGTAGTAGGAATACAACCAGGAACAAAACAGTATAACATTACAATCTACAAATGTAAAGCTATCATGTCAAGGACTAGCATAACAGGTAGCAATCAGAGCTCAAGGTCTCTTAAGTTATTCTCTTTTTATTTCCAGCTAATATTTGGTTGATATTGTTATTAATTACGACTAAGTAAATGTATTCTAATAGGAAGTACAAGAGCAATTTAATACTATAAGAAAGTCATGTGTTTGATGCCACAAGAAATAGGACAGCTGATGAATAACCATGCATTCTTCATAGACTCACAAGTGTATTAAGGGAGAGTAATTATCAACCATAAAAAATAACTGAGACACTTTCATGGTTCCAATTTTGAATAGATATCCTATGCAAATTTATGTCAAATATACAGTAGAACAGCATTCAAGGATGCTTATATCACTGTAATGCATAAGAGAAAAATGAGTAAATAGAAAAAGTGGAAATGTGGTTTCAAGAATAACCTGATCATTTGTCAATGTTACTGACAGGTTCTTCTGAAAGGGCACACACTGTTCTGCATATGAAGAATTCTGTCCAACGCCAAAATAACCATTCGATACAAATCCTGCCACTGCCATGAAGAACATTATCAATTGGTTATGGAGATCAGGACTGTACATTAGTTACGGATAAAAGCTGAGATATAATTGCTTGTCCTCATACCACAAGCACAATGATGACACAGAATCTTGGGTCCTCTGAAATTTTTTAAAGCTTGGAATAACTTGAGTTTTAATTGTCAGAAGAAAGTGGAAACAAAAGTTCTAATATATAAGAAAATACATTCTATGAGTTATATTGGTTTCTTTGTGAAGTGATTGTAACTATCACGTGATTTATTTAAGATTACCTACTCTCCAGCTCTTTTTTGAGGTAGGCTAACTGAGGAGGGAGAAAGTTTTTATCCTTTTTTTTCTAATTTTCATGTCATCACACAGTTGAATGTTGCACATTGCTAACACGATCTTTGTCTTGGGTTATTATTTCTTCCCTTATTTCCAGACCCATAAGCTGGAGTCGGAGGCAATTAATTCTACATAAAATGGAATAAAAAAGCAGTTTCTTGATGTTACACATATTATATGAATGTAAAGAATATTACATGCATTCTTCAAGGAGGTGTCAGATACATCTGGAAGAGGAGGACTTCCACCTTTGAAGCATAGGACAGGAAAGTCACTATTTGGAAAACGTTTTGCTTGTCCAATATCCTGTAAGGTTCAAGGACAAATGTGTAATTAAAATCTTATGGAACAGCAAGACCAAACAAATAGAGAGTTCATGAAGAATGAAACACAACAAATGGTTATTTAACATGCCCTCATACAATGTGAAGGCCTATACAACAGCAAAAAGAGGAAAATAAATAAGTGTTTCCACTAGGGGACACATGAGCAATTCAAGTAGAAAACTGCACAGGGGAGACGCCATGAGTATTAGGAAGAGCACTTGTGGATCCCTTCAATTTCTTACTTCTTTTCGTCATTTTGTTTGTAACTTTTCATATCGATAGTGAAAGAAATTTCTAAAGCAATAAAGTTGCTTTGACTATGGAAGAACTGACATGTCACCCATATGATTATTTCAGAGGATCAATCCACTAGTGTTGATCTAAGCTGGAAATGATAAAATTGAACAAACATAACATCCTAGAAAAGATTAAAGAAAAAATAGTACATGATAAATGTTTTAGATGACCTATGTATAAAACTTTTTCAAGCATTGTATTTATCCATTTACCTGTATGCTAAAGCCGCATAGTTTACCAGCAGACCACTGATCAGATCAAGACTTTTAACTTGAGAAAGTTAATGTGTATTATTGGAAGCCATTTGTGATCAGTTGATCACATATAGAAATTTGTAATTTCAGACTACAATAGTAAAGGCCGAGAACAAGATCTTGTTCATTAAAACTGCTTCAATGTCTTTAATAAGAAAATGACTATGCATTCAAAATGCATAATATTTAATGAAAATGATCATATATATAACTATATAAGTATGTGTCTGAAATAAATATTAAATAGCACAGATAATTGTACAAATTGCCAGCTAACCCTAATAACAAAAGAAATTCGTTGACAGGATCAATCGCTTTAAATGGATTCAGATAAAAGTTGGATAAGGCTAAGAGCTGACATTATGCCTAGACAGTTCTATCATACTTACAACGTCAGTGCTGGAGACAAAGTCAATTGTCATTGAGGAGAACCAGAATGGGAGCTCAACTGCATGAAAGAATATGCATACAGCATAACAATTACTAAAAAGATAGTAATATAAGGTTAAAGTAGGGAAGTGACAATGGAGAACTATATTTTTCAACCAGAGGTCCAGAAGCATAAAGCAAAATGCAGATACAACAATAGAATATCATAGCATTCAGAAAGTAATGGTTTTCCATTTTTTTTTACAAGAAGGTAATGATCATATTTGTCATTCTTATCCATTGCCTTTTTCAAGATTATTCTAACAGATCCAATTATTGAGCATTAATCAATTTCACAGTGAGAAAAAAAAAAAGACAAAATAAATCAATGCACTTTCAACTTCTAACTAAAGAAAAGTATTTGAACTTCCAAGGAAATAAAATTTATTTCTTAAAAGGAAAAGGACATGAACTAGGAAACTTTTGGGACATAGTGGTCTGATCTGTCTTAACTGCACGGATACTGCAAAAAGAGGATTAACCAGGTTAAGAAGGAATCACCAATCAGAAGCTCAAAAGAAACTCTCTTTTGCATACAAAGTAAATCGATTAATTGACTCTAAAAATAGGCATCTTTCTGATAGAATCCTCTGATCAATAAAGCAAGCGTCCAGCTGTTTCTTATTCATCACCTAAAAAAAGGCGGCACCATTATTCAAAGATGGCGATTTGGGATCAGACTATATTCATATCAGATATTCAGGAAAAAGAAAGAGGAAAAAAAAGGAACCGAGAAAAGTTACTCGGAGTTCTATCACTTCAAAGCTTCAACGAAGGGGAAAAAGATTAGCAAACACTTCGGCGACAGACGCTTCCAAGAACTGATTTTTATACCCCGTTCATGCACGTTTTAGTCGAAAACAACAAGACGACCACAAAAGACGGCGACATTCGTGAGCTTCGACGAAACGCTGCATTTTTTTTCTTTTTTACCAGCAAAACTGAACCAAGATCGTACCTCTCAAGTATGTCCAGTCGTACTCCCGGAGCCAGACGTTCCTCTTGCTAAAGCTGGACAACACCGAACCCTGCGACTCTTGGCACGAAGAAAGTCCCACCATTGTTAGAGCCCACAGGTAA
The DNA here is from genome assembly GCA_030549335.1 of Pontederia crassipes. Classification (NCBI taxonomy): domain Eukaryota; kingdom Viridiplantae; phylum Streptophyta; class Magnoliopsida; order Commelinales; family Pontederiaceae; genus Pontederia; species Pontederia crassipes. The sequence continues at coordinate 74,601,029 of CM060194.1, read as the reverse complement.
AAGATCACCAGAACTGCCATAAGAGCGGTAAAAAGGAAAAATAATGCAACTTCCCCCCCGCAAAATCAATTTTTTATGTTTTCCTGCAGCGTTTCCGGGCCTCAGGAACGATTCCTCTGGCGGAAAGAAGGTAAAGGAATTGTTGGGACTCTCCAATATGAATTGTTCCAGGGGGAGGAGGCAAAGGAAGGAGAGAGAGGGGAAGTAGAATTTATGCGGCAGAAGTCGTCTACAGAGGCGGACGTCCAGAGCAGGGAGGAGAAGGGCGATCAATGAATGGATGAATGAATTGAATGATTAGAGCAGATTCGAGGGGATTTAGGCGTGGGGTTTTGGTGTGATTCCGTGATGCACCAAGAACCCGACAGCAGCCCTTTTTTTATTTTAAAAGCAACCCCCGGTAAAAACAACTACCGGCGGCAACAAAAAGGTTATATAAAAAAAAACAATTTTGAAGTTTTAGGGTGCGGCTGTTTTCCTAAATATAATCATTAATTTTTTTTTTTTAAAAAAGGAGCACATCTTTTTAAACTTGTGTGGTTTGGTATACAATGAGAGGTTCTTGAAATTGGTCAAACCATTTTTTATTATATTAAACTCTTTTATCAGCCTAATTTACTTTGTTAATCATCTCTGAAATTTTAAAAAATGAAATAACTACATCTTAGTCAATCTTATCTTTGGCTTTCTCAATTTCATATTTGCGTTTTTGCAAGTTGCAACATATAAGAAAAAAATTGAAAAGAACGAAACAACTACTAGTGGGCTATGACACAAATGAACTCATTTAACTAAGTTTTTAAAAAGCGTTGTCTACTTGTCGTGGGTTCATTTTTTTCCCCTTTAAACAATATAAAATACACTTTGAAAATATCATATGTATTGTGTGGAAAACATACATATAGTATATTAATAGCTCACTATCTAATCATTGTATATGATGTCTGATTTTTATTAATTATTGGGAAATGGGAATTACGTAGAAGAGTTATAATGATATTTGCATTATATTTGTATTGGAATTAGCTAACATAATTCGATATAATCCATGGACATTGTATAGTGTGATAAGATAATTGTGACCACGGAGGAGCCGATCATGACTTCTCACCAACAATGAATCGACGGCCGTCGAATGACTTTGACTTTTATATGGGGGAATATAGACCATCGATATTAATTAATAAAATGCAGTTGATATTAATAAAATGAATCTTTTCCACAGGTTGCTTCTAGATAATCTAGACTTAATTGAATATACAAAGAATTTGAAAAAAAAACGGTTCGGATTAATAATAACGAGTATTTGTTTTAATTAGTTAGAAAGTTTAACTCTCTAGATAAAATTCAATTTTTGAAACGAAAGATCATTGCCAATTTGCCATACTTTCTCTGAGCTCGTATCCCTAGTAATTTGTTTAGTGCCAATTTGATGTGAAAAGGGTTTTGAAGAGTTAGACTTCAAATAATAAATCAATAAATAATATATACAGGGCATAGGAAATGTGTGCATTTGTGTATATAGGTAGCACACAAATTGGACCGATTTGTTCGAAGAGTTCCATATCAATTATTTAATACAAGGCATAGGAAATGTGTGCATTTGTGTATATAGGTAGCACACAAATTGGACCGATTTGTTCGAAGAGTTCCATATCAATTATTTAATAAAATAATATTTTTTCAATAGATGGAAGTGTTTCGATCTTATTTGTTAGTTTTTCACACATTTTTTTTCTTAATGTCTATTTTTCTAATGTAAGAATGATAAAAAAAATTCAACATTTACATCATCATCTTAAATCCAACGGCTCATAGAGCAAATAGATTTTTTTATTTTTGAAAATATTTATATAATAGTCAAATGTTAATTTTGTTTGCTACTGTGCTTAAAAAAAATGCACACAGTGTCCACGCATAGCCTTGTCATCATGAAGACAAACAAGCTTGTTTATGTTAAGCTTGTCTTATAAGCTCATGAGAACCAATGTTGTCATACCCCGACCGATCCGATCGGTCGGATTGATTTTAGGCCCCCCGGGTTGGTTAAAATTCAGAGAAGGATTTGACACGCTTTGATCCGGTCAAAATCCGGATTCAATCGGCCGACCCGGCGAATTTAATCGACCCGGCCGGGTCAATTGCCGAAATAGAAAAAAATTGATAAATAAAAATAATTTATTAAAATATTTAGACATATTATATATATATCTTGAAATTTATATTTTAATATCCTCTTATCACATATATAAATTTTTTTTCACTATTTTTTATTTATAATTACATCACAAGAATTTTTATTTATGTTGATGACTTAATTTATGTTACTTTATTATATTATTTAATCTAAAAAAATTATTTTACTTTATTATACTATATTTTATATTTTTGTTAAATAAGATATTATATATTAACAATATTTTAACAAACTCTTTAACTTATTTTATTCTTTTATTAACTTATATTATCCGATCCGACCATTTGGTTCGAACCGGTCCAACCTGACCCGTCGATCAATCCGGGTCGATGGTCGGGCCGAATCTTATAACATTGATGAGAACGATCCATATGAATAATATATACTATAAATATAACTTAAACTACGTAGTAAAATATCTTTGATTGCATATATATATATATATATATATATATATATATATATATATATGTATATCATATGAGAAAAATTAGGGTGAGACCAAGTATTTGAATCTCACCTTGAAATCAAGTGTTATGCGTGCATCTACGCTCCAAATTCCATGCAAGTGAACCGGTTTGCTATAGAGAAAAAAAAAGTTGAAACCTGAACTGAAACACTAAAAAAGAGAGTCGTCCCTTTGCCCTAGCTCCCGACATCACCCGAAGTTCGCAGACAAGCTTGCCCTCTCTAGCTCGCTCGAGTTCATCGACGTTCGACATTGCTTGCTCGCGATGGCCGATGCTTGATGCCCGTTTGAGACCCCTGACGGCGACGTCGTCCGCTCGTGACCTAAGATGCCTGACGCCCATTCGAGATGCTTGACGAAGATGTTACCCGTTCACGATGACCAGTGCTTGACGGTGATTCTAGACGCCCGCTTGAGATGCTCGACGGGGACGTTGCCCGCTCGCGACGCCCAACGCTTGTTCAAAACGCCCAACGCCCCATTCAAGATGCCCAACGACAATGTTGCCCGCTAGCGATAGCCGAAATGTCGGATGTCAGGAGTCCAGCGGGAGAGATCATCAGGCGTTGGCTGAGGTGGAATTCTGAACTCAAACATACGTCCAGCGGGCACGATCGACAATGAGATCATCGGGAGTCGGCGAAAATGGGGAAATTGCCCTTTCACCTACTCACAGATCGAAGGCTTAGGGTAGTCGGGCGGTTCACGCGAGAGGAGGTTCATGCGAGGTACAGGTTCACGCGAGAGGGGTATCGGCCAGTTCGGCTATCATGGAACGTGGGTCGTGGATGCATGATATATGACATTTGGATGGCTGAGATTAATGAGATCCAACTCTTGATCTCGCTCTAATTGTCCTACATATATATATATATATATATTTCTTGTCAAATAAGTATAGGTTATTAGACTAGATCAAATTTTCTAAATCTAATAAACAAGTCGGACAAAATTTCCTTTTTAATCTATTATAAATTTGTAACATAGCTTATTTATTAAGCTTTTTAAATAAGTTTTTTTATTATTTAAGCACTCGCGTGGTGTATCCAATTATACTTGACTCTCCATGTTACTTTGGCACTTCAATGATTTGTGAAAATCATTATATCTTGTGCAAGGACCCAAATTTTTCAAGAATATAAAAACATTTTATTTAATTATTTGGATTTGAATAATTATTATTTAATTTTGGGAATTATTTAATTCAAAATTATTAAAATTAGAGGAGAAGTTGGAAAGATATGTTAGAGTTTGAGAAGAGATGAAAATCATTATAAGTACGACTATTTAAATTCAGATTTAATTAATCTTGAATAATTAATAGAGAGTTAATTAACGATGGATGACCAAGATTAATTCTATATGAGTTCAAAGCCCAATAGAAATCAAAACATTACCCTACAGTTATAAATAAGTATAAAAAAGTGGCTGAAACTTTTATTGGGAAAACATAATTTTTACACTAGTCTCTCATTTTCATCAAATTGAGATATTTCAGAGGGCACTCGATGACTGGTTTCAAAGCCGGCGTATGGGAGATTGTCGTTCAAGCGTTGGTTGCGTCTTTCTAGACATGGACAGAGATGAATCGCCAGCCAAAGTTCAATGTTCGTGCAGTTTTTTAGCAGAAAGATTTTAATTGATTTTTAGCCAAATTTAGGTACATAGAGAAATTCCTATTCGTTAGTTTTCGTGACAAGGAATCTTGTCCTCAACTCCTTTATATCGAGATTAAATGGATATAGCATCGATTGAATATTGTTGGCTTTGATATGATGGACGAAAATCATGTCGGAAACATGACTTCCTTATGGCGCCCCGGGTTCCATAGAACTCGATGCGAATCAAAGTCGAAAGTGGACCGAGTTCGTTGAACCTGGATCGGGATGAGAGAGCGCGGCCCAGATTTATCTTCGACGCGGCCCGAGTGTGACGCATGGACATAATACGTGATTCGAGCCAACCCAGTTCAAGTTCACATCATGTTCGGTCCGAGTTTGCTTTGATGAGGCTTATTGGAACTGCCAGAACAGTTTAGGTTCCATCCCACACGGGCAAGGTTCTAGAGGTAGAAAACCTATTTTGACATATTAAACTATAGTTAATTGAATTGTTATTGATATTAATTATTTCTGATCAGATCATTGTCATACTTGACTATATTATCATTATATCTGATGTTATTATTGTCATACCTGATCACATGATTTTTGTATCTAATAATGTGGTTATCATCTTATTTGATTATAGTACGATCGCACCTAATTCTATTATCATCATATTGTTTCTATTATTATCCTATCCAACCATGTTATTAATCCTAAGATTGACCCGATAGCTTTACCTTGATTGGGTCTTGTTTCATATAAAATAAATTGTAAAAGATAGTTGTATTAGGTAAATAAGATAAAATATGAAAACTACTATATCTCCATATTATCTTATTATCTTTAAGCCCCATGAGCCATATTATTATTGTATGGAGTACATAGTGTATCTAAAGATTCGAAACGTCAACCTTTAGAGAAATTATGATTGTTTTATGTTTGGCTATGGTCCCTCGTCATTTATGAATTATTGTTAGTGCTATTATTATTGAACGTCTTGTCATGACCACTGTTGTAAGACCAGGCCCGGCCCGGCCGATCGGACCGGTCAGACCGGTGTCCGGGCATTAAAACCAATGTTGTGAGGGTCAGACCGGACCGGTCCGATCGTCAACCGACTCTCACACCAGTCTATTACAAGCCCCAAAATCGGGCTTGTAATTGGACCGGATTGAATCGGTTCCGACCGGTCAAAAACTAGTCAAAACCGGATAAAACCGGTCAAAACCATATTGAACCAGATTGGACCGCATTTTACATGAACCGGCAGAATTAAAAAAAGATTTTTTAAAATAATCTGATAAAATTATTATTTAAAATTTAAAAAAGATTCAATATGGACCTTCTCCATAAATTCTATGTTGACACATTAGTCTCCTCCTTTATTAATACTTGTTTTTTTGCTCACATCCTACTAGTATAATAAATGTGGGACTATGTTTCTATACATGCTTGTTCTTTTCTTCTTTTATTTAGTTAGTATTTGTTATATTTTCAATTATATCTTATACATTATCATCTTATTCAATATTTTTAATATCATACATGTATATTATAATATAAATTAATTTTATATTATTGTATTATATATAATATTTATCATATTAAGTAAATATTTAATGAATGAATGATACAAACTTCTTTGTCATATGTATAACATACAATAATATTATAATAGTTAGGATAGTATAGTTATATATAATATTATAAATATACAAATTTTAATTTTCTTTTGTTTATTATCTAATAATTAATAAGTTCACATTAAATAGTTAACCACCAATTATATTATATATCTAGTTATATATAATCATAATATTACTTCTAACATAAAAGAAAAAGATATGCAATACAAAAAAATTAGTAAGAAGAATATATATATATATATATATATAATTTTAATTTCATAAGATTTTAATTTATTAAATGTGTAATGATTTTAACATTAGTTTTTAATGATTTGTTATTGTTATTTTTATATAATTAATTTTTAACATCATTAATATGATAACGTAATTTAATATATCATATTAAATATATTATTTTATTCTTATCCGGTCCGACCGGTCCAATCTGAAACGGACACTTGTCCGGGTCATTGTCCGGTCCGGTTCAAACAACATTGATTAAAACGGTTCATGGGTCAATCAAAACCCGGCCAAGCGATTGACCCGCTTTAACCTGGTCAAACCCGGTCAAAACTTGGGTTCAACCGCTCGACCCGACGGGTTTGACCGACTTGGACGGGTCAAAGTTGTAAAATACATAAAAAAATAAAACATATAAAAATTATTAAAACTTTTAAAAATTTATTATTTATATATATCTTTATTTGAGATTTATGTTTAACATTCTTCTTTATTATATATATAATATTTCATCAATATTTTTATTTTTTATAATTACCGCACGAGATTTTTTAGAAAATATTCAATGGATGATTCAATTAATGCTTACTTTATTATATTATTTGATCTAAATATTTTATTATATTATGTTTTGTATTTTTTGCTAAATAAGATATTACATATTAATAATATTACAATGATCACCTTAATTTATTTTATTATTTTATTAATTTATATTATCCGGTCCGACCATTCGGTTCGACCCGGTCCGACCGATCCGACCTGACCCGTTAAGCAATCTGGGTCGATGCCCGGGTCGGGTCTTATATGAAGAGGCATGAAGTATCTCTTAATTAACTGAGTGCTCTCTATTATATTGGATAACTTTGATAATTGAATCAAATCGAATCGAATCAAATCAAATCAAACAGAACTATATAGATCAAGATCATTTGGAACCATTTTGGCAATGCCCTATTGAATCGAAAGAAATTGTTATAGAATTTTTAATGGTTGATGACTATTAATTATTGAATTGAATTATTAAATTAAATAGTGACATAATGTAATTGATAAATTATTGTCGTTATTGATTGGTCTTCTGACCTTAGCCTGATTGATCCTATTGATTGATTGTCATCTTGATCCATTATCATGTTGATCTACTTGATATCTTGATCAATTGATCTATTCATTATTGTATTGTATTGTTCATTTACTCAATTAATTTATTGTTCCTATCTTGATATTATTAATTATCATTTATTGATCACAATTATATCCTATTAAGTATTTTTGCACTCATGATTTTTTTTCTGTATTTAGATTCATGCAGGTGAGTGAGAGAGTTGATATAGATGATGATGTTTTGCACAGGACTTAGTATGGACTCAATATTGAGTCTCAATGATATTATCTAATTTTTATGTTTTACTCACTTTTAATTTCATGGGGTCATGGATAAGCTCCTTTGGATATAATGGATTATCAGTTTATTATTAAAAGTTTTTCGTATTTCATAATTATATTTTTGTAAAATTATTTTGTAAAAAATTGATTATCATTTATGAGACGATTGTGAACATGTGAAAGTCAGATGAATCAATGATATGCATCATCAATTTTCATGATTTGACGATTGGGCTGGCAGCACCATTTTTAACGATTCCTTGGTTCGTGCAATTGCAGATTGATTTGGGAAAGAATTAAATAGACAACTTCAAGAAAGAGATCGTTTTTAAGGACGGATCGACATCACTTTTCCAACGTGACAACTCAAAAAGAAAAAAAAGAAGAAAGAGATCGTTTATTCTACATTCATGTCATGATCATAAGCCTAGGAAAAAAAATTAAGTTAAAAAATAAATATGATTGACAAGTCTGATTCAATATCTTGAAATTTGACATCGCCAAGAATAATTTTTGTATGACTTCACTAGAAGGGATTGCACTTCGAGTCTTAACATCACACCCATATAATATCCATAAGTCATCAAGTCGGATAAATCAGAATGAATCAGCTGCCAGAACAGTCACACACCAATCTTATTTCTTAATTTTGTACCTTAATTACAATTTTACTTCCGTTCAAATATAAGAGATTAATCAAGTGCTGACGACTCTGTCACTAAATATCGGTAGGTCTAAATAAAAAAGAAAAGCTTAATTCGATATTCAAATTTGGTGCATTGGATGCATCAAAAGGCACAATCCCTCTTTACATATTATATGTATAACTGTATTTAGTTCAATCAAATTTTTATGTGAATCAATTATTTACTAACGTTGTGTAAAAACAATTATCATCATGAAAATTTAAACATGTGATTGAGCTACCGTTTAATTTACAAATATATATTGGTAATCTTTTTACAAATATGTTAAAAACGATAAGGGAAAGCAAACACTTTGTGGGAAGAGTACAGCAAATCTCCCACTTACAATGTCCTGCATTATTTACCAACAATACTTGGACCACAATTTGCAATGTTCTTTAAGTCGTTTATAAATAATTTTCACTGACTTCCTTAAATTATTACATATTTCCATTTACCTTCAAATTTTTAAATTTTATCTCATCACCAAATTTACTATTTTTTAATTCAATTACACTTTGAGCCTCTATTAACATGCAAAAAAATGAAAGTTTAAATAGAATTGTAGTTTATCATTTTATATATATATATATTTAATTGAGTAAATAATAAAAAATATGTCCAAACAATTAAGCATATCCAACATTAAAATGTGTTGACTCTTAGTAGCGGAGTTTAAGCAATTGATGGATGCTAGTAGCAATAGCCTACGGATCGGTTCCAATATAGACTAGTTTCTAAAAAGTGACATCGACGATTCAAATCGTTTAAGATTAAAAGTTATGTATATGATTCACAAATTAAAAATCAGTTTATTATCAATCTTAATTATTCCAATAAAATTAGCTCGTGTCTCTACACGTGACATATGAAACTCGTAAAAACTCAAACTCAAAATTCTTATTTAAATAAAGAAAAATTATTTACTACTTTATCCTAACTCCAATCCCTACCTAAGTAAGGTACCCAAAAAAATTATGACATTTCAAGTCGAGCACTAAGAATTTTTTTTTCTATAACAAAGTTGATAGCTGCCCAAACAAAGACTTCAAAGTAAACATCCAAAGTCTTATTTGAATCTTTATAAATATAAAATATTTTATTGAAGCTTCGAACATTTTATTGGAAGCCTCTCTTGCCATACTTCTCGGGAGGGTTATAACAAAAAAAAATGTAGACATTCAAAGCTATTAGTGAGAGCAAAATGATAAGCTTAAATAATTGATCATTTTAAAATTTGAATTCTGAAAAAAAATAACAACTTCGATCATAAAATACAATCGATAATAAAAAATGTGTCAGGCAAACTTGATTATTCCAGAAATAACCATATACTCCAGGGACGGGCTACACTTCACAACCTTTTAAGTTATTAACCATTTATGTATATATTTATAAAGAAAAAATGAAAAAAATTCTAGTATAAACATGTGGCCAATAAGAACCATCTACTCCTCAAAAAACAAAAACAAAAAAAACCATCTACTCTAGGGACGGGCTACACTTCCCAACCTTTTAAGTTATTAACCATTTATGTATATATTTATAAAGAAAAAATGAAAAACAATTTTCTAGTATAAACATGTGGCCAATAAGAACCATCTACTCCTCAAAAAACAAAAAAAAAACCATCTACTCCAGGGACGTCTTTATCGAAATTCTCAGAGTTAAGGAAGAAATGTCCACTCAATCAAATGTCAGATCGCCTTTCTTCTCGATAGATGACTAAATTCTAAATCGAATTGTTCTTTCTCAAATCTCCCGTCGTTCAACTATTTTCAATTAGCCAATAAGAGACCTTCACGAAAGAGAAAAGCAAAGAAAATAATAAAAACCTTGCGCCAATATCAACCATCTCTTTACAATTTTGACCACTTCCTCTTTCCCACTTTTACTTCCACCACCTACAGATTTGAACGGTTAAAACCATGCATATCCGAGTAAAATAAACACCAAACACATCCGAAGGAGATGCAACTCTGTTACTACTCGTTATCTTCTCAATCTAATCACAATGACACTTATGTTATCCGAGCTTTTCCTCCCCAGTGCAAGCCGCGCAAGCAATGTTGCTGCGAGAGAGCACCGCGCATCAGACGCTTGCTCCTCCTCCTCTCCCCCTTGGCCCTCGTCTATGCTGACAGTAGTACTGCTGCTACAGCCGCCAACATGCGTGACTTGTTCTACTTCCATTAAGCATCGCCGAGCTACATCGCACGCCAGATCGTTGGACAGAACATCCCACAGCCCGTCGCTGGCAATGATCAGGAACTCGTCTTGAGGAGTCCTTTCCACTGAGCAAATCTCTGGTTCAGATATCACAACAGGTTTCAGATACTTGTCTCCTGTGAAAGAAACATGGCAAACTAATTAGGTTCTTTACATCAATCATGAATCTTAAGTTAATTTGTGGCGTAGATCAACCATTAATAACAACAAGACTTGGAGCCAATTAAGTATTGGGCCTGCAAAAGGAACAAGTCCAAGAGTGAATATGTATTATCAACAGTAACAGAAGTCTTTACTTTCTTGTTTCATAATCTCTATTATGAACAGAAGTCTTTAATTTCTTGTTTCATAATCTGTATTATGAGCAAGACTTAGGGTTCCCTTTCTCGATTCATCTTCCTGATGAAAGTTTTGATCCAGATTCATATCGCAGCAATGGTAATTGAACAGTCAAATTATGTTTCACATCTAGTCTGGAGTCTAGTATTTTCACCGAGTACACTCTAACAGCTTGGATCACATAAGCCCCTCAATTAGACTCTTATCTAGAAGGAGAACCGGTATAGCTGGATGGGATCGGGCACAAATATCACATCATAAATAAAAGTTACTACTTTGTCACTGATCAATTCAATACTATTTTGAACGACTGTCTGAGAATTCAAATCGAAAACCTAAAGATCGCGACATTTCATGCAGCGAATCAGAAGCTCCGAGGAGAGGAACGAACGGTTTTAGGTGAAAATGATGGCCTCTGTGACAATTCAAATCTCCAAGTTCTTTTCGTATACGAGGACGTGGAAAGTAGGGGGTGTTCACCGGATCGAGTCGACTCGGTGAACCCGACAATCCGACCTGACCTGACCTAATTTGGGTCGGGTCGTGTCTTGGTCGGGTCGGACCCGACCCGACCCGAACCCAACCCAACGAGGGTTCGAGCCGGGTACGGGTTGGGTTCCCAACCCGAGTCGACCCGACCCGATGACCCGACTTTTATTATTATTTTTTTAATTTTTTTGCTTATTTTTGGTCTTATAGTTGATTTAAAATAGAAAAAATATTAAAATAAAATACTTTAATTATGAAAATAATGCTCAAATATTCAAAAAAGCATATTTTATATTTTATAATAATTATTAATTATTTTTTATATTAAAATAAATATAAAAAGTAAGACAAAAAATTTAAAAAAAAGAAAAAGGGTGGTCGGGTTATTTTATAAAAAGTAAGACAAAAAATTAAAAAATAAAGAAAAAAGAGTGGTCGGGTGACCCGACCATCCGACCCGACCCAACCCGACCCGAACCGGGTCGGGTTGGATCGGATTTTCTGCCCCCAAGGGACTTGACCTGACCCGACCAAATTTGGTCGGATCGGATCGGATTTGTTCACGGGTCGGGTCCAACCCGACTCGTGAACACCCCTAGTGGAAAGAGTGCCAAGCTTCATAAAGACCACAGTTCAATTAAAATCGAACCACCGTATATCCCTCTTCCAATCGAAATATAAACGGGCGCAGTACAAGCAATAAAAATCCTGAGGCACATGATCTGTTGTCCATCATTTATGACACCGAGATTTGGAAACACGCAGTTTTACTGTGCAGTTCATGACCGTGTCGTCACCCCACTCAATTGAATTATCTAGTACGTCCCGTATCCAAATCTATCGAATTCTATGAGCAAACCTGAATTAAAATTACTACTAATTTAAGTTTAACATGATTATCATTGAACCAAAATGACTAATAATTTTAGATCAAATCTCATTCCGTCACAAATGGACTACATTTTAAACATTTAACGACATAACAACTATGACATGAAATGATTAATTGTCAAACATACCTAAGGCTCGAGACATAGCCAAGATTCCATGAACGCGAGCGCCGTTCAGATATATCACTCGGCCGCCGGCGGCTTCGATCCTTGCTTGCTCGTCCGGTCGGTCAGGCTGCCATTTCATCGAATAAAACGTGGTCAATCGATATTTTTTTCATGATTACAAAATAAATTGTCGGTACAATAAAAGAAAAATTAAAAAAAAAATTAAGTTTCCCGCGAGACTTCGAGTGAGAATTTCGGTCCAGGTCGCTTTTTGATTAATTTCGTTTCAATGCCACGAGTTATTCCCCGTTCGAAGGTACTCTTTATGTTGTTGAAGTATGGACCACTCCTGTCGAGACGCGTGTCGAGCTAGTTGGACGCGCTAGTTGGACGCGTGTCGAGCTAGAAATAACTGAGAAGGATCCCCCTGAATCCCGACGCCAAAAACACGTGGCAGGCGACGGAGGCGGCTTCTAGAGAGCGAGGAAACGGCCCTTATTGTACTTGTAAAATTACGACGAGTTGCCACTACAGTAGCTCTCACCTTGTGGTCGAACGAGAGCGGCACGGCGCGGCCCCCCCGGCTGAGCACCGCCCGCGAGTCGCCGCAGTTGGCGACCACGACGCGATCGGCGCTGATGACTGCCACGGCAGCAGTGGATCCGACGATCTCGGACTCGATGCCGGAGCGCTCGCACGCGCACGCCGGCAGCCCGACCTTCCCGCAGGCGCATGCGGATAGCGCCAGCTCGTCCATCCGCGCGAAGCAACGCTCCAGCGCTGCTTTCATGGTCGCCTCCTCTCTCTCCGACGCCGTGAATGGAGGCCGCTGCTCGAGCTCCTCCGCCAGCATCGCGTGCATCCGGTCTTTGCATAGCGCTGCCACCTGCGATCGCAAACGGTTCGGCGATCAGAAATGAAGATATAAGAGGAGACGAACAGAGATGAGAGGGATGGATTTTGGCACGTGAGAACCGCCGTGGCCATCGAAGACGGCGAAGAAATGGAGCGGCGGGCCACCTTCTGGCCGGAAGAAGACCGGCCGAACGGAGATGGCGTCCTCCATCTCCCTTGACCTGCCAGCGAGGGAAATGGACCCGAATGCTACCGAGAAATCCACTGCCACCGTCATCGCCGGCCGCGAGACCGGTACCGGATCGGTGGCATCCTGCCCCTCTCCTGACGACGACGAGGCGCTGGAGGAGGAGGCAGACGTCGGCGTATGCGAGGAGCGAGGAAGAGCGCGGGCGTCATCCTCATCCTCACCACTGCCGGCGTCGGCCCGGTGCCTCTTCTCGCCGGGACCTCCTTCTGCCGGATCGAAGTCCGCGTGCCGTTTTGTCGGATCGTCTCCGGCGGCAAAGGACGCCGAGAGCCGCCGCATCTCCATGCGCCGGCGGCACCCCTCGCGGCATTTCTCCGGGGAATCGAGGTCGCGGACCATCTCCACGCAGGCATCCGCCATCAACGGCTAGGATTTGATGGAAGCGCTGGCCACGTCGTACATCCGCCGTTGATGAGCATAGTGCTGGGAGTTCTGTCCGGGGTGGTGGAATCCCAGCCTCCCAGGAGAAGGCAGGGCGATCAAAATACGGGACTTCACACGAGTTCGTTTCCTCTTCCTTCTTTTGCTTTTGTTAAAGTTTTAGTCGTGGCTTTGGGCCTAATATTGCTAAAATAAAAAAAGGAAGGTAAAAGGAAAAAGAAAACATAAATATTAGATATTTTATACCCGGAATTAAATAAATCTGAGGGCTGAGGGTTATTTGACATCATACAATACACACCCAAAAGAATAACTTAATATAGTGGTCAAAAAGTTATATATAAATATTGAACTTTAACAATATAAAACATTTTATATTTTTGCTTTCAAATAACCCCAACTAAAATATTATCAAAATGTAATACTTAATAGATTCTTTAGAAATAAAAAAAAAATGAAAGGGGAGTGGCGTTCGTGTTGCTCTTGTTATCTCGTGGCCTCGTAGAGAGGCGAGAAATGGCTGTCATGGAGTGCGACGTGGCGGTGGCACGACACGTGTACTAGGTATCGCATGATCGCGTGTTTCTCGCCGCCCGAGTCAAAAAAGGAGATTAAGATAGAAAGTTGGAACATCCCCGGATTCTCTTGCACCCCTAAGCATTGAAGTAACTTCGCACCTTTTTTAAAGATTTTGTAATTACTTCAAACGGTTACCAAATTTTAAATGAACAAATTAAAGGTTCAGCAACATATTACCGATCTGAACTTTTTAAATATGGTTATAATAATAACACTCGCGTACTGGGAATGTCATAATTCCATATGGCATTACCTACTAAAATATAATACACCCCCTCCTATGTTCAAGCATTAATAGCAAAGAAAAAAACATGTATATAAATATCCTTGCGACAAAGAAAGCATATATAAAAATAAGTATAACTAATTATTTGTTATCATTGTAAAAATAAGCATATATATAAAAAATTTGTGCTAGACAGAGAGAGAGAGAGAAAAATGGTCAATACTGTTAGCATTGCAAAGCAACAACAGATATATTACGCACTTTGAGCAAGAATAAGAAGATATCTAACGAGTTTATAATACAACAACCATTCATAAATACGAGAAAATTAAGAAGGAGACCATTGTTGTGCACAAGATAAATTTGAAAATTGTATATAGAATTATTTGTTTACAATGTTCTTGCATGTGCGTGAGAAGGGTTTGAGAAATAAGAAAAAAAATTATAGCATTCGTACATTAAATGGGGAGATTAGAATGAGAAAATTTTGTGAAATATTCCAATAATAATCCTTAACTAGTTAGTTAGTTAGTTAGTTGGTTTCCTACTTGGTGTATGAATAATAGCGTGCGAAAACGTTGAGGAAGTTTAATTATGAGTTATTATAATGATCATCTTTAATTTTTTATGGCCTCTATTTGGCATATGAATAATAGGGTGGAAAGAATATTAATCTAACTATTGTAACAACAAATCTTTTTTTTCCAAAAAAAATTGCAAGTGGTAGAACAAAAATAAATAGAAAAAATTAATATTATTTTGAAATATATCTAAAATGATATCCATATATATATATATATATATATATATATATATATATATATACCTCACGCAAAGAAAGAAAAAGAAACTAGGCTACTAAATAAAAGCAAAATACCATTTTGCAGCCAAACGGTCAGAAGACTACATGTAGAACATTATTTTTCTTTCGTTATTTATTTTAATTAAATAACGTATATTAAATATTATTGTTCTAGTCTCAATCTTTCTGACTTGTTGCTCTTACCTAACCAAGGTCGAAGGAATCACAAATAATTTAATTATTCTATAATTGTTAAATTAAATAATAAAAATAAGTCTTTCGTACGAAAATATAGAAAGAAGTGCTCCACATTATTAAAAAGCATCGACGAAAAGATTCCAAAAGAGCTGTTTGGTTGTGATAGAAATAATGGTGAAATAAAAAAAATTGATCTCAAAATATTCGTAAGAACAAAAAAGTCTTAAGGAAAGACAAGAATATTTTTACTTTTATTTTATGTTATTTTTACAATTATTAAAAGTGAGTCACACATAATATTCAAATAATGCTTGGATAAAAAAAGTAGGAATAAATAGTTAATTCCTATTTTGTTTAATTCGAAAAGTATTTCCATTTTTTTCAAAAAAGTATTTCCCTTTTTTTTTCGATTTCCTACATAAAGAGGTAAACGACTAAACGAGTTAACGAGCTCCGCGGAGGTTGGACAGCTTGAGAGGGGTCGTGGGAGGGCGACGCCGTAACGCGTGTCCTGAGACATCGCTGTCGAGGCAGCCAATGGGAAGCCGCCATGGCGCAATGGGACCCGCCGGGGATCTTTCCAACACCAGCACGACGGGCTTCGTGCAAGGAAGTGCAACGTGGCGCCCGGCGGCAGGCATTGCGTAGCGGGGTGGCGTCGGAGGGCGTTACGTCTCCAGGGCGGGCACGTGGCGATGCCGTGGATCGATTTCGGCCTTGGACTTGTTTGTTCGCTTTCGTGGTCTGTCGGTCCCCACTCCAGTCCGCACACGGTCGACGGGCAGCGCAAAATCTATTTTGATTTATTCGTTGAATGGAATATATCTATGTCTATGATATATTATCAAATTATCATACGTCAAAATAACATAAAGGTCACGGTCACAGGAGTCACTTCTCGATTGAAAAAAAACGCTGTTAACGTTTTATCATCACCAATTATTTTCTTTTTTTGTCAGAATGTTTAATAGCATACGAATATACGATGTCTTAATTATCCAATTTCCCCCATGATTTTGATTTTTCGAACTTGACGTTAATATTTCCTCAATATTTAAATTCCCTTATGAATTAAACCAATAATCACTATGTTATGGCATAAGTGAAATGTTGATCAAGAAGGTGCATTCTCGGTTATATTATCTTTTTTGTGTATTCGCTATTCATTATTTATACTTTCTATTATGGAAATATATGGATGTGCACCTTATGTGGAGCATCAATATCGAAGAAATTAAATTCCAGATCTCGTAAATTCGGTTGACCCTGTGCAAAAAGGTGACAGTCAATTTTTTCTATAATCTACAATAACCCTAATCACTTGATTATTGTGGGTTTTTATTTTCTCAAATGTATTTTTTTAGTATGCAGAGGCATGTCCTTAAGAGCATGTTTGGATTCAAAGTTTTGAGAGGGTGAAGTGATTTATGAGAATCTAAGTTTTGTTTGGATAATAATTTTATATTAGTTAGGAGGGGGTAGGGTGTAGTAGTTAATCTCTTATAACATTATATTTTCATTCTATCAAATTCATGAATGAAAAGGAATTAATAGTTTTAAACTAAATTAATCCTCTCTCTTCCTTCTATCTTCTCATGTCTCTCAATCTCTTTCTTTTCTTCTCTTTCATCAATGTCTCGTCTCTTTTATACTAGTAAACAAATATTATGATAAAATAAATTTTATCTATTTATATTTAATCTATATTTATCTCTCATTTATAACTTTTTAAAATATATGCATGCACATATTTTTCATTCATGCGCATAAATGAAAAAAAATATAAAAATAAAAAATATAATAAAAATAAAAAATAATATGTCAAACAAAAAATAAAAGATAAAAATAAATTAAGTAATAAAAATATATGCTAAATATTTATTAATCATTAACCGTTATAAATATTCTAAATATATAATGAAGAGTAAAAATATTTTTTACACAAAAAAATCTGTGTTTTCTTCGATTCTCAAAATATTCAATTTTGTAATTATAAAAAGTTATCAAAAAATTTGTCACCCCTAAGAAATCTCAAAATGCGCATTATCGAAAATCGAACCTTTCGAGAGCATTTAGTTGACATAGAGTTTTTAAATTTTTTCAAAAAATATTAGTTTTTTACAATTTTTTTATCCAAACTTAAAAAGAGTATTCAAAATAGTCTATTTTGCTTTTTGTGCCTAAAAAATATTAAAAATTACTTTTTTTGAAAATCAGACCTCTCGGGACTTCTTATAATGGTCTCATTTGGTCAACATACAATTCTCGAATTTTTTGGACGACGTTGATATTATTCTCGTTAGTGGTTAATTTTATATGTATTATGTATGTAAACACAAATACACATCTAAATACATATGTGGATACAAATATACATACATACATATGTATGCACACATGTCAATATATTAGAATTATAGTTGATATTTTTATATTATTTTATTAATAGTCAGTCTGATCGTCCGAGTTAACCGATTAGGTCCAACCTGACCCGGAGGCTTATCCGAGTTGACGTCCGGTCCGAATTTTACAACATTCTCCTTCTACATCAATTAAAGAATAAAAGGTGCAATTTTTAAATGCTCTACAATTTTATCATCTTTTATAAATTTTCACTTGTAATTAAATCGTTATCTAATTATTGATTTATTTCACTAAAGATTTTTTCACATAGATTATTTACTGACCAACCGATTTATGTGAAGACTACGAATCATATTTTTCTCTCCTCCACATATGCCATTGTCCGAGATGACACATACTTTTTTTAATATACTAATATAAAAAATATAAAAAATATTAAAGTAATAATTAATACAAAAATAAAAAAGAGAGGGGGATGTCGACGTCATAGGGAGAGAAAGAGGGGGATGAGGCCTCTCTCTATGCCCAAATCACATGGGGGTGTTCATGTCACGGGGCATTTTTCCGTGACAAAAACCGCGAAGCCTCGCAACACCAATGCCGCTCAACTTAAAACTCTCGGTCGCTCAATGCCGAATGATGAAACACATGCAGCCACCCCGCACTACGTAATATTGTGGGGTACCAAATTATCCACCCTTAAGACATTATCTTGTAAGATCATTCTTACGAATGGCTAAAAGTATGGGACTTACTCGTAGATTACGTCTTTTACATTTTCTATTTTGTAATAAAACTCTTATACCTTCGATACATTAGGAAAGAGTTCAGTAGTGTCTTCCTGACCTAAATGTATATTATGTTTCATCATATATAATACAAGCAAGCTTTCCTTAATTCTAGTGTCTGACCTTGAGCGTGGAGTGACAACCCACATTGGTGTCCCTTATCGGTGTCTCATGGTACCTCGACAGCCCCTTCGAACTTTAAGTCTTCAAGCGTCTGCATTAGTGTCTCAATGCGCTAATACCACGGAACTATGATGAGTAGTCCAACACTCTGGTCATATCCGTAATCAAATGCCTATAAGGGCGACTCTCAGCATAGTCGTCTCGACCCTAAATCTTTCGTTGCTACTCAAAATAATCTTGGCTATGTGCCGATGCACTAATCGTTGCACGAGGTCTCATGTCCAAGAATGACCCCATGACAAGTGGTATCAGAGCCGTTCATCCTGCTCGGATCAACGCGATGATGACGCGCTTGTGTCGTCGCGATATGCCCTGGGTAGGAAAAGTGCTTCCGCTCAAAAACTCTACTATGCTCAGACGCATTGGTACCATAGTCTCTGATTGTGGATGCCAACGAAGAATGTTTGGCAAGCTTCCTCACTGCATGCCGAGTTGTGCTCTGCAATAAGTTCCTCATACACTCGTGTCGTGTCAAAGAACATCCGTCATGCATTATGATGACAGATTGATCTCCCTAACTAATCGGGACGGTCATGTGTCGCTCACTTGAGTGGATCAACCACCCCAGATATATAGTTGGGAACATTAAAGTGTTGCACTGCGTCAAGAAGAGTGTCCTCATGCTCTGCCGTCTTGTGCTCCTCATACTACGAGGTTGCATTACACAACCGTCGTGTAACTCGAAGTACCCGTGTCACATTCATGGACTGTCGTCATGAACTATGTCACTGCTCGATATTTTATGGTGTCGCATCGCACGCTTAGTCATGCAACGTAAAGGTTACAACCGCTCCACGGGATAAGTTGACTCAAGGTTAAGCATTAGGGTTCATGGTTCCTTTCGGCTAAGGAATATCATTCTTTTGACTACAGAGCATCATTTAGAAGTGTCTTGTCGTGCCGCGCCAAGATGACTTTGACAAATGGGGCAAAGCATTGATTACTTGCAAACACTTGGAGACAAGCCTTACTTGCCTTGTCAAGTATTGTCCCACAAGCGGCGTAATGTCACCAATCAGAAGTTGGGACGAACCTGCTACATGCCAACACAAATCGATGTCTCAAGCCAACGACCAATTTGGCAAATAGTCCGAGCATTGAGTATTTGGCGAACCTTGGCATGCTGACGTCAAGCGTTCCACTGCCAATCGAAAGAAGGTGTACCCTTTCCTCTCAGCCAACGCCTTAAGTAATCAAAGCGACCTCGAAAAAATTGAAGTCCAAGGTTTCGAAGGACACACTGACAACATCGTCCCTTCGAATGGATATAGAGGTGAAGTTGGAAGCTCATGCCATGAATTCTTGAACAATAATTCGCTTGCACAAGCGGGGCATCTTCATGAGCATCCCCATGATCGGTGAAGACCTGGAACGACTACTCTTTCACAAAAGTTAGTCGCCCGATGGATAAGTATGTCAAGGGTGATCCTTGTCGACAAGCACAATAGCATTACTTCGTTCGAATTGCGAATGGACGAGTATCAAAGGTGCATCATTCTAGTCAATTAGCACAATGGTATCACCCAATCCATACCCAAAGATGTTGTTGAAGTTTCAAAGTAGGTCCCAGGATCAGAAGAAGGCATATCTCAAGAATCCTGCAATATGTGGCAAAATGTGGCAAACTTATGATGGCAATGTTATCGTGACAATGTTGGAACGTGGCAACATTGATCCCATTGAGACATGGGACGAAGGCAGATGGTAGTTGCCTTGACATTCCTAGCGATACGTGATGCTGGTGAAGTAGAAGTCAAGACAAAGACGACAGAATCCAACTAGACATGCGAAGTCAAGACTGAAGATGAAGGTTTCGAAGAAGTTCGGACAATGGCGTCGGAGGAGTCAACGACTTTGGTGGAGGAGAATGTCACGGGCATTTTCTCGTTACATGAAGCGCGAAGTCTCGCGGCACCAGTGCCATTAAACTTCAAGCTCTCGACCACTCAGCGCCGAATCATAAAATACATGCAGTCGCCTTGCACTACGTAATATTATGGAGTACCAAGTTATCCGTCCTTAGGGCATTATCTTGTAAGGTCATCCTTATGAATGGCCAAGTATGTGGCGTTACCCGTAGAGTACGTCTTTTACATTTTTCATTTTGTAATATGACTCCTATACTTACGATACATTAGGGAGGAGTTCATTATTGCCTTCTTGGCCCAGATATATATTATGTTTCATCATACATAATACAAGCAAGTTTACCTTAATTATAGTGTCTAGCCTTGAGTGTAGAGTGACAACCCACATCGGTAACCCTTCTCGATGTCTCGTGGTACCTTGACTGCCCCTTCGGACTTTAAGCGATCAAGCGTCTGCATTAGTGTCTCAACGCGCTAATGCCACATACTCATGATGAGTAGTCCAACACTCTAGTCATGTCCGCGATCAAATTCCTATAAGAGCGATTCTCGACATAGTCATCTCGACCATAAATCTTCCGTTGCTACTCAAAATAAACTTGACTAGGTGTCCATCTACTAATCGTTATACGAGGTCTCATGTCCAAGAATGACTCGATTCACATCCATGGTGAGAGAGGGGGCCGTATGCATCAATGTAGTGAATCATCCACGCGGCTTCTCCACGAACGAATTGCGAGTTGCACTCGTACGTGTGATCGGCAAGCAAATCATGTGGAAATGGAACACAATGCCATGACTCAAATGCAAGGAAAAGAAGAGAGAGCACTTAGGTGGCCAATAGATGGAGGAAGTGGCTATACAAGCACAACTCTCCTTAACATCTTACACTACACCTTATGGAGAGCACCACACCGAACATACTAAGAGAACCCAGTCTCTTGTCTCCACACCTTAGTACCCCTTTTATAGAGGTGCTTGGCCACAAAAGGCCAAGCACCAAGGGGAGACGGCCATGCACTACATGGCCTGGAGACCATGCCAAGGCCATGCGATGGCATGGTCTTGAGCTGGCCAACAGTATGGTCAAATGACCATGCTGCTATGCGTGATGTCAGGCCATGTCTAGCATTGTCGATGAACCATGTCAAGCATGGCTCATCACTGTGTGCCCAACAATCATGGCTTGAGCTGGCCAACAGTATGGTCAAATGACCATGCTGCTATGCGTGATGTCAGGCCATGTCTAGCATTGTCGATGAACCATGTCAAGCATGGCTCATCACTGTGTGCCCAACAATCATGGCCTCTACGTGCTCAATCTCTCCGTATCTCATGAATGCAAATGAGTCGTGCGACCCACGAGTACAAGCACAAATTCAAATGTGGGAGATTTTGATTGTGACCGATTAAGGATGCACAATTGCATGACCACCTCGAGAGCTAAGACTGACCTGTGATGGATCCATGATTGCTCAATCGATCTTTGAGTCATAATTATGTCTCACATAACTGCTCAACATGTCGTGCGATATACATCGCATGTGCTATAACCATGACTTTCATGGCTTTATTCTGCGAGCCAAAACATTATTTACACAATTGCTCAAGCATCGTGTACTCGTTATGCCCCAGATTTTTCTTGCTGCATCATCTAGACACCCTCGTGCCTAACACCGTGATAATTAAATCTGTATGCAAAACTATTTATTCTACTCAAGGAGAATAGCTGGCCAATTACACACAGCTCTCAATAAATCTTTTCTTTGCACTCATATTTCTCTGTTCAGATTGGCTGTTTTCCTAGACATGACCCAGTGGACCTCTTCACTTTGGGTCTTAGAGTATCATGCTAAAATAGCAACACCAATCATTACTTCGAAATATAATTAAAGTTCAAAGAGCAATAACTATACCGTTAGGTCTAGAGAGACTCACACAATGATCAAGATCAACATCGATTTCTCATTTCTCAAGATCGACTTAGCATACTTGGTACACAACACAAGTATTGCGGTGGAAACTTCCACTAAGAAAGTGTGTGTTTAACTCAAACACCGCACAGACTTAAGTCCAATCGCCCTCCACTAGCATCTGACCCGAGACACCTAACTGTTTGCCATCACTTGGCATCAAAGCTAGAGTCCCACATCTGGCTATCATCATCAGGCATCGTCGAGTTATCAAACTCATGTTTGCATCATCTTGAACACATCAAGGCGGTTTAGGTCATTTCTCATAAGAAATATTTAGGTCTAAACTATTTCTTCCCCGCGTGCAATCACATAAGCACCAGAGGCGATTACTCGTGTGAGTGAGTAATCTCATGCCTGATGAACACACTTAACACATGCATAACATAATTCTCTTATGAAAAACATATTTTTATTAATGTGATTAACTTTGAGTACATATTTCTTTTCATATTCTACGCTGTCCTGGTGCATGCACATGTCTTAAGAATACATCTCTAGGTAGTGGTTTGGTGAACGGATCAGCAATCATGCTGTGCGTAGATATGTACTAAACAGAGAACTTCTCTCTCACATCTTCATTTCTTATAAATTTGTATTTGATGTCAATATGCTTTCTTTTGCAATGATATTTTTCGTTCTTCACATAGGCAATCGTTGCTTGATTGTCGTAATATAAAGTCACCATTTTCATTGCAACATCTGAAAATCGCAGGTGTGGAGAGAATTTTTTAACCATAAGGCCTTTTGCACTGCGGCTGAACATGCCACAAATTCATCCTCCATCGTAGATAATGCTATGCATTCTTGCTTTTTGCTGCTCCATATGTGATCACTAACTAATCATATTAAACTTCTACTCATTTTTCATCTTAATTCATGCACATATAAGCCTTGAAATGTTTATATTCTGATAATTATGCTCAATATACATGCATTATCTTCTCAACATAATGCTATCTTACATTTGCACATTTGAGTTGGATAATATACTGATTTAATTATTATTTGTCTAATTTTCATTTGAAGAATTGTTGCTTGTTGTCCATGTTGTTGCAGGATCAAAATTAAGTAGAAAAGATAAAAATCCTGTTGTAAAAGGAGATGAGGACCACTTGCATGCTGCCCAAAAGATTGCAGAAAGGAATATTTTGGCAGCAGATGACAGATGGTAAAATCAAGTGGAATGGAAGGTTCTAATGAAGATCAAATGGTGATGATAGTGTCATATAAAAGGGGAATGTGGAGGAACAATAGAGGAGGATCTCCTCTCCTAGTCATTGGGCTAGAGGTTGGAGTTTTTGATGCGTAGAATGATGTAGCAAAATAAAATCGCTAGCAAGTGCACTAGTCGCTCAAGTAATATAGAAAATAGGAGTAAGAGTGTCGAATCCATGAGGAATATTATTAATTCAATATCTGAATTTATAAATTAACAAGAGAGAAGAAAAATATGGAATTCTAGAAAAAGGATTTTGTAAAATAAAATAAAGTAAAGAAGATAAGATAAAGATAAGATAATTGTGTTGAAGTTAGGCCTTAGGATGAAAATAGATCAGGAGAAATATTTGAATCGTAAGAGATAAATTTAATCTTTAATGATGGATTATAGTCTCCTTAAATTATTGACTTGACATGATTAAATTGGGGTCTCCACAAATTGGCATCCCCCCAATCTAAGTATGCAAATTAAATTATCTTAATTTAATAAGAATTGAAGTCTCCACAAACTGGTATCTTATCAAATCATATTAAAATTAAGACGCATTAAATTGGATTTCCTAAACTATCAATCACTCCACAAACTGGTATAGATTAACAGACCACACAAATTTGATTCTTCACACACTAGTTATCAAATTTATGTCAATTATTAATTCAAATAAAATCAATTAAAATTAGTATCATGAATTCTGAAATCAAACACTCCACAAACTGGTATAGCCTAATTCAGAAATTCAATTAACTAACATAAAAGCATTCACAATTAATAATTGATCAGAAAAGATTAAAACAAATAAAATAAGGTCCAAACATTTCCCTTCAATTAATAATCTCCTAAAATAATAATCCTAAAAACATGAAGTTCATCCTAGAAATATTAGAGAGATAATAAAATATAAATTATAAACATTAAAAGAATTACACTCAAAATAGATATCTCGAATCTGGGCAGACAGTCGGGCAGCCTCTCGGACTTCCAGCCGTCGCACCTCTCTTCTCTTGGTCGAAGCCTGCAGAGCTCACGATCCGTTGTGGAAGAAACCTGAACTTCATAGCACAAATTGGGATGACGGCTTCTTCACGTATTTATAGGTGCGGATGACCTTCAATTTGATCCCGGCCGTAACATCGTACGTCTAACTATAATTTCGCGAGATAAACTTGGTGTCGATAAAACTTTGGTTGATGATAAAAGGTTATCCGTTTTACACCTCTTCGTTATCGGCCGCAAAGTGATAAACTTCTCTTCGTTCTCAGCCAAAACATATATCATTACGCCCAAAATGTATGGATTCTTCTTTACCCCTTCATGGAATCTCGGCCAAAATGAAGATTCTTTTATCTTTACGCCCAAAAAGATAAACTCTTTTATCTTCCTTCTCGAGTTATCGGCCGATAAACTGATATCACTTTCTGAATCTCGGCCACAAAACTCTTTTGCACCCAAAGATATCGGCCGATAAGGATAAGATAAAATTGGATTTTTGCGGCTGTAAAACTTGATTGATATGGATTTCTCGGCCGATACACCTCTTTGTATTGGATTTCTCGGGCGATAAACTTCTTTGAATTGGAGTTCTCGGGCGATACGATGGAGTTCTCGACCGATAATATCCATCTCTCTAGATGTTTTGCGGCCGATAAACATAAACTAACGACTTGCGGCTGATAATTCAACTTGATAAATTAGTGTTATCGTCTTTTCCTGCAAAATAGTTATCAAAATTTAATTAATTCATCCATGATTAAAATATTCAAAGAATTAATAATAAAAATTGATAAATCCGGAATTACGACGAAAAGTGATTTAAAATGATGCATGTCATGATCAAATTACAGAAAAATTAATTAAAATAATAAACTAAAATATGTTGTATTTTGCATACATCAGTTTTCTTGCTGGAGTCTTGGAGTTGATTGTTCTTCTTTATGTTTTACTTTTGATTCGGTTTCTCATCTGTGTTCTATTGATTTCATCACTTATGAGGAGCTAAATCTTAGTTCTCATAGGATAGGATAGTAGTTTAATTCTATCTATGGATGGATGATTGAATAACACTTTTGCCATTGATGTTAGTGCATTTTTAAATGTTTTTGAATCAGTTTCCTATTGATGCGAATCATGTTTTATAATGGCAACTGAGAAGTTGGTGTTTAATTCTTTCTTATTCAGAAATGAGTCAAGAGCATCATCATTTATTTTCTAATTTAATCCTTGTAAAGATCTGAATGCATCCTTTTTACTTCTTGTTAACGTGAATCTCATCTTGTAATGGCATGTGAGAGGCTGATTCTAGATTCTCTTGTTATTCAGAAATGAATCAAGAACATTAACAATTAGTTTCTGGATTCGATTTCATTTATGATTTCTGAGAATTGAGTTACTTGATTTTCTAGTTTTAATCCATGCCGAGAATGGATCTATTTCATTTTTGTTGATGTGAATCTCGTATTAAAATGACAGTCGAGAGGTTAATTTTAGA
This sequence comes from Pontederia crassipes, assembly GCA_030549335.1. Taxonomy (NCBI): domain Eukaryota; kingdom Viridiplantae; phylum Streptophyta; class Magnoliopsida; order Commelinales; family Pontederiaceae; genus Pontederia; species Pontederia crassipes. The sequence continues at coordinate 74,574,584 of CM060194.1, read as the reverse complement.
TTCCCTTATTGTTTAGAGATAAACCAAGGACATTAACACTAGTTGTGGATTTGATTGTATTTATGCATTGAGTTAGAAGTTTCATGATAATCTAAAATCAGTTGAAACCCTTGTTGAATCAACCTAACTAACATTTATATGAAAGTATGATACTTAATTGTAATTTTAATGCACTGAGAGAGCAATCTTTATGTTGAATCCTATGTTTTGTTGATAACAAATTAAAATAGACATAAAAGTTACTAATATATGCTCAAGTGATGATAATGCATGTATAGGATTAATAGTTGCTCTTCCTGATAAGCGTGGAACTCCCCTGCCTGAGGAAGTTGCTCATCATACATTGATTCCCATAAGTTTTGCATGAAAGCAAAGTCAGGTTGAGATGGCGGAGGTGAATAGTAAGTCTGGTCTAGGGCTGAAGTAAAAGTGGGCTCCGGTGTTATATAGTGATTCCGCACAGGTTCCTGTAAAGGGGCAGATACTTCCATCGAATCACGTTCCTCATAAGGATTGGCCGGTATAAATGAAGAATCAGAAGAGCTCTCATGTGCAGGAGATGGAATCGGCGAAGGCACCGACATATAAGGTGAATGGGATGATGTGGCATATTGGAAAGCTGCCGGTGATGGAGCTTGAAATCCCTGTGGCTACTGAAAGTAGTGTTGAGCTGCCGCATAATTAATAGAATCAAACCAGGAGAATGTTTGATCCTGGTGTAGCTGTCCGACAGAGGTAGATGGTCTTGTAGGTGGAATTACTGGAGCTATGACCTGCCTAAAAAGTAACCAATTATCATAATTAATTAGTGTAAAAGCGTTTTGGTCACTGCAAGGCACCTCCAAATCACTATCTTGAAAAATAAAAACTTTAACCCCTGCATTGTTAGTCTTGGCAAGGCCCATGGCTAGAATGGTTCGTCGGTTGAGGTGGGCAATTCCTGGAACAACTTCAAGATCATCCAGGTTCGGTTTGAAATGTTGAGCTATTGGCGTGATAAGGGCGCCCACACTGATGCTACCGCTCCGAAGAGTAGTACAGCGTTGAAGACGACGAATGAGGAAGGCGCCAACATTGACCTGTGTCCTGTGGAGCATGCTGTGGATCAAGAATAATTCTCCCTCCGAAATGGCTCCATCACTATCATTTCGTCCACTAAGGGTGTTGCTGAGCATGCGATGGACGAAGCGCAGGACATGATTTTGGATTGTACTTTCCTTAGTTGTACTCCAGACCAATCGATCTTCTTCAGTTATCTGTTTCAAAAAATCTTCAACATGAAAGTCAGTAGCAACAGAACGAACCCCATAGTTGGAAAATCCATAAATATTATTAAAATCTTCTAGGGTCAATGTGAAGGGTCGCCCGTATAGGTGAAAAGAAATGCGATGTTAATCATATTGTCTGCCATCCAGATTGAAGACCTCTAGAGATGATAAGAATTCCTTAGTAAGGGCTTCATAAGTCGGCCACCATTGTTGAACAAAATCTGAAATGCCAATCTGAGAAAATAATAAATGAATATCTGCAAATAAATTGTACTCCCTTAGTATTTCAATGTCTGGAAATCTGGTGGCATTAACTCATACAATGACCATTCTTTCAAAACGATCTTGGTAAGCAGGCTTGGTCCAATAATAATCTCCCGGATATGAAATTAACTACGAAGATTACAGCGTGGGCTGGGCATCCGGATGTCGACAATCGCGACGCTCCTTTCATATATTAGCAAAATGCCCCATCTGAAAAAATAAAATAAAATTTGCCCAAAGTACAAAGGTGCCTCTCGGCCTCGGTTGTCGGTGAAATCGTCAGCCGTCAAACGTCTCGGCCGATATGGGAGTTCACGGCCACAATAGTAGTAAGGTCTCAGCCGATATGGAAGAAAGAGAGGAGCGTTGCAGCCGATATTGTGACAGAGAGGACTGCAAACGGAGGTTCTCGGCCGCAAATGGAGGTTCTCGCCGCAAATGATCTTGGTGAAAAGAGATCTCGGCCGAGAATGATGACGATGACACGTTGGTGACCGCAATTTAGAACAACGAAGGAGGGTTTCGACCGTAGTAGGAAGAAGAATGGGGCGCAAATGGAGGAAAGAAAATCGGCTTCATGTTCATCTGCAAGGCAAATGCTTCATAAGTATATATAGATGAAAAAGTGTCCGTGATCTTACCTGTGAAGATCGGTCAAAGCCATTGGAGTACGGGCGCAAATTAACTCGTGCATGCAGTGCGCCCGTAAGGTCATCTCAACGTCATATCAGCATTTTTTTCGATAAAGCAGTTAATTAATCACACTCCATAATATTCACATCAATATGACAACACTATTACTTAGTCAGAAGACATATCCTGAGGTGGATTTTTTTTCACCAATGTCGCCTGCCAATCGGCGTCCGTATATCCAACCAGTCTTAAGCTTCCTCCGTGATAACATAAAGCAAAGTTAGTAGTGCCTTTAAGGTATCTCATGATTCTCTTTACCGCCTTCCAATGTTGGCATCCTGGGTTTGCTTGATATTGACTCACTAGACCCACTGCATAGAATATATCCGATCAAGTACACAACATAGCATACATCAGGCTGCCGACCGCACTTGCATAGAGGACTAAAGACATCTCTCTTTGTTCTTCTACTGCCTTTGGGCACATATTGAGGTTCAAAGTTTCTCATCTCTCAATAGGAGTATCAATGGGTTTGCAACCAACCATCCGAAATCGTTCTAAAATTTTGTTAATACATGCCTCTTGTGACAACGCAAGAAATCTCTTAGAACGACCTCGTTGAATTTTCACACCCAATATGAAGGCTGCTTCCCCCATGTCTTTCATCTCAAAGATAGAAGACTATCATTTCTTAATGGTGACAAAAAATTTCATATTGTTCCCAGCTATCTAGATGTCGTCTACATATAGAGTCATAATGATGAACACATCATTGGATTTATAAACATACACGTAATGGTCTTCATCAATCATTTCAAAATCATATGATATGATTGATTGCTAAAATTTAATATACCATTGCCTAGATGATTGTTTAAATCCATAAATAGACCGACACGGCCTGCAAACTTTGCGCTCTTCTCTTTTTTACTATGAAGCATTCGGGTTGCTTCATGTAAATTTTTTCATCTAGTTCTCCTTTGAGAAATGTAGTCTTTACATCCATCTGATGTAATTCCAAGCCCATATGTGCGATAATTGCTGGGATAAGGCGAATAGAAGAAAACCTTACAACTGGAGCAAATGTTTCTTCATAATCAACACTCTCCTTTTAGGTGAAGACTTTCGCCACTAAGCGACCTTTGTACTTCTCAATGGATCCATCACCGCCTCATTTTATTTTAAAAATCCACTTGTTTCCAATTGCTCTATGACCAGGCGGGAGATCAACCAAGTCCCAGATTTGATTTGCCTTCATAGATTGTAATCCTTCTTTCATTGTCTTAATCCACTTTTTTTTATGACAAGATGAGAGAGCCTCATTGATTGAATTAGACTCAAGCTCTTCTTAGAACTTACTATATGAGCTTCATGAATTTCTTTGATGTCAAATCATCGGCGTGGTATGCTCTTTCTAGTAAACCTTCGAAGTGAGCACTCTGGATTCTCGTTAGGCGACAAAATGCTCCCACTCGGATCAGGGTGTGGTGATGAAGGGATAAACTCTTCTACATTGTGATCCACATATGTCACCATTTCGAGATTCCTGACTACTTCTAAGTGAAGTGTTTTTATCAATCTCGCCTTCCTTTGAGAATTCATCATCAATAAATGTTAAATCTCTACTCATAATTTCTGTAATAGTTCCATCATCCCTTTATCCTACAAACACATAGCCTTTAAAGGTTTCAGGATACCTGATGAAGACATACTTCTTACCTCTAGGGCTTAACTTTTCATACTTATGGGAGTTGGACATAGGCTGCACATCCCCATGGACGCAAGTAACTTAGGTCACGCTTAAGACCTGTCCAAAATTTGTAGGGGGTGGAGGAGACAAACTCTGATAGTATGCGATTAAGTATATAGGCAGTTGTAAGCAATGCATCTTCACAATACAAAATTTGGAGGTTTGCTTGTGCCATCATAGACCGAACCATATTGAGTAGAGTACGAATTTTTCTTTTCGCAACACCATTTTGTTGTGGAGTTTCTGAAATTGTTAGTTGACTAACTATTCTTTTTTCATCACATAACTTCTTAAATAAATATGAAAGATACTTACGACTACGATCAGTTCGCAAGGTCTTAATCTTGCGATCTAATTGATTCTCAGTTATGTTCATAAATCGCACAAAGCAATCTATAGCTTCGGGCTTATAAGAGATCAAGTATACGACCCCATAGCGTAAATAATCATCAATAAATGTGATGAAGTATGAGAAAACATGTCTTACTTGGACAGTCATTGGATCACATATGTCCGAGTGAATTAATTGCAATGGAAATTCAGCACGCTTTCATTTTCCAAATGGTTTTCTTATTTGTTTGCCAGTTAGATATTTTTCACAAGTTAACAGATCGACTTTAGCGAGAGAGTTTATGAGCCATTCTCTAGCTAGTCTATTCATTCAATTTTGTCCTATATGTCCTAGCCTGGCATGTCAAGTATTGGCACTTTCATTCACATCAACGGATGATATAAATGAATAACTACTAGCAACACATACAATATTAAGAACATAGAAACCATTTTCAAAAAAGCCATTACATATATGAACACCATTCATTGAGATGTTCAAATATTTAGAGACAAAAGTCATTGCATATTCATATGCGTCAAGAGTGGATATAGATATCAAGTTTCATCGAAAATCAAGGGCATACAAAACATCGTGGTGCTAAAGGATTTTTTCATTGCTAATTTCTAACTTGTAACTTCCTATCCCTTTGACTTCCACTCTTTTATTGTCTTCTATGTAGATCCACTTGGTGCCCGCACTGAGTCGACGAAATCCGACAAAAGTTTCATGTTCCTTGGCTACGTGGTTTCTTGCTCCGAAATCTACAATTCATGAAGGATGAGTATTAGCAATCAGAACACAATTAGAAACATACGCAAAAGAAATATGGTCAGAACAAATCTTCTTTGACTCAATGCACTCACATGCGAAGTGACCAAGACTACCATAATTGTAACATTTCACTTTGCTTTTATCCACTTTGCCATCGCACTTCTTCCTTTTGCGTTGTTGGTGCTGGACCTTCTGTTGTCCACTATATCTGTTTCTCTAGCTAGGGTGCGACTTACGCGACCTCTTGCATGTGGAACCTGTGCCATGCTTTTGTCCGCCTATTTAAGCAACTATTGCTTGACTAGAGGATTTCTGATATCCTAGTACCTCATCCTCCATTTCTAAGTGACGAGCAACATCATCAAAATTCTTGATATTGTCATTATGCATCAAGTTGACGCTCATGTGTTTCCAAGATCCAGGAAGAGAGCGGATAACCGCTTGCTCCTGTTGCTCATCAGTCAACACATGTCCGACATTCTTGAGTTCGCGTATCATGTTCATCATTTTCCTTAGGTCTGCCTCTTCGTGTGATTAGGTTGTTAGATCTAAGTTTTAGAGATATATAAAATTATATTTTGATGATACAAACATCGAAACATTAAAGTTAAAATGCTGAAAAATTTTAAAAAAATGGGATAACTTTATGCACTACACTTTGATTAAATAATTAACTATGATCCTATTAAATTTTGGATTAGTCATAAATATCACAGTTGTGGATAATTCTGTTAGCTTTCTATAGAATAAAAAATCATCTCATTTGGATAACCGTGCAAAAATTTATGCTTAAAATAGTGCAGGGCAGTCGAGCTGCCGGCTGAAAAATAGGTCGATCGGTCAGGAACACAGGTCGACCGGTCCAGAATATCGATCGACGGATTCAGAATACAGGTCGACCGGTCAGTGCAAAAAATGCCCAATTTTAACTAGCAGAATGTCGAGACTGTACCGGTCGAGGTACCGGTCGATCGGTCCAAGACACAGGTCGACCGAACAGTGAAGAATTCGCCAACGGTCACATTTTTCATAAAAGAAAGTGTACCGGTCGACCGGTCCATATGTGTGGTCGACCGACCTCCGAGTCAAATGAATAGTAATGATCAAATTTGAAAGAAAAAAGTGTGGAATAATTTTTGGATGACTTTCTCACTTGCAGAAGTCTATAAAAGGAGTGTCAAAGCCAAAAGGAAGTGCACTCATCCAAGCCTTCAAGAAAAAACTTCAAATTATCAAAAGAAGACATTCTTCTTGAAGTTTTCATTTTTAGTTTTCTCTTCTTTCTCTCTTCTTCTCTTGTGAGCTTAGCTTTGTAAAAGAGAGAAATATTTTATTTAGAAAAATACTGAGAGTGCTCCTGTGTAAAAGATGTTCAAAATCTTACCTCTTGAGCGAGAGAAAAGATTAGCTTCCTAGGAGAAGAGATTGCCTTGCCTCTCGAAGCGGAAAAAAGGTGGTTCATATGGGTTTTACATGTGGTAGAAAATCACATCTCACATCCAATCATCTATATAGTAGAAAATCACATCTCAAATATTTTACATGTGGATTTTATGGTCATTATGCATACTAATGCAAAGTAAGAAAATCTTCACAACATGGATTGATATGGGTTCCGAAAGGAACATTATCTAACAAAATCGGACCCAAAGAAGTTTGGGTATCAAAAGTTACTTGATTATTTTTCAGATATGCCTCACATGCAAATGACATATGGAATTGAAAATGTGAAGGCACAAAGGTTATGGTAAAAGTATCATTTTTTTTAACAAAAAATTCAAACTTACTATGTCTTTGAAAAGAAAGAACATTTAAAATTGGTAATAGTGATAGGGGGAGCATACTAAACTTTATTTTGACATATCATGGATATCATTGTTATATCAAAGTTTTATGCCATATTTTGATTATTAATATATATATATATAGTTTTGGCCTTCATCAAATTATTTCCATTTCGCGATTATAAAATAATCATAAATTTAGGAAGAGTTATTTCTTACATACTAACTCTTTATGATGCAATATTTTACATATTTATAATACGAAAAAAGGGGGAAATTTTTTTTTCAAAGATGGCATGATTAAGGGGGAGTTACATATGATTTCCTATATGCTTCATACACACATTATTCTTTTTGATGAAACAAAATGGGGAGAAATATAGGAAAAATATGATTTGAATATCACATTATATGAAGAGTTCCTTACAATTTATACTTATGTGAATATCTGATGCATGCAAAATATAACATATTTTAGTTTATTATTTTAATTAATTTTTAATGTAATTTGTCCATGGCATGCATCATTTTTAGTCATTTTTAGTCCTAATTCCGGATTTATCGAATTTATTTATTAATTCTCTAAATATTTTAATTGTTGATGGATTAACTAAATTTTGATACTTATTTTGCAGGAAGAATCAAATACATGATTATCCAAGGATTATATTTGATAAGAATGGACGTATCGGCCAAGAATTCCAACTCCAATGATCATATCGGCCGATAAATCAAAGATCTATCTTTATCGACCGAGATTTGTGGGCGCAAATGACTTTGTGGCCGAGATTCGGAAGGAATATAAAGTTTATCGGCTGATACGAAGCTATTATGGCCCGATAAATCCAACTCTATCTTATCGCCCGGGAACTCTAGCTTATCGCCCGAGAACTCCAACATTTCGGTTAATACAAAGCAGCATATCGGCTAATAACTCCATATCCATTAAGTTTATCGGCCGCAAAATCAAATCCTATCCTTAACCAATTTTAGCTTTGCGGCCGATAACTTCAATCCTTGGGTGCGAATTGGATTTTGTGGCCGAGATTCACAGAGGATATCATTATGTGCAAAATGAAGTGGATAAAGTTTATCGGCCGTGAATCTTTTATCATCAAATTGGATAGAGTTGTAAGCCACTTGAATTTATCTCGCAAAATTAAAGTCGACCGTACGATGTTACGGCCGAGATCAAATTGAAGGCCGTCCGCACCTATAAATACGTGAAGAATCCGTCGTTCCAATTGGTGCTCTGAAGTTCAGGTTTTTTCCATGGCGAGTCAAGAGTCTGCAGGCTTCGACCAAAAGAAGAGATGTGCGATGGCTGAAAGTTGATCGCGACCCTGATCAAGTCCGAGAGGCTGCCCGACTGTCTGCCCAATTCGAGAGCTCTACTTCTATTTTGGGTGTAATTCTTTCAATTATTATTGTTATTTTGTTATTATCTCTCCAAAATTTCTAGGATGAACTCCATGTCTTCAGGATTATTATTTTAGGAGATTATTAATTGAATGGAAATATTTGATCCTATTTTATTTATTTTAATCTTTTCTGATCAATTATTAATTATGCTTAATGCTTTTATGTTAGTTAATTGGATTTCTGAATTAGGCTATATCAGTTTGTGGAGTGTTTAATTTCATAATTCATGATACTGATTTTAATTAATTTTATCTGAAATTAATAATTGACATAAATTTGATAACTAGTGTGTGGAGAATCAAGTTTGTGTGGTCTATTAATCTATACCAATTTGTGGAGTGATTAATAGTTTAGGGAATCTAATTTAATGCATCTTAATTTTAATATGATTTTGAGGGTACCAGTCGTGGAGACTTCAATTCTTATTAAATTAATATAGTACTATATGATTAGATTGATGGATGCCAGTCGTGGAGACCGCAAGATAATCATGTTAGATTACTTTAGGGAGACTCTAATCCATCTTTAAAGATTAAATTTATCTTTTATGATTCAAATGTTTATCTTGATCTATTTTCATTATAAGGCCTAACTTCAACACCGCTACATTATCTTATCCTGTTTTCTTTATTTTATTTTACTTTTACAAAACTTGTTTCCAAAAATTCATGTTTTTCCTCTCTTATTAATTTATAAATTCAGATATTGAATTAATAATATTCCTCGTGACTTCGGCTAGTGCTTTACGGATTTTTGGATTACTGTCGACTTATGATTTTACGATCGAGATCTAATGTGTCGACTTTATTGATTTTACGGCCTCGCAATGAATGATTTATGAGTTCTAAACTTTCAATTTTGCGGCCGCAACATTTTAACTTCTATTATGCGCTTAAAAGATCATCCTATTTGATGCTAAAATTATTTTAATTAGTGGCCATGAAATTCTTTTTGTTTTGCGGCTGTAGAAATTGAAATCTTCTGAATGTGCACGTTTGATCAATTGCGTTTCGGCTTTAATGACCCCGTAAGAAATTTTTACGCCCGCAAACTTTTAACCGACAAACTCTTATCCAAATTTTACGGCCGATATTTCACTTCATCCAGATCGAATTGATTTCTCTCTCTTGTGATATGATTGATTAAGCTTGCAGCCGATAATTTAATCTCTGAAAATCCATTATCTCATTTTTTTACGGCCGAGAATGATGTCATGTTTTCTTTTTACGGTCTAGAATTGATCTCATGGTATTGCGGCCGTAAAATTCCTTTTATTATTGATTTGACCTCTTTCGGCTTTAATGATTTCGAAAAAAGTTTTACGCCGCAAAAGTCTTTGCTTATATTTTGTGGCTGGCAAATTTAATCTGAGTTTTACAGCCGAAACTTCACGTATTCCATATGATCGAATTGTTTTGCGGCCGATAAATTTCTGAATCCTCTTTGGACATTGGTTAAATCTCTCGTGTTAATCATTTTGCGCCTTGGATTTCCATCTCGTTAATCTTGTTGTGCATGTCTTTTGCGGCCGAGAATTGTTTTCTTACTCTAGTTTTATGGTCGATGTTTTCTGAACATTTGTTTTTATGCCATCTTACGACCTTTTTGGCCAGTTTATTTGTGGATTTTTCTTTCTCGGCCGTAAAGGATCACGTTCGACTTAATTTTCATCGATTTACGGCCAATATGAATTGTCCTCCTCCTCGGCCGTAATAATTCTTTGTCGACGTTTCGTTCGATTTTTTATTTCGGTCGAAACCCTGTTCTATTTTATGGCCAAAGTTTGTCGACTTCGGTTCTTTACGCCTAAAGTTTTATATGTGAGGAGTTGATTAATTCTTTATGCCTAGGAGTCAATTTAATTATCTTTCGGCCGAGATGATTCATCGTCGTATTAATTTTTACGACATCTTATGACATTGTTTCGGCCATAATCCAACAAGTTTTATGCATTCACGTTGATTAATCCCTTTTGACACTGTTTTGTGGTTTTTATGGCCGAACGAGCCTCGAATTATTCAATTTCTCAACTAATTTAATTTCGGCCAAGATATGTTTGGCGATCGATCGATCTCATTAATCTCTCTGAAACTATTTTTGCTGATTATTGCTTTTACGGCCCTAATGTTGACACATGGTTAAGTTGTACGGCCGAACGAGTGCATGATTTTTACGATTATCTATTTTGATTTACTTTCGGTCAAGTTATTTGGCATTTGAATTGGTTTGAAGAGCGTTTGGCGGTCGTAATTAGGTTTCTAATAAGTTCCTCTCATAAATTAATTTTAATGACGAATTTTCAATTCTATCAGGCTGAAAGACTTTTTATTTATTTAAATCTTATTTCTTCGTGACCTATTATTTGTATTTCTTTCTTCTTGTATATATTTTATTTTATTCTTTTATCTTACTGAAAATTGGTTGTTGCAGGTACTATTGAATATTCAATCACAACCAATCCTGGAATCTTCTGATAAGCGCACTAGGAGTTCAAATTCAATTTTGGAATTTGATCCTGAAATTGAAAGAACTGCTCGCCGATTAAGAAGAGATATAAGAAGAATGGCTAAACAAGCACGCGACAATCAGAGACTGGAGCAACAAAATGAACTAGTTCCTCCGCAAAATAATCGGCGAGAAGATGAAGTAGAACTCTCTATGAGAGAATATGTCTCGGCCAGATATAATGACCGAGAATCATGCATTGTGCTGCCTGAAATCAATGCAAATAATTTTGAGATCAATCCGACAATTGTGATGATGATACAAGCATCTCAATTTGGAGGAGGATTTCATGAAGACCCTCACGATCACCTTGACAAATTTCATGTCACTCTTAGCACTTTTAGAAATAATAATGTTTCTACTGAAATTATTCGTTTATTATTATTTCCACAATCTTTACATGACAAAGCTTCTACGTGGTTCAAAACTTTGCCTGCAAGATCAGTTCACTCATGATTGGAGCTGGTAGAAAAGTTTGTTGGAAAATATTGCCCGCCACAAAAAGCAGGTAAATATTGAAGAGAATTAAGGGCATTTGTTCAAGATGACAACGAGACATTATATGAGGTATGAGAACGTTATAAGGAACTTTTAGTCAGAGTTCATGATAATAGGATTTTAAAGTGGCAAGTGATGGAAGATTTCTACCATGGATTGCGAGTTGTAGATCAAGATAAGCTCGACCAATCAGCAGGGCGGACAGTGCTGGGATCTAAACGCCATAGTGAGATACATGATATAATTGAAGTTGTAGCCCTCATGTCAAGCCAAGAAAGGAGACAATCTCGCCGAACTCAGGATGTTCATGTTGCACAAGGAATACAATCTTCGGAAATAGTGTCTCAGCTAGAGTCACTTAATCAAAAATTCGAGCAGATGATGTCTTTAATGGGAAATTCCAGTAATTATAGCCCTACAGGTAACACTACAGATTCAAATCAAATTGAAAATGCTAACTTTATTTTCAACCCATTTTTCAGGAGCAACGATTATGGTTGGAGACACAATCCGAAGTTTGCCTATAATCAGAATCAAGGCCAACCTTCTGGCCCATCAAAAGATTATATACTGAAAAGGCAATCTGACGCTCCCCAATATCAATCATCAAATCACATGCAGGAGACGATGGCACAGATCATAGACACTATGCAATCATTGCAAAAGGATATGGAGTCTAGAGCCACTAATCAGGATGCATCAATTCAAAATTTGGAAAGACAATTGGGTCAGATGGCGGCACAACTGATTGGACGTACACCGGGCTCTCTCCCAAGAAACACAGAGAAAAGCCTAGGGAGGAAATGCAAAATAGGCCTTGATTTTCATCGGGACTAAGTCAAGCTGACGACTATAAATCAGAACTATTTCTATCCTTTTTATTTTTCTAATTAGTTGTTAATGAATATCTTAATTAGATAGAATTAGTTTCGGTGATAGTTTTATTTTTAATTAGAAATTTTATTTTATTTTTTTAGATGGAGTCATCTAATTTAATTAATATTTGATGTGTGCGAGGAGAGGACTTCGGACGTAAACTCAGGGGCGTCAACTCCAAGCATGGGCGTAAACTCCAAGAATTGATTCCCTCCACCCGACAACCCGACAAGACGTGACATATCACGGGCGAAAAAAAAATCGGAACCCGAAATTCGACAAGACATGACCTTACGGGCGCAAAAGAAAAGATTCAGAACCCGATGTGACACTTCATCTGGCGCAATACTGTTTGCGCCCGGGTTTCAATCGACATCGAGCTGCACTCTTTCATCTATAAATACTTACCTTTCTTTTCTTTTGCAAGTTGGAAACGAGGTGGACATCTTCATATCAACCCGAGCTCCTTTCCGTATTGCGGCCGAGACTCACTGCAGCCTTCATTCCGGACGCAAGCTCCACCATCAGCACTGCAACCTGTCATCGTTTGCGGCCGAGAAAATCATTTGCAGTCCCCTCTGCCACAATATCGGCCGCAACGCTTGTCACGGACGTGCCCTAGAAACATCATTTGTGCATGATCATGCATTTAATTAACATACTAAGTTAGTTTGGATGTCCATTTAGTGATATTTGTATATAGTAATTGATATTTCGATTAGTGCATAATGACTACTTAATTATCGATAAACTTTACAAAGTAATTATATAGGATTATTAGGAATAAATCATAAAATTTCTAAATATTATAATATATATATTCAAATAGGATTAAGTAAGCTTAATTAGGGTTAAAACACTTAGTTATGATAAAAAAATGTGATTGGTCATCACTTAAGTTCCAAGCAGCTGAAGCAGATAGGTGAGAGCTGCTCAAAGGGATATTTTTCCAAACCGTCATAAGACCTCAGAAAATTCAAAAAAAAAACTATAAGCCACTTAACATTATATTTTCACCGTAGAAAAATTACCAGAGGAAGAACTCGAGCGAACTGACCTGGGAAAAATCGGGAACGTCGACTGTTCCAGGTGAGTTTTGATCCGGAAAATTTTCTTCTGATTGAGAGAATAATTACATGGTGATAAACGAACCGTAAATTATGAAATTTTGTATGGTTCATCCATTACAAGTTAGCTTTCCATGGCCTCTGGAATCACCTAAAAGGGAGTTCTATATAGGAAGTTATGAACTTAACTTCGCATGTCACTCATCCTATCCCGAGTCTGATATAAGTTTCGATTGTAAATTAGGGCACAATTCGAATAGAGTGAATTAGGGTTTGAAATTTAGATATGTTTAAATAGACATTTCAAGGGTTCGGTGAGAGGTGGAATCATACTATTTGAACTTGTATTTGCGGAGAAATGAATTTTTCATTTCATAGTGATGCTTCTGTCAGATTCCAGGACATTTACAGATTGCGACCCGAATTAACTATTTTTGTTATAAGTCTGTATAACGAGTTAAATTCTCTAATTTTTATGAAAAACTACTAATGAAGTCTAGATTTCAGAAAAATTATGCCCTAGTTAAATGGACAAGTATGAAGAAACATATAAATCAATATTTCAGTGACATACAGCCTGCCAGGGCACAAACCCTAGGTCAGATAGCTTGGGATGTCCTAACTTACTCACTTGGAATTTGATAGTGATATTTGGGGGTTGAAAACTTTAGTATATCTAGTTTCTAATTAATCCATAATCATAAGATTTGCCCATGTGATTAAGAAGTTATGAATTATTTATTGACAGACACTCAGTCTGAAATCTTGAAACAACACCTAGTTAAGCTTTGGGGAAATTGAAAAGTTTCAAGTATGGAATAGCTAATGAATATGAATACCTGAAGCTATAAATTGGTATTAGAGAGAATTACATGCATTTTAGGGTGTGCATAATCATTCATGCATCATGAGCATGCATTGCATATTACATTATTAGTGATTGAAAAGTAAAAAAAGGCGTTATTGCTTGTAGGAAAACATCAAGTTGCAAGTGAAAGGGAAGAAATCTAATAAACCTCTTTGAAGTGATAAAGTAAAAGGTGAGTGGGTAAATTTATAACATAGCAAAATGTTATATGTTATTTCTTTTATTTATGGTATTACCTCAAGCAAAGCTTATTATTGTTATTATTGAAACCTATCTTGAGATATGAAATGTATTTATGATATGTTTCAATGATTTCATATGAGATGGAGTAACATCTTATACAAAAATATTTTTAGAGAACAATGCTTGTGAAATGAAAATAAGTTTTATTTGATAATGATATGAGATTATGACATGTGTATTTTGATATTGTTAAACTCCATGTGTTCATTAGCCATGTTGTTTGAAAAAGGTTTTTGGGACCGCATTCAATATACATGAAGCCTTTGGAGCGTATATCGGGTGTCTTTGCCCTTTGGGGGCTGCTCTGCGTGCACGTATTGACCCATGATCGCTCTGCGTATTTGAGAATCATGATTGGGTGGCACACAATCATGATTGGGATACGTATTGACCCATGATTTGCTCTGCGTATACGAGACTCTTGATTGTGAAGCTCTGCTTAACTGTATGACACACAATCATCGAGGGATACGTATTGACTCATGATTTGCTCTGCGTATTCGTGACTCTTGATTATGAAGCTCTGCTTAACTGTATGACACATGATTATAGAGGGATACATATTGACCCATGATGAGTATGTGCAATGACACATGTGTGGAGTTTAAATATGAAAATTATGAAATCTTGAGTTACTTTTACTCATGTAAAAGTTCATATGATTTGACAAGTTATGGTATATATGCTATGCTTTAAATGTTTTCTCATATGAAAGAAATGTGGTTATTTAAATGTTATATGCTATATGCACTCGTATTGTTCCCCTATGTTGTACTTTTATTCCACTCACTGAGCAAATGATTGTTGCTCATAAAACCCATTTTAAATATTTTTTTCAGATACTCGTAAGTTCTCGAGTTGAGTCGACTCGGAGCTTATTTTTGCTGCATATAGAGAAGAAGTCGAGCCGCTGGAGCGCTTTAATCCCCCTTCACTTTGTTTTTGGAAGCATGCATGTGTAATAGATAGTCTTAGATATGTTGTAATTAAGTCTGTGAGGAACTTTTTGTAAGGTTGTATAAGACTTGATATGTGGGGTTATATGTGAGATGGTTTGTGAAAAAAAATATGATGACAATATGCGAATGTCATATCTTATAGTTCTTTTTAAACTTTGATGAATATATATCCATCTTTTGTATGTGTGGGCTAATAACGCAAGAAAGTAAGGGAGGGAGGTTTTGCCAATTTTATTTTAGGAATGGCTAAACGTAACCGATATTATGATAATTGAAATTAGAACTTGGTCACGGAGTTGGGTGTTACAGTTTTTTGTATCGGAGCTTAGGTTATAAGATTCTGTAGACAGTATAACTTAAGTTAAGACTAGGTGACATTATTTGCATTAGATTGATAGTGCATGCTTTTAACTTTCTTTTTATTTTCATTTTAAAGGGGTAAAAATGCCATCGCGTAGGCGTCGTGGCGATGGCCAATTTGCTATTATTGGCCCAAGTCATTCTGCTCCACCAGGCGGTCGACCTAATAGTAGTCCATCAGTTTCATCTCATGCATCGGTACAAGGTGTGGCACGAGATGTGAATGATAACCCTCTCTTACGTAATGATGAGATCCCAGCGAGTCCATCAAGACTTCCTCATGTTGTTGAGCAAGTCAATCCTATTGAGAATCAAAGTGCTGCACAAGTTCTTGCACAAGCTTTAAGGGCTATTATGAGTGGAATAAACTCGACCTCCCAAGTTATGCAAATAAATAGATTCTACGACAAAATTAGAAAATAAGGTGCAGTTGATTTTGAAGGTACAATTGACCCATCAGAGGCAGAGGCATGGTTAAAGCGTATGGATAGAATATTTAATCAGATGCGGTGCTCCAATGAAAAAAAGTTTGATTATATTATTTCTTTGTTGCAAAAAGATGCTTTGGATTGGTGGGAGACAATTCCTAGAAGTCAAAATTTTCCAGCTACTCTTGGATGGGCGGACTTTCTTCGAGAATTTCGAAAGAAGTATTTGCCCAAAGTATATACTGATAGGAAGTAGAAGAAATTCCTAAATCTGACACAAGGAGCATTATCAGTTGCTGAGTATGAATTAAAGTTCACACAACTATCAAAATATGCACCGAGCTTGGTGTCAGATGAAAGTGACAAGTGTAGACGATTCGAAGGAGGACTTCACTTGAACATTAGAGAGAAAGTTGAAGTGTTGGAGTTCACTGACTACTCCAAGTTGGTGGCAGCAGCACTAAGAGCTGAAAAGCTTATAGAGGAAAGGAATCAAGTTAGCCAACATTTGAAAAGACCAAACTCCAACTTTATTCAGACTGGGCCAAGTAATAAAATGGCAAGATATGGTGATGGTGTATTTCAGTCTCATGGTAACTTTTACAATAATAGAAGGCATTGAAATGGATCACAAGGTGCACAAAAATAGCATGCTAACAAGAAAAATATGAGTACACAAGCAAATGCAGTGAAAAGAACATATTCAGAAAATCAAAGTAGAATTGGACCAAGACAAGAATAATATCGTACAAATGCATATTGCACAACTTGTGGAAGATATCATTTTGAAAAATGCTCAGTATTCATAGGAGCTTGCTTTAAATGTGGTCAAAGGGGACACAAGATACAAGATTGTCGATTCATGGAAAATGGTAAAAGTATTTGTGAAATAGTAGCATATCCTCCTGTGAAGTATCAAATCAAAGCTACTCCTGGTGCAAGCATGAAAGCGAGTAATCAAAATGTCCCAAGTACATCAAAACCGACGAATCCACCAGGGAGACCACAAACTCAAGCACGTGTTTTTGCAATGACTGAACCTGATGCTTTGGCTACTCCTGACGTAGTGATGGGTACGTTGTCTATCTTTGATAAAAGCGTACATGTTCTTATTGATCCTGGATCTACTCATTCATTCATATCAAAAAACTTTTCCATGCATGCCGATAGAAAACTTAGTCCTTTAGAATGTTCCATGTTAGTACATACACCCGTGGGAGATTCTATTATTGTCGCACAATCATATAAGGATTGTAAAGTCAAAGTTGCTGAGCAAGATATGATGGCCGATCTCATTCCTTTAAATATTCAAGACTTTGATATCATTTTTGGAATGGATTGGTTAGCTCGTCATCATGCCACTATAAATTGTTTTAACAAAGAAGTTTACTTTGAGTCACCCGAAAAAGAGAGAGTTATCTTCTGTGGTAAACGTCAAATTCTTCCCTCTTGTATTATTTCTACAATGGTGGCACAGAAATTAATCAAAAAGGGATGTGAAGCTTACCTTGCTTCTGTGATTGACACTAAGGTAGAAGGACCACGATTGGACGATATTCCAATCGTATCTGAATTTATAGAAGCTTTCCCAGTGGATCTTCCTGGATTACCACCGCAAAGAGAGATTGAGTTCAGTATTGACCTTATTCCAGGAACAACACCCATATCTATTGCTCCTTATCGAATGGCACCAACAGAACTGAAAGAGTTAAAGCTACAATTATAAGAATTATTAGAGAGGGGTTTCATCCGACCGAGTGTTTCTCCTTGGAGTGCACCAATATTATTCATGAAAAAGAAAGATGGCATTGATTATAGACAATTAAATAGAGTTACTATAAAGAATAAATATCCTTTGTCGCGGATCGATGATCTTTTTGATCAACTGCAAGGAGCAAAGGTATTTTAAAAAATAGACTTGAGATCAGGATATCATCAGTTGAGAATTAAAGATGCTGATATTGCCAAAACTGCCTTCAGAACTCGGTATGGACATTATGAATTTCTGGTGATGCCATTTGGTTTATGATGCATGCAAAATACAACATATTTTAGTTAATTATTTTAATTAAAATTTCTGTAATTTGATCATGGCATGCACCAATTTTAGTCACTTTTAATCGTAATTCCGGATTTATCAATTTTAATTATTAAATTCTCTGAATATTTTAATTGTGGATGGATTAACTAAATTTTGATAATTATTTTGCAGGAAAAATCGAGATTTAAATGGATTGTGCTGGATCGGCCAAAATTTCAAAGAATTTATCATTACGGCCAAGAATATGATGAAGAATTCATCGTTTTGGCCGAGATTCAAAAGGAGTAACAAATAAATGATTTTATCTTTGGGCGTAACAAGACTTAATTCTTTGTTACGGCTAACATTTGAAGGAGTAAAGATATATAATTTTATCTTTTGGGCGTAATGGCATGAAGATGAAGGGTGTAACAATTAAATGATTTTATCTTTTGGGCGTAACAAGATAAATTTCTTCATTACGGCCGAAATTCGAAGGGAGTAAAGGGTTTATCTCTTTGAGAGTAAAGATAAAATAATTTCTTACGGCCGAGATTTGGAGGGGGTAATGGCAATGAAATAATTTCCTTACGGCCGAGACTCTAAGGGAGTAAAGATAAAAATGATTTTATCTTTGGGCGTAATGATAAAAGGATTTATCTTTGGCCGACTTTATCTCATAAATTTTAAAGTCAACCGTACGATGTTACAGCCGAGATCAAATTGAAGGCCGTCCGCACCCTATAAATACGTGAAGAATCCATCGTTTCAAAGGGGTGCTCTGAAGTTCAGGTTATTTCCACAGCGAGTCGTGAGCTCTGCAGGCTACGACCAAGAGGAGAGAGGTGCGACGGCTGAAAGTTGATCGCGACCCTGATCAAGTCCGAGAGGCTGCCCGACTGTCTGCCCAATTCAAGAGCTCTATTTCTATTTTGGGTGTAATTCTTTCGATTATTATTGTTATTTTGTTATTATCTCTCCAGAATTTTTAGGATGAACTCCATGTTTTTAGGATTATTATTTTAGGAGATTATTAATTAAAGGAAAATGTTTGGACCCTACTTTATTCGTTTTAATCTTTTCTGATCAATTATTAATTGTGCTTAATTCTTTATATTACTTAATTAAATCTCTGAATTAGGCTATACCAGTTTGTGGAGTGTTTTAATTTCAGAATTTATTATACTAATTATAATTGATTTTATTTGGAATTAATAATTGACATAAATTTGATAACTAATGTGTGGAGAATCAAGTTTGTGTGATCTATTAATCTATACCAGTTTGTGGAGTGATTAATAGTCTAGAGAATCCAATTTAATGCATCTTAATTTTAATATGATTTTGGGGGTACCAGTCGTGGAGACTTCAATTCTTATTAAATTAAGATAGTTCTATATGATTAAATTGAGGGATACCAGTCGTGGAGACCACAAGTTAATCATGTTAGATTACTTTAGGGAGACTCTAATTCATCTTTAAAGATTAAAGTTATCTTTTATAGTTCAAATATTTATCCTGATATATTTTCATCCTAAGGCCTAACTTCAACACCACTATCTTATCTTTATCTTATTTTTTATTTTATTTTATAAAAATCTTTTTCCAAAATTTCATGTTTATCCTCTCTTATTAATTTATAAATCCAGATATTGAATTAATAATATTCCTCGTGGGTTAGACACTCTTACTCCTATTTACTATATTACTTGAGCGACTAGTGCACTTGCTAGCAAATTTTATTGTTACAAATCAAACGCATCAGTTTAACAAATGCACCCGCAGCTTTTATGGATCTCATGAATCGCGTTTTCAAACATTATTTGGATAAGTTTGTGATTGTTTTTATCGATGATATACTCGTCTATTCTCGAAGCGAAGAAGAGCATGAAGAACATTTAAAAATTATATTGCAAATACTTCGAGAGAAACAATTATTTGCAAAATTTAGCAAATGTGAATTTTGGCTCAACTCAGTAGTATTTCTGGGACATGTAATCTCAGCAGAGGGCATTTGTGTAGACCCAACAAAGGTTGATGCAATATTGAAGTGGGAGCCTTAAAAAAGTGTAACAGAAGTGAGAAGTTTTCTTGGTCTAGCGGGATATTATCGACGTTTTATTGAAGATTTCTCTATGATTGCAGTTTCATTAACTAGACTTCTTCGAAAGAATGTAAAGTTTGAATGGACAGAGCAATGCCAAGATATCTTCGAAAAGTTAAAGAGATTTTTAACATCTGCTCCAGTGTTAACACTCCCAACAGAAAATGGAGGTTATGTTGTATATAGTGATGCTTCTAAACAAGGGTTGGGTTGCGTTCTAATGCAACATGGAAAATTTATTGCATATGCTTCTCGACAACTCAAACCACATGAGTTAAACTACCCAACACATGATTTAGAGTTGGCGGCAGTTATTTTTGCTCTTAAGATATGGAGGCATTATCTTTATAGAGAGACATGTCACATTTTTACGGATCACAAGAGTTTGAAATATCTTCTTACATAAAAAGAGTTAAATTTACGCCAAAGAAGGTGGATGGAGTTACTAAAGGACTATGATTGCATCATTGATTATCATCCGGGTAAAGCTAATGTGGTTGCAGATTTATGGATTCCCCAACTATAGGGCTCGTTCTCTTCCTACTGACTTTCATGTTGAAGATTTTTGGAAACAGATAACTGAAGAAGATCGATTGGTCTAGAGTACAGCCAAAGGAAGTTCAATCCAAAATCCTATCATGTGCTTTGTCCATCGCATGCTTAATAACAGCTTTAGTCGACGAAGTGTCAGTGATGGAGCCGTCTCAGAGGGGGAATTATTCTTGATTCACAGCATGTTCCACAGGACACAGGTCAATGTTGGCGCCTTCCTCATTCGTCGTCTTCAACGCCGTACTACTCTTCGGAGCTATAGCATCAGTATGGGCGCCCTTATCACGCCAATAGCTCAACATTTCAGACTAGACCTGGATGATCTTGAAGCTGTTCTAGGAATTTCCCACCTCAATCGACGAACCATTCTGGCCATGGGCCTCGTCAAGATCAACAATGCAGGGGTTAAAGTTTTTATTTTTAAAGTGAGTGATTTGGAGGTGCCTTGCAGTGATCGAAATGCTTTTACACCAATTAATCATGATAATTGGTTACTTTTTAGACAGGTCATAGCTCCAGTAATACCACATGCACGATCATCTACCTCTGTCAGACAGCCACACCAAGATCAAACCTTCTCCTGGTTGGATTCTATTGATTATGCGACAGCTCAATACTACTTTCAGCAGCCTTAGGAATTCTAGGCTGCATCACCGTCAGCTTCCCAATATGCCACATCAGTCCATTCACCTTATATGCTAGTGCCTTCGCCGATTTCATTTTCTGCACATGAGAGCTCTTCTGATTCTTCATTTACCGGCCACTCCTTATAAGGAACGCGATCCGATGAAAGTATCTGCCCCTTTACAGGAACCTGGGTAGAATCACTATATAGCACCGGAGCCCACTTTTAATTCAGCCCCAGAGCAGACTTACTATCCACCTCCGCCACGTCAACCTGACTATGCTTCCATGCAAAACTTATGGGAATCCATGTATGATGAGCAACTTCGTTAGGCAGGGGAGTTCCACGCTTTTCAGGAAGAGCAACTTCGTCAAGCAGGAGAGTTGCACGCTATTCAAGAAGAGCAACATCGACAGGCCCAAGAGTTGACCAACATTCGAGCTGACTTTAGCAATATGGATGATCGTCAGGGTCGCTTCGAATCCCTCCAGAATCAGCATGTTCGCACGACGAGGCGCATCCATGAGTATCATATGCGCCAAGGACATCTCGGCTACCATCCACCATCGCCATCTCACAGACAGTAAATCCGGTTGTGTATTGTCTCTTTTTCTTTATTTTCATTTCTTTATTTTTCCTCTTTATTGAGTATGTATCACTTTCCCTTGCTAGCTTAACACTTAGGACAGTGTCTAGTTCAAGCTTGGGGGAGTTTGTATTTCATGCATTGCATATTTCTTTCTTTTTATTTGCTTATGTTTGCATGTATTTCCAAAAATCCAAAAAAATTGAAAAATTGAAAAAAAAAATTCCCAAAAATACCATTGCATGCATTTATTTTTGCTACCATCTTACTAACTTTTGTCTTACTATTTTAATTATCTTCAAGTAAAAGTTCAAAGACATGTCGTTAACTGATGAAATTTGAATGCTTTTCTTTCTTATCACTTACTATTTTAGTATCAAACTTATGGACTATGTGCCTATGCTAAGTAGAATTATGAATGACTAGACAACGAAATCATATTCATGCCTTTTTATTTCTTTTAAGTCTTGATTAATTTTTAATGTAATTTGTTCATGGCATGCATCATTTTTAGTCATTTTAGTCCTAATTCCGGATTTATCGAATTTATTTATTAATTCTCTGAATATTTTAATTGTGGATGGATTAATTAAATTTTGATACTTATTTTGCAGGAAGAATCAAATACATGATTATCCAAGGATTATATTTGATAAGAATGGACGTATCGGCCGAAAATTCCAACTCCAATGATCAAATTGGCCGATAAATCAAAGATCTATCTTTATTGACCGAGATTTGTGGGCGCAAATGACTTTGTGGCCGAGATTCGAAAGGAATATAAAGTTTATCAGCTGATACAAAGCTATTATCGCCCGATAAATCCAACTCTATCTTATCGCCCAGGTACTCTAGCTTATCCCCCGAGAACTCCAATGTTTCGATCAATACAAAGCAGCATATCGGCTAATAACTCCATGCCCATTAAGTTTATCGGCCGCAAAATAAAATCCTATCCTTAACCAATTTTAGCTTTGCGGCTGATAACTTCAATCCTTCGGTGCAAATTCGATTTTGTGGCCGAGATTCACAGAGGATATCATTATGTGCAAAATGAAGTGGATAAAATTTATCATCCGTGAATCTTTTAT
Organism: Pontederia crassipes; assembly: GCA_030549335.1. Taxonomy (NCBI): domain Eukaryota; kingdom Viridiplantae; phylum Streptophyta; class Magnoliopsida; order Commelinales; family Pontederiaceae; genus Pontederia; species Pontederia crassipes. The sequence continues at coordinate 74,551,576 of CM060194.1, read as the reverse complement.
CGTCAAATTGGATAGAGTCGTAAGCCACTTGAGTTTATCTCACGAAATTAAAGTCGACCGTACGACGTTACGGTCGGAATCAAATTGAAGGCCGTCCGCACCTATAAGTACGTGAAGAATCCATCGTTCCAATTGGTGCTCTGAAGTTCAGGTTTCTTCCACGATGAGTCGAGAGTCTACAGGCTTCGACCAAAAGGAGAGAGGTGCGAGGGCTGGAAGTTGATCGCGACCCTGATCAAGTCCGAGAGGCTGCCCGACTGTTTGCCCAATTCGAGAGCTCTACTTCTATTTTGGGTGTAATTCTTCCAATTATTATTGTTATTTTATTATTATCTCTCCAAAATTTCTAGGATGAACTCCATGTCTTCAGGATTATTATTTTAGGAGATTATTAATTGAAGGGAAATATTTGATCCTATTTTATTTGTTTTAATCTTTTCTGATTAATTATTAATTGTGCTTAGTGCTTTTATGTTAGTTAATTGGATTTCTGAATTAGGCTATATCAGTTTGTGGAGTGTTTAATTTCATAATTCATGATACTAATTTTAATTAATTTTATCTGAAATTAATAATTGACATAAATTTGATAACTAGTATGTGGAGAATCAAGTTTGTGTGGTCTATTAATCTATACCAATTTGTGGAGTGATTAATAGTTTAGTAAATCTAATTTAATGTATCTTAATTTTTATATAATTTTGAGGGTACCAGTCGTGGAGACTTCAATTCTTATTAAATTAAGATAGTTCTATATGATTAGATTGAGGGATGTCAGTCGTGGAGACCGCAAGATAATCATGTTAGATTACTTTAGGGAGACTCTAATTCATCTTTAAAGATTAAATTTATCTTTTATGATTTAAATGTTTATCCTGATCTATTTTCATCCTAAGGCCTAACTTCAATAACACTACATTATCTTATCCTGTTTTCTTTATTTTATTTTACTTTTACAAAACTTATTTCCAAAAATTCATATTTTTCTTCTCTTATTAATTTATAAATTCATATATTGAATTAATAATATTCCTCGTGGGTTCGACACTCTTTACTCTTATTACCATATTACTTGAGCGACTAGTGCACTTGCTAGAGATTTTATTTTACTACATCATCATACGCATCAATATATATCATTATAAGAAAAGTTGAGTGTTAGGGGAGTAAAATTGATTTTACAACTTATTTTATAACTTTTCCGCAACTTATACATTTTTCATATTTCTTGATTTGTCTTCATAAAAAAGGAGGAGATTGTTGGATCTAAGTTTTAGAGATATATAAAATTATATTTTGATGATACAAATCTCGAAAGATTAAAGTTAAAATGCTGAAAAAATTTAAAGAAAACGGGATAACTTTATGCACTACACTTTGATTAAATAATTAACTACGATCATTAGATTTTGGATTAGTCATAAATTGTAGATAATTCTATTAGCTTTCCATAGAATAAAAAATCATCTCATTTGGATAACTGTGCAAAACGTTATGCTTAAAATAGTGCTGAGCGATCGAGCTGCCAACTGGAAAATATGTCGACCGGTCAGGAACACAGGTCGACCGGTTCAGAATATCAGTCAACCGGTCCAGAACACAGGTCGATCGGTCAGTGCAAAGAATTTCAACCAGTAGAATGTCGAGACTGTACCGGTCGAGATACCGGTTGACCGGTCCAAGACACAGGTCGACCGAACAGTGGAGAATTCGCCAACGGTCACATTTTTCATAAAAGAAAGTGTACCGGTCGACCGGTTCATATGTGTGATCAGTCGGCCTTCGAGTCAAATGAACAGTAATGATCAAATTTGAAGGAGAAAAGTGTGGAATGATTTTTGGATGACTTTCTCACTTGCAGAAGCCTATAAAAGGAGTGTCAAAGCCAAAAGGAAGTGCACTCATTCAAGCATTCAAGAAAAACTTCAAATTATCAAAAGAAGACATTCTTCTTGAAGTTTTCATTTTTAGTTTTCTCTTCTTCTCTTGTGAGCTTAACTTTGTAAAAGAGAGAAATATTTTATTTAGAAAAATACTGAAAGAGCTCCTGTGTAAAAAATGTTCAAAATCTTACCTCTTGAGCGAGAGAAAAGATTTGCTTCATAGGAGGAGAGATTGCCTTGCCTCTCGAAGCGGAGAAAAGATGGTTGATGTAAATGGCATTCTTCCTTGCCCCATTTGGAATTAAGGAAGAGTTTTAGTGGAATCTGCGATGGTCTCGAGGTCGAAAAGTCGGAGCGAGGACGTAGGCCAAGGTATGACCGAACCTCGTCAACAACCACCGTGTGTTTGCGTTTGATTTTTTCTTTCTCTCCCTCTAACATTGAATTTATGATCTGAATTGTAAAAGATTTAAGAATCGATTTTAAGCTTCCGCGATGATTTTTGTGAAATTGACATTTTTGAATTGAACACCAATTCACCCCCACCCCCCCCCCCCCCCTCTTAGTGCCCTTTTGATCCTACATAGGTCGCATCCTATAAAAATCAAATTTGATGGTTAACATCCTCAACTTTGAAATTGATGTGATATCGAACTTGTTCTGTGTAGCTACCCACATTTCAAATGCCGTTTGGTAAACCTCAAATTCATACATAAGAGAGTCTTCCATTGTACTCGACAACAGAATGAGAGTAATGCGACTCTTCTTGGACCAAGTCTCAAATGCTTCAGCATCCCTTCTATGATAGACGGTATTACCAGGTGCTGGTCGTGGCATGACATCTTTGATGGTCTTTAAAACATCTTGTTCCTCTAAGAGATACTGAACTTTTCGATGCCAAATATCATAATTTTCACCGTTCAATTTATTCTCTTTATTCAGGTCGACAATTATATGCTATGATCAATAGTCTAGGTTCATTAAGAAAAGATGAAGAATATATGTTATGCATGTCTTAATTTATCACAAACATTTAAAATAATAAATAACATAATGCAATGGTAATGACATCAAGAGGTTGCTACGCTCCCGCTCATCTCCCACTATCCCAAGAATAATTACCATTTATTAAATTAATAATGTAACAAATCGTTTCCAAATTTTGGATTAACAAATAATCCAAACATATCATGGCTTATGCTTTCTCAAGTAATTAGACATACTAATTTCATTTTCTATATCTAAGTAATTTAGAGAAAATTAGCATAAATTTATTTCTCTAAGTTTGATGAAACATGATTATCCATTACGAAAAAACATGATGGTGGAGAAAATTAAATGGCATGCTTTTCTTTTGTATTTTCCACTAAGAGAAAAAATAACTAGGTAAATCGGACACACGATAAAATTTTCAAAACATGCATGCCTCTGAAAAATTTATATACAATTAATTATATCCTAGTGGGCCGCGAGCCTGCTCACAGCTCTGGGGCGCGAGCCCGCGCTTGGCCGCTGGGCCACTAGCCTGCGCTTGGCCGCTGGGCCACTAGCCTGCGCGCATCACTAGGCTGCACTTGGGCGCGTGCGTTCGGGCTGTGAGTCCGATCGCGCTGTGTTGGCCGTGAGAGCACTCTCCGCCGCTAGGCTATGCGCTTGCCTGCGTGCCCGCGCACAACGCTGGTCCGCGAACTCGCACTTCGCCACCGACCGCGCGCCTGCGTGTGCTGCTGGGCCATGAGCCCGGGAGCGCCTGCGCGCAGCTAGGCCACGTGCCAATGCGCGTCCAACAGGCCACGCACGGGGCCGTTCGTTTACCCTTTTTTTTACAGCCGAGAGGTCTTCTCTCCTCTTTTTTTATAAATAAAATTAAAAAAAAATTCTATAGTAACTGACATGACTCTGATCCAATTGTAGAACTTAATAAAATATAATAATATGAAAGTTTATGGAGTATCTTAATTGCGGAAGTTAATCGTCCATACGATTTTTCTACGAATAAATTACTAGTTGCACTCGTACACATGGACGAGAATTAAATTACATGAAAATTGAACACAATACTACGACTCAAATGCAAAAAAAAAAAAAGACAAAGCATTTAGATGGCCAACACACCTCAACCATGGGGCCTTGTCTTCGCTAGCCCATGGGGCATCACCTTAGTGCTCTTTTTATAGAGGTGCACAAAAGGCCAAGCACCAAGGGGAGAAGGTCATGCCACTGCACGGCCTGAGACCATGCCAAGGCATGCGATGCCATGCGATGGCATGGCCTTGAACTAGGCCAGCAGATTTGACCATGCGCCATGCCTGGCATGGTCGATGAACCATGTCAAGCATGGCTCGTAGCGGCCAACAATGTTAAAAAAATAGTTATCACGTCTGACAAGTGCACACAGTTCAAAGTTCAAAAATAAAGGACAGAAGCCTCGAACTTTTTGCGACTTTAATTGGTCCAATCTTCGGATAATATTTTCTCACTTCATTGTTATCATAATTATGAACTATCGGCCAAATTCTGATAACAATGAAGTGAGAAAATATTATGATAACAATTATGATAACAATTATGATAATATTTTCTGTCCACTCACCAAAGCCAAACCGTTGGGTCCGAAAAAAAACCACAGATTTAGTGCCCAACCCCAGTGTGATGTTTGTACATGCATCCGCGCATCCTTAATGGACCAACTTCTACGAACCAGAGCAGCCACCAGGGCTGCCACCCTCGCCTGCGGCCTGCCCACCTGCTCGCTTGCTTCCTTACTTTTTGTGCTTATAAATTGGAGACCTCCATCCCTCTATTCTATCACAAAACATCAATCGATCTGCATCTAGCTGACTTGTTTATTTTAGGTCGATTCATACGGTCCTCTACGTACTCCAATGGCGCCGGTCACAATGCATCAGCAAGATGAGGTCTCCATCACTTCTGAGCAGCTCCTTCAAGCTCAGACTCACGTTTTCCACCACATGTTCGCCCTCTCCGGCTGCACCGCTCTCAAATGCGCCATCGAGCTCGGCATCCCCGAAGCCATCCACGCACACGGCGGTGGCCCTGTCACGCTCCCGGAGCTCGCTTCCTCCCTCTGCATCCCTGCTTCAAAAACTTCTTCCCTCGGCCGGCTCATGCGCCTCCTCGCTCAGATGGGCTACTTTGCAACTTCCCTAGCGGCGGGAGTTGCAGGCGCCGGCGAGGACGCGATGACGAATGCTGCTTACTCGCTCACACCCAATTCCATGGTGCTCGTCAAGGAAAGCGCCGTTTCACTTTTCTCCTTGGTGCTCCTCTGGCTCGACTCTTTCACGGTCTCCATCTCTAACGCGTACAGCTCTTGGTACCGACACGACGGGACCGAGACGCCATTCGAGCTGGACAAGGGCGATGACGTCTGGAAGTTCGCCTCCATGAACACCGGATACAACCGTCTGTTCAACGCGGCCATGGCCTCGGAGACTCGCCTCGACATGAAGGCCACGCTGACAGGTGCAAGGACGCGTTCCAGGGGATCAGGACCTTGGTGGACGTCGGCGGCGGGCACGGGATGTCCACGAGGATGATCGCTGAGGCGTTCCCGGAGATCAAATGCACCCTATACGACCTCCCTCACGTCATCGCTGATGCGCCCAAGAGCTCACTCGTGGAAGCAGTGGCAGGAAGCATGTTCGACCATGTCCCCAAGGCCGATGCTGTATTCATGAAGGTGAGGCCATAAGCATGCATTGCACGCACATAAAAATAAGCTTCAAATGAATGGATGCTTTTATCTGACTTTGTAACGTTAAACGAGTGCAGAATATATTGCACGACTGGAGCGACGAAGACTGCGTGAAGATACTGAGGCAATGCAAAGAAGCCATTCCGAGCAGGGAGGAAGGCGGCAAGGTCATCGTTGTGAACATAGTGATCAACAATGGCGATGGTGAAGACGTCGAGTACTCGAAGAGGCTGAGGGAGACGCAGCTCTTCTCCGACATGGCGATGGTTTTAATAGGCGGAGCGGAGCGGGACGTGCGCGAGTGGAGCAAGATCTTTGCCGAAGCGGGCTTCAGCGAGTACAAGTTCACGTCATCTGGAGTTCGCTCCTTGATTGAACTCTTCCCTTGAACCAAAAAATATATATACCTACAGATCACTCTGACTACCACTGATCTGCTACAATAAATCAGAATTTGATCGTTTGTTCAAAACGTAATCACTTTTCAGTTTAATCCCATTCTCAACTTTTATGTTAATTCTTCTTTTCTTTCACATATTATTTTTTGGAATAAATATTATTTATAAAAAATACATTATACCGTAATATTAGGATATATATTTTTATGCATCATTTAATAAATTTTGTAGGCTTAATTTAAACTTTTCAGCTCCATATTATCATCTTATTAAACAAACTTTGTAAGATTAGTTTTAATTTTTAAATTCAAACTTTTTTAAATTAGTTAAATTAGTTTTAATAAAAAGGAAAGATTAATCATTTAAATTGAGATATTTAATTTAAATTATTTTTAAATTCCTAAAATAACAAATTGTCTTTTAAAAATGAATTATTATTTGCAGAGGTAAAAGTACAAGAGCTCGCGACAAGTGACAAAATATTATTTATTTTAATTTAAATAACAAATTATATTTTAAAAATTTGCTTCTAATCAAATAATGATAATAAATTTAATCTTCATTTATTTTTTTACCTGATATAAAAAATGATTATAAGATAATTTTTATTTTTTTTATTTTAATCATAGTCAAATTGATAAAAAAAAGTTTAATTTTTATTTGACTCAAATTATAATCTTTAGTTTAAATTATTTTTAAATTCCGAAAATAATAAACTATCTTTTAAACAGAAACTATTATTTACCCACACATTATATTTTTCTAAAGAAAATATAATTTATTTTAATCATACAGGAATTGATAAAAAGAAAAGATTATTTTTAATCAAATTAAATTATTTTAAATTATATTTTAAGAAAATATGTTTGAAATAAAATTATTTTTTTATAAATTTAATCTTTTTTATTTTTATTGCCTTATATAAAAAAACTATTGTAAGATAATTTTTATTTAAATATTTTGGATTATATTTATATATTTTTATTTATATAATTTTTTATATATTTAAAAATTAATTGAAGTACTATTGAACTTTGAGAAAAAAATCAAATATAAAAAAGGACATAAATTAAATTTAAAAGATAAGAAGACATTTAGGGTCTGTTTGGATTGAGGGTTATGAAAGGGTGGGGTGGAATATGAGGGAATGAAATTAGTTAAACCATGTTTGGATATATTTTTTATTTAAGTTAAGAGGAGTGTTGTAGAATAGTTAAGCCCTCTAAACACTACATTTTTCATTCCACCAAATTAGTGGAATGAGGAGGGTTAAATTAATTTAGATCAAATTAACATCTTTCCTTTTTTTATTATCAAATTCAATTATTTCTCTTCTTACCAAATTAAACCACTTCTCTCTCTCATTGATATATATCATCATATATTATCCTTTTTCTAATACATCATCATATATTATAAATATAAATTTTTTTCAAAATAAACAAAAATATACTATTTAAAAATAATTAAATATTAATATAATATATTCAATCAGGTCGGGACGTAAAACTTGGATTCGTTCCCGACCCGGCCGAGTGTCAAAAAAATGAGACTCGATCTTGACTCCGTTATCCATTGGGTCGGGAAAAAATTTGAAAAATCTAAGTCGGTACGGGCGAGGGCGATCAGGTCATTCCGGTTTATGCTCACCCCTAATTAACTATTAGAAATACTTTAAAGATATAACGAAGGATAAAAATGACTTTTATACAAATAAAAACTTTGTTATCTTACCCCACATCTTATATAATTTATTATCCAAACATGAAATTTCTAATGACACACCATGCTACCCCACCCCATCACTCATCATACCACCCCATCCCATCCCTCCATTAGTTATTTGCCAAACAGACCTAAAATATTTCTTATACTATGAAAAAGCTAAAAGTATTCAAGAAGTACTAAATGACTACAATATATCTAAATATTTCTTATACTATTAACTCACAATTTTTAACTGTTTATTCATGTCAAAATTTGGTAGACTTAGTGTAGGAGTAGGCCAAAGTCTCATAGATCGGAAATTCGAACCATAAAAGGCCCGATGTTATTGGGCCCAACAAAAGGTCCCGACATTTGGGTGGCCCAGACGTGTCCCGGGATCGGTTAGCAGAAAGGTCCGATATCGTCAAATACAATTGTATATATCTTCGTCGTCAGTCAGTTTGGAAGTCAGGGCCAGGGAGACAAAGTAAATGAGATTGCTAGAAACTTTTATCAGCAATTTCTACCACTTGAGCCGATGATTCAAACCGATGATATGTAATCCGACAGTACTGTACAATATATAAATCATTCATTACACATAATCCTCGTGAAGAAATAAGCAATGACTATGTATGTACACAGTACACAGTTCCAATTAATTACATACGGAATTCAAACATCTCAGATAATTAATATGCTAACTACACATATTTGCTAGGAAACGCAGATCAACCTTTATTTATTTTGGCATCACGAACGTCTGATCAGCACTGTTACGGATGCTAACGACCAAGCCTGAGCTCCAGATCGATCTCCCCTTCTTCCGCAGCATGCGATGCGCGGCCGCCGATGCCCAAACTCAAGCGCAACTCCTCGCCGTAGAAACTCAACTCCTGTGGCATTCCGGAGCTCATGTAAGCGTCAGCGTCGCCCCTGACAGCAGCTCTCACGTCCATACCGCCAGATGTTGACGACGTGTGCACGTCTGCGCAATTCCTCCACGACGTCGACGCGGCCGGCGGAGAAGGCCAGTAGCAGGCGTCGTTGGAACAGTAGTAAGTGGAATCGGCGTCGTTGTTGAGGTATCCGTAGCCTGCGGCACCGGTCTCGGGCACCGCCTTTGGCTGTGTTGGAGATGGACGTTGACGATCTCTTCGATGGATGTTCATGTGGCCTCCCAGCGCCTGCGCATTGGAGAAGCCCATCTTGCAGAAGGTGCACTCGTAGTATGCCCTTCCACGAGTTTGCTCGCCGGGGGTTGCCATCACATCGGTGCTCTTTGCCTTTGAACCCTTGTTATGATGACCTGCCATTATGATGGCTCAAGCGTGCGTACTGCTGTCCTACTGGGAGCAAGAATATTGGATGAACCGATGAAGAGTAGTGGATCGATGAATGAATAGCGCTGACGCATCGTACGCATTTATATAGGATATGGTTGGAGTACGTACCGCAAAGGGGAACGGGGCATGGTGAGAAGGAACAAGTTAACTGAATGAGCGAGAGAAAGATAATGTGGTCGGTGGTGTATATGTTTTGTTTTTCTTTATTAGGCTTGTCTAATCTATTGAAGAAATTAATCTCCCCCAAAAACACTATCTAATGTGAGATTGGAGCTTGAGCGTCATAATACAATTAATTTATAAGCATTTAGAAGACAATCTTATGTATGGGATTTGTTCTGGATATGTCAATGTCCTTGTTTTCTGTCAAATTAATTCAAGAAAAGTATCTTGTTGGATACTTTTAAAGAGCAAAATAGATACTGAAACCAGCTAATGAGGCATATAGTATTGAAAAAAAAATCCTTTATGTGATTTTAATAATATTTTTATACCAAATAATACTAAAAAGAGAAAAAAGTAGAAATAACATATAGTTTCATATACCACAATTATGTAATTTAACAGTATTTCCTCAAATTTGGTTTGATGGCCTAGCTAGTAATAATAATTTCTCATTTGTTTAATAAAAAAACAATTTTGATTGTTACAATTAGTTAATTAGTTATACTAGTCGTCATCAAATCATGACAAAAAATAGCAAACTCATATTCAACAGTCCTAATATTTTCTTATATATTATCTTAGACGATTACATTAATCTAACGCATTAACCCATGCATCGACTCGTTTTACGGGATTAATTAATTAGCTTTTGAATCTTTACCAGATCAGCTGCACTCATTGATCCATTTGGAGGGCAGAGATAAGAAAGAAAAAAATGACTATATGAGGACGTTAGCCACGTTGCATGACTCGTATGAGTGTTCCAAGTTGGAAAATCGGAAATGCATGCTTAAAATGTGAAATGAACATTTTCCAAGATTTCGGACACACACACACACACACATATATATATATATATATATATATAATTATTTTCCAGATTAATTGATTTGATATATCGAGTCACACGAGTCCGTCCTCTCATGCCATATATATATACAAGCACATAAACAATTGGCGTCTAAAGTTTTAAGCCTTAAGTTATATAAGGTAAAAAAAACATGTGATTAAGTTGCGATAGCACAAGATAGACTGAATTGTCATATAAGATTATGAATATGTATTACGTGTTTCAACATTAAGAGACCGTGAATCTAAAACTTACGAATTTATTTATGTACATGTAGCATATGAGATCCACATATGTGTGTTACTACATGAATCAATGAATTGTATATTCTTTTCATATTAATTTGCAATTTCATTAGCAAGCGTCAGATGGTAAAACCAAGCAAGGAAGAATGCACTAATCATGGAATCCACGCTTAGAGGTGTGACTCTATCTCAAGGGTGGCCTTTCCACCACCCACCGTTATTTTCATGCACGTAGGCAAGCACATAATACGCTTTATGAACTTGAGGATTAAGAGGAAAAAAAAAAGATATGAAAAAAAAAACGCGTGATATGGGCGGTACGTAAACCCCCTAAAATCAATTTCCATATATGATATTTTTTGGGCAGTGCGATGTATATATATAGATATACTTTGAGACGTTTCGTTTGTGTTGATTAAAAGTGTGATATCACGAACTATCTATGAAAAGGATTGGCCGGCGAAATTGTTAGGCGAGTCGCGTTTGAGCTGTGCCTGATTTAACATTTCACACGGCGTGGAAGCTGCCCCTTGTCTTTTGGACAATAAAGTGTGACAGAATTAAGCTTTGTATGAATTAATAGTAAAAATGTCGATACCCTCCCCTATATATATGTTGGTTGTTTGCCGACTTTGAGACATTTATGAAGTGCTGCATGTACGTGGGCCTTGGTGTACATATTCCGATGAGTGGACCAGTAATAGCCCCCACTCCCCACAAATATATTGTGCTCGACATCACAATAGAGTAGATATTAATTATTTCAATCATTGATCAGTAAATTAATAGTTGAGATGTGTTCATCATTCTTTCAAAGCGAAAGATGTTATGAAGGTACATTAATTATATATATATATATATATTCACGAGGGATATGAGCACATTTGAATGGTTGATTAGTAGATCAAGAATTAAGATAAATCACACATTTAAATAATAAATTTTAATCATTTGTCATATTTATTATTGATAAGTGGCACTCAATATCCCTCGAAAGCAGGAGAACACATAATTAAAACAAAAAATTTAGCCTTGTTGAGTTCAAGTTCATTGATGTGTCACTTGAAAGAGTTTGATGGGAAAAGTATTTGCATCCGGCTGCTTGCTACGATTATAATGGGCTGGGTCAAAGGCCTCGAACTTTTTGTTGCCATTCTTTTAGCTGGATCTCTTAAATCTTATTTATTTACTTATTCATCGTTTTCATCTCTTGTGTAACGTGGGTGGATTTATTAATCTATACTATATTAAAAGCAAAGTAGTTTACAAGGAGGTGATGACACTTGGCAAAAACACAAATTGCCAAGTGTCCTTACAATTGTCAATTAAAATTTATTTTTATCATAATGTGTTTATATATATATATATATATATATATATATATATATATATATATATATATATAATAAAGAGAGAGGGGTATGATAACCGTCTCAAGCAATACATTATTCATGTAATATTTATTCAAAATAAATTACTATATACTTTTATCATCTATATATTATATTAAAATATGACTACATAGTTTTGATAACATATATACGGTTGTCCCTAATAATATTATATGCCATTCATATAATCGCTATATACGGTTGTCTGTAATTTTATATAGATTGTAATTATATATATAAATTTTAAGATTGTAATTATATAATTTTGAACATACGGTTGTCCCTAATAATTTTAAATATAAATTTAATTTGCATATTATATAATTATATTAATTGAAGTAGTGGATAAGTGAGTCATAACCATTAGTGTAATTAAAATATTTTATAATTATATTAATTGGAGTACTGTGATATCAATCATAGGAGTAGTGGATATTAACAATCCATAACCATCCATATAACTAAAATTTCCTCCACCCATGCACAACCACCTATAAATACTCTACGTGTCATACACCTTAAATAATGCATGGAGGAAATGCTTCATGTCATCCTTCATGGTGAGCAGAGATGCATGCATGTGCAAGTGATATGAGCGTCGGAAAAGGAGCTGCGTTTTGACGAAATGACATGTATGTATTGGCAATGAGGTAAAAAAAATTTATTATTCGTATCCATAGTTATTTGTCAAGCATGGACTCCCTAGCATGAACTGGGTTTAGTTTTTTTTTTGTGTAAAAATATCATTTTAGTTTTGCCTTCATCATCTATTCATTTTTTTATACAAATTAATTTCTTATAAAAGAATCCTCTTAATTAAGATGTTTTAGAATACTGTCATAACTCTTTTAAGTTTTTTTTTTTCTAGAAAGAATATTTTTATTTCTCTTAGACATTATCACGTGTAATTACATTTTAACATAAAGTTATTTATTCTTAAAGTACTATTGCTGTACAAGTGCAATAATTTTTATAGTATATTAATTACTTCTTTAACGCTAGATTTGTAGCATTACTTTATTATCATTAGATTATTATATATTATAAAATATTAATTATGACATTTCATGACTTTATCTAAAGTAATATGTGCATAAATGTGTTGTATTGAACTCATGTAGCACTAGAAGAATGCACGCATTCTAACGTGTTGAGTTGAATGGATGATTATACGTGAAATTGTTTACATGTATACTAACATTTCAAAATCATTTCAGGTGCTTGCAAGAAATAGGAGAACTTACATGGAGCCGATAGATGCCACCATTTAATTGTTTTTAATTGATTGTTATTGAGAAAATTCTATATAAAAAATAATTGTTAATTTTAGTTATTTAGTTTTATTCTGCAATTTTATAGAGAATTGCTCTAAAAAACATGTATAAATTGATCTTAAGTATAATGTGTCATTATGAAATTGCTTATATTTACAAAAAATATAAAGTAATATTATTTTAGTTGAAATAAATTTAGTTTATTTCCATGTGTCCATAATGCAAAAGTTAAAAACTTTTGAAAAAACTGAATAATATTTATACATGTAATTGATATAAACAATTTCTGGCACATAAAGATATGTATATATTAATTAGACAATAAAAAAAAGGTGAAACATGGGAAGAGAAGCTAAGTTAGTTATAACAAGAAAAGTGAATAATAGTTATAACAACTGATATGAATAAATAGAATTTGGCACATATAAAATTAGAGCACATAACAAGTCATGGAAAGAAAATTAATGGATAACTACACCACCCCTCAACATAGGAGACTGCTCATGTATGTTGAATAAATAATTTTATTAATGATTTTTTACAACTATACTATATTAAAAGGATCATTATTATAGTTAACAACATTAAAAATTATTATAATAATACATGGGAATAGTATCTAAATATTAAAATGCTCAAAAAAATAAAACTACTATTTATTTATTTTATTTTAATTCTTCTGCTTTGAGCATTAATTGATCATTGTTTTAAAAGGATTAATTTGATCAATCTTTTCTTATTATATCAATTTATATATTTATTGCGCAGTTAATTAGTAATTAAAAGATTGTTCAATAATTAATTATGAGAAATAGTTAGAGATTTCATTAACTATATAATATTAACTGCGTAATAACTGAATACCTAATTTATTTTTGGAATTTATATGCCTGAAATATTTTAAGACTTTTTAAAAATATTTTAGGCATAAAAAATAGAAAGTACCTAACAATAAAGTTATTACATAAGACAATATATATACCTATAATAAAATAATATTTATTATAAAAATATAAAAGTAGACACAATAAAAACATAAATTTTGGTTTGACAAAATATTTTATTGGTAAGAAAAATCAGAGTTTTGACTTAAAAAAATTGATAACATGAAGGAGTTGCTTGGTTTATATATTTTTATCTTTATAATAAAGAGGAAATAGTAATGAAGAAGAGAATGACATGATAGTTTATAAGTAAATATTATTTTATTTTTTATTTTTTAGATAACATATAAAATTACTCCAATTGCAATTAAATAAGATTCGGTTAATCACATTAATTAATTAAAGGTAAGATCAGGTTTTATAAAAAAATTGAAAGGAAGGGAAGAAATTAAAATGACACATTGCCACTCTTACCATTTAAGAGCAGTTTAAGAAATGGAATAACCATCATCATTTTTTGCACGCATATTTTCCATTTTCATCCTCCATTTTATATTGTTGAAGAATTTTCAAAATTCATAGGCAAAAGTCCTACAACAAGATCATGATTTGACATTTTTTTTGTTTTTATATTTCTCTATTTAATTTCTTTAGTAATAAAATTTATTCCTATCAATATTTTTATCTCATACTTCTAAATAATAATCTAATTGTAATATTTAATGGTTTTGATTGATCTAAATTGTATCTTTTATATAATTGGTTTAGTTAGGTTTGGTATCCATATTTTTTTTAGGGCATAGCCCATGAAGATAGTTTTTAATAACAAAAAATGAATATTTTATACAGTTATATTTCTATAGGATATTGTCCTTAAACTTTTCTTACTAATAATTAGTGTAAATTTAGCATACATTTGCCTAATTTATATATACGATAATAATAAAATAATAATAACAGTAATAATAATTTCATTTTTACTTAAATATATTTATATTTTATAGATTATGATATGTGATTATTATATTTATTTTTACCGCGCACAGCGCGGGTGTTACTCTAGTTACATTTGGATCTCTAGCAACCTAGTAAGAGTTAATTTGACATTTGCGATATGATCAAGTCCGTTCCCGTAAAATCTGTAGGGGAGAAAAATTGAGATTACACCAATTTGAACGGTTAATTAATATATATGCATTGATGTAACTAAACAGTTTTACACGTTCACTTCTTATGTTAGGATAGTGTCACTTCACTTATAACTCCATATGTTTGGATAACTTGCAAGCGGTGGTCATGCGAACACATCAAGTTAAATAAGTTGTAAGAAGCTACTATTTAATATTAACCTTGTAACGTATCTAACTTTTAAAGAAAATGAAAGACGGAAGAAAGGAAACGGCCGACAGGAGAGGAAATCCCTCCCCTGATCACGCCCATTTCCGAATTTGGCCGGCCAAAGGTCGGCCGAAGCTATATAGGGCATGAAGGGGAGCACCCTAACGCCCCTTCGAACCCTGTGCCACCGCTGCCCCTTTGTCTTCTTCTCCTTCCCCGATCCGGCCGACCGACGCACACACACGACGTGCGAAGCAGAGCAGGCGGCAAACAACTGATCCGACGCACCCTCGACGCGCGGTGACCCTTCCTCGACATGTGCGAGGGCCAGGCGAGTCCTTCCAGGCGACAGCGAACGGTTGACGACGTAGGACGACGAACAGTTCGCCGGAAAACATCAATAGTCGAACTAAGAAGGTACCTTAGCTTTCTAAATCCTTAGACGAAGAAATAGCGATTGTTTGATATGCGTGAATAGTCCATCATGATCCTAAAATTATTATCTACATGTTTCATATTCATATCGAGATGATATGATGGCCGGAAGGCCGCCGGAATCGCAAGAGAAATCCAACAACTCTGTTTTATCGTTAAGACCGGTTGATCGATAATGTTAATGGTCGACCGATCCACACACAGAACTCACACGAGTTCAGATTAATCGGTCGACCGGCTTCACCACAGTGGTCGATCGATTCACCTGTCAACAAACAGATCTGACTTCATGATCGGCCGACCAGGCATGCAAACGGTCGACCAATCCGACGCGCAGTACGCATCTCCATGACCTAACGACCGGTCAACCGACACCCAAGACGATCGACCGATCCTGGAGTAATCGGTCGACTGGCACTATGTGCACGATCGATCGATCCATAGACATCCAATCCAAGAACACAGTCGACCGATCCCAGAGGACCGATCGACCGGTGCCAGAGAACGGTCGACCGGTCCATCAGGAACGGTCGACCGGTTCGACAGTCAGACTCATCGGTCTGAACTAATCGGATTGACCCACTCAAATCATAATTGAGACTCTACCAGTTCGCCTATACTGGCTAAGCTCTATTGTCCAGAGATTAATCCATGTTGGATCCTAAATCATATATTTCATGATGACTAAACATAAATAAAGTAAAAGACAAAAATATAGGATTGCTATGTGCTACCCCCAAAGTTTAAAGCAAAGATCAGAATTAAAGCATAGGAGGGATAGGTAGTTAGCTGAGGAGACAGCGAAGCTACTGTCTTCAATGACCACTATTCCTAAGATTTTAGGTCTTCTCATACCTGTAATCTCGAATGAAGGGTGATGCAATGGTCACACTCCTTCCCCCAAAAATTATTGTATTGTGTCAGAGGGACATGTAACTAGCTGAGGAGACAGTGAACCTACATATTTCTTAATTGACCGATGTTCCTGGATTGTAAGAATTCTTCCACTTACTTCCGAACTGGGTGAGGTATTAGCACCCACCCCTTTCCCTTTATGGGTTTATTGACTTCAGAGATTCAGAGAGGCACCTCTAGCATCTCAACTAATAAAGTCGAGCTCGCATAGGACAACTAACTTTAAGGATATTATAGTAATATAAAAGACGTAGTACAACTCACAGTAAAGTAAGATAAAGCAGAGTATTGTAAAAGAAAGTAGAGAACATTGTAAAGTAAAGCATTGAGTATGGTACAATAAAGTATGGAACATGGCATAATAAAGATAATGCAGAGTAAAAATAAAGTATAGTCATAATAAAGAATAAGACATAATTATTGATATTGTCTAAGAATGAAGTATTGATCTATTATAGTCAATGTATTGCCATTAGGGTATAGTATTGTTCCTCTTTGATATATTGATTTTATGATTATCATTGATCCTTATTTCACCATCTATTTTGCTATTGTACTGGGCATTTTGCTCACGGGTATTCGATTTCCCTGTAATGAGATTTTACAGGTGAGAATGTTAACTGATGGAGGATGGAGGGCACAGAGCTTGGAGAACGCTGCACATAACTGACATATTGCTTAAATCTTTCCTTGCTACATTTTTTTCAAGTTGTGTTTAGAGACACCATGTTATTCCGCTCATCGAACTTCTCTTTCGCATATTAAACTTGATGCATTTTCGTACCTTATTATAAACTATGTTAACCACTTTTCACCTTGATGTTTAACGTTTAAACTTTCACATATTAGACTATATAAAGTATCAAATGTTTTCTTGAAATTCCACCGTTTGATCTTCCGTATTAATGTCTTTGATTATATTTTCTTATTTTATTAATGCCACGTAAGTCACATTGTTGAATGATCATAGTCAATAGTGTAGTAGACAGTATAGCGCTCCCGGGATCAACCTGACTGCCTACATGGCAGGAGGGACGATTTTGGGAGCGTTACAAACCTCCTCCACATATTTGGCAGTAAGAGTTAATTTGATCACTATTTTCGATCCCTAGCCTCCTTTAATTCAAGAATAAGCTAGCTTTTTTTGTGAAATGGTGATTTGTGTGGGAACTTTGTAATCAGATTTTGCTCCAATTGTTGAATACAATTTGGTTAACCCTTCCAACTTTGGAAAGCAAACGCCTTAAAATGATCATGTGTCTAAACATGATGTAATTTTTACATGTCCACCCTACGCATCTTACACCATTCCAATTAAACTATCTCCCAAACATCCTTTCACTCTGGATAATTTTAATTTTTATAATTTTCTATAAGATAAAGAGTATATGTGTATAATTTCACTCTTTTTTATTATTTTAATTTGTAAGTTTGTGTCATGAAAATTGACTGCATTCACTTGTAATAAAATAATTGGTTAGAGATATCATCAATTCGGATTTACATGGAAAAATAATTTTCTTGTCACGAGATAGATGTCATATATATATTGTGCCTTTAATTTTTAATATTTTATTGAAGGCCCATGTCTAATGGGATGCTAAACATAGAAGACAAATATTTGTAAAATATTCAATTAATTATTTTGTAATGTAGTGTTTATTCAATTTATCTTTATATCATGATATAAATTATTTTGTAATGTACTGTTTTATTTAAATGCCACTAAATAGAGAGGGACATCGATGAGTTTCATAGAAGGTATATAGAAATTGATATAGTGTCAGTTTCATATATCACTAAATAGAAGGTATATAAAAATTGGTATAGTGTCAGTTTCATATAACAAATTTTAGAAAAAATATTTAAACATAAATAAGTTGAGCATATTACTCAGATTACATAATAGAGAGTGACATCGATGAGTACTCAAAAATTTTGGATCCAATTTATTGTTTTGGATCATTTGTTAATTTTGTTGATATTGGATTTATGCATAAATCAATCTCCGACTATCCCAATTAATATGTGCAATTAATATATGCAAAAAATTCTTTATGCAACAACAAATGCAACAGTAATACAAGAACCAACAAATACTACAAGCTTAACATAAAAATAAATGAAAACGATGACGAGATATATGATGTGTGGTCAAGACGATGGTTATGATGAGGAGGGTGATGAGTAATATTTTTTATATAATTATTTCAAATTTTGTAACAATAAAATTTTATTACAATTATTATCAAATAAAATATATAAATTTATATTGAAATAATTTAAATTTATAATTTTATAATTATAAATTTTGTATAATTATTAAGTATATACACTTTAAATAATTCATAATAATATATCTTTAACTAAATTATTAATTTTCTAATGAATTTGGTTTTCTTTGCAATTTTCAACTGCATAAAAAATTTTGAAGGCCAACCTATCCATCGAAAGTTTCGAAGACCAGTGCCATCCTTCATAACTTACAAAGATTTTGTTTTTGACGCAACTAATATTAGAATATCTTGCAAACTTATTTGCAATGAGTGTTTTTCAAACAACACTACTTTTTCACTTAGAACTTCATATCTTTGGATAACTAGCAAGTGGCAGTCTTATTATGAATTAGAGATGAACTTTTGGACCATGTTCGATCGTCCAAACTAGGTTTGACCGTGATCCATATTGGGCCAGCACGGTCCAAAATCATGTCGTGCCGATAGGCACATCGGCAATTGGGTTGTGTCGGGTCATGCCGAGCCGAGCTACCCATGTTTTTTTCTTACTGTGAGTATTTATTAAATTAGAAAAATAAAAATAGAAAATGGGTCACATGATCTTTTCTGAAAGATTTAGATTAATAAAAAACAATAAAAAGATTATAATATATGATAATATGATTACTAGATATATAATGACATCTTTTTATATATGATTGAATTAACAAAATTATGATGTATGATTAAATATATGTATAATATAGTTATAAAGTTTATAATATATCATTAAATATTTAACTACATAATAAAAAATTCATGCTCGTCGGGCTAGGTTGTGTCATGCTAGACAGCCGGTCTAACGAAAAACCGTGCGTACCGCGTGCCGGTCCGCAGAGTCGTTCAACTTTGTTGTGAATGGTGATTGTGTGGGAATTTTATAATAAAATCTTGATTGAATTGTTGAATATCAATGTTGTAAAATCTAGATCGGACATAGATTTGAAATTTTTTAGGCCAAATTGAATTAGTCAGACCACTCCAACCCGAATGGTCAAATCAAATGACAATAAAATAATATAAAAATTTATTCAACTAGAATACTTATAAATATTTATTTGTTGATAATTACTATAATTACACATCAAAATATAATGATATTGCCACTATTTTCTTAATAAATAAAGGAATAAGATAGTTGTTTATATATATATATATACATACATAATTCAATCTTGAATATATAAATTAACATTTAAACTCATAATTTTTTGTTTACTTATTTATAATATTTTTATTTAAGACAAAGTGTTAAATCTAAACAAAATAAATAAAGTATTTAATATTTTGAATAGAGGATAAATTATTTATTTAAATTTTGTTTCAACATTCAAATATAGTAAAAAAATATGACTTTGATAAAGAAAGTGAATAAAATAAATTGGTATGAATTGATTTTGCCAAACATATAATGCTCAAGTCATAGGTGTCCACCATATATTTTTAGAGTAAAGATTTATTAAGCTAGTTCAACATCTTGTCCGATTCAATAGTACAATTTGGGTTAAGCCTTCCAACTTTTCAAAATAATGCTCTAAAATTATTCTAAACATGATATACTTTTTATGTGTTAGTCCCATGCATCTCAAACCATCCCATTTAAACTGTCTCCTAAACACCCTAAGTTAAGTAAGGCTTTTTTTTAAAGATTGACAGAGTTAGCTCAACTTTACTAATTGGGTTAATAATACATTTATTTTTATATCAAATTAAGATGTTCTAATTAGTATTAATAAAGAAATAATGTGTTGTATGGTAGTGCCACATGGGCCACCCATTTAATAATCAAATACTTAATTTATTTTGTTCATATTCATCATATGATATCATTATATTTGATTCTAAATTAAATTTAAGAATCACGTCAACATAATCACATAGGTTAGCTTGGCCAAAGTATGCTCCATGCCTCCATGTACCACCAATGAGCATTTTCGAGAATAAGCACACTATAATGACAATTAACTTTATTTCTTATCATATGCGAGAACATGTACAATATTTGAAGGATTTTATTTTCGAAAAGTACCTAACTTTACTTCATGAAATATTATGTCAATTTGAAACATACACCAAGTATAAGAGTTTACTTCTTAACTTAACTTTGATTAATGACAAGAATATGTTCTTAAAACTTTTAAATACACATTATCTATCATCAATACACCAAACATTTTTAGAGTAAACATTTGTTAAGCTAGTTCAACAACTTGTCCGATTCAATAGTACAATTTGGGTTAAGCTTTCCAACTTTAAAAGACAATACCCTAAAATTATTCTAAACATGATATAATTTTTATGTTTTAGTTCCATGCATCTCAAATCATCCCATTTAAACTGTCTCCCAAACACCCTAAGTTAAGTAAGACTTTTTTTTTAAAGATTGATAGAGTTAGCTCAACTTTACTAATTGGATTAATAATACGTTTATTTTTATTTCAAATTAAGATGTTCTAATTATTATTAATAAACAAATAATGTGTTGTATGGTAGTGCCGCATGGGCCATCCATTTACTAATCAAATACTTAATTTATTTTTTCATATTCATATATCATTATATTTGATTCTAAATTAAATTTAAGAATCACGTCAGCATAATCACATAGGTTAGCTTGGTCGAAGTATTCTCCATGTACCACCAATGAGCATTTTTTAGAATAAGCACACTATAATGACAATTAACTTTATTCTTATCATATGGAGAACATGTACCATATTTGAAGGATTTTATTTTCGAAAATTACCTAACTTTAATTCATAAAATATTATGTCAATTTGAAACACATACACAAGTGTAAGAGTTTACTTCTTAACTTAACTTTGATTAATGATAAGAATATGTTCATCAATAGACCAAACATTTATATACATTATCTATCATCAATACACCAAACATTTATATCAAACAAATTTCATCTTTTAAACTTAATCATGACTAAGCATGACAATTTGACGCCTAGATGATCATCAAACATCATACAAGGTTCCATATGCACATGGTATAAAAGTGCACAAAATTCTAAAGCACTATATATTAGCACCTCAATACATTTGAAATGTATATAAATATTAAAAATCATAATATTAACATGATTAACTATAACAAAAGGTGACATAAATAATGTAGTACACCAATTTTCAAATTAGGGAAATATAACATATACAATAGGCCTTCATTTTGAATGAGTCTATTTTTTTCCAAAATAGGCCTTTATAAGAAACATATAAAAATTTACATATTTATATTGTTGACATTTGTTCTCATAAATTTTTACATAAATCAAAATATATTTCCTATGCATTATTTTAACAACAAACATTAAAATATTAACAACTTTGTCCTATTTAGATTATTTCAAATTATATATAAAACTATGTAAATTTTAAACCTATGAGTTATGGTTGTTTTTTTCTTTTATATGAGAAAATATAACAATAGTCTGATGTTCATAACTAGTTTTACATATATATCTAAATAAGATGAAATAAAGTTATAAGGTATGTAGACTTTGACACTCATCCACATACTATTTATACTTTTTGGACAAGTAAAATATATTCAAATATATATTGATAATTAAAAAATTGAACATATTACAATTAATGCATCATAAATTCATGACATATGCAATCCTAGTACTTCATATCATAAGGATATGATATTTTAGAATTCTCAATCCAAATAAATCAAGTGCATTAAGAAGGAAGAGTGAGTAGAATATCTTTTACATTAACTTTTGAGCTTAAGATCAAAATTCATTTTATCTTAATCTAATCTTAATAAAATTTAAGAGATTATTGGACCATTATAAACATGTCATGAGAGGATTTTTGTACTAAGATTAAAATATTATGTAGAAAAGTTAGGACTGTTACATGTATACAACAACAACAACAAAGCCTTATCCCACTAGGTGGGGTCGGCTACATGTATCATACGACGCAATTCCGCTCTTCGTTGATCCATGTTCATAAGATTCGACATGATTTTATGCTGGCTGTCGGGGCCTAACACAACCCTCCTCCTTTATTCGGGCTTGGGACCGGCTATAAAATATAGGCGGAGTTTGCATTTCATAGCAATGTTTAGAAAAAACAGTCTTCATAGTGAGTGAACACAACAACAAATGTTGGCACCACTACATTGATATTCTATGATAAACTACCACAAGTTTAGGAAATTAATATAGCGAAGGATCAAATGAAGTAGGTGGAAAATTATAAAGTATAAGTAAGTGCATCAGATAGAAATTAAAAAAAAATGCCAAGTGAAACATATAAATATGCAGAAGGATACAACAACAACAACAAAGCCTTATCCCATTAGGTGGGGTCGGCTACATGGATCATACGACGTCATTTCGTTGATCCATGTTCATGAGATTCGACAGGGTTTTACGTTGGCTGTCGGGGCCTAACACAACCCTTCTTCTTTATCCGGGCTTGGGACCGGCTATAAAACATAGGCGGAGTTATGCAGAAGGTAACTAGAAAAAAAAATTAAAAAGGCTCCTTCGCAGTATTTAATGAAGATTCATACTAAAACTATTTCTTGCCAACTTTTATCTTGGAGCAGACGTGCGGCAGCATGGATATTGTATGTATATGAAACAAGTAAGCAATATGTGGTTGCAAAAACTGACAAGAATGCACATGGAGAGAGAATGGCAAGTTCATATCAGATACATATATCCAGCAGCAGACCCATCTCACACATTTGTAGATGTGGATTACAGTATCCAGATGACATGATTCCTCCCATGATCGCATTTTTGCAACTTCGCGTTATGTTAATGAAGCTAAGTCGACTACGAGAATAATGATCATGTCCTAGGATTTAGATTCATTAAAATAAACAATTAAAGATGGCATAAATCAAACAAGGGAATTATGGAAGAATCAAGTAGCATTCTCAATATTTAGATATAAAGACAAAAAAACAGAGCATACCCAGGAGAACTGGCCCTTCTGGAACTTATTGTTTGCGCCTGCTAAGTGGGAATCCAGTGGAGTAAGCTTTAGCAATCTTGGAGCTGCAATTCTGTTCCCCATTCTCCCACTAAAGCCAGTCTTCTCTTTCCCATCTTTGTCCTTAAATATAGTGCATACGAGGATTAAATAGGTATCAGTCGTTCCCAATATCCACTTCCCATCAAAAGTAACGTCAACATAAAATATTCTAGGAAAACATAATAAATAATATTTTTATGATAAATTTATCATTTCTTTTAGATATTTTAATAAAAAAACATAAAATAGTTAACTTAGTTTTTTATTCAAATTATTATGATATGTGTTTAAAACAAATAGATTATTAACCATTTTTCACTATTTCGTCTTAATTTTTTTCATACAAGTTAGATTTAATTTTTTTCCCGAAAAACGGTTTTATTTTTTTATCCAAATAACCGTCTCCGCGCACGATGGACGAGCACTTCAACTACTCACCGAAAAAAAAAAAAGAACTCTCACAAGTCGCAACCATCTACTCCTACTCACTCCACCGAGCAAAATATGAAGTAAAAATGGTGTACTACGGACTCAGAATCGAGGACGACCAAAAAAAGAACAGCGGGGGTGTGAGAATAACGAGAAGCCATGTCCACTCTCTCCTTGGACCTTGTTCTCTCGATCGAACCGTTTGGCTCTTCCATGCCACTATGAATGCCGCTGAAATGTGGCAAGTAGATGAGGAGAAACTCCGAGGCACAAGATGCTGGAGTGCTTTTCACGGATTTCTGCATTTATTTGGGTGAGCAAAGGCCCTCTTTCTCTTTTGTTTCCTTGTGCAGGTCAGTTGTATTTGTACCTAGCTTTTTGAGCAGTTGTTGGGGCTTTTTGCCCGGTGGTTTCCATGTTCTAATGTTATAATTATTTCGGTGCCCTGTGGGTTTGGGTGGTCGGATAGATGTTGTGTCGCTGCTGCCTGCCCTTTGTACAGAGCACTGAAGGGTTTTTTTTTGTTTTGTTTATTTATAGCACTGAAGGGGTTGAAGTGAGTAGATTTCAAATGGTTAAGGGAAGGTGAGACTTTTATCAAGAGAGTCTTTTTAGTTTTCTTCTGGGTTGCTGGATGAGATGGATGTGAGGAACTGGTGTTTTTTTTTGTCTTGTTATGTCGAGATCTTTGCAGGTTTCATTTAAATATCAGAGCTCTTTCTTTTGTGATTAGTCTAATTTTATAGTTTTCTCTCTTTTGCGGTTGCTCTTCTTTTTTCTATCTTTTGCTGTATGATCTTTTTTGTGTTTTTCTCCAAACATACTAGATATGAATATACTTTTCGAATTTCGTTTTCTGTAATACGTCAATACTTCAGTTGAGTTAAGCCACAGGTGTTTTTGCACAGTTTCTTTAGAGTTCTAACTTTCTTTTGCATTCTTCTATTGGTCATTTTTTTTGAATTTATTGGCTAACAATCTTCCATCTTCGTGCCATGGTTAATTGTAGGGAATCGCGATAGATTGTATTTGATTCTGTCATCATATGGACAAATGGACAATACGTTTTTAGAAATTTGTATTGAATGGACTGAATGAAGCTTCCTGGTGCAAATGTTAAATACACTATATCATGGGCTTCTGATCTTGGCACTATTGTTCTCTCTCTGCTGCCTAAGGACATTGATAGCTTTTGGAACATTGAGACCATCTTCTACTGCCAGAAAACTGGCGACTTTTTTATTGCAGCAGCATACTTCTCCATACCCATTGAGCTCCTCTGCTCTGTGACATGCTCCAACCTCTTTCCTTCAAATGGGCCATTAGTTCGGTGCTTTCATAGTTCTATGTAGACTCACACAGTTGCTCAACATTTTCACTTAAGCCTCATTCTTTTCTTCTAATGTTGAGCCTTACTATTTCCAAATTCTTTTACGGCGCTTGTGTCATTGGAGGCAGCCATTACCCTTTGACACTGATACCTCAGCTTCTGAGCGTGAAGGTAAGGGAGAATTTCAAGATTAAAAGCATGGGAATTGGACGCGAAGTTGGAATAATAAAGCAGGAAGAAACCTGTTGGCATGAAAGTACTGAGTGATAACTCTGTGCTTGGTTCTGCAAGCAGTGGACGTATCCTCGAACATGGATCTGTTGCAGCAATAAGCACGCCGATGTTGAAGATGTCAAATTTCAAGGGTGGAACACCAGATATAGTTGAAGCGAGCTATGGAAGACTAGTTTTTGTCCTTCCCATAGATGGTTCAAGGTGTTGGAGTCACATGGAACTAGAAATAGTCGAGGGTTGGAGCTGATCAGGTGGCCGTTGCTCTCTCCCATGCTGCAGTTCTGGAGGAATCTCAACTGATGAGAGAAAAGCTGACAGAACAAAACAGGGTTCTCCTGCAAGCCAAGCAGAGGCCAATAATGGCTAATGAAGCAAGAAACAAGTTCCAAGTAGCTCTAGGTCAAGGAATGAGAAGGCCCATCCACTCCATCCTAGGTTTGCTATCCATGATGCAACAGGAGAAATTGTTCCCTGAGAAGAGGCTCATCGTTGATGCTATAGTAAAAAGTGGTGATGTTGTCTTGAGCTAGGAATAGTGACCGGTTATCCTTGATATGAAATCCTTTAATCTTCATTCTACTAACAAGGAAGCTGTTACTAATGCAAGATGCCTCTGTGATTGCAGAGGGTTTGATTTCGAGTTCCACATTGAAACAACAGTGCCTAGTCGGGTGTATGGTGAGGAGATGCGACTCTTTCAAATTATATCACATATGTTAGAAACAATGCTGAATGGAAACGTCAAAGGAAAAAAAGGATTTTTGGATCTCGGGTTGTCATGTATGATCAAATTTAAGAATTAAGAGGATTTTCATGAAAGGATGCTGCGGAAATTAAAATTTTCTGGTGAGCATGTTTGTGTGAGGTTTGAAATAGCAGCTAGAAGATCACAGAATGATTGCTCAAACTTGTTGGTGTCAGAGTTTTGTAAAGACCCAGTTCTGCAGATTTGGATACCAGTCTCAATTTCAGAACGTGCAAGAGGCTTGTGCAGGTATATTTCATACTTCCAATTCTAATCACCTCATTCAAAATAGATGTCATTGTTGTGTGAACATGGGTAGGGACATATCCCCTTGAGTAACATGCATTTTTATACTGTTGTACCATCAGTATTTCATATTTAAGTACATTATAAAAAGCCTTTCTAGTGCTGTTAATGTATAATTATGAAAATAGATCAAAGTGAAAATAATTGGAAGTTGACTTGATTTATAGTGTAATTATCTTTTCGGACATGACGACTTTAGTATCTCTTTTAGTATCACCAACAAGTTCAGTTTTTTTTCCTTGTTTTATGATGCTATTGTTTCAAGTCAAATCACTGAAGCATTATGGTTGTTCAGTTTGGTTATTCTGTACCATGAAAAGTTGAATTCATGTAGCAAGATCAAAGAATACACCTTGAGCTATGTGGAAGTGAAACTCAGTGACATCTTCTTTGCTATTTTCCCAAAAAAAAAAGAAGTGACAACATGCCTCTGAAAACCTGTATGTGATTTGGAACTTCTATAACTAGTCAGCAGTATGCATTTCTGTTTAAAACAAGAAATGCACAAGATTATAAAGAGCCCATAAAGTTTCAAGCTGGCATTTCCCTGGCACTTAACGTTAGACTTGTTTTCTTATCGTTTGTTTATATAGAGAAAATATGTTTGCAGTTAGAGATTTTGATTTTGGTTGTGTTAGAAGTATGAGGTTTTTCTTTCCTGAAAGAGCACTGTGAAGTCATTCTAGTACTGATTTAGCTTAGCATTCACTGTTCTAACAAAAACTCTCTTAATATTTTGCTGAGAGATAGGTTGTGATATTGGCCTTCCATTACTGTTAAATAGTACAAAGTTTTGCTCTAAAAGAGGATGAATCTTCATAACATTGATGGATGAAATTCCTATTCAAGAAATGTCACGATAGGAGGATAATCAAATAAGATGGCAATTTTGTGAATCGTGATCTTGTTCTGATCGCAAGGTAAATATTTTTTGCAAGTCTTACATATTCTTTTGTCCAAAACATGAAGCAGTGACTAAACAATATCTCCTCTATGGAAAACTATAGTGTGTTTATATATAATATGCAAGTATTTGTCACATTAAAAGTTCTGTTTGTTAGGGGTGTTTTTTGTGAAAATGTTGGAAATGTGGCAAATATCTTCACAAGAGTCATTAACTTGTTGTACTTTCTTTTAATCATGTTGTAAATTTGTCATAGTTTCTTTGCAAATACATTGATTCATGAGTCTGGGTGTTTCATTCTCGACTGAGTGCTGCATCTGTGGGATAATGGGGGCCAACCAAACATGTGCAGATGATGCAGCAAAACATCTGGGCAATTCCAAACTCCAGAGGCATCATAGAATCCATCACACTTTCCTCCAATTCCCATGGAATCAGAACAACCCAGCATCTTGGGAATCCTTAGATCTTTCACTGGCGTCTTCCACTCCTAGTTTCAAAGGACTCAGGGTTCTATTGGCTGGCGACGGTGACATCAACTGCCTGTAACTTGAAAGATCCTAGAGAAGCTGGGCTGTCATGTCACCTCCATACCCTGTCATTCAATGCCTGAATTCTTTCGACGAACCAGGAACACCCTTCCTGCTCGTGCTTTTGGACCTTCATATGCCCCAGGATGATGGTTTTGAAGTGGCAATCAGAATAAGATCCTTCAGAAGAGGATCATGGCCAGTTATGGTGGCCTTGACTGCCAGTGCAGAGGATGATGTATGGGAGAGGTGCATGCAATCAGGAATGAATGGTCTGATTCAAAAGCCTATCACATTACATGCAATGAGAGATGAGCTTTGTAGGGTCCTGCAATGGGAGATGAACGCATAAAAGGAGGCTGCCGAATGCTAGCTTGAGCAATGAGAACGTGCACAAACCAGTTGGATGTTGTTCATTGATGCACTCAATTTGAGAGGCAAACATAGTGCATATAGTCATCACTAGTTTTTCTTCATTCAAACCTTTCGCTCGTCCCAGTTTTGCTGCATTTTAAAACCAGTCTTGAACTATTTGTTTTTATTCTGCCAAAGAGTAGATTCTGTTGCTTGTAGTTACGAAGATGAACTGTATCAAATAAAAAAGAAATTGGCAACATAAGCACTAAAGTTTGATGATGTGATATGGGTGTTATCAGAATTGGCTCCAGCTCCCATGTGTATATATATTTCCATTCCAATAGAATCCAAAACTAATTTAGTAGTCAAATTGTGTGTGACTGATTGCTTGCACTCCATGATATTGTTCTTTTGAACTATATCACACGCGTTGATGTGCATTTTTAGGTGTCGGTGCATTCCATTGAGTTATGGTAGCCATGCTATATATGATCATTGGTAAGTATACATGTTAAATATATCTCTTCTAACTTCTTGTACCCATATCTTGTACAATTCATAAATTAAGGTTTTGCAATTTTTTATGGAAAGGAATTAGCATCTAATTATTTTTAAAAAATTATAAATATATCTCTAAGGTGCCTTTGGTCAAAATTGAGATCAGCAACCTACTGCTCGCTTTTAACAACTGCTTTCTATGAGTTGATGTGTAAATAATTGCTCACTGTTTAAGCACATTTTGAATTTAATTTTTGTATATGTAAAGAATTTTTGTTATTCTCATTTGCCATCATTAGGCGGACACTTGACGAACTAATAGAGCAAGATCTATTGGTGAATAATATATCGAAAGGTTTGGTTACTAATAGAGCGGAATGGCGTCGTATGATCCATGTAGCCGACCCCACTTAGTGGGATAAGGCTTTGTTGTTGTTGTTGTTGTCATTTGTCATCATTATATCGAAGTGGTATAGGGTACCAAGTAAATTTTGATGATGAACCAAAATGTAATGCGAATATTGGCAATCCAAAAAAAACAAAAATTAGTTCCACTTTAATTACAATTTCTCCGTTTGGATTTCCTAAAAGTAAATGGGCCTAAAATCTCATTTAGGATCTTATAGAATCCAGCAAGGCCCATTCAAGCTGAAAATACATCTTTTGTCTGTAGGCTCTTCGATTATTTTCATTGGAATCTGGAAATGGCATCACTATCCGTCCAATCGTAAGGTATATTGATTGTTTTGTTTCTCACGATTCATTGTTTTGTTTTTCACGATTCTTGTTTATTTTTCTTGTAAAATGTTACAAGATGAGATTACAAGATTGGTTTTGGTATGCGATCAATTGGCCTTGGCTCTTTTTTTAAGCCAATTGATTCTTCTATTGATGTAAACTCCAGCATTGTCCAAGTACAAAAATCTCAGAAGATCCTGAGGTGATTCACATCATACAAAATGTCAATCAGAAACTCTTCCAGAGTTGACAAGGAAGTCTGCTACACTATTTATCTCCCTATAAATGTGCTCGGTTTCAGAAAATTCAAAAGATGATATTGCATCCCATATATCCATCATTACGTTCCTTATGTGCAGGGGCAGCTGGAGACTCTATTCACGATGGCTATTAAGTTTGATGAATCGCATTCTGCCCATATAGGTTTATATCCACTTTATTCACATTGTAATAATCCTACCATCAGTCCCCAAGCTTCGGCTTCTAAAATTGAAGAGAAACATCTATGAAATGCACCTACAAATACAAAAAAAAAACCCTTAGATGACCTGATAATGAAGCCTGCACCCCCCTTTTCCCTAGTCAAGGACCCATCTGAATTCACTTTGAACTAGCTAGGGGGTGGGGGGGCTCCCATTTGACCCAGATTGACTCAGTTGGGGTTTGTCCTTTAGGACAGTGAATCCTATCATATTCATTGCTACCAGCAAGAGCTTTATTCCAAATAACCATTGCTGATATTGGCCTAGAATTAAATTATAGATCACTTCTCATCTTCCATATCCCCCAAAGGCAAAAGGAAAACAAGGACTGAATTTTTTTCTTCAAAACAGGAGAGAGGAGCTGCCCTTCCTTAATCCAGTCTCCCTTCTCCCAAGAATTCTGATAAGTAAACTGAAAAATTGTGGATGGCTGGAAGATGAACTATATTTGTGAGGTAGTTGGACATTTAAAGAAAAAGGTGTGAGTTTGTTTCTATATCTAAACCACAAAGAGGACAAAGAATGTTTACAGATGAATTTTTGGGTGTTACAGATGCCCCAAATATGTTTCCATCCTGGCCAAGCAGCAATGCTTGGTTTTTGAGCTGGGGCAGCAATCTGTAAATAGATTTAGCATGTGCTATCATATCCATCATCCAGATCCACTGATCATCATAGGGTTGTAGAGGCAAGTGAATAGAAGTTATTAGTTATACTATGCAATCAGCAAAACGATTAAGAAATAAATTCAAATTCCATTTGCCTAGTAGAATAAAGTCACTAACATTCATTTGCATAATTTCAACAGAAGATGAGGCATTAACATAAGTTGTCATAAGAGATAACAGGTGTACAGAATATCCATGGATCTAACATGGACACTATGTATAGTTCGATAAGTGTCTTTTTTCAGTTGTCAACTAGGAGTTGCAGTAAATAACGAGATAAACTAAGATTGGAAATAATTTACGAAACTGGAGAATGACTCAATTTTGACTTTCCTCAGCCTGCCTTTGCCTAATTGTGCATTATGATTCAGATTCAGGATTTTAGTTCTACTTAAAGTTCTGACTCTGTCCATTACTAAAAGCTTTTGCCAGACAGATGAGTTTTAGTCACACTGAAAAATCCAACTGAAACTCTTAGGGAGTCTACTTTAATGTGATACTTTATTTTTTTTCTTGTTCCTTCACTTATTCTGTGTCTATGTGGAAGGGAGGGAGTTGTACATTACTGATCTGGTGCTTTGCATGCTGCCCATGCATATAACTGTTCCGGCCCATTTACATTGTACCAAAAACAACCATGCTGTATCAATATGCCAAGGTGCACGAGTAAAAAAGGAAAATATGCCAAGGTGTAGGTTAATGAGAGAGGTTCATCACACCACCCTTTTGATCATGAATACCATGATAACCACTTACTGGCACCGAAATTGTATTTTGACACTGTAGAATTTTCATTATAGGATCTCTTTTTTGTTGTCTCCTAAGGGCTTTTGCCTGTTGCTGGAAAGATTGATCATGGGCCTAAATCTGTTGTTCAGTAGTATATAGGTTTTGCGTATTCTTTTCAGTTTTGGAAACATTGTGCACTTTTTCTAACATATATCTTTTAGCACAGAAGAGGAACTGTTATTTATGCACCTGACTGGAGTTAAGAGGCTCTCAGAAACACAAGGGAGTTTATAGCTGCTGCAAGTAGTAACTCCTATGAACATTGGTTCTGGACTTTTTTGCATGATCTGACGATGAAATCGTTTTCTAATTAGTTGTTCTACAGCACTTGCCAAGTAACCTTTTCTTCAAAGCCAGTTGAAGGGTCACCATTCACCAAGTTAATAGTCCAACCTTTTCATCTCAACCCTTACTACTATGCATGATTCTGACTTCATTTTCTCTCATAGAACCTAATGAAGAAAACTTCAGGATGTTAGATGGGCCAACCTTCTCAAATTGTTGAGTTATTATGCTAAATGAGACAACATGGCAGATTGGAGTCATTGGACTTTGTTTCTTTTGTAAGTATTACATTGTTGAATTATTTATGCGAAGGATTCTCCTGTCTGATGACCCTCAGTGCCTTTTTTTTTACATTATTGAATTATTTGATGTTTCCTCAGCCTAGGATCATATGCCATTTCTCAATGTATTTAAACATTCTTTCTATTATATACAATTTTCTAAGTGTCCTCTAATAGAATATTCCTGAAGGTAGGTTTTTGAAATTCTTTTGAGGGAAGAAAGGATGGCTAAATGGTCGGCAGCCATCCCTCTGTATTATATTATATATAGCAAAAAAATGTACATGTGTGGAGATTATGACTCCAAAGAGCTCCAAAAACAAAAACTATGGAAACCCCACTCCCTAATCAAAAGGGAAGCATGATGTATTTGGAAATTGATCAGTATCTGTATTTTTATGTTTTTATATGAATCCTAAAACTAGGCCAGGACTCATATGCGGTTGGAATGGATATGAAACTCATATTTGCATGAAATAATTGATGTCTGTGATGTTGCTCATGCGTCATAGCATATATCTTTTGGTTCCACTATAACTCTTTTTACACGTTCTTTAAAAGGCTTTTCACATCTTGACAGATTCATACATGTGAAAAATTGTATTAGTAAATTATTATTGATTCTTTATAATCCAAATAGCACTTAGTTTTGGCTGAAACTTTTTTTTTTTTGGGAGAGGGTGAAAAATTTTGACTTGGGAACCTCATATAATCCTTATGGAGTGTTTATGTACATATCGCTGCAATTGTTTCAGGCATGTTGTTTAAGTGAATAGAAAGCCAAATGTTGCTTTATCTATAGTTTTGAATGGCAGGTCCATTGTCTATTCTGAAAGTAGTGTACAAGTGGAAAGACCATTTTTTTGTCAAGCTGTTATACTATGTGTATTGGTTCAATTTGCAAGTGAACAATGTGATCTGAAAACAGGTCTTTTCACTTATCCTCACAAAAACTAATGTTCTATTTTTTTTGTGTTTACAGATATTCTACAATCTCATATCAGAAAATGTCATCTGTCATTCAGAAATGTTACTGCCTTATAACCTGGGTGTCTTCTATCCAGAATGTGTTACTTTTTAGGGTTATTTCCATAAACCTCCCCTAAACTATCACGATTTTCCACATCTAACTTCAAATTATGAACTTATTTTTTTAGATCCCTAAACTATTACGATTTTTCTACTTTAGTCCTTCCGTCTACTTCTGTTACGTTTTTCGTTACTTTTGATTTTTCCCATTTATGAAAAGCCTAAATTACCCCTCCCACCGTAACACATCAAATAATAAATATAAAAAAATAAAAAAATGAAAAAAAATCGGGGGAGGGTAATTTAGTCTTTTTCATAAATGACAATTTTTTTCTTTACCACTTTAATCCTTCCAATAATTTTTTTATTTTTTATATTTGTTATTTCATATTTTTCTGGAGGAAGGGGTAATTTAGTCTTTTCGTAAATGAAAAAAAGTAAAAGTAATGAAAAACGTAACAGAAGTGGACGGAAGGATTAAAGTGAAAAAGTTACGATAGTTTAGGGATTCAAAAAAATAAGTTCACAGTTTGGAGTTAAATGTGCAAAATCATAGGGGAGGTTTATGGAAATAACCCTTATTTTTTATCCAAATTGACACATAATGGTAACATTTACTTACACATGAATTTTGGAACGTCTCTATGACATGACAATGGTGTGTTTTCTTCCTGAACAAAAAATTGGAGTCTGGGAACACATGTGATCAGATGGAACTTCTTCCTATTTTTTCTTACTAGCTGTTGCAAGGGATCTCTTTCATTATATAGGCTCTACTGTATTAAGATGTATGCAAATGTGTTGCTGATGTATTTCTTGAAGCTTTTAGTTACATACTTGTGGAAAATATCATTCTGATTCATGTTGATTGTTCTATCATGTGATAGGGTATATTTGAGCAGTATGTGGTTTGAATCTGACCTAATAATTAAGTTGCATAATTATTTCATAATCATGTGCTGGCAAAAGTTGGTTTCTCTCGCGTTTGAACAAACCACTGCTGTACATGTAAACTTTTACTGTTGTCACTTGTAAAATGACTTTATAATCAAGGGAAGAAACATTATGCTACAAACAGCACAACTTTTTCCCTTATTTTGGAAAAGGGTCCTTTAATTGAGTAGAGATTCAGTAGTCAAAAAATGTACTTCATGGTTTATGCATTAATACTTAATTTCTGCATTCATCTTAAACTATCTTGACTACATCTGACAATTTGTCTGGTTACTCAAATGCAGTTGGAGCTTCAATATTGTTGTGTAATTCCATAAAGCGTCAAAATGAAAAGAGTATGCGAGGAGTTTGGCTTCATGGGAAGTTTCAGAAGCCTGTGCAATGTGTCACGGTATTTGATTGTAGTCGACTGCCAAGATCACATCCCGGCCCTTGCAAGCAACGCATCAAATGCCTGCTGGAATACATGATTTGATATTCTTGATTAAAGGCTCATGGATCAGGGATGCCCAGAGCAAAAATGTTGGGAACGCGTCTGGTATTCTTTTCTTGGATATTATAAAACAAGGGATATCTCAAGCCGTTGGAAGGATTTATATGGAAGGCATTTTCTCCAAATGGTAAATGGAACTGTTATTGCCCACTTACGGAGTGATGCCTCATCCCCTACAATAAACGTGATGCTTGTCTCTCGATGTCAGAATAATTTGAAGGATATGTCTCATTCCCCATTCTCCCACTTTTCCTGGTCATCTTTTCTCTAGGCTTCATTCAAACAAATTCCTCCAGATCTATTTGTTACATCCCCAAAAGTAATGAAGCTTGATACGTGACCGACAGCAGCACGTTTCATATACATCTAAATTGAGACATGAATAGACTCAAGAATCTTTCCATTTCCTTGTTACTAAAGTGTATGCTTGGAGAAGGGGTCAGTTTTCCTAATCAGATGTCGACTCTAAATCTGTTATTGTTCCTAAAATCCAGATGTAAATTATTTTCGTTTTAAGCATTTTTTGGTAAAATATGTTTATGAAAAGATGAATTTGGAAAAAGTAACTTTTGCGTTTTACTGCATCTTAAAGACTTAAACCATGAGGTGACGAAAGTCTTTTTGTCGTTAACTTTTTTTATTTATTTTGTTACTAAGGAAAGAGAGGGTAATGAATTCCCTAAAATAGGGGAAAGAAGTGTAGTCCTAACATGTATGCTTGTCTTAGTAGTTAGTGCATGGCAGCAACTGAGGAGTCAGAGTTTTAGAAAATAGTATGAAGTTAAAAAAGAGTTAATAATGGACTTGTTTAAAATAAGAACCAATCCTATCTCAGTTAAAGAAAAAAAAAGATTTATCTGGGACTGAACGAAAATTGAGTCCTTAGATCCAGTTCATACATGTTTGAGAGAAGCAACTGAAATATATTTTTTTATTCTAATTGTGGAATGCTGCCTAATTGATGGAACTAGATTCTTGCATAGATGCATTACTTCAATCCTTTGAAGAAGGAATTGTTCTGTTGCATCCGTTCTTTTCTATTGGCACCACATCACCCGGTTAATTATATTGCAAGTTCCCAACTTAAGTCGAGTTATTCTGTTCCAGAAAATCCTTCACCCCTGAGAAATTACACGACAAGCTTCTTGTGGACTTCCATTCCATGTCTCTGTTTCTTTTGGATGGATGCCATCTTTCTAGTATGGCTGTATGAGAAGCACTGAAGCAGACATGACATGCGGGCAACCCCTGCCATTACTTTAGCACTTTATAAAAAGAATATCCAACGAAACACACACTTGGCATTAGAATATGTTTTTGATCAATGATCAATGTTGTAGAAAAAATTGCACTATTAAAAAAATGCAGCATGGAGTCGCATGCCTCCAGCCAGTCATGGGTACACTTTTGTGATCTCAATAACCATTTTATTTTAACGTCGTATAATACACATATCAGATTAGAATAAAATAGTTAATAAAAGATGACATTGGAGCTCATCCAACTGACCTAATATTTTTAAATCCCACCAAGTAAAGTAAAATAATAATTGTTCACAGCCCCTCGTCAAGTGGAAATAAAGATGTACTAATAATGATACTTGGAAGTTGGAATTGGAAGGAAACATGAGGATGAATTTCGTTCTTTTCTTAGTATAAATCAAACGGAGACAGACATTTAGGATACATGTAAGATTAGAATAAAATAGTTATTAAAGTGACATTGGAACTCATCCAACTGACCTAATATTTTGAAAAGTCCGTCAAGGAAAAGAAAATAATATTTGCTTACAGGCATCAAGTGGGGAAAAAAATGTAATAATGTACTTGGAAGTTGGAATAGGCAGGAAACATGAGAATAGTTTTTTTTTTCTTTTCTTAGTCTATATCAAGTGGAAACGAGTATCTGGGAGACCATTTTCAATCACTCTAGTTTTAAATAATCTTTTAAAATATTCTTAACGAGAACTATACAGAATATATATAATGCATATATAATCCTATTCTTACTCTTGTTTGTGTGATGCTAATATTTTTCTTCTGGTTCAACTCAACACATGGATCATTAATAAAATATTTTTTTCGATAACCAATCGTCGGAAAGCGGTGTCGACTGTCCAATTCACACGACGCTACTAAGCGCACTGGCCACAAGTTGGAAGGCTGATCCATCATCGAACTCAATTAATTCGATAAGATCGTCCCAAGTCATGTGTCTCGCAGTGAAAGATGATGCTCCCAATAAGAATTTTTTACGTTCATAGGAATTTGACTTAAGACCTCTGCTTAAGTAAGGAGGAGTCGCTACCACTTCACTCCAACCCTTGTTGATAATAAAATATTATTTTGATAAGAAGTTTTTATCAGATTTTGAAGTCAGACATTATGTTAGTATGATAGTTAAATGAATCCATCCAGCATGGGAAGACATTTATGTCTATGTTAGATATGATTTCTTTCTTTGACAATAATTCATGTCTTCTTTGTGTGTTAGGAATTGAAATTATTGATCATCTATTTTTTAAATGCTCGCTTGCTTCTGAGCTATCGACCCTTGCACAACATAAGCTCCATTATTGATTCTTCAAAACTTCTTAGGCTCAAGGTAAATGGGTTAGAGAGGGTGAGGAGACTAGACCCGACTTCCTCATATAGACTTTGCTTTGTGGAACAACGCCCATTTTAACTTTAGTCCGACAACTACTCTTGTACTTTGGTCTAAGATTTTGATTGATTCTATGAAGTATTTACAACACTACTTACTTAAGACACCAAACTCTCAAGATTCACTTTGGATTCGGTGGAAGTCTTCGCCCCCTCTTGGATAAAAATTAACTATAATACCCAGCCCATTTAAAAATTAAATAAATAATAATAATAATGAAAGAAATATAAAATAAAAACTAAGTTGTAAAGATAAAGCTCATAGCCCAACTAATTAAGCTCAATTAGCTATTAGACCCCATAATTACCCTATAAAAAGACTATTCCCCTAAAGCTCCTCCTTAGCCACCCTCATTTCTCTCCCTCACTCATCTCTCTTCCTCCCTAAGGCCATCTATCCAGCAAAGAAGAAAGGATTTCAGCAAGGTGTTGCATCAATGTTATCTACATTTCTGCACCATTTTAATCCTTAGATCTATTACTCACTTCCTCCTCTCCATTGGGATTGTTTCCTAGGTGGAGATCATTAAGGAGAAGAGTTATCGGTGTTCAGAAAGAGCCAAGCTAGGATCAACCACGAAATAAGGTGGGTGATACCGAAATTCCCTTGTATAACATGATAGTAATTGATTGGAATTAGGTTCTTATTGTTTGGTGTGTTCTTGATGATTGAAATGATATGGAAGATGATGGATTGATTGTATTACCATGTTTGCTTTATGATTGTGATTCCTTTTGCTCCTGAATATGTTCTGTATTAACCCTCTAGACTTAGATGATTGATTGCGTTTTTAGATTGAAATTCGCCGTTAAATGAATTCTGTCGTTTCTATTTTTCATAAGGATCGGTCGATCGATCCTGTATATCGGTCGACCGGTGATGGGATTATCGGTCGACCGATCAAATTTTTCGAGCCTTATATCGTTCGGCCGATCGAAGCTCTTTTTGTTTAAGTACTATCGGTCGACCGATCTAGAGATATCGGTCGTCCGGTGTAGTAGAACTTATTGTATTGTATTAGGACCAACCGGTCAACCGATCCAGAGATATCGGTCGACCGGTGTCCGAAAAATGGTCGACCGACCAGTGAGGACCTGTTGACCGATATCTGTCCAGATTGCAAATTGATTCATGTTTTGATTGAGATTTTTTCTATGCTTGTGTTGTGCTACTCCTTACTGTTTGGCATGTTATGTGATTGAATCCTTTATTTTTTTTAATCTGTCCTATGATCCAATCCTACTATGATATGCAAGTATGACAAAGTGATAAAGTGATTAAGTAAGAACGACATGAACATGTTTATGAGAGTGGTGGTCAGAGCTTAAGCTGAGTGCTTATCATGTTTGGGTCGCTCCCTTAGCTATGGTTTGATCTTTCATTGGCTGCATGAAGCTGTATTTGATCACTTTGGCGTAAATCCCCCAGAATAAAAATACTCAAAGACATCTAATATTAAGTGAAAGTAAGAGCACAAAGAGCATGAACAAGTAACATGAACATGATGAATCAAGCATGATTATTGATCCAACATGATCTCTGAAATCTTTTATGATTATAAGATTGACTCATGATCTCTATCTCTTTTATCCATCGATATCTCAAGTGAATGATCTTATGCTCAAATCTGACCTTATGGCATGTGATTACTAATTCTGTCAATTGTTATTTATTATTATGCAATGTGCACTTATGGTTCTCCACTAGACTGTATAGCTTACGGGATGACCTTTTCCCCTGTGTTGATTTTCACAGGGCCAGGTCACTGATGGTGTTAAGATCGTGTGTTGTAACTAGCGATGCTAAAGCACATGAACCAATAGAGGACCTAATTATCATTATTTTTATTTTCGCATTTTGAACTTGATGTAATTCAGACATTATGAATATCATGAACTTTATAATATTTTGGGACTTTCACTCTTATGATATTTTTATCTTTCCTTCTTCGCTTTTATAATTGGCATGCCATTATTTTATTTGAGATTTGTGTCAAGTTTAAGTCATGTTATAGTGTTTTCGTAACGCCTTTGAATAAATCATCGCCATATGACGTTGGTCGATTTGGAGCGCTATATTAATGATGAATCTTTTTCCTCACTTAACGAACCTGGCAGTATGGGTTACATTATCTGTGATGCTTATGGAGCTTTTATGGCTGCAGGCATACTTCGACAACGAGGAGACTCTGCGGTGATAAGAGGCATGGGGTGCGCTCGAGAGGCTTCAAAGATGTTGCAACCTTCAACTCACAAATGTCTAACTTGAAGTTGATTCCAGTATCATAGTGCAAATATAATCAACTGGAAATCAAATGTTTCCAAAAACTTTGGAGCATCATGGAAGAGTTTTGGCATTGTATTTCTACTTTTTCTCATTTCAAATGTACGCACGTCATAGACTGGCCAGCTAATCACGGTAGGCTAACCCTTTTTATCGTTTATCGGCCCATGTTCCAATTAATAGTTAACTTTTCGTTTAGAAAAAAAATTTGAGTCCGTTAACTCAGCTAACAATTTAGTCTTTTGATTTCAAAAGTTGTTTTCTTAATATTTATATTCCTAATCGAGAGCTTGCAAAAGTTTAAATAATAGAGAACTCGTGACCTTGAAATACAAAAAATAAAATAACAAAGAAAAATAAGATAAATAAGGACAAAAATTGTAACAAGTGAATTTTAAATCCATTTAAATTATCTTTTTAACACTCCTGAGTTATGACTTTTTATAGTCCTAAACCATAAATTTTAATCTTCGAAATGATCTAAATTTGACACTTAAATAATTTTGTTAAGTTTAATTAAAATTCTATTATTGTTTTAATAATTATGAAATATGATTTTTAAATTTTTATTTTCTTATTACAATAAAAAAATAAAGTAAAAAACAATCAATTCTTGTAAAACTATTATTTGATGATAATATTTAATGAAATATTATGCTCATGTTAACATTGTTATTATTTTATAGTTTATTTTGTGTTAAAAAAGCAAGGGTAAAAATGATATTTTTGCAATTATAAAAAACTTAATAATTTTTTGGTTAAAGTTAACGAAATAATTTTAAGTGTTAAATGTGGATAAGTTCAAATTTTAATTTTATAATTTAAAATTAAATGTACGAAACCTTACAACTCAAGATTGGTAAAAATAATCTTCAAATTTCTTAAGCATTTTTTTATAGAATACATAAATCGGGATATCTCTCTCTCTCACACACAGATATGCTATGGACTTTGAAATCTAAATTTTTTTTCGAGAAATAGAAAAAAATTAAAGGAGAGAAACAACAACAACAACAAAGTTTAAGATTTATTTATCTTGTGGACATTTATAAACTAAGCATAAGTATTTCAAAATATTTAGCTATTGCATTGATTTGTTTTACAGAGTATTATATAAAATATTGTTCGGCAACAACCTTCTAGAGGCTAAAAAACTATGTGGAAGTGTGAACTGAATACGTCAATAATTAACCGCATTATTAATATAAAATATATCTATATTCTTGAGAGTGACCATAAGTATTAAAATTTCAGTTTTCATCGATGATGAAACTGTGAAACTACCGGATTGACTAAGCATTATTTAAAATATAATGATTTATAATAAAATAAATTAATATGACATCACTAGTATTATATAATTATTTAAAATATAATGATAATATATTTGTGATTATGATTTTGACTAAGCATTATTTTCTAATATATAATAAATTATATTATTGCATTAATTTATTATGATTTATATATTATATCGTATTACTTTATAATTTTAAAAAATTATTAAAAATTAATATAATTTAATAAATTTTTATTCACTCTAATTTAACTCAATAGAATCGATCGAACCGTACCTAGTTAACATTCCGATCCGATCTTTGGTTATGACACATTTGTATTTTTGTTATCTTTAAATACACCAAGACCCCTTAGCAATAGAACTAGACGAAAGCTGATTTCAATTTAGTACTTCAATAAGGAGTCGATGCCCTAGTTCCACAATGAAATCAGACTAACTTTTAACTTGGAACCAGGGTCACATGACCGTGGTTCCAAGTGATTGGTTTTATGAACTAATCACCCTCTTTTTTTTTCTCCCTTTTTTTTATTTGACCTTTCTTTTTTTTCTTTTCCACTTTTTTTCTTTTTCCATTTTTCTTTATTCACCTATCTTCCATAAAATAATTTATTTATTCAATATAAAATATTTCTAATAAAGAATTAATATAATATTATTCATTGCTTATTATTTTATTAAAGAAAATTGATATTTTATTAAATAAAATTATTTAAAAAATAGTTTTCATATTTAAATAAATATATTATCCTAAAAAATTTCCATAAAAAAATTTATTTATACTTTTATTTTTATTTTTTAATAAAATTATACTTTTTATATATAATAATTATTTTTAATTCAAATACTCACTAAAAATTAATTCATCACATTTTTTTATCACTCCTTATCTATGTAAATACATCTCGAAAATTTAATTATTTATCGATAACTTAGAATCAATCATGGCCCTATTTTCAAAGCGGAGAGACCATTTGTGATCTATATGTA
This sequence comes from Pontederia crassipes, assembly GCA_030549335.1. NCBI lineage: Eukaryota > Viridiplantae > Streptophyta > Magnoliopsida > Commelinales > Pontederiaceae > Pontederia > Pontederia crassipes. The sequence continues at coordinate 74,509,453 of CM060194.1, read as the reverse complement.
TTTGCATTAAATGAATACTTTGATTTAATTAAATATGATTACATGTCATAAAATTGCGAATTAACTTTTTGCTGGGAATAAATTTAACAATGTTTTCGCAACTTTTTATTTTATTTTATTTTATTTTATTTATTATTTTTATGATATCGTAAGAAGTGGGGATAGAGAGAAGAAGCCGGACATGATGACAAGACAAGATTGGTCTCCCGTAAATTTCGGGTGATAAATAAAGGGCAGGAGCAAGAAATGGGACCCACCCACCAACTTACCTGATGAACAGAAGACTCCAGCTCTTCCCGCGCCCATCGAGGTCCTTTCTTGTTATGTCCCAAGTGGATAAACTTCGTGGGACCCGCCGATCCAATTGCCGCTTTACTTGATTTGTTTTATCATTCAAAATCTTCTTGTAACTTGGGTGCCCCTATCTCGCCGATTGGGTTAAACTTAACTTTGACGACTCTACTTCGGTAACCGGCGAGGAGGGGGAGCAGATACTTGCTTCGCACTTCTAATGATGATTTTATTGCTGCAGGGGCTTTTAAGGGTGATCACCTTTCTATTTTGGAGCTGAAGGCCTTCACTCTCATGATGGGCGTCAAACATTGCATGGCTGATCAACATTAGAAAATCACGGAAACTGACTCCCAGCAGCTAGTCGACATTTTGATGAAACAGAGCCTGCTGCCATTGGAGAATTAAACCTTTTATTTCTGATATCATTTACTCCCTTGTATTTTTTGAAGCCCAAAAAATTCGTCACTACCGGCGTAAAGCGAATCGTGCGGCTGACTTCCTAGGCAACCTTACTCTTTTTGGTGCAGTGCTCCTCCTTCCGGGCTCTTGCTTATTTTGTACTCAAATGTTAACGATTAATAAATAGTAACCTTCCTTTTAAATAAAAAAATCTTCTTGTAACTTCTTTTTTTCGTGTGCTCTTGAGGTGAAGGTCTGGATCGATTATAGCATCCAAATAAATTATCCAACATTTTTTAATCGATCGGAAAAAATAAAAAAAAATCAAAAATATTTTTGAAAAAAATAAAAAGGTATCCTTGAAAGAGATGGAGTGTTCATCCGACATATGCTAGGCCACATTGGATATGGATTGAAATTTTTTAATTCGAATCGAGTCGATATAATTGAATGATTCAATATTCTTTCAATTTTAAATTTGATAGTATATTTGATCTAAAAATTTTAATATATATTAATATGAAAATAATATCTGAATATTTAGAAAATTTATTTTAAGCTTTAAAATAAATATGAAATAATAACTTTATAATAAAAATATAAAATAGTAAGAAAAAAAACAAATTGATGATTGAATGTCTCGAATTCGACTGCTAACTCGATCCAATCCGATTCATTCAATTCGAACTAGGTTGGATCGAATTTGAATCCTAAAATGACATTGACCCGATCCGATCAATTTTTTCATGTGTCGAATTATATCGGATAGAATCTGACTCATGAGCTCCCTTAACTCAACATATCAATTTTTATAAAAATTTCTTGAACTCCTAATTTATTTACATTAATATTTTTAAAACTTAAATAATAAAATATATCTGATATTACAAATAAAATATTAAACATTGAAATGTATCGAATATAAGTTCTAAAATATAATAAAATATTAAAACTTATTATATGTATAATAAAATAATGATAACTCATGAAATAGTAATATAAATAAAAAATGAACATTTCCCATTTGGGATCCTAATTTGAGAGAATCAATGTTAATTTATTATAAAAGCATTCTAATTTTAATTTGGCTCCTTTATTGTTTTTTATTCAATTTTTTGTATCAGGTAGCTTTTTTGGTTGGTTGAATTTGTAATACATAAAAAAGCATTTTTAGATCAGTTTATTTAAAAGTCAGTGTAACATTTCAGAATGACAAATGATAATAAAGCTAACTTCTATGTAAATTACACAATTACTCTCCAAATTTTGAGTCATTTTCAAATCATTCTCTCAATTTTAATTTGTAATAAGAACATCTCCCATCTTTAATTTTTTTACACGATTAGTCCTCTTGACTGGTGATAGTGGATTTCTCGATTAGCTTGCGTATGTGGCCGCCACGTAAATCATTTCTCTTTCATCAACATCATTAAAAAATAATAAAATATATAATAAACTAATATTAAAAATAAAAATGAAAAAATGAAAAAGGGCCGGGCAACGCTCGTTGCCCTTCGTCGGCTCCAACGAAGCGAAGAAGGGGGGTCGACCCCCCCTTTCTCTATCGCAATCGACGAAGGTGGAAAGCGGGGCGCTGACCCTCCTTGCGTCTTCCTCGCTGTGCGGGTAGGAAGAAACAAGAAGGGGGGCGCCGGCCCCCATTTTTTGCTTCACCGGCGGAGCAGAAAAGGGGGACTGGCGCCCCCTAGTTCTCCCTCGCGATCGGCGAAGGGAGAAAGGGTATTTCTTTGTCACGGACGGCGAAAGGGGAGCGCTGACCCTCATTTCTTCTTCGCCGTGCGGCGAGGAAGAAACAAGGGGACCAACACCCCCTCTGCGAGCTCACCCGAACCCCCGTCCCGATCCTCGTGAGGGCCCGATTCCCCAATTTTTTATTAAAAATATGAAAAAAAGAAAATAACCAATTTTTCCTGGTTCCTTATACTCAGCTACATTTAGAACTTTTAATGCAAGAGTAAATTTATATCACAAAATGATTCTTGCTCAAATCCAAAATTTTGCATCAGCTTCTACGAAGCTCACAATAATCTAACCATTGACAATAACAAACACCTCCAAATAGATCCAAAGCATATCTACAACTTTAGGATGTTAAGAATAGAAATTTTCATATTAAATAAAAAATAGAACAAAAATCGGCATCGTACCTTCATCAGTTCCGTCGATTGCGCCACCCTCCGCACCCTAGCTCCGACCGCACCCTAACGTCTGGTCGTCGTTAGTGTGGAGCACTGCATAGAGGTGGAGGTTGGAGGATGTGGATGCTGCGTCTAGTCGGCCATCGTCCGCACGCCGCCCTCGTCCTGTGTCCGGCTGTCACGGCTGCGTCCCGAGCACTACCCTCGTCCTGTGTCCGGCCGTCACAGCTGTGTCGCGAGCGCTGCCCCTTCTCGCTTGGGACGAACGTCGAAGTCTGCCAAAGTCATGGAGATCGAAGCCGCTGCTGCCATCTTCCAGTGCTGCCCCCTCCTCGCTAGCGAGCATCGCCGCTATCCTAGATCGAGCGTCATCGTCCGTCCTAGATCGAGCAGTGCCGCCCTCCTCGCCGTGAGCATCATGGAGATAATCGTTGCCCTAACCTTCCGCGACGTTGCATCCTCACTGTCGGTCGTGAGTGTCGTGGAGTCGAGCTGACACGAGCCCTGCTCTCATCCTGTGTCTGACGAGCGCCGCCCTAGATCCGCGTGGAAGGAAGTTGCTGCGAGATCCTTGATGTCGCGGTCACCGTGAGGGTCGATGTCGTCCGGCTAGGATGCAAAGATGGGTGGTGGCTTGAGACGAGAGAGGGTTCAGGAGTTGAGAGGATAAAGTTAGAAAATAAGGAGAAAGAGAGAGAAAAAAGTTGGGGTTTATGTCATATATATGATAGAGTGAAGGGCTGAGATTTAATAAACTTGATCTGGTGGTTATTATAAAAGATATAAACAAAATTAATGTGTGGGGATTCGGGGCCCCACGAGGCGGAGCATTCCACCCCGCCCCGATTCCTGAAAGAATGGGTGGGTGCAATTTGCCCCCCATCCCCGCCCCGTGGAAAAACCATTCTCCGAATTCGGAGCCCCGAACGAGGATTCCCCATGGGGCATGTGGGGGACGGTGAATATTGTCATCCCTAATACAATCAAACGCCCCCACCGACACTATTATGGTTCAACGGCCTTTTTCTTTTGGTGAGATAATAAAAACCCTAACTATCTCTCAGTCCTTGTTGGTTTGAGTGTTTAATGTAACTATTAATTAAATTATGTCAAATATTGTGATTAGTTTTTTATGATTTACAAGATATATTATTATTAATAATATAAAAAATTATATAAGAATTACCTTACAAAATGTTTTTCTTAATATGCAACCATTAGTTTAAATATTTTATTATTTTTTGTATAATATTTACAATATATTTTTTTTTGTATAAATGTATCCAAAATCTATTCTAAGTTTATATAAGTTTAATGTATTTGGATAGACTCATTATATCAAAATAATATGAGAATAATCACATTGTTAAAAAAAATTGTCAATTTGGAGCTCCATATATATATATATATGTATAATTTTAAAAGAGTTTAAAGTTGACCATATAGTTATATTTCAAATTATTATAATGTAAATACTACAAAAAATGAATAAATTAGTTAATGGAATAAGTCTTGTTAAGACTTAATTAAAAATTTACCTCTTTTTTAATAAAAAAACATATTCTTTCTTTTTTCTATAAATATATATTAATTTAATGATTCTTCTGTTAATAATTTTCCTTACATATTTTATATTTAATAATTTTTTTCTATTCAGTTATTTCTATTTTTACTTTTTATCTCACATCCTCTTTTTATTCCTTAAAATTTTCACTCATTCTTCTCCTTAAATTTATCACCTCATTTATGCATCATTACTTTTCTTTTTTCTTTCCCAATTATTTCACTACAAGAAAATAGGCGATTAGCGACGCGAAGTAGTGTCGCAAATTGTAGTGACGCTACATCGACGTCACTAGCGCCTCCATGGCATCCACTTCGCGTCCCAGAAAAGAGACGCTATTTGCCTCTCAATAGCCTCTCATTAGCGTGTTCTTAGCTATTCATGAAATAGATGATAATGAAGGCGTCTTGGAGATGCTACGTAGACGCTATTATTGTGTGCCACGGAGCAAAAATGCGTGGGAGAACCTAGCACCGGTCTCGCGTCGCAATCTCTCGACGCTAACCTCGCATTGCACACATTGCGGCTCTAAGGAGACGCTATCTGGCGTCACATGTTTAAACGAAGCTATGTAGATGCCAATGTGATTACTTGGAAACTATACATAGGTTATCTATACTTACATCGCTATTTGTTTTATATTTAAACCCTAAACCCTATATATTATATATACTATATGTTAATCAATAAATTAATTAAATATTATATTAGTATCTTCAACATATATATGTATTCTTACATGATTACCTATATTATATATATGTACTAGATGATTACATATATATGTATTTCTACATCATAGGAGTATTCCTAAATATATAATTTGTTACCTATATTATATGTTATTTATACATACAATACATATTATATCTTAATTATGCATATATTATTTTTATATTCTTAATCATGAAATTATGGTGGTTGAATTAAGAGAGTGATTTGCTACAAATTATCCCATTTTAGCGTCATCGTGGAGACACAATAGTGTCTACTTAGCGTCCAACTAGAGCTGCCGACATTGTCGAAGCTATGGTGACACTATTGGCGTCTCCGTAGCGTCGTCAACTTGAGACGCAAATAAGTTTTAGACGCTAGTTCGGCGCTACGGAGTCGCTAAACTTCTCTAGCAACTCAATAGCGTCTGTATTGCGTCGTCGTAGCCGACTTTTTATCACACTCGTTTAATCGGACACATATAGACATATAAATACGGGTATATACTTATACTTATATATAATAAGTACATATATACATATTATTATCACTTAATCTCACACATATAAACATATACATACATATATACACTTGGAATACGTATACATACACACGTTATCTATATATGACTCGCACATGTATAGACATATACATACACATATATACTTATAATACATATAGATAAACACATTGTTGTGACTTAATCTCCCACACATAAACATATACATTCGCATATATTACACACACATATATACACACACACAATTTTGTTATAGACACATATACATATAGACTTATAATTTTATATACATACATGATAGATTGTTAGAAGGGAATAAAACAATTAGAACGGGGCACAATGCGATGAGACGCTATATTGATAAATAAAATTACATACATAATAAAAATTTTGAAATAGAAAAACAATTAGCGTCTCTCTGGCGTCACAATTGTGAGACGCTAAATCAAAATCGACGCTCCTAAGACGCTATGGTGTCGTTATAGTATCTTAGCGACACATTAGCCTCTCTATAGTGCCGCATTAGTCGAATTTTAATTACTCTTTTTTTAGTGCGGCGCCTACATTGCGTCGACATAGCGTCGCATTTCGGGGAGACGCTAAAGAATTTACTTAAATCTATAACCCCTCTTCTTCGTTTTCTCTATTTACTATTTTACTATTACACCACCGACACCCGATGCCCGACGCCGACGATCGACTCCTCCACCGCCTCTGCCTCCGTCGCCTCCATCTCCTCTGCCACCCTGCGCCGACCTCCGCCGCCTCCTCTGCCGCCATTCTCCTCCGCCTCCGCCACCCTCAGCCTCCTCCGCCTTCAGCCTCCTCTGCCTCTGCCGTCTCCGCCTCCTCCACCATGCCCCTCCGCCTACTCCACTGCCTCCTCCATCGCGCCCCTCCGCCGTGCCCCTCCACCGCCGCCTCTGCCTCCTCCACCGCGCCGACCTCCGTCTCCGCCACCCTCCGCCTCCACCGCCTCCATCCTCCTCTTCCTCCCTTCGCTTCGTCTACCCATCGATTGTGCTCCTCTGTCGGTCGTCGCCCACCGCCTTCCTCCACTGCTGCCCGCCGCCCTCCGCCCTCCGCCCGTCGCCATCCCTCTCTGTTAAGAAGGTACGAGCCCGCCACCATATCAAGTTAATTATTAATGCATGTAAGTTAAATACTACTTAATTACTTGAAACAATTGTTATAAGTTATTAACTAATGCATGTTAAGTTAAATACTACTTAATGCAGGTTAATTTAAATAGTAGAACCTCTTTTTGATAATTTGTTTTCATAATTCTAGAACCTCTTTTTTGATCATATTCTCATAAATTTTACTAAAGATATACTTCAACATTCTTGGTGATAAAATGAGATTATGATTCGACGATGAAATACTTGAAACATGTGATTTTGACTTCGTAAGTTCAAAATCACATGTTTCAAGTACACGAATTTATTGACATATGATTTAATGTTGTTTGTTACAAAAATGATAAAGCCAGATCGTAGTTGGATTCGTCATTAGAAGGATAAATATGGCATCATAACTGAAGAATATAATGATGGTGTTGATGAATTTTTTAATGTGGCATATCAAAATGAAGGTGCTGCTTCTTCATATGGTGAAATTTTATGTCCATGTCGGAAGTGCAAATGTTATCAGTGGAAAGTAAGATATGATGTACAGAAGGATTTATATTACAACATTTTCTTACAGACATACACAAAATGATTCTTTCATGGCGAAGAAAGATGGGCTAAAGAAATAACTAATGTAGATACCGTTGTGGGCGACTCGAGCAATCCGTACAGGGACATGATACGAGATGCAATGTTAGGAGAAAATGTTGACGAAACATTGATTGAGGAAGACCCGAATCCTTCGACTTCTAAGTTTTATAATCTTCTCGAAGAAGCAGATGAACCTTTATGGGATGGATGCATGAAGCAAACTACACTTTCTGCAGTGGCACAACTAATGAACTTAAAATCAAAATTTAATACGAGCGAAAGTTATTTTGACTGAATGCTTGCCATTATTAAGAGTATGCTTCCAGTTTCAGATAAATTATTGGGACATTTTTACAAGTGCAAACGGATGATGAGAGATTTAGGGTTGGAATATCAGAAGATTGATGCATGTCGCAATTATTGCATATTGTACTACAAGGAAAACAACTCACTTATGAGTTGTTCTATTTGTGACGAGCCCATATTCAAACCGAAAAAAATTTCAAAGTCCGAAAAAAATGTGGCAAATGTAATATTTAGATACTTTCCGATTGTTTCAAGATTACAACGATTATTTTTTTTGAAAAAATTGCATCATTTATGAGGTGGTACAGAGAAGGGGCACATGATGATCAAAATTCAATTACACATCCTTCGAATGCGGAGGCATGAAAACGATGCACTTCATCCGACTTTTTTCTGCAGAATCACACAATGTTAGATTAGGATTTTGCACCAATGGATTCAACTTATTTGGCTCATCAAGGACTGTTTATTCATATTGGTCAATTTTTGTGACACCTTATAATTCGCCTCCAAGCATGTGTATGAGATGAGAGAATATATTGCTTACTTGTATGATCCCGAGTCCTCGATCTCCTAGTAAAAGTTTAGATATTTACTTAAGACCTTTGATCGATGAATTCAAGATGGTATGGGAGGATGGTGTGATTGCCTATGACAAATTTAAAAAGCAAAATTTCATTATGAAAGTCACATTAATATGGGCCATAAGTGATTTTTCGACATATAAAATGTTGAGTGGTTGGAGTATAAAAGGTAAACTTACTTGTCCCATATGTGGAAAGAATATCTTGTTTTAACTTAGACAATGGGAAGATACATGAGATGAAGAGTCATGACTGTCATATTTTTATGCAAAGGCTGCTTCCAATTGCTTTTAAAGAACTTTTGCCAAAGGCCATCGGAGAGATTTTAACAAAATTGTCTATGTTCTTGAAAGAACTTTGTGCATCCATCGTTCGGAAAGAAGACATCTCTCGGTTAGAGGTTTCCATTGTGATTACCGTGTGCAAGGCTGAGAAGATATTTCCACCTTCTTTCTTTGATGTGATGGAACATTTGATTGTACACCTACCATATGAAACAAAAATTGTCGGGTCCAATTCAGTATCGATGGATGTATTCTTTCGAAAGATGCATGCTATGTTTGAAAAGGAAGGTAAAGAATAAGATAAAAATTGAAGGCTCCATATATGAAGCATATTTCATTGAGAAGGTGTCAAACTTCACTTCAAAGTATTTTGAGTCATGCATACAATCACGACACACCCAAGTTTCAAGAAATGATGATGGTGGTAAAAAAGAAGTTGACATGAATATTCTATCCATCTTCAAGTACCCAAGTCGACTTCTTGGTACAGGACGCAAAGTTATCTTGAATGTCAGAAATCTCACCGCCGTTGAGAATTATGTTCTTGCAAATTATAGCGAAGTGACGCCGTATCTCGAGTAAGATTATTTATTCTAATTTGTTATATAATTTAAAGTTAATTATTGCTATATGATTTCATTAATTGAAAACTATGAATTCAGGTTCGAAGAATTACAATGAAAAATTAGTCTCTTAGTTTCAAACGGTGAGTTATTGAAACTACGAGATGGACATTTTGCCGATTGGTTAAGATGTGAAGTGAGAAATCTTTCTGCTTGTTCTTAATTGTTATAAGTTCGTAACTTTTAATAAAGTTTTTAGTTATTTTTCTTGTAGGTTATTAATGGCTCAGTCATAGAGAACAAAATATGAGATCTCGGTCATGGCCCAAAGAATCAAGTTCTTAGCTACTGCGGCGTCATAGTCAATGGATATTCAATTTTAGTTCCTTTCCTCCTGGCCTTCCGGTTCTTGGACGAAGGAGGGAGCTGGGTTGGATAAGCACTCTCGTTGTACTTTGTAATCCATTTTTACCTTCTGCCTTTGGGGAATTTGGACCCTTCATAATGATATCCATTTTAGATCCAAACGTGTAACCGTCGAAGTGATATGAGAGAAGGCTCTCGCTTGTTTTCATGAAATTAACTCACTGCACACCACGCCCCTAGGCAAACAGCCCCCAAGATCCTCTTCGGAACCGGTGGGAGCCCTCTCCTTAGAATTGGGCAATGCTCAACTCTGATGGTTCTTTCACTAGAACCAATGGGCTTGGGGGTTATGGTTTCCTTCTGTATTTTAACTTTGGCTCTTTCTATTTTGCAGGTGCTGGGCATTGTATGATAAGATCTCCTTTGCATTCCGAGGCTTGGGCCCTCCTTTTGGGGCTTCGGCGTTGCCACACTCTGGGTCTTACTTGCATTTGCGCCTACACTGATTTCACGATTCTAGTCCACATCATCCACATGCTCCAACCTTGCCCGTGGCGCCTGCGTGGTATCATCATGGACATCCGTACCTGCCTGTGAAATATCGCTCCATCAAAAATTGTTTTTTGCCCCCGCACTTGTAATACGACTGTGGACTTTCTTACAAATTTTGGCCGCCAGAATGTTGAGTATTTTTGGGGTGACCGTCCTCCTTCGTGACTCACCCAGCTTTTGCCTAATGTAACCTTTAATTCTATGTAATAAAGTAACTTTTTTTTAAAAAAAATGGATATCGGTTCCATACAAAAGAATATAGCCGACAATGTTCAACTATTAATAGCGGCATATATGTTCTAGGAAGCATGTGCGGGGACAATGACTTTGATTACTACGGTGTTATAGTAGACATCCTAAAATTGTCTTATTTGAGAAAATCTAATAAAGTCATGGTGTTAAAATGTCGTTGGTTCGATTCAGAGAAAGGAGTTCGGATCGATCAAAAGTTTAAACTGGTGGATATTAACCCTCGGCCGAGACTTCAGTCATACGATACATTCGTATTGGCGGAACAAGTGCAACAAGTGTACTACACTATCCATCGAAAAGAACCAAGGATGAATGGTGGGTGTCATGCAAGGTGAGGAGTAGACTATTCTTAGTAGAAATAATAGTAGATGACAATGAAACATCATCCGTACACAATGATGTGCCCATGGATGATTACTATCAAGAAGATAGAGTGAATGAGACGATTGATGTGGCCGATGGAGTTGAAAATTTTCAATTGGTCGATGACGCTGAGCCAATGGAAGAGTTCAATTCAAATGACATCTTGGAAGTGAACTTTGATAATTTTGTTGACGATGACTCGAACCAAGATTATAGCGACGATGATGAAGATGATAAAAATGAATCAGAATATGAAACAAGAGAATGGATCCCGTAGTTATTCTAATGACATAAGCTTTTTACTTCTTTTTTAAGTTATATATGATTACCGATAATAATAGAAGCTTCTTTCTTTTTTCAGTCATGGTTACTAGGGGTCGAGCATCTAAGTCATCTCGCACTTCCAGGCGTTCACTCCAAATTAGTTAGCCATCACAACCACCAGGTAATATATTTATAATTGTCAGTTGCTTATTTATAGTTGATTATAATAGTTAAATTCATTTTTTAATAATATCAGTTCCGCCGCCGTTGACGGGGCACGTAGCCGGATCGTCACATAGTAGGCGATCTATTGGTGGATCTGCTCTGCGTATCACTCCAGGTACGTGATACATTGTAGGCGATACATAGTAGGAGATAGAATTTTTTAAATATTTTACTTTTATGACAGTTGCTCCACCGTCGACAGGGCATATAGTCGGGACGTCTCGATCGCACGACGATGATTGTCTTGTCACATCAGGTTATTTTTTGCATATTCCATAATTTTAAATAGGAGCCAAATTTTATATATTTTATTATGATGACAGTTGCTACCCCATCATCACTGACGAGAATACCATACGCTTCACCATATTCTAGCATTGGCGAACGACATCTTACGCCAGGTGATATATTTATTATTATTGATATTTCTCAATTAATTATATTAATTATTTTTTAATAATGTCAGTTGCTACGCCGCCGATAGCATGAGCACTTGGCTCAATTCAATCAGATGAGCGGACTGCCACTAATCATACTGCGGTATACATCAATCGAGGTGAGAACATTATTGTATATCTATCAATTATCACAATTTTAATTTGGTATGACACTAATGATTTATTATGTATTAGGGCCCGTAGATGATGTCAGACCTTCACAGTCTATCCCAGCTGTATCGGATGATGATTCTTCTTCGAGTGATGAAGATGGGTTACACGATAATGGGGTGGTCACTATGAATAATATTGCTTGACCGTAAGTTAAATAAGTTGTACAAATTTTGTTATACTTTTGGTTATCATTGAAAATTAATTCTTCTTTATAATTGGCAGGACCATTTTCATATCCGCTAGTACCGTGCGGGATGTCAGTGCTCTCGTTCTTTCCCACTTGCCGGAAGGGGCAGAATCTTGGAAAGATGTTCCAATTTAAGTGCGGGATGACATCTTTCGAGCCTTTACGGTACGATCTTCTATTTGGATTACATAATTTGATTTATATTATTTTCAAATTACTAAGTTTTAACATTCTATTTGTAGGAGGTAAATTAGTTTCATCCGGATCTTAGTTTAGGGATGACCCGGAGAGCTTTTGAGGAGGTCGCTGCGAAACGCTTCCGAAATTTATTATACAAATTTCGTAAGGTCGTCACATCCGCCGACCTCACTTTGGAGCAGGGCATACAAAGATGCCCAAGGCATATTAGGCGCTCGGTTTGGGAGTTCTTATGTAGGAAGTGGTAAGTATATTTACTTTTAAATTATCTTTATTAAATTTATAGTTTTTGAAAGTGTAAGTATTTGATGTTCACAAAGGACAGATGAACGATGGCAAAGAAAGTCGGAAAAGGCAGGAGTTAACCGTCTTTCGAAGCCCGAGGTCCACATCCATACAGGGGGTCGATGTAATTTGACGAGCATCGACGGCGCATGATAATTTACATATAAATTCAATTTATCAAACTTTTGACTTATACTTATATTATCAAATTTGAAATTTTATTGTAGGAGGAGAAAGAAGACGGTCCCATAGATCTTCCTGTGGTCTATGAGGCCACGCATAAGAGCAAGAAGACAAACGACTTAGTCACGTCCACTGCTCGTAAGCTTCTGGTAGTCTCATGATATGATCATTTGGTTGTTGACATTAGTGCACTATTTTTTAAATACACAATGTTTAAATTTTTAGGATGATTATAATGCGAAAATGGCTGAAAGTATGGAGATGATCCGAGTACTCAACCATCAGGTAATGTTTCTTCGTTGGTTTTGTCATGTTTTTAATTTATGTGTTTATTTATATATAATTTGTATATTATATGATTGTATAATTTTTCTATTTTGTAGAAGACCCTACTCTTTGGGAGGTGGTGGCCGGCACGACACGAGGGGATACTCGCGTGGCCTCGGCACAACCACTCAGATACTTAGTAGGATCGGAGGATATGCAGGCGGTTCATCTGCTCCAAACTCATCATGACGCATCTATCACAGCAGTTATCACAGCAATTATTTGAGCAGATATTGCGACAGGTGTCGCAGTAATTGTCGCAACAGTTGGCTCCGCTATTGTAGGGATTGATCCCGACGCAGAATCCATCCTCGCGAGGCCATGAACCGAACATGTCTGGGTCAAACGTTCGTAATGATAACAATACCTTTCAAACTTTAGGATAGAAACAAACCATGAATACAAACTATGTTTTTGTTACTTATAGACTTAGATACTAATATAGTTTGTTAGTTCAGTTTATTACTTTTCGTATTCTTATATTAAATATTATGCATGTGATGCTTTTATATTGTTTGTGATGAATATCAATGCATTTTTATATGCGTTATATAATTGTATGGTGTGGGAAGGGAAAAAATGAGGGTGGTATGGGTAAAAAAAAAAATGCAAGTAGCACCTCCCTAACGTCACATTCGTGTCACAAAAGCATTCGACGCTGAGCTAAATATATCGTCCTTAGCGTCATATTCATGTCTCATTGACGACGCAGATACCATCATATTTGCGATTCGTGGGCGTCGGAATAGCGCCTCAGACTTAGCGTCACCTGTGCGTCGACGTAGCGACGCATTTGTTCTGCGCCCAGTCGGAAATCACGCGTCTTAATAACGTTGAGATAGCGTCAACGCGTGGCGCTAGTAGCGTCCCATTTCCATTGACTCTATTACGACGTCAGTAGCCATCGATTTTTAGCGTCCCATAAACGCGGCACTAGTTAGATGCGAATGAGACGTTTTTCATCACAGAGACGTAATAGCGCCTCCCTAACGTCGCTAGTCCTAGGTCGCTATTCTTCGATTTTCTTATAGTAATTATTTTATTCCTTTTTATATGATTTTATCATTCTAATTTTGTATTTTTTAAATCAAAAATAGAAAAACGGAATTGGATTCATTCAATTGGTTGAATCGATTTTGACTAGTTTAATTCTGTGCAACTTACCTTTTTGATATTTCCAATTTTGAATGAAAACCAAATCGAATTGAACTTTTAAAATCATTTATATAAAGATGTACTTTGAGATGACCTTAAGGTCAAGGACATGTATGACGTCTGAACACTAGCTATCTTTTCCTATTCCCACTCAAATTTTGCCATCTTAAGGCAGACCAATGATCCACTAAAGGTCACCTCATGTACCTTTCCTCAAAACTTTCATTGTTATATCGTCACTGGAGTGACGCTTCTTTAGTTCATAACTTCATATTACAGTTATTACTTATTACTTACTACAAAATTCAGCTTGTCGATATTAAATATTTGGTGTTACAAAAATTCTATTGCTCCCAATAGTATGCAGTTGGCTTTGCGATTTTGACAGTGATTTCTACTCCTAATCACATAATTAAACATGCAACAAAAATTTTGCTGCAACTTTGTTTGATTTCTGAGCTTAATTAAAATTTCAATAAAAGGTAGAAGAACTCTAAGAAATATTTCGAGCTTTAAGAAACACCCTCCTGCCGGGAATCGACCTTTCCGAGCTTACAGTACCACACTCCTGCTGGGAGGAAAAGGCAAATGTGCATTTTCCTTTGAAAAGTTCTTCCTCCCTAAACTTGGTCCTATTTTTTCTCCTTGCATTCACATTTGAGAAACACCCTCAAGACTTGGATCAAATTATATTAAGTGCAAGTTGAGTAAATAAGAAAATTTTAAAGAAAAAAAATTAGCAGGATATACATGCAAGCACCCTTTTCCTTTAAGTTTTTCCAGTGTTACTTATATTTGAACTGGATGATAACTGTATGCATATGATAAAGAGAATAGAGTAAGAGGTTATATATATATATATATATATATGATTTAATGTGCGCGTGACACCCTTGTGGGTGTACGCGGTCCCGCCGATCAGATCTCGATGGCGGAGCCTACAAGTGCATGTGAGCTGGGCAAAAGTTGGTGGAGACTGATTCTTTTTCTCTTCGTGTCGAATCGACAACGCCGGACTCCACCGCTGGTGATTGTTCGATCAGATAGAATGCATCATGCCACCTGATGTCCGTCGTCCATGCAGAATTGAGGGGGCGGCCGACGATGGAGATGACATCGATTGAGGCCAAAAGTGGAGGGAAGGTGCGGAGGCGTCGAGGTTGAGGCGGCTGACGGTGAGATTGGGATCAAAGGCTAGGGTGGAGGATAGGAGGGATCCGTAGAAAGCGCAATCTTGTCGTCGGCGGTAGATAGGGATGAGGACATAGGCAGACGGCGATGGCAAGAGGTGGTGGTTGAAGAAGAGCGGCGCTACTTGATCGTCATTGTTGACGTCGCTGGCGAATTTCGTCATGGCTCTGGTGGTTATTAGGGTTGGAGGAGGGGATGAAGTGGAAGTGGGGACGGGGCTGTGGATCGTATCAACTCACATGTTGGACAAAAAAAGACGGAATGAATAAAAAAAGAAGAGGAAGAGGGAGCGTCGGATTGCAGTCCAACGCTCCTAAGGACATGTCTGATGCTGCTACGACCCAAGAGCGTCGCATGCACGTTGAATCCTATATAATACTGCCTCGTATTCTTTTCGTTTATCCTTTATTAGATTCCATCATGAATTAAGAATGATTATTTACCTTATGTCTTAATAGGAACGGTCCAGAAATTAAGAAGCATCTCTTCTCAACAATGATTACTGGTACATATAGGAATCTAACTTTTCCACTTTACTGCAATTATGACACTCAAATCAGTAAAGGCTCAGTGCTCACAACTGGCCAAATTTTGCCACTTAATTAACCTAAGACATCAAGTGACATTTAGGTTGTCTTTGTTAGAAGTTTATTATTCATGGAATATGAATTATTATTTAAGTAATTTTATTCATTTTTTCTTATTTAGAAGT
The DNA here is from genome assembly GCA_030549335.1 of Pontederia crassipes. Taxonomy (NCBI): domain Eukaryota; kingdom Viridiplantae; phylum Streptophyta; class Magnoliopsida; order Commelinales; family Pontederiaceae; genus Pontederia; species Pontederia crassipes. Next base: position 74,493,474 of record CM060194.1, on the reverse strand, counting down.
AAGAAAAAGTGATATGTTTGGATGATAAATGAATAAGATAGAAATTAGTGGCGACTTAGATAAAAATAAAGAGAATAATTATTCAAAATGTTGAAAAGAATAATTAGACTTAGCCTTTTAAATTTCTATGCATAATGATTACTTTGACTGAACAATCAATTCACTCTACTTTTTAACATGCTAAGTATTAAAGTCTCTTATTTATTATATTATTCCTCTTCCACTCACTCCCTTAAAATCAATTAGATTACCAAGGATCTAATTAGTTAATTATGCCACAAACTTCTGCCAGTAGCAAACTGAGTTTCTCAACTCCCTATCATCCATATAGTTTTCATGGAGCTTCAAATTACAATGTTTTTTATACTTTATCTGGGTAAATAGAATTTGTGTGCATTAGGTGTAGTTTCATGCAGCACAAATAATATATCGATCGAGTTATTATAAAATAAATTTTATTACATAGTCGATCACTTATTATAATATACTTTACATATTTTCATTCACATTTTATTTTAGCTTTCATAATATAATCTTTGATGGGGTAAGAATATAAGTTTAGGTTCAATCATAATGCTCCATTTCTCAAATTCCAAGAGATTTTATAAACCATTTTATTCTTTTACTCTGACTTCAAATTAATCAAGTATTAATAGTCTTAGACACTGGGACCTAACAGGGGTATAAAAAAGGGTTAAAAAGTGATAGACTATCAGGGTAATCATTGTTAGATTCAATTATTTTTTATGGCAGTTATTATAATCAAATGGGTTCATATATGATTGGAAGGTACATGTGTAATAATTTGTTACAAGTTTTATATTAGAGTTGATTATTTAAATATGTTTGATGGCATATCAAACCCATGAGTGGCTTGGTTCTCCTTTGTATAAAGTAATTATATGAGAAATGTAAAGTGGAAAGGTTTACTCATTTTAAGTTATAGGAGAAAAATTAAAAAAATTAAAACCACATTATGCTTTTTAATATTTTGTACTTTTTTATAAATGTGAAATTTCTTGATAAACTTTTATATATCATCTAACATGTTTTTATTTTTTTTTAAAAACATGCTATTTAGTTAAAGATCAACGAAAAATTAATTCCCAATGAACATTTTCTAAAGTTTCAAAATTTAAGGTTTACAAAAGATCCAACTTGTTAAGACTCAAGTTAAATTGATGCAATCAATAGAACCCTACTAATTGCTCAATATATGTAATGTCATAGTAAAAAAAAAGGATGGTGGTAGGGTTTGATTATAGTGACATTTAGGAGTTTAAGAATGTTGCAATTTCCTTCATCGGACATATAAAATATGACCTCACTAATCCCAAGATTGTTGGGATATTTATTTCCAGTTAGTAACCCATTAATCCATACTTCCCAAGGATATGGTTGGTTTTCTTCTTCTCATCCTCTTTCATATGATAACTCATTCCATCCTTTCCTCACTTCCTCTATTTTAGTCAGGAGGCTAATGAAATTCAGGAGGAGACCTAGAAGGAGGAGAGGTCTAGACTAGAATGCCAAAAGATGAAGAACCAATCTTCTTAACATTTGTAATGAACAAAATAAACAATGGATTTAGGTGTTTCATTAGATCTACATGCTTAGGCCAGAAATTTGATAATCAATTTATTTTTTTCATTAATAATGCTCATTAGATCTACATGCTTAGGCCAGAAATTTGATAATCAATTTATTTTTTTCATAAATAATGCTCATTAGATCTACATGCTTAGGCTAGAAATTTGATAATCAATTTATTTTTTTCATAAATAATGCCTACTATTAGTTTGGCCTATGGCTTGATTGTGTTGATTTGACCATCCTCTCCTACAAGTAAGGATCATTATAAAATAAATTGTGATTGTTGATTAATTGTGGCAACCTCTCCTACAAGTAAGGATCGTTATAAAATAAATTGTGATTGTTGATTAATTGTGGCAACCTCTCCTACAAGTAAGGATCATTATAAAATAAATCAGTATACAGATGCTCATTTGATTAGTGTTCATAACTAAAACTCGTGATATGACGTTTGACTCATCATTTTTATTCATTTTGATAGATATGTAGTTTTCTTTTTCTAGAAATTCCTGCAAATAATTTATATGTAAATTAGTTATAGCATTGCTTTATATTTTTTTACTATGAAACCCAATATCAATATGTCATTGAAAAGGGATTAGAATTACAAAACTTTAAATTTTTTGTTATATGACTATTATCACATTTTGTCCATTATGGTAAGATAGGCTACACTATAGTCTGCACATGCTCGCTACAACCTACGGGTATGGAGGCTCATACTATATTTGGATTGTAGCATTGAACAAAAGCGTTATAGCTCGAAACATAATGCAATCAGGAGGTGTGCTATGGGTAGGACATATCACATATTGACCATGCTTTGGCTTGGCTATAGCGCAACCTCATGCACTACAACTAGCTCGTAATGTAGTTCCATGAACTAACATCTCCTGCTATTTTATCGACCTAATTATTTGTTAGATCATACATAAGTTATATACTAATCCTAGAGTGGCCCATCCTCCCATAAGGAAAATATCATGAATCTCTTTTTGATTTACCGACAACATATAAATGATAGTTAATAGATTGATAAAGATAAAATATATAAGTCGAAAAATATCATTGTCTATGCCTATGCATTGAAGAATTATATTTATAATTATCAAAGGGACAGATAACCTATCTAAAGCTAACATAATGAAAACTACATGATCGGTGAAGCCAAAACATCAATGATTACCATTTTTATCGTATAAGACTCTTCATCCCATGCAATGAAAATAATTAAATACAAGGAATATGATACATCATTCCTAAAGAAAAGGGCATCATCATGGTTCCATCCACTTCTAACTTAATTTGCATATGGTTGTATTATTTTGCATGATATACCTTATATAGAGTAGAGCTCTTTGTATAAATAAAAAAGGATTGAAACATTAACAAATGATTGTAGATGTTAAAGAAAGAATATCGAATCATCAATCAACACCAAATATTGATGTCTATTGATCTTTTTGAACTATTGATAAATTAATAATGTTTTACTCGAGGCAGACCCAGACAAAAAAAGTGAGGGGCCAGCTTCAACCTAAAATCTCCCAATTCAAATGTAGGCATAGCTACCACTAGACCAAGTGTTCTTTTATGTCAAAATGGCATTTTATTTGAGGAGGGACAAACATAACTTTTTTATCATAATATATATATATATATATATATATATATATATATAATAATAATAATAATAATAATAATAATAATAAAAAGTTCAAAATTTGAAGGGGGACAAGGCACCCCTCACCCTATATGTGGGTCTGCCTTTGTATTTTATCCTTCATTTTTAAATGATATATTGACATATGAGCATGTTGAATAAATATTCAGCAAAACTCTATCATATTTATATAATATTTATATATGTTCATTATCAACTTTTTTCATATAAGATTATTATAACAACTTGGATTTTATTAAGGTAATTAAGTTATTTGACTTAAATTCTAGATTTGACCTTATATATCTCCCCTATTTTTTTCCTCTCATATGATGGCTGGAAATCCTAAGCCTTGAGAAAGAAGAAAGAGAATGAGGAGGAGGAGAAAAAGGAAGAAAGAAGAAAAAAAAGGAGATGGATAAAGAGTCAACATGGAAGAAAGAAATAAAAACCTTAAATATGTAAAGGAGATTCAAAATTTTCTTTTTCCTTATTGTAAGAATTTTGATTGAGGGATTGCATGTGTTTTTATGTTTAGATCTAGATGTTTTTATGCCTAAGATTTAGATGTCTTTATGCTTCTAAGATCCTAAGTTTTGAGAAGTAAAATGATATTTTATTTTCCACATTTATGAGTTTATGTGTTCGAGAGAAAAAAAAATATTACTACATTAATGTTATGATTAATTTACCCCAAACATTATTATTATGATTCCTTTTGGTCTATAAATAATTACTTGTAATGTTTTTAATGTTTTACCCAAATAATATACCTAAAGATCTATAATTTTACGTCTGGAAATTGAGTTATGAACTCACATCATGGACGTGATCAACCTGGTCATGGCATATACTACCATGCTCGTGAAATATAGTTTCATGGTCGTGGAAGACAAAGTTCACGAGTGTGAGACCTGTCACATTTGTGACTGAGGGAAAAGGGAAAGTATATTGTCACACCCGTGAAATATATTTTTATGATTGTGATAGAACATACACTAATGTAGGATTTTACTACTTGGGGTACTTTGAAATACATACATAAGTGTAAGAGTTTAATTTTTATCTTTACTTTGATGAGTGAAAGAACATATTTTTCAACTTTAGAGTGTGTGCATTATGCTCATTTAATACATCAAACAATCTTCACTATTTAAACATAATTATGGTTTAGCATGAAATATGATGTCTAAGCCAATATGTCAACCATAGTTCATAAGCAACAATAAAGATAATTTCATCATAATAGGCATATGACATCGAAATATGTCCATGTTAAATAATTTAGCCATGCATATTATACATTAATAAATCATTTAATAATATCCATAATCATAAAAATTATTTTTCTTTTGTTCATGTCCTTGAGATCAAATTTCATACTCGTGAACATCTTTTGTCATGGTTTTGAAATTAAGATTCACATCCATGAACAATCTATCATGATCTTGAAAATGAGGTTCATACTCATAAATTATATTTGCCAATGGTATAAAAATGAGATTCACATCATGCAACAAAGTTCCTCATTTGAAATAGTGTGTTTTCAAATATGATCAAGAATAAAATTTCTCACTATTATGATGTGCATATTGTCAAAGATGAAACCTGCCTAACTAATGTGATGATGTTAACATGATTTTTCAATAAGCTAAAATACAAAATAATGACCATGTTATGAAAATAGAAAATGAAGAATAGCACTTTAAAGTTTCACATTACAAGAAAAGAAAGAAAGATGACGAAAGATCCAAAGAGTTATATATAATGATATTGAGAAAATGTATTTAAAGTGAATTAATGAAAAGAAAAGAAGAAAGCAAAGATATACTAATTAACAAGTAAGATAAAAAAAATTATAAAGGAACTCTTAGAATGTACATGTCAATGAAGAAGAAATGTAATGATGTATACAATGTAGGTTCATGATGTGAAGAAATGAATATTCTTATATTATGATATTCATGAATGATGATAATTTTAAAATTAAGAATGTATCCCAAGTTATTAATGATTCATATGCATATAATGTTCATAATGATAAGTATGATGTTATGTTATGTAAAAATCATGACATAATTTATGGTATGTATGTTATTATGTTGTATTTTTATGGTGATGACAAATTCATCTCATATAGTATTATGTGATAGGACAACTCAACTCATGACAAAATAATTGCCCATGATAAGAGTCTTAGAAGATTATAATGTTTTAGAAAAATTGAGCCCCTTTTATGTATTATGATTTTTGAAAGTTTTTTAATTGCCACAATGAGAATGTTATTTATATTTTATTATTATACTTTATTGAATTTCATTTAAATTTCTTTACGTTATTATTATTAATATATTGATGTATGATGAATAGACTAACCACTATTTTTTTCTAAATAATCTTAGGTTACATTTACTGCATTGTTATATATTTAAGATTATCTGACAATATGAATTATTAGTACACAAATTATCACTTATTAAATAGTCAACAATATTTTATTTAGTATGCATAAGTAATTTATCTGACAATTCATATATACTTTTTATTAAGATACTCTTAAACAAAGTAATCATATTCTTTTTATATAAAAGACCATTTTAATATTTTTCTATTCGGGTTTTTTCATATTGAACTTCGAGTGGTAATAAGGCATCCATTTGAGATGTCATTTGGAGTTGTAATTGAAGTAATCTTATTATTCAATGATTTCTCTTTTATTTTATTATTATTTTATATTATAGTTTTGTTATAGTGTTATTATATTTGAGTTATTTGATTAATATTACGATAAATAATGCTATACCAATTTCTCGAATTTGATAATCAGTCCAATAAAAAGCATATGTTTTCCATTCTTGGATTCAACTACAGTTCATTTCACGAAAATATTATTTTATGAAGTCCAAGAAGCAAGAAGATAATAATTTAGGCAGTTCCAACAAAGTACACGTGAATCCATGTGAAAGGTGGGGTTTACTCTAAGTAATTATATACCCCAGCCGAAAAATTTTGCAAGCCATCAGTCCAATCAGATGACTATTTATTGTTTGATGGCACGGGGATAATAAACAAATTAAATTAATCGTCCAATTTTAAACTATATTGTAAACAGTGGTTGTTCATATGATATAATATATTTCCTTCAATAGAAGTCAACCATAGTGTCTCTCACCTGCATCTCTCCTACACGATATTGGGATACTATGAATGTGTAAATAGTAGCATCTAATCTATTTATTAGAATAATTCAGTTTAGGGCTCACTTTAACAAAGTTAGCCATTAGATTAAATTATAAAGGTTCAAGATAACAATTTAATTTGAGATAACGGTTATTAAACTCCTAACGAGTAGTGGATAACAATTTATTCATAAATTTAATAAAAAAATATTTAATAAATATAGCGATTAAACTAATGTATATTTATACGATGATAAAAATAAATAAAAAAATATAATTTACTATCATTCTTATATGCATTCATTATAATTAATTTAATATTTTATTTTTAATAGTAATATTTTTTAAAAATATTATTTTAATATAACAATATTGATTATTTTAAAATAAAAAATTTATTTGCATCGTATGCAAAACTAAAAATGTGATACATTAAAATAAAAAAAATATGATGTTTAGCAATTAAATGAAAATTTTTATTTAAAAAAGAACAAATGTATAATAAAAATAAAATATAAACCATTATACTCTATATTCTATATATAAGCTAATGAGAGTAGTGTATAACATTTTGTAGTCAAATCTTTAAACACTATTTCAAAAATATTAATCAAACACTTATACTATCCACTACTCAATACTTTGTTTTCTAATGCCAAACAGTAGCATCACTTGTAACGCTCACCACTACTCAATACTTTGTTTTCTAATGCCAAACAGTAGCATCACTTGTAACGCTCACTCTATACATTAGAGGAGATGCTTAATTAAGACAGAAAACATAGAACTAGGGATCACTATTGTATTTTAATTGTGGCAACTGTTAATTAATTAGATAGACGCATGAAGTAACCTTTGATTTGACGTATCCAAAATAATAGAAAAAAATATTATTTTATTGCCTTCGTGGTAGCGCAATATAACAACTAATCAAGAGTTCCAACTCGTGCTTATGACGTCATATAGAAAGATAGAAATGCACGCTATCATATGCTTGATCCCCACATATATATACACAAACTTCTTTTGCCGACAAGAGCACTTTCATCGAGAAAAAATACATTCAAGAACATGGTTGCATTGCAATAATGAAATATATATAAAAACATCAAAAGATTTTATGTTTTCTTATTAATTTTAGATTTTCCGTGCATTAAGCACGTGGGCTTTTAAATCTAAAAAATATATAGTGCTAGAAAAGCGTATATTGAATCCACAATTATGACAGCCTTAAAATCATGATCACCTTTTTCTTATAGTTCTTAGGGTCAAACTTCAAGTTATAACTCAATTTTAAAATTATAAACAACCATGAAGGAAGATTGGTCATCCATTTCTCAAATGGATAAGATTAAGAAATCTCTCTGCCTAGTCATGATGTGATGTTGTACATGCAAGCCGCATATATGTTAGATATATAGACTTTAAGAAAGAAGTCAGTGAGATGAGTGTCTTGTAGGATAGTGATCTCTGACTTCATTTCAGTGCAGTCTTCTGTTTACTTGCCGCAAGATTCTAATTTGCCTTTCACGTATCATAGAACACATATCTAGTTATATCGATCACATCACTCAAATTTTGTGACTTATCATGAACTGTTAAAATACATAGATGGAGTCTAAAGATCGAAATCTCATGCCGATGAATAATTATGCATGCACACAGACGCATACGCACATAACTTAATTAAGAAGAGTGATACAATAATCACATCTACATAGGAATCATTTGGCCATAGGTAGCTACAATCCAATTAATTACACATGCCACTACCACACTAGGGAAAGTTTCCTAAAGGCCACTCCATATGTCTACTAACTTTTGAAAGGAAAAAAGACGCATGGTCTGTCATAGACTCATAAACTTAAAGAGTGAAACTTGCCAAGAAAATTTGGGGTAATTTTTGGATAATTTATTATGCAGAGAGTAAGCTTGGTCACAAAATATATGTCAGCATAAGGGCATTTTGAAAAGATTGTTAGAAGTTTAAGAAATTTCAAGTGTAACACGGCAGATTAATCTAAAATCTTATAGTTACCGAATTCCTCCATAAGTGACGGATATTAATTCATGTTTTTTACCACATTTTTAATATATATGTTTTGGGTCATTGGGAGGAAAGAACTACTTGAGGGCCTGAGGCTAATAATAAATCGTCTAACATGAATACATGATAGATACATACATACATACACATCATATTATATTATATCCGTAATTTTATTGTTGATTTGAATTGTCTTTCTTTTGTTTCAAGTTTTTTAGGAAAATAAGAAGTATAGGCTTTTATTCCGTGCGTGCATCCATCATATACACTATATATGTCCCAAAGAATTTTTTTTCTCTTTGTCTCATGATAATTAACTAAAGATAGAAGAGAGCAAAGGAAACAAGACGTATTCAAGAAACGAGAGAAGTAAATCCAAAAATTCTCAAATTAAAGATATGGTATGGTTCATTAAATAAAAAAGAATATGGTATGGTTAAAATGGGTCTGTAAAATAAACACAAGCTTATTTTTGAACCAACCGCTGGTAATAAAGTAATTGAGACTTTAATTTCTTTTGTAGAAACTAAGGTTGGAGTCTCGAACGTAATGTGTATATATACGTTTTAATACTTTATATATATTACTCAAATGACTTTTTCTTTTTAACCAGAAAAAAATGCTTTCGCATTGTGTTCGCTCGCATTTTACACATAGTGAACTAGCATATATAACGAAAAAAAAATGTAAATTAGTAAAATGTAAAGTATGCACTACAACAAAGCAGTGGTTGACGCAAATTTGCAAGCTCATTTTTATGCTTAAATTACCTTAATGGAAAAGTTAATAGTATTGATCTTTATTCACCTCCGGAACACCTAGACATGCATCTTTCTAAAAGCAAGTTCTTTAAGTTTTCTCATCATTCGGAGTATCTCATAATATCTATACGTTCTCTTGTTTCCAAGCTGAATGCTAGCTGCTGATGAAAAGGGGAAACTGATAAGACGTTAGAAGCTGGTTTTATCTGAAACTTTGAGAAAGATTTTGTGTACTGAATATGCAGAGTATAAAGAAGAGTGTGAATAAGATTATTGCATTGTTCTCGATCCTGACTTCGTAAGACAATAAATGAAGGTTATGCAGTACTTGGTGCAAGTAATTAACCTGGTGAAGAATTAATCATGTGCTTGCATCATATGAACCAGTGTGTTATGGGCAGAAGTTCGGAGTTTTAGCTGAGTTGGCCAGTTTACATAGTCATTTCTGATTTTGTATGGAATGTGAGCTGTATATTTATGAATAAATTGCACGTAATCCAGTACTCAAAGAAGTAGGTAGGTTTACCAATCAAAAGAAAAGAGAAGAACATAGGAAGGTGTAAATTCAAAAAGAATTATATGTATCAATTTCATGGTTGATGATTAGATCTACATCTAAATATGAACGATCATTATCATGACACCAATCAGGTAAAGTCATCAAACTTTTTAGATTAAAATTCACTATGATATTTTAATTCAATAATTGATTTACATGTGTAAATGCTTTTTGAATTTGCACATGCATGTTTTTCCTCAAAAGGGCATTTTTCTCCAAAAGGAATCTTGATTGGTGTGCATTATTCTAGATATGTAAGTTAATATCAAATCTTATCTCATATATGCCCGAAATGCATGCTCGATCAACTACGTGTTAATTGACATTTTTATAATCGCATAACATGATGGGGTCACTCCTCATAAGAACATATTTTCCTATTATAAATTTTAAATAGTATTTGATTCTTCAATTGGTAATATATCTTGCATACTTGATTAACGATTCAGATTACAAATAATTAAATGTGTTATTTATCGAAATTATTGATCAGTTAATCCAAATGTGCTCGGAATTCTTCCATATCAAAAGATGTTTTAAAGGTACATTAATTTCATATATATAAAGAATATATTGTATATTTAGATGTAGTTTAGACCTATTATAACATATTATTTATGTATTGTAACATGTCCTAACATTCCCTATCCCCCGTATGTACCTTTAGCACGTACACTTCATCAAGTTCTTTTAATGAAATTATCATGATAGTTAATTAGGTCCATTAGGGCATGCTAGAAGACAGATGCCGAATCACGCTTTTAACTAGCAATCATCTCGCTAATGTAACGAAGTAGAATGTAATTAAAGTTTGACTTTCAAGTTGGATCATATATGGAGAACAATACAAGGAAAAGAAAAGTTGTGCACCAACTTGAAAATGTTTGACAAAATCAATGGCATGTCTCCAACTACAGTATGGTAATATCTTTTTGCATATGCAAGGAAGAAGGCAACAAGTAGAACAAAAGCAGATGAGAAAGTATACACACACACATAACATGAATTCCAAATTAATTAATGCAGTGAACCATGTATATTAATTAGTAAAGCATGCCTTCGTAGCAGCAAGCACAACTCCTGCAGTGACGAGTGAACTCGTTCATCCTGTGCTACATACAATGTATTCACCACCACCCGATGCGAATTTAAATTTCATGATCATTAGTGTGTTTCAACAACAGTGCATTAAACCATGCCTATTAAGCTTCAAATTAAAGGACCTTGTGATTTATTATGATTACTACTACTTCTAGTCTTCTACGTACAGGACAAAGCACCAGTTTAAAGCTAATCGCAAACAACTAGAAAAGCTAGTAAATTCATATCATAGCACAGCAGCTATCATGCACACAAGTATTACTATTAGCTATGCACCTTGATTTGATACAATCGAAGCCCTTGTGCTCCACTTCCAAGTCTCAAATCCTGCGTTTGTTCTCTACTAGTACGTCTGCTCCGGTTCTCTAGTATGGCAGGCGCGCATGCGCCCATGCGGCAGCGTCGTGCCCCATGTGCCCGCCGTTGTGAATCAGATTCGGTGGCAGATTAAACATGGGCAAAGAGGAGGGGACGTCAGCCAATCCGCCGCCTGATCTGCCGGGCAATTGCCCGTTCGAGGCGCTGCCGGGGGCTTCTTCTTCCTCCTCGAGCGGCAGCCGCTCGTAAGTAGCGTTGGAGAACGTCGCGGCTATGACCATCACAGGCCCCGCCGCAACGAGCGGCCCGACGACGCTTCCGCCGACCACCTGTCCCTGTCCCCCTGACAAGTACACGGTGAGCCCCGTGGATCCCGGCGGCGCCGGACCTGGGAGGAAGGTCCCAGTCAACGACAGGATCTCGAAACGCCCCTGGAGCGCCACCACGGCGCCGGGCGCAGCCGGTTGGCGGAGCGTGACGTTGGCCACCGCGCCGGCGGCGCTGAGGACGGACACCCCCCGCTGCCTCCGTCGCGAGAACTGCGCGATGCAATCGGCCACGTCGGCCCCTCCCGCCACCTCCATCACGTGGCTTCGCAGCGCGTTGGGGCTGTCGCGGGTGACGAAGATCGGGGGCTTCGGCTTGTTCTTGGAACCGGGGGGCCGACCGCGGGGGCGGCGGTGGTTGGCCACCTCCACAGCGCCCTCTTTCGGCTCGTCGTTGTTGTCCCTATCGTCGTCGTCGTCGACGGCAGGTTGCGAAGATGGATCAGAATCCCTTGAATTCATGCTGCTGCCCTCGAGCTTGTTCGCCGCTGGATCGGACACGGGGAGGCCCAGCTGCCCTGCCCACCAGCGGTTCGCCATCTTTGCTTCCGCTGTGCAATCGAGTGTTCCGCGACCACTAAAGCTCGTGATCGATCGGAGAAGACTCCTCTTACGGGGGCGCTGGCGCTTGAAGAAAACTTTGGAACAAGAGCACAACTGAAGCTTCTATATTGCTTGGGAGTAATTTTGAAGGAAGCAAGGTGGAATCAATAACTAAGGCATAGGAGAGACCTTCCTAATTCCTATCTCCACAAATATCACATGAGATACATGCATCTCTCTGTGCATATGCTGTGTTGACATAAGTTTAGGACAAAAAAATGTTTAAGGGAGTTCGAGGAGAGGGGTTCCTGCTTCTCTATTTCATGGATGACATAGCGCAAGCAGCTCTCTCTCTCTCTCTCTCTCTCTAATGTTTTCCGATCATATCTATATGTAGGTGGGTTTGTGTTTACCTTGTTTGGTGTCCTAAGGATAAATAAGCCAAGCGAGTATAAGAAAACCTGGTCATTGTGGAAAAAAGAGGACCAAGTGAAAGAGACCTGACAGACAGGAAGGGAGGGAGGAGGTGGGGAAGGGGAGGGAGGGAGGGAGGGAGTATAAAGAGTATGATGCGAGGTTTTTCCAGCGTTAGAGCTTTAGATTTTTCGGTAACAATTATCAATAATCCAATGTAAGGATTACTTCTCACCAGCTGAATCATGACAGTTTCAATCTTTTTAAAAGCAAAGAAAAAGAAAAGTTAATGTCTTTAGTTCAACACTGGGTTGTTTTTAAATAAAAATAATCACATGATGAAGTTTGTTGGGAGAATTTTTATCGATGATGCTTTCCTCTAATGTGATATAAAGATTGGACCAAAGTTTTATCCAATATTGAAGAAATAGAGCATTGATATCAATTCTCAAATATATTAAAAGAACTACAGATTCAAGAGCTCATAAGATAAATTGGTGTGCTTTATTCAACTTGCTAGATGAATACTTAATTAATTGACACAGAAGAAGGAAACAGTTGCATAACTAGGACGCTTGTGGTTGGCTTTGCTGTTTGCTTTTGGCTGTGGGCATGGAAATTATATATGGAACAGTATGCTGGAGGAGGAGGAGGAGGAGGAGGAGGCGAAGAGGTGTCGGGCGCTGTTAGGTGGATTCTACATCAATCTTTTTGTAGGGCCGTGTGCGCGTGGGCAGGTGGGTGGGGAGCACGTCCATGTCCATCTCTCAAGACCTCATGGATGGGGAGAGAGAGAGAGATCTCACAGTGGCAGAAGAGAGAGCGAGAAGGAGAGAGAAAGGGTTTTGATCACAAATATGTGTCTGATTAGGGAGTAATTCCAATGTTCTTAAACTCAGCTGAGCAATGTGATTTAAATGTGCCATGGTTTTTAACTGAATACCATCGAATTAAATCAAATTCTTATTGAAATAGTATATTATTTAAAAATAATATATTGTAAACGAAATTATAAAAGATAATGAAACATATTAATTATCATTTCAACATAAAATATTTTTATATGACTTAATTTATCTTATCACAATAATCTTAATTTTATCATTTTTTATGAAAAAAAGAAAAGTGATGAAAACGTGCTCTAGTCCCCCTCTCAAAGCTTTATGGCCTGATTGCAATTTTCTCAATTTATTTTTTCAAATGCATATTTACTTTTCTTATTATTATTTGAATTTAAACGTCCTCCCTTTAATAGTTAAAGAGGGAGGACGCTCCTCTCTATTTGTGCTATCGTCTAATATTAAATGGATGGCAGATGAAAATAGATGTGGTTTTTTTTTTTTTGACGAAATAAACTATCGGTCCAGACATCTGGTTCAACACTGTTTGCCCTAAGTGCTCGCTCCCGCTCTACTCCTCCACCATTCCTTCCACCATCGCCTGCCGCTTTGCTCACTGCCGCCGAGTCCTCCACCATCATGTGAACAAGGGCGACGACCCCCTCCACCATTGGGGACGATAGCAGGCATATATGCGGCTCGATGTTGCAGATCACTCGTAGTTGTTTTGCTTCGCGTGGTGGGAGCTCCCCTCCTCTCTCGCTATCGTTGGGGAGGTTGCCAGCAGCCGGAGGGAGAGGGCGATCACGAGGGGATGACTTCGAAGCAGTTGCAGTGATGAAGGAAAATGAGTCAGAAAAAAATCGATTTATTTTGTTAACACCTGAATCATGATTTATTTTTGTTCTAAACCGTGTGCACCTTGATCTATCGTCCATTTAACATTGAAAGGGAGGAGCGTCCTCCCTCTTTAACCAGGGCATATGTTCATTAAATTCTTATTATTTTCCATTTGTATTTTATTTCCCAAGGCTTACTTTATTACTTATTTCCTTTCCTTCTATTTCCCCACTTCTCGTGTTAGTTTCTCGCTTCAAAATTATTTTGATCTAATTCATTTCGATTTTTTACAATTTTTTTTGTCAAGCTGATTGAATCGATTGAATTGATGAGCCCAGCCGTTTAAGTAATTCCGAACCAATTCTATTCAAGTATCTACATTATTTTTTACAAATGTGTGGATAAAATCGGTCTGTAATTTGCAGTCAAAATTTCATATTTTTTCTAATTAAATTTCTAAGAAATAGAATATACATAGCTATATTTTCTAATTAACTATTTTCCCTAGTGGACATTCATACATGATTAAATTCGTTCTTCGACTACTCGTGAGAAGTGTTGGTGCAACTGCACGTGCATAGTCAGATTGTTCCAACGAGCTAAGGTTGTACTTTGTTGACTTATTGTGATCGTTAAGCAGCAAATTTAGTCATAATCACAGGAATTAATCTAATTCTTATAGTTATGATAAAATTAACTCATTATTTAATTCTTAAGGTGAAGTGGTGCATGATTAAATATCGAATTAACTCGATGATTTAACATGGCGCACCAAACAAAAAGTAGCATGACGTCGCATCTTTCATCTTTCATCTCCTAAAAATTTGAAAAAGCTACTAAAGCCAAATACATTCGGGAAGAATATCTAATGTAACTGGATAAGACACCTGAATTTGGCATATAAAATTATTTCACTTGTGTTTAGAGAAAAAAAGATAACAGAAAAGTTATATCTCAAAACATGGATAAAATTAGAATTTGAATTCCAAGCAAAGCTTCTCCAATGTCTTTCATTCAAATTAATTCATTTTTTTGTAATCGAAAAAAAAGTAATGTATTTTTCCTTTCGCAAATCTTCTTCCTCGAAAGTTCCAAAAAAAGTTTTTTTTTTGTTCACGGTTATTCTAATTATATACTAAATAACTTGCATTTCAACTTGGGCCCATAGCACTTTTTATTGTAAACATGGGTATATATGACAAATATAACTATGTAAGTTAGAGACAGGATCAAATGGGATCATAACTACTATTTTTTTTTCTCACTAAGAAATATTTCAATAAGATTGTGCAAACATATGTGTCAATATTTTATGGCCTTGTCTAAATATGATTCCAGGCATCCCATAAGGTTATGTGTAGTAGTACTTGCACTTGGTCTATTAAATTTCAACTTAGAAATGATGTCTAACATGGAATAAGATGGGACGCTGGTGATTCCAAAAGTATCCTTCTAATTTTAGCCATCGAATGAGGCGTGCAGTCACTTCACATATTTTCAAAACCTAGTCAACAAGAGTTCCGAAAAAAAAAAGGAAAATGAAAAAAAAAATCCAAGTCTCGAGATATCATTAAAGGCGACTTGTTCTTTAAAGTTTTAATTTGATTTATAGGGGACACTTTAATTAGAAAACAACTTAACTCTGTGTTGACATCATGAAGTCAAATTTGCATGCAACATGAATTCAAATAGCTTTTAGCATTATAAAACATTTTTTTTCCTTTTCAACTGAATCCGAAACTTTATTTTTATATATTACCTTCCTAAATGTCAAAAGTTCAAAGGACGTCAAAAGACAGATGAAATATAATGAAATTTCTAGGATTATTTTTATTCGTTTCTACTTAAATTTTTTGACGCATAAAAAGCGACATGCTTTAATAATGTTAAACATTACATTATCTCTAGTGTCACTTATAATTATTATTAGGGAAAGAGTCCAAGTAAGCGATGGTTCATTAGCTCAGCTGCCAATAATCTAATCCAAAATTTTGAGAGTTAGAGACAGACAACATGCATGACTTGATCACTTATACTGAAATTAAACATATCATGTTGTATACTTTAATTTCAGTACTCTTTGTAACAAGAAGAGTTTGGAAGAAAATAAAAGATTGATTAAAAGAAAAAAAAGAAGTTAAGTTAATTAAGTTGGATTAAAATAAGAGTTTCAAATTAATTAAACTTATGACTTTTGCTTAAGAAAAACAATTACAATCCTAATGATGTACTGTGGTCACTAAACATGTAATACCCCACGATTTTATCAAGGGTAATATAGTAATTTTATAATTCAATTAGAGTGTTTGATGGATTGAAGAAAAATTTAAATCCCATTTAGAGTGGAAATCATAATTAGATTGTGATTAGGAATTTTAATTTGATTTGAGATCTAAAAGATATATTAATGGATATAGGATTTTCACGTAGGATATGATTGAGAATTTTATGGCTTAAAATATTTTAGTCATTAAAATAATATTTATTATTATTTTAATTTGAAAATTAGATGATAAAATATTATAAAATTAAATAATTCCGAAAATATAAAGGAAAATTGGAGAGGAATTTGATTAATGATGGGATATTTAAATAATTTCGGAATTTACTTAAATTAGGATAAATCTCTCTTAGTTAAAGAGATAAAAAAGAGGATTAAATTTGAGAGAAATTAGATATTATAGTTAAAGTTAAACTAATGATTTATAAATCTTATAAATAAGAAGTTGGCCGACTAAACTTAAAGAGGGAGAGAAATTATTTGTTTGTGTGTGGCGCTCTTCGACGACCGACGTAATTTTCTCGGCGGCGAAGGCGGGATTTCAGGCGTTAGCAAGGGTAAGGAGGGGTCCTTTGGATTTTATTTTATTATCAAATTCTGTTTACGGCTGTGTTAGCGATTGTAACCAAAGAGATTTAAAAAAAAGAAGAAGAAAGAGTTTTACACCCCTAAAGAGAAAGAGAGAAGGTGGAAAAAAAAATGAGGGCGTAACAAAATAGGAGAGAGAAAGGGATTGAGAGAAAAGAAAAAAAAAGATATTGGAGCAGACATTTTTGCGGGCGTAAATGAATTGAGAGAGAAGAGATTAAGAAGGAGAGAGAGAAGAAATTGGTGGCCAAGCCGTAATAAAAGAATAGAGAGAGAGGGGAATTGAAAGAAAAAAAAAGAAAAGATTGGTTCATGCCCGCAAAAGAAGTAAAAAGAGAAAGAGAGAGGAGTAAAATCAAAAGGGAGAGAAAAGGGGAAGATTTGAAGGGGAAATATGGTGGCTGTAACATTAGGGAAAAAAAAAAGAAATGGTGATGGGATGATTTGGTGGCCAACGAATGATTGGCCGTAATAAAAGATCAGAGAGATTGGAGAGAGAAATAGCAGAACATAAAAAGAAAATATGTGCGTGCAGTTGATAGGAGAGAGAAGTTGAGAAAGAAAAGTAGATAAAAGAAAATAAGGAGAAAAGAGATTTGCGGCCGATAAGCAAAAGAAATAAAAAAAATTCCTTTTAGTTTTTTTTCAATTTGATTTGAAATTTTCTGACAATGAAATTCTTCGTTTTATTTCTCGGTCAGGAAAAAAAAAATAGAATGTATAGAGAAAAATGATTAAAAGTAATTGCTGGTCAAAATTCGGCATTGGTGCAACCAATTGACGATCGAGAATAGAGTTAATTTTTCAACAAATTTGAGGTACGTAAGGGGATCCCCATGGCGTCGGTTTTCCGCGACATGGACCCCTGAACTCTTTCTTCGTTATACATAAATTATATATTATTTTGCATCGATTGAATATTGAATGACATAGATATGACCTTCGAAAATTATGTTGAAAATACAATTCTTGATGGTGACAGAATTTGGTAGGGGTTCTGTATGACACGACTTGGATTCCATTTAGCACGATCCGGGTAATGATCAACGCGGATTGAGTTCTGGAATAGAAAACATGTTTTTATGAATTAATTTATAGTTTATTGGATTGTTAAGATCGTTATTCATTGTCGATCATTTGATTAACATCTTTGATTTTATTATGCTCATATCAGATCATATTGTCATCATATTGATTATTGTTGACATTACACCCAATCATGATATTGATTATGGTATTGATCCATTGACCTCATTATTGATCGATTCTGATCAAATTGTTATCGTATCCGATTTATCATCATCCCATCTGATCATATCATTGATTAATAGTGATTTTTTTATTGGGTCATGTTTAACCTAAGATAATTATTAAAGATAGACATCTTAGGTAATTGAGATAAACGTTGAAAATGTATTGGGCCCATGTTTACTATTTGCCACTGGGACTGATTGGGCCTTCGGGCTAATATTGCACCTTCGGGTTGATAGGGCCTTCGGGCTAATATTGCACCTTCGGGTTGATAGGGCCTTCGGGCTAATATTGCACCTTCGGATTGATAGGGCCTTCGGGCTAATATTGCACCTTCGGGTTGATAGGGCCTTCGAGCTAATATTGCGCCTTCGGGCTGATAGGGCCTTCGGGCTAACTACGCCTTCGGGTTGATAGGGCCCTCGGGCTAACTGTTTCGGCGTGATCCTTCGTCCCCCATCATACCCAAACTTATTGATTGAAGTGACATGGTGTCCCCTAATAATAATAGAAAGCTCTCTTATTGCGCCCGAAAGGGTTGATCATAACTCCAAATATGGAATTGATAATTGAATTGATGATCGAATTGTTAATTGAATTGCACCCTAGTGGCTGATGGACAATTGATTTCGCCCTAGTGGTTGATAGACTATCGATTTCACACTTATGACTGATGAAAAAATTAAATTGCACCTTTAAGGCTGATGGATACTAAATTATGGTCTTTGTGCCTGATAGATGAATTGATAAATTATTAATAGAATTGAATTAATAATTGTTATTGTGGCCTTCATCGACTTTTGACCAATTGAACATTGATCAATTGTTAATTATTAATTGAATTATTTATTGTTGAATTGTAGTCTTCATTGACCTCTGATCAATTAATATTGTTATGAATAATTATTTATTGATAGTATTGATATTGATATTGACCATGGTTCATATAAATATTATGGGTGACCCTACGTACTGAGTTATCTCATTGGGCTTTGCCCCTGTATTTGGATCCATACAGGTGATGGTGATGGCGATGGTGAGATGGTTGGTGACTCCTCTGACGGGTGACATGCACATGGATATAGGGTCAATTACTATATAGACGTGGGCCATAACCCGCAAGTTATTAGATATGGTATAATAGCTTCCGCATATTGTAATAGAATGTTGTAAATTAGTCTTCCGCTTATGTAAGTCAGTTCGTTGACTGGTCAAAGTCAAGGTATAGAATTGAGTGACGTTGTCGAGATAGCCTTCTGGGCAGGCAAAAGAAAAAAAAATCTCGGGGCGTTACAAAGGTATCAGAGCCTAACGAGAGACACTTCTTAGTTGTCTCTAACAGAATAGAGTCCATGTGCACACGTCATGAGCAACCATCGTGCCATCAACAAAGAGTCAAGTAAGTTTCTGAACGATGATTAACTTAGATAGCTTACCAATGCAATATGAAATATGGAGTCTTACGAGGCTATGGATAGAGTAAGGGATGACATATATCCTTAGACGATGAAAATAGAATTACTTCATTGAAAGTATAAGGCAACGCCTAAGGAGGTTATTTCGAAAGGAATAACCCAAGTTCTAAGGAGGTTATTCTAAGATAGAATAACCAAAATCCTAAGGAGGTTATCCCCATATGATATGGTGTGATGATAGAATAAGTTGTGGATAGAACACTCATGGCAATTTATGTTTTGTGGATACAGATGGAATCAAGGATGAGCTTTTCACACAACATCCCACGAGCTCCCCGAAGTGGATCTCAGCGGGCCAATCAGCAGGCCCAAGGTCCTCAAGTCAATGAGCGGCAAGTCCTAAGTCCGAGAACGAATAGACATAATGCACAAGGCCTTCTCATGAATGGAGTACATGCCAACGTGCAGCAGGAGGAGGAGGAGCAGTTAAGACAAGGATTGCCGCCTCATGAATCTCACTCAGCCCACACTGAGCACTCCCAGCCTAGGAGCTTCGACCTATCATCTCACCATAATCGAAGGGATACAATAGAAAGATTTCTCAAGTTGCAACCCCCTCAATTTGATGGGAAGGGCGACTTTGAGGATGCGGAGAGCTGGATTGAGGAGATTGAGCAGATCTTCCTCGAAATAGATTGCAGTGAGGACCGCAAACTGCTCTACGCCAATCGTAAGCTGAAGGGTGAAGCCAGAGAATGGTGGAAGGCCGCTAAGCTGACAACGTTCTCAGGTCAGGATAATGTCACCTGGGAGGACTTCAAGAAGGCCTTCAGAAATAGATTCATCCCTGCCTACGAGAGGGGTAGAAAGCAGAAGGAGTACCTAACACTCCAGCAGGGATCGATGACCATCAAGCAATATCTGACAAAATTCTTGAACTTGGAGAAGTACTCAACATTGCAGCAATCAGAACTAGATCGAGTGAAGCGTTGGGTGGATGGCCTTAAACCCGGTCTTCGAGAAAGAGTGAAAGGAGGGAATTGTCAGACCCTCCAATTTGCTAAAGAGTTTGCCGTCTATTTAGAAGATGGAGATAAAACAAGTGACAAACAACATAATCAAGCATCTGCTGACCAATATAGAAACCGACAAGGAAAGAGATATAGATATCCCGACAAGAAAGACCAACGTAACGATCGTTGGGAAGATAATCAAGGCAAAAGAGGGAATGATTTGGAGTCCAATGAACAGAAAAAAGAAAGACTACCTTGTTCCTACTGTCAAAGTTATCATGTGGGAGAATGTTATCGCAAAACAGGAGCATGCCTCAATTGTGGAAAGCAAGGGCATTTCGCTCGTAATTGTTTGGAACCAAAAAGGAATGAACAAGATCGAGGAAGGAATGAAGGATCGGGTGCACTACTACCAAAATGTGTGTACAACATCGAAATGGATACTAAGCATCGCGTAGACGAGGAAGATTAAGGCACCATTATAGAATGAATGATAGACATCGAGAATAGAGAATAAAACAATTATAGAATAATTAGTCTTTTCATTTGGATAGATTAGAAAAAAAAATGCAAGGACATTGATAATGAATATGGATATTCTTTTAATAGGCTTATTGATCGTATGTTGGATTGGTCAAATTCTCTTTCGCAAAATTCGAGGACGAATTTATTTTTAAGGAGGTTATTATGTAATACCCCACGATTTTATCAAGGGTAATATAGTAATTTTATAATTCAATTAGAGTGTTTGATGGATTGAAGAAAAATTTAAATCCCATTTAGAGTGGAAATCATAATTAGATTGAGATTAGGAATTTTAATTTGATTTGAGATCTAAAAGATATATTAATGGATATAGGATTTCCACGTAGGATAGGATTGAGAATTTTATGGCTTAAAATATTTTAGTCATTAAAATAATATTTATTATTATTTTAATTTGAAAATTAGATGATAAAATATTATAAAATTAAATAATTCCGAAAATATAAAGGAAAATTGGAGAGGAATTTGATTAATGATGGGATATTTAAATAATTTCGGAATTTACTTAAATTAGGATAAATCTCTCTTAGTTAAAGAGATAAAAAAGAGGATTAAATTTGAGAGAAATTAGATATTATAGTTAAAGTTAAACTAATGATTTATAAATCTTATAAATAAGAAGTTGGCCGACTAAACTTAAAGAGGGAGAGAAATTATTTGTTTGTGTGTGGCGCTCTTCGACGACCGACGTAATTTTCTCGGCGGCGAAGGCGGGATTTCAGGCGTTAGCAAGGGTAAGGAGGGGTCCTTTGGATTTTATTTTATTATCAAATTCTGTTTACGGCTGTGTTAGCGATTGTAACCAAAGAGATTTAAAAAAAAGAAGAAGAAAGAGTTTTACACCCCTAAAGAGAAAGAGAGAAGGTGGAAAAAAAATGAGGGCGTAACAAAATAGGAGAGAGAAAGGGATTGAGAGAAAAGAAAAAAAAAGAGATTGGAGCAGACATTTTTGCGGGCGTAAATGAATTGAGAGAGAAGAGATTAAGAAGGAGAGAGAGAAGAAATTGGTGGCCAAGCCGTAATAAAAGAATACAGAGAGAGGGGAATTGAAAGAAAAAAAAAAGAAAAGATTGGTTCATGCCCGCAAAAGAAGTAGAAAGAGAAAGAGAGAGGAGTAAAATCAAAAGGGAGAGAAAAGGGGAAGATTTGAAGGGGAAATATGGTGGCTGTAACATTAGGAAAAAAAAAAAGAAATGGTGATGGGATGATTTGGTGGCCAACGAATGATTGGCCGTAATAGAAGATCAGAGAGATTGGAGAGAGAAATAGCAGAACATAAAAAGAAAATATGTGCGTGCAGTTGATAGGAGAGAGAAGTTGAGAAAGAAAAGTAGATAAAAGAAAATAAGGAGAAAAGAGATTTGCGGCCGATAAGCAAAAGAAATAAAAAAAATTCCTTTTAGTTTTTTTTCAATTTGATTTGAAATTTTCTGACAATGAAATTCTTCGTTTTATTTCTCGGTCAGGAAAAAAAATAGAATGTATAGAGAAAAATGATTAAAAGTAATTGCTGGTCAAAATTCGGCATTGGTGCAACCAATTGACGATCGAGAATAGAGTTAATTTTTCAACAAATTTGAGGTACGTAAGGGGATCCCCATGGCGTCGGTTTTCCGCGACATGGACCCCTGAACTCTTTCTTCGTTATACATAAATTATATATTATTTTGCATCGATTGAATATTGAATGACATAGATATGACCTTCGAAAATTATGTTGAAAATACAATTCTTGATGGTGACAGAATTTGGTAGGGGTTCTGTATGACACGACTTGGATTCCATTTAGCACGATCCGGGTAATGATCAACGCGGATTGAGTTCTGGAATAGAAAACATGTTTTTATGAATTAATTTATAGTTTATTGGATTGTTAAGATCGTTATTCATTGTCGATCATTTGATTAACATCTTTGATTTTATTATGCTCATATCAGATCATATTGTCATCATATTGATTATTGTTGACATTACACCCAATCATGATATTGATTATGGTATTGATCCATTGACCTCATTATTGATCGATTCTGATCAAATTGTTATCGTATCCGATTTATCATCATCCCATCTGATCATATCATTGATTAATAGTGATTTTTTGATTGGGTCATGTTTAACCTAAGATAATTGTTAAAGATAGACATCTTAGGTAATTGAGATAAAAGTTGAAAATGTATTGGGCCATGTTTACTATTTGCCACTGGGACTGATTGGGCCTTCGGGCTAATATTGCACCTTCGGGTTGATAGGGCCTTCGGACTAATATTGCACCTTCGGGTTGATAAGGCCTTCGGGCTAATATTGCACCTTCGGATTGATAGGGCCTTCGGGCTAATATTGCACCTTCGGGTTGATAGGGCCTTCGGGCTAATATTGCGCCTTCGGGCTGATAGGGCCTTCGGGCTAACTACGCCTTCGGGTTGATAGGGCCCTCGGGCTAACTGTTTCGGCGTGATCCTTCGTCCCCCATCATACCCAAACTTATTGATTGAAGTGGCATGGTGTCCCCTAATAATAATAGAAAGCTCTCTTATTGCGCCCGAAAGGGTTGATCATAACTCCAAATATGGAATTGATAATTGAATTGATGATCGAATTGTTAATTGAATTGCACCCTAGTGGCTGATGGACAATTGATTTCGCCCTAGTGGTTGATAGACTATCGATTTCACACTTATGACTGATGAAAAAATTAAATTGCGCCTTTAAGGCTGATGGATAGTAAATTATGATCTTTGTGCCTGATAGATGAATTGATAAATTATTAATAGAATTGAATTAATAATTGTTATTGTGGCCTTCATCGACTTTTGGCCAATTGAACATTGATCAATTGTTAATTATTAATTGAATTATTTATTGTTGAATTGTAGTCTTCATTGACCTCTGATCAATTATATATTGTTATGAATAATTATTTATTGATAGTATTGATATTGATATTGACCATGGTTCATATAAATATTATGGGTGACCCTACGTACTGAGTTATCTCATTGGGCTTTGCCCCTGTATTTGGATCCATACAGGTGATGGTGATGGCGATGGTGAGATGGTTGGTGACTCCTCTGACGGGTGACATGCACATGGATATAGGGTCCATTACTATATAGACGTGGGCCATAACCCGCAAGTTATTAGATATGGTATAATAGCTTCCGCATATTGTAATAGAATGTTGTAAATTAGTCTTCCGCTTATGTAAGTCAGTTCGTTGACTGGTCAAAGTCAAGGTATAGAATTGAGTGACGTTGTCGAGATAGCCTTCTGGGCAGGCAAAAGAAAAAAAAATCTCGGGGCGTTACAAAACATATTACCTAGGTTCTTGTGCCGATTAGCATGATGTTTTAATCATGACAAGTTATAATGATCGACGCTATAAGAACCTAACTCGATTTATATGAAACTCAACTGAGGATAATAAACAACAATGTCTTAATAATAGATTAATCGCCAAGATAAGAGAGTGAGGTCTTATAAGGCACCCCCATAAGCCCCACAAATAAAAAAATGTACAAAAGCTCCAACAACAAATGTCACAATAGACTGAGGGCTAAATATTTTACAACACTGTGAATGACAAATGACGAATTATTAAATATAATATAAGATTTATATCAACACACAATTATTTATAATATACGATACCAGTAATATTTGTATTATTGTATAGTCAATGGACATTTGTTTGCTGGATATGCTAGGGTCGTCTCAAGAGATACATAGGTCTAGAGGAAAATTATAAAACTTATTATGTTAATAAAAAATTATATTATATTTAAGTTCTTTTTAACTTTTTTATATGAAAATAAATAATTATACCTAACACAGAAGATAACAAATGAGAAATAAAGTTTTAAATGTAATTCTTCAAGAAGAACAAAATTAATGTTAATTAGTAAAAAAATACTATTTGATTAATTATGAGAAAATTAAATTGAAGTGTTAATTGACTGTTGAGAACTTATTAAATATGAAAAGAACTCATAAATTTAACTAAAAAGTTAAGAAGATATTTAATTACTATGAGTAATTTATGATTTGGAAGAATGATACTATAAATGGTGATAACATACACACTTATCGGTATTTTTAAATTAATAAAAGTCTTAAATTATTAAACCTTAATAATAATTTAACAATTAATAAATAATTAAGGGATCTTATTTGGGCTGAGGTCTCAGGCATCTGCTTGATTGGTCTCATCATTGAGTCGTCACTAGGATACGAATATTATCTATCAATGGAAAAAAATTTGTCATTGACATATCCCAAAGTGTATGCCAACAAAAAATAAAATAAAATCCTATGTTGGCAGAGATCTATACTAACAAGAGCATGGCCAATGGAAAAGTTTGTTCGTTAGATATGGCCAATAGATGCATCTTAACGGATATTTGGTCTTTTATTAACGATTTTTGTGTGTTGGTACATGGTAGTTTTTTTTTTGGGTAGTGTGTGAAATGTTACTAGTGAAACACTGGTGGTATTTGCATCAAGTAACTTTTATGAATAATTTAAATTTACAGATATTATGACATCCATATGAAGCATTCTACTTCCTTATACAGCTTTATTTTTCTTATCTCGTAATTTGAAACTAAATTCATCAAGCGTGCACTGAGACAATATATGGAACTCAACTCTATGCAATACCACAAAGGTAGTTGATTTGATCATTTCAATAAAGTAGCAATGCATTAGGCAGTTGACTTGGGCCATTTGCTCTTTCTTTGCTTAACTAATCTCAATTATTGACTAGAATCATCTCTCCTTGTGAACAGTCTCTCCTCAATTAAAATAAAGCTATGTAAATTGTCATTTGATGTCACCTTATTTATTATACAAAATGTCATGACCTTTGTACAAGGAAAGAAAAATGCAAACTTAATAGGTGTTTTACTTGGAATATTTTTATTTCCTAACATCCAAGAAGAACACATGCGCCAACAACTACATTAGGACCATGATTAATTAAATTATTCAGGATGACTTGGAACTCTCAATACACAGGATCAGAATGGACATTTTAACTTGTAGGAAAAATTAAAATGAAGGTTGATGTTAACTTATATAAATCTACTTGGGAAAGTCCATGTCATAACGCAAGTACGAGACCTCACCAACTACCGGAGTGTTCCTAAAGTTCTATATTAAAATGCCACTTGATGTATTAATTACTGTCCGTCATGAGCCCACCAAAGAAAGCGCCATTAGCAAAGAAAAATATGTACAAATAATTAGACTTGTAGGTGTTTACGTGCATCACATGCCAAAGCATGTTCATTGATTCCAAATTAATAGTCGGTAAATTTTACTAAATGCCTTACCAGCTTCTTACCTTAGTTCTCATATTTATTTTGTAATTAGACTACTCTTTAATTATTGACTTATTTTTTCAATTATCATTTCCATCGAGAATAATCAATTTTTCGATCAATTTATTGACCTGACATATTATTTAAATATAAAATATTAAAATAAAAATATACAAAATAGAATATAATATTCTTTCAAGAAATAACAAAATTCTAGAGAATATAATATTTTAATTATATTCTTATTCCACCTCTTATTTAATTGGAAAAAATAAATTTTATATTATATAATTAAAATATTTTATTATAAATAGTTTACATTTATTATTATTATTATATAACATTGTATAGTTAAATAATGAAAAATAAAAAATGGTGAACAAAATTAAAAAAGAAGTAGAATATCTATATTCTTTGACTAATTTAACTCTATTATGTGTTGTGTTCGATTATATTATCTTTATTCATAAACCAGACTGCCGCGAGAGCTTACAAGGGACTGAAGAAAAATTACCAATGATTCCTAGAAATATGAACAAATGATATATACCAATACTTTATGGAATATATCTAATTTGTGTTGATTATATCATGTAAACACGCTGCAATTAATTCCTTCGTACCGGTTTTTCTCCAGTTTTTCACTTTTTTTTGTCACCGCACTTCGTGGAATAATCTAAAAAACAAAAATAATCAAACCCAATATAAAGGGAAGGATGACAACTTTATTGAAACAAGTTAACACGTTATGTAATTTAATTAAGGGTGAAAACAAGTGCAAGAAGGCCTTTGCAACAGAGTTTAACTGATAGCCAGAAGTCATTATAAAATAAGTTGCTTCTGGCAGAGCTGTCAATATTAGTTGTTTGGCACTTGGTTAAAAAGGTTGTTATCAACTAATATTCTTTAATATGCTTATATGACTTCAACTGTTTACATAAGATTTACTTGGAACCCTAACAATTAGAAAGAGCAATTTCAATAAATTTATATTCTTAACACCCTCTCTTATCTGTGGGTTGTGTCATGCTGGCAATTTTGATCTACCTTAGCCCATCATAATTGAAGAATTTTTTTTAACAAGAGCTTAATCATGTTGAATTTTGATGTGGGAATTAATTTTTTTCTAAAAGCATATGCAATTAAGAAGAACAATATCAATTATTTTGTATTCTTAACAACTTTGATTTTTTTAAGGAGGGGCCAAAGTGATATTATAAAATTAATAAAAATAAAATATTAATTAGTTAATATTAAAATAAAATATAAATTTGGGTCAAATATAAAAATTTTAAATATTATATACATATGAAAAACATATATCTAAATATTATCTAAAGTAGTCATTTTAAATTAATTAGTTAATATTAAAATAGAGGCGATGGCGGGTCTCATGAAGGTGGAAGCGGAAGCGACGGAGGCGGCGACGTGTGGAGAGAGAAGTGGCGACAGCCAATTTAGGGTAGAGGTGCAAGCGTCGACGAATGTGGAGAAAGAGAAGAGATTTGGGAGAGGAGAAAAAAGCGCATTTCAACCATCGCTCGTAGATCAAACAATCCAGAAATCACACACGATTTCAACGGTAGATGGTAGATCAGACGAGGAGCAGTGTGCTCTCAAGTTAAGTTGGGAGCACCCCCATTAAATCCTTCCAATTACAAATGATTTAGGCAGATGAAATTGCACAGCATAACTAATCCAACATAAGTAAGAATAAATCTGAAGTTAAGATACAACTTTTGCTGCAAATTATACAGAAAAATCCAGGAAAATTTAAGAAGATGAGCTCGCGGATCGACCACGCTATCATTGGACATCTCTTCACCTGCATTCTCTGGCCATATTTGATATGGAGATTGAGCCTGTTGGAGACTGAGAGAGGTCTCGATTCGGCGGCGTCAGATTTTAATGTTACGTGCTGGGCCTCCAACAGAAGAAGCCCAACAAGGTAATTTGAGGGCCCACTTTGACGCAATCCTAATTACAATTGGTAAGGGTGTTCACGGGTCGGGTCAAACCCGACCCGTGAACAAACCCGACCCGACCCGGCCAAAGTTGGCCGGGTCGGATCGGGTCGGGTCTCTGCCCTTTTTGGGCTGAGACCCGAACCGACCCGATCCGGGCCGGGCCGGGTCGGGTCGGGTCAGGTGGTCGGGTTACCCGACCACCCTTTTTCTTTTTTTTTTTAATTTTTTCGTTTATTTTTTAATATAAAAAGTATTTATTATTTTATTTTTTAAATACAAAATAAGGTATTTTTAAATAACAAAAATATTTTTTAAAATATCTACATACTTTTCTACATTTAAAATAATTTATTTCATATTTTTTTAGATTTTAAATGATATAAAACTATACATTTAACTAAAAAATTAAAAAAATTAAAAAAAAAAGAAAAAATCGGGTCGTCGGGTCGGGTCGGGTCAACTCGGGTTGGAAAATTCCAACCCGAACCCGACCCGACCCTTGGTCGGGTCGTGATCGGGTCGGGTCGGGTCGACCCGACCACCGACCCGACCCGACCCAAAAGGGGTCGGGTCGGGTCGGATTTTCGGGTTCACCGGGTCGACCCGACCCGGTGAACACCCCTAACAATTGGAATAATTATCCGGGCACAAATTAAATGGAAAAATGTATAGCATATGAAGAAACTTTAATTAATAATTTTATTATCCTCTTTTCGATAAGAAAAGTGGGACTGCATTCGATCACATAGCAAATAATTTCCCCAGATAAATCTTCCACTTAACCGCATGTCGATATTAAAAATGTTGAAAGTATAAATATAAAATTGCCACTTCCTAACTACTAAAACTTTTGGGACAAATTATTATATTTATTTTTTCAAAATATTAAGAGGTATTGAATCCGAATTTCTGCATTTTTTATTTAGAAATATATGTTTTCTATCAATAGCTCATTATTGAAGGAGAGTGTTGAAGTATAAATACGAATATACTAATAATTATATGCTTGTGAGATATATAATTATTTTTCTAAGTTAAAAGGCAACTCCTACAAATATAAAATAAAATTTGGGTGTGGCTTTGGGGCTCTTTAGCCATGGACAATTTCTTCTTATAAGCTCCTTTCTCTCATAATGTGGTGCGATGGCTCATCAGCCCATGTACTACGAGGTTTGTCTGTGTTGAATGCATAATGTTACAATATAATGATAATTTAGCCATTCAAATTTAGATCCGAATAAAATTATTCCTGTTCAACTCAAGATAAGAAATTAGATACTTAGAGAAAGATACGCAAAAAGGTTCAACCCCCCCCCCCCCCCCCCACACACACACACACACACACACACACACACAAAAAAAAAAAAAATATATATATATATAAATTCATGGGTAAGCGAGTAAATATTCCCAATAAATTTCAAAAATTATATCTAAACACACAATTCAAAATGAAAGTATACGACTTCCATTATAATACTGTAGTCTTGAACCAAGGAAATTGAATTTCATTCACTAAATTTAAACAGTTTGCAACAAACTAAACCAATTGAAAATAACGATTTAAATTCAATTAATTTAAAATTAAAATATGTGCAATTAAATTGATTTTGGGTTTTCTTAAAATTGAATAAAAACTAAATCTAAAGCTAAACACAAGATTAAAAAAAGATAGGATTGTTGCATTGGAGAAGAATGCTGGAATATGGGAGATACTTTCAGAAATACTTTATGTCTTAAAATTTTCGATATTCTTGTGCTTTCACATAAAGATAAATTTTATTATTTATTATATGTGATATTTTTATAAAAACATTTTATTAATTTACTATTATTTGGATTATAGAAAATATATAGTAAATTAAATTTTACTTAATTTTAATATTCGTTATTAGTCAAATATTAATATAAATGAATTATCTGTAATTATATTATATAATAACTCAAATTGAAAATGCTATATATGCATTTTCATATTCATGGACTCACTCAAATGTTGTAGCTTGCATACACTTATTTTCCGGTACCCATTGTATGTAATGCTCCAAAGTTTTTCCTTTTGTCATGTGATAATTAGACTTATTTTAGATTCATTATCCACAATTTCTTCTTCTGAAACTTTGTCAATTTAACCTTATCAAATAACAAATAGCTAATTTCTTACATAAAGCACAGAAGAGAAATAACTTTTTAATAGAGCGCGAAAGTGAGTTAACTCGACTTTTTTGCACTAATCCCTAAAGACTAATTTAAATAACTTTACATGAAAAATAATAAATAATTCTAATGATTTAGTCCTCACGTGCATCTTTTGTATCATTATGAATATTATCGTTGCACATGTCTTCATTTTTAATTGATACCGTAGGATTCAAATATAGAAAAATAGAATTTTCATAGGCAACGATGCTTAGTACGTAAAATAATATAGATAAATATGATGGCTTAATAGAAGCGGCCTAACCTTTAACAATTTTTTAAATAGGCAAATGATAAAAATAATTAAATAATAGATTTTCTTTAACTTTTTTCTTTCTTTCTTTTGTTTTCTTTCTTCTTTCCTCTTTGGCATCAGAGAAGAGAGGGGGAAGGGGCAGCACCCCTCCCCTCCTCAATGTCTGCACCACTTCGGTCTTGTTGCATCTCACGCCACCCGCTCATCATGGCGACGACAACAGCCGCACAACCCTTCTCTCCCTCTGCCGCCTATCGACTATGGTTGTGATGTCATACAAGGTGACCATCGAGCACGCGGGGCGTGAGACAAATGTTGGACGTGAGGCAAGATGAGATGATCCTTGACCGGGCGCTGGAGGAGGGCCTCGAAGTCCCGCACGACTGCTAGCTTGGCATCTACAAAACCTGCCCCACCAATCTCATCAGCAATGAGGTCGACCAGAGAGAGCATGCTTATGTCAGGCTTCGAAATGCTTTGCGCTTCGTAGCCCCACTTTGACTGCCACATCGAGACCATCCCCCTAAGAAAAATGTCGAATAGCGGCACGAATTAGCGTCATCACACTTCGTGATGTTAAATAGACGTCAATAGCGTCGTCATTGGATCGACGAATGCATATGCTAATTGCCTCTCTATAGCGTCAAAGGATCTCTTCGCTAAATGAGGTGTCATTGCGACGCTATTTCGACGCTATTATCACATGTGAAAACTAGACAACACATGGCAGATTGTAGCATTGTATTGATGTCGCAAGCTTACGATGCTAAGTTAGTGTCACCACGACGACGACGCTAAGTCGACGCTAAAATAAGAGACGATATTAGCGTAAGCTTCTTGCATTGTATTGGCGTCGACGGTTGCGATACTATATTAGCGTCAGAGGATTGCGACCCTAAGTAAATGTTAATTTGTGCTCTTTTGGCAATATATGTTATATATTGTATAGTATAGTATACTATATTATTCTATTATATAATATACAAAAAATAATATACCATGATATACATATATTATATTCCAATTCCCAAATTCCAAAATTGGGAGAATAGTACTTCTTCATTTTCCATGGGATTCAAATGGCGATTGCTGGAGATCTGATCGTGAAATTTGTATATCCTGTAGATATTGATAACACAGAATTTTAAGTATTTTTTGACGATTTTATGAGGCCAGATGGCAAATTTAGGAATCTAGAAAAAAGGCTTATGCCGGTCGCCAATATGTGCCCAACGGGAATCGGTCGAAACGAAAACTACAGCTTGTAGAGATCGACGTGAGCTGTCCACCTGCAAGAATCGTGTCGATCGGAGGTCAGAAGAAATTCAATAAAATGAACAAAGTTTTAAAATAGAAATGGTCGGTTCTCCACGGTTCTCTCTCGTATTGTCACGAAAAAATAGACATTTCAAAGGGTGCGAGAAGGTGGAGTGGTGCAAACTTTTCAAGAAAATGTGATCTCCTTTGCCCTAACAAGAAGTAGATAGAGTTATTTATTTCTTTTGTATAACAATAAAAATATTTAGTGGATTAAAGAAAAAAAATAAATTTGTGATCGATAATATTGTGACAAAAAATAAAATAAATAAATAAATGTGACCACAATGTGACAAATATATTGTGATGTTTTTATAATTATCACTTTTGAGTCACTAAATATTTTAATTAAAATAGGGGTCACAAAAGCGTCACAAAAATATGACGAATTTCTGATGGACGATCTTGTGATAAATATTATCGTCACATATCGGTTACTCAAATGTCAAATTCGTATCGATCACAAATTTCTCACAAATCTACCAAATATTATGACCGAATTATTTTGTCACAAAAATTTCGTCACAGTAGCTATATTTTCTTGTAGTTTTAGAATGGCCTCATTTGATCAACATGTGATTCTCAAAATTTTTGGATGACGTCGATAAACATATACATATATACATATACACATATTGGATGACGTCAAATTTTATCACTGTTGGATGAAGATCTGATGGTGGAGACGATAGAGAATAAGATGAGGTAGGGAACACTTAAATTTTATCCTAACACACACGTACACACACTCGTGTATATATATATATATATAGTTTATGTAATATGCAACCAAAAGTTATACAACCAATATGCAACCAATGAATCTAAATCATCGGATGATGATTATATGATTGAGATTAAATTAATATTAAATTTAATAGAGATTGAATCTTACTCATATAATCATAATCTAACGATTCTGATTTGTTGGTTGTATATTGATCGTATAGAAGTTGGTTGGATGCTACTTAACCTCATACATACATACATACATACATAAATACATACATACATACATGCATGCATACATGCATGCATGCATGCATGCATGCATGCATACATACATGCATACATACATACATACATACATACATACATACATGCATACATACATACATACATACATATATATATAGACACACACATATATAACTTTATAGTAACTTTGGCGCCACCTCGACGACATACCTTTGCTAGTGACACGATAGCGTCACAATCGCATCGCCGTGTTGTGATGCGACACACACATATATAACTTTATAGTAACTTTGGCGCCACCTCGACGACATACCTTTGCTAGCGACACGATAGCGTCACAATCGCATCACCGTGTTGTGATGCGACACACACATATATAACTTTATAGTAACTTTGGCGCCACCTCGACGACATACCTTTGCTAGCGACACGATAGCATCACAATCGCATCACAGTGTTGTGATGTGATGTTCTACTTTAGCGTCTCAATGTCAGAGCCACAAATGTGTGACGTTATTTGACATACTTTATAATTATACACATGGTGCCACATTAGCGTCGCATATTTGTTATCGCTAATGTGCAATTTGTGTGCTCATTGCAGAACTTATCCTAACCATCGTTTGTTTTAATCCGACACTTCGTCTCTTTTAATCATCGAAGAATGATCCATTCATCTATTTTAATCCCTTCTCTTCCTTGTCACCGAACCTTCACCTCCACTACAAGTAAAATGGTGTTTTCCGACAGTTTCTGTTAGAAAATATCCATTTTCGATGGGTTTACCGACAAAACAAATCCGTCAAAAAAGAGAGCGTTGCAAAATAATTTTCGACGGTTCGAAAAACTCCATCAAAAATTTCGATGGTTGTAACCATTGCAAACCTTCGATGGCCATAATCGTCGTAAAGTTTTGAGAGTCGCAACTGTCAAAAAGTTTCGGCGACCGCAACCGTCAATAAGTTTCAGCGGCCACAATCGTCAAAAAGCTCCTCTTCCTCGTCACGGCCACGCCTCCACCTCCACCTCCTCCTCTTCCTCGTCACTAGGTTCGGCGGCGCCTCCATCACCTCCTCCTCCTCCCAAGTCATCCTCCACAACACCTTCCTCAACAACCCCTTCGCTAGTCCCTTTGGTGTCACTGGCTGCCTCCGCTTCATCAATCTTGTAGGGCCTCGCACCGCATCAATGAGACCTCAACGGAGGCGGGATGGGCGCTGGTGCTGGCATCTGCACAGCGATGTGGATGCTATGGTAGGAGGGGAAGATGGCACGGGATCCAGCCACGTATCGACGTGGATGACATGGAACCCATGGCCGCACTACGGCAGGACACAGACCTCGTCCCCTCCTCCTCACAAATGGTGCACTCCGTCGACAGCTCCCCTCCCCCTTGGTGTCGCCCGTGGTGGCATACGAGATCTCATTGCCGGAGTAATGGAGGAAGCTCTTGTTGTGGGGGCGGGGCGGCGCGACAGAGGTAAAGGCAACACACGATGAGGGCGAGGCTGACGAAGCAGATCACATTGAACGTAATTGAATTTAATGTAATTGAAAATTTAATGAAAATGTAATTATAATTTAAGGGAAATGCATATGTAATTTTGTGATTAGAAGAAAGCGTGACTATTGAACTTGTGCGATGTATATTTATATGTAATTGAACTTGTGCAAGAAGATGTTGTTTCACATTGTATGAAGATATGGAACTTAGCATCTCATTAGCGCCAAATTGGCATCTCAATTTGTAGCGCCACATTGGCGTCAGTTGGTTTAGTGGCACATTGGCGTCAAAGTAGCACCACAGGCGATGGCAAGGAAGAGAGTTGGGGATTATTTTAGCACCATATTACGTCCGAATAGCGTCACCATATAGCATCAAATTAGCGTCGACAAAATGACGCATGTCACCATTTCGCAATGACACTTTTAGTGCCATAATAACGTCGTAGTAGCGTCGACAAGTGACGATAGTAGCATCATCCACCATCTTGGCGCCATTGCGATGCTAGTGATCACTGGTGCCGTTGCAATGCTAATGATCACTGACGTCGTTCACCGTCTTGGCTAGTAGCATCTCATCTGCATGGTGTCGTTGCAAAGCTAAAGGATGGCTATTGTATTTAGCTACAATATAGTGCCTCTTTAACGACGCAACGAAGCTAATAGTCAAATTTCTTGTAGTAAGCGCTTCTCGCTACAGCCCATCATTGTCGACAACTGAGCTCTTTATAGCTTATCGTTGTCGAAGATTGAGCTTTATTGATGGCCTCTTTGCCGGTGAAGAGAAGAGGGGGTGGTTCCTCCTCTCCAGAGCGGGAGAGGGGAGGGGAAGGGGGACATGCCTTCCTCTTTTTATATTTTTTATAAATTTTCTATATTATTATTTTATACTAATTTTATTTTTTAAATTATACATCACGTTAGCAAAATGATTGAAGAATCGTCTGTTTCTGGTATAAAAGGTATTTTGTGAAATAAATTAATAATTGAAGAATAATATAGTTATAAAATAAAGTTGATGAATAGAGTTGAGAAGTCAATAAAGTTGAAAAATATTTAATGAGATTTACCTTTTACAAGCTACTGATCAACGGATCATTTCTTTATAAATGCCTCTAAATTTCGAGTTGTGGCCACTTTGTCTTTTTTTCATGTCATTCATCTGAGGCTTTAGCGGTTTGTTAAATGTTTGCGGAAGTTGGGGACTTTTAGAAATTATGGCAATCGAAGATTAATTGTATAGAGCTCCCCTAGAAAAAAAAAAGAGCCAGTGCCGCAGTTGTTGACCGAATGTAAGAAAGCCATTTTTTAGGTGGAAGTTGTTAATTATCTATTACTGTTAGTAATGTCATAGGAACCTACAACGTTTCATGTCAATCAATAGCGCCCATGTTTCGAGCTCGAGAATATATAGATGAAAATCCCATGTCAATATGTAGAACATATACATCCACAACCCTTTGGCAGCTCTCTT
Source organism: Pontederia crassipes (assembly GCA_030549335.1). NCBI lineage: Eukaryota > Viridiplantae > Streptophyta > Magnoliopsida > Commelinales > Pontederiaceae > Pontederia > Pontederia crassipes. The sequence goes on along the minus strand of CM060194.1, from coordinate 74,457,182 downwards.
GGTCTGGATTCATCAGAGTTGAGTTGAGCTTAACTCAAGTATTCTAAATCCAATTATTGGGAGTGGACCCGAATTGGGTCTTGGAGGCAAGACATAATCATTCGAAGCTCTTCTCATATCACGCCAATAATTGGGTGTTTTGCTTGAAAACATAAGTCATTTCACTGGTTCTAATCCACCCAAAGATAAAAAAAAGTGAAGAAAATTAAAACAGTAAGGGGCTGTTCATTTGTTGATCCATTCCTGCATCCTCTTAAATCAAAACTCATCTTAAATAGACCAGACTTGAATTAATTACAACGTAATAATGAACAATTAGATGCACATTTGTTTCGAACACGAGGCCATAAAGTTTGCACGAAGAATTAATAGAGCTATTAAAAGGGAGGGGTCGCATTCATGATGAGATATATCAGTTATATATGCAAAGGATTCCACAAAAAGGAAAAAAAAAGTGGATTTTGAGAAGGAAGGAAGGGGCGGTGAATCGAAATATTCCATGCTGCCGTTTCAAAACGATCATCCATCTGAGCATTTGCAATTGCAATTTCGTGGTATCCATCGTAGTTCCTGGACAAACTTTTTGTTTTAATAAAAGTCATCTGATTAAGGAGAATCCGAATAACCCTGATACAAGTACTGGAGGAGATTCGGTGGAGGATCATTCTCTCGAAAAAATATCGATCTTGCCGGTCAAAATTTGCGAGGTAATAAGTAGCCTGATTAGCAGTGGTTTAGCTCCTAAAAATTAAAATAAAAAAGTTTCAGAAACATAGTGTTTAATAAGCAAGAGAGTTCTTAATCTTTTAAGAATGATGTTCACCAAAATCAAAGAGTCAGTTTCCAAGTGCATCTTTCGGCATCTTGTGATCTCTTCCAACAGTCTGAGCGCCTTCGTCTCCAAAACCAAAGTGACCCTCCTCTTTAGTGCCGCTTGTTCCGTATCTGTGGTCGATATTTTATTATTTCTGTCTTGAACATTACAAAATTTATACAATTACAGATTTCTATAAAAGGAGCTCCCTGCAACTCCTAACAGAGAGAATAAATGTCCTTGAACGAGCTCAAAATTCTTCGTTTCCAAACTACAGTTACTCATATAAAAAGATCTTTAGTTTATTGATTCTGCGCAGTTACATATTGTTGAACGAAGTGTAGGTACAATTGTGCTTATGCATGTGCAAAATGGTGGAATAACCTAAATAGTAATACGGAATTGCTATTTCACCATCAAACAATTGTGACTGGGGGCAGGATCCAATAGTAATTGCACAATATTACACAAATTAAACAATTCATGGAATCTAGTTGTAATACCCGGTCTAGAAAAAAATATAAGAAATAAAATAAAATAAATAAAATAATAACACTAAGTTGTAAAAGACCAACACAATAGTCCAATTAACAAGCTCATTAGTATAATCAGTCCTACAACTACCCTATAAAAAGACTTATTGCCCTAAAGCTCTCCTTATCCACTCATTCCTCTCCCTCATTTCTCCCTCTTCCTCCTTAAGGCAATCCATCCAGTCAGAGAAGAAGGGTTCCAGCAAGGTTTTCATCTAGGTTTATCTACATTTCTACATTCTTTAATCTCTAGGTCCATTACTCACTTTCTCTCTCCCAATGGATGCTATCTAGGTGGAGAACAATAAGGAGAAATGATTATCGGTGATCGGGAAGTTCAAGCTAGGATCAATCACGAAATAAGGTGGGTGATACCGAAATCTCCCTGTATTAACATGATTAGCAATTGCATAGAATTAGGGTTGTATTATGAATTGTGTTCTTGATTGATGAGAAGAAATGGAAATGGAATGGTTGATTGCACTTCTTGTGTTTGATGCATGTTTTGTGATTCTTATGACTATAGATGTGTTCTATATTAGTCCACCATACTTAGATGATTGATTGTATGCGTTGATTTCATTTTTAGATTGAAAATCGTTATTATTGCAATTCTGTCCGATTCTATTTTCATGAGGATCGATCGATCGATCCTGTTCTCTTTTTTAGTCTAAGTGTTATCGATCGACCGATACAGAGATATCGGTCGATCGGTATTTAGAAGTTGTCCACTGTACTGCATTAAGATCTACCGGTCGATCGATCCAGAGATATCGGTCGATCGTTGCTCGGAAATCGGTCGACCGATCAGTGAAGATCGATCGACCGATCACTGACGAAATTGCATATTGATTGCTGATTTGATTTAAATTCTTTCTATGAATGTGTTGTGTTACTCCTCACTGATTGGTATATTATGTGATTGAATCACTGATCTTGTTTTGATCTATCTTATTAGTCAATCCTATTATGATATGCAAGCATGACAAAATGATAAAGTGATTAAGAATGAAAGATGGAAATGTATATGGGAGTGGTGTTCAGAGCTTAAGCTGAGTGCTCATCGTTTGGGTCGTTCCCTTAGCCATGACTTGATCCCCCATTAGCTGCATGAAGCTGTATTGGTAGCTCTGGCGTAAATCCCCCAAGTTAAAGGCACCACCTAATGTTAAGTAAAAGTAAGAGCACAAAGAGTATGGACAAGTGATATGAACATGATGAACAAAGTATGATTATTGATCCAGCATGATATCTGAAATCTTTTATGATTATAAGATTGACTCATGATCCCTATCCCTTTTATCCATCGACATCTCAATCGAATGATCTTATGTTCTCAAATCTGATCTTATTGCATGTGATTACTAATTCTGTCTATTGCTATTTGTTGTTATGCATTGTGCACTTTATGCATCCCCACTAGGCTGTATAGCTTACGGAAAGACCTCCTCCCCTGTGTTGATTTTCACAGGGCCAAGTCAATGATGGTATCGAGATCGTGTGCCGTGACCAGCAATGCTAAAGCACATGAACCTTTATCTTTATTTTTCGTTTGATGAGCTTGATGTAATTCAGATATTATGACTATCATGGACTTTGTAATATTTTAAGATTTCCGCTTTTATGATATTTCTATCTTTTCTTCTTTATTCTTATTATTGGCATGCCATTATTTTTTATTAAGATTTAATCAAGTTTTAATCAATGTTGTTTTCGTAGTGCCTTCGAATAGATCCTCGCCACGTGGCGTTGGTCGATTTGAGGGCGTTACACTAGTTCTTTTCTTTTTTTCCAACATGGAACGGAGGTTGAGCACTCGCTACTGTAGCATTTGAAAAATAGAATGGTAATTTTTCGAATTTTATATGAATAGTTAAATTAATATATTACTTCTGACGTGTTTGAATGAGTTGGAATGTAATCTAGGTTTTCATCTAGGTTTATCTACATTTCTACATTCTTTAATCTCTAGGTCCATTACTCACTTTCTCTCTCCCATTGGATGCTATCTAGGTAGAGAACAATAAGGAGAAATGATTATCGGTGATCGGGAAGTCCAAGCTAGGATCAATCACGAAATAAGATGGGTGATACCGAAATCTCCCTGCATAACATGATTAGCAATTGCATAGAATTAGGGTTGTATTATGGATTGTGTTCTTAATTGATGAGAAGGAATGGAAATGGAATGGTTGATTGCACTTCTTGTGTTTGATGCATGTTTTGTGATTCTTAAAACTATAGATGTGTTCTGTATTAGTCCACCATGCATAGATGATTGATTGTATGCTTTGATTTCATTTTTAGATTGAAAATCATTGTTATTGCAATTCTGTCCGATTTTGTTTTCATGAGGATCGGTCGACCGATCCTGTATATCGGTCGACCGATGATGAGAATATCGGTCGACCGATCCTTGAAGTCCGATCGACCGATTATTCCTCCCGAACCTTGTATCGATCGGTCAATCGAAGCTCCTTTTTAGTCTAAGTGTTATCGGTCGACCGATCCAGAGATATCGGTCGATCGGTATGTAGAAGTTGTCCACTGTACTGCATTAAGACATACCGATCGACCGATCCAGAGATATCAGTCGATCGTTGCTCTGAAATCGGTCGACCGATCAGTGAAGACCGATCGACCGATCTCTGACCAAATTGCATTTTGATTGCTGATTTGATTTAAATTCTTTCTATGAATGTGCTGTGTTGCTCCTCACTGATTGGTATATTATGTGATTGAATCCTTGATCTTGTTTTGATCTATCTTATTAGTCAATCCTATCATGATATGCAAGCATGACAAAATAATAAAGTGATTAAGAATGAAAGATAGAAATGTATATGGGAGTGGTGTTCAGAGCTTAAGCTGAGTGCTCATCGTTTGGGTCACTCCCTTAGCCATGGCTTGATCCCCCATTAGCTGCATGAAGCTGTATTGGTCGCTCTGGCGTAAATCCTCCAAGTTAAAGGCACCACCTAATGTTAAGTAAAAGTAAGAGCACAAAGAGTATGGACAAGTGATATGAACATGATGAACAAAGTATGATTATTGATCCAGCATGATATCTGAAATCTTTTATGATTATAAGATTGACTCATGATCCCTATCTCTTTTATCCATCGATATCTCAATCGAATGATCTTATGTTCTCAATTCTGATCTTATTGCATGTGATTACTAATTCTATCTATTGCTATTTATTGTTATGCATTGTGCACTTTATGAATCCACACTAGGCTGTATAGCTTACGGGAAGACCTCCTTCCCTGTGTTGATTTTCACATGGCCAAATCAATGATGGTATCAAGATCGTATGCCGCGACCAACAATGCTAAAGCACATGAACCAAGAGAGGGTCTAGTTATCTTTATCTTTATTTTTCGTTTGATGAGCTTGATGTAATTCAGATATTATGACTATCATGGACTTTGTAATGTTTTAAGATTTCCGCTTTTATGATATTTCTATCTTTTCTTCTTTATTCTTATTATTGGCATGCCATTGTTTTTTATTGAGATTTAATCAATGTCATAGTGTTTTCGTAGTGCTTTCGAATAGATCCTCGTCATGTGACGTTGGTCCATCTGAGAGCATTACACTAGTTCTTTTCTTTTATTCCAACATGGAACGGAGGTTGAGCACTCGCTACTGTAGCATTTGAAAAATAGAATGGTAATTTTTTGAATTTTATATGAATAGTTAAATTAACATATTACTTCTGACGTGTTTGAATGAGTTGGAATGTAATCTAGGTTTTCATCTAGGTTTATCTACATTTCTACATTCTTTAATCTCTAGGTCCATTACTCACTTTCTCTCTCCCATTGGATGCTACCTACGTGGAGAACAATAAGGAGAAATGATTATCGGTGATCGGGAAGTCCAAGCTAGGATCAATTACGAAATAATGTGGGTGATACCGAAATCTCCCTGCATAACATGATTAGCAATTGCATAGAATTAGGGTTGTATTATGGATTGTGTTCCTGATTGATGAGAAGGAATGGAAATGGAATGGTTGATTGCACTTCTTGTGTTTGATGCATGTTTTGTGATTCTTATGACTATAGATGTGTTCTGTATTAGTCCACTATGCTTAGATGATTGATTGTATGCTTTGATTTCATTTTTAGATTGAAAATCGTTGTTATTGCAATTCTGTCCGATTCTTTTTTCATGAGGACCGATCGACCGATCCTGTATATCGGTCGACCGGTGATGAGAATATCGGTCGACCGATCCTTGGAGACCGATCGACCGATCATTCCTTCCGAGCCTTGTATCGATCGGTCGATCGAAGCTCATTTTTAGTCTAAGTGTTATCGGTCGACTGATCCAGATATATCGATCGATCGATATTTAGAAGTTGTCCACTGTACTGCATTAAGACCTATCGGTCGACCTATCCAGAGATATCGGTCGATCGGTGCTCAAAAATCGGTCGATCGATCAGTGAAGATCGGTCGATCGATCTCTGACCAAATTGCATATTGATTGTTGATTTGATTAAAATTCTTTCTATAATGTGATGTGTTACTTCTCACTGATTGGTATATTATGTGATTGAATCCTTGATCTTGTTTTGATTTATCTTATTATTTAATTCTATCATGATATGCAAGCATGACAAAATGATAAAGTGATTAAGAATGAAAGATGGAAATGTATATGTGAGTGGTGTTCAGAACTTAAGCTGAGTGCTCATCGTTTGGGTCGCTCCTTTAGCCATGACTTGATCCCCCATTAGCTGCATGAAGCTGTATTGGTCGCTCTGGCGTAAATCCCCCAAGTTAAAGGCACCACCTAATGTTAAGTAAAAGTAAGAGCACAAAGAGTATGGACAAGTGATATGAACATGATGAACAAAGCATGATTATTGATCCAGCATGATATCTGAAATCTTTTATGATTATAAGATTGACTCATGATCCCTATCTCTTTTATCCATCGATATCTCAATCGAATGATCTTATGTTCTCAAATCTGATCTTATTGCAAGTGATTATTAATTCTGTCTATTGCTATTTATTGTTATGCATTGTGCACTTTATGGATCCACACTAGATTGTATAGCTTACGGGAAGACCTCCTCCCCTGCGTTGATTTTCATAGGGCCAAGTCATGGTATCGAGATCGTGTGCCGCGACTAGCAATGCTAAAGTACATGAACAAAGAGAGGGTCTAGTTATCTTTATCTTTATTTTTCGTTTGATGAGCTTGATGTAATTCAGATATTATGACTATCATGGACTTTGTAATGTTTTAAGATTTCCGCTTTTATGATATTTCTATCTTTTCTTCTTTATTCTTATTATTGGCATGCCATTGTTTTTTATTGAGATTTAATCAAGTTTTAATCAATGTTATTTTCGTAGTGCCTTCGAATAGATTCTCGCCACGTGGCGTTGGTCGATTTGAGGGCGTTACACTAGTTCTTTTCTTTTTTTCCAACATGGAACGAAGGTTGAGCACTCGCTACTGTAGCATTTGAAAAATAGAATGGTAATTTTTCGAATTTTATATGAATAGTTAAATTAACATATTACTTCTGACGTGTTTGAATGAGTAGGAATGTAATCTAGGTTTTCATCTAGGTTTATCTACATTTCTACATTCTTTAATCTCTAGGTCCATTATTCACTTTCTCTCTCCCATTGGATGCTACCTAGGTGGAGAACAATAAGGATAAATGATTATCGATGATCGGGAAGTCCAAGCTTGGATCAATCACGAAATAAGGTGGGTGATACCGAAATCTCCTTGCATAACATGATTAGCAATTGCATAGAATTAGTGTTGTATTATGGATTGTGTTCTTGATTGATGAGAAGGAATGGAAATGGAATGGTTGATTGCACTTCTTGTGTTTGATGCATGTTTTGTGATTCTTATGACTATAGATGTGTTCTGTACCATGCTTAGATGATTGATTGTTTGCTTTGATTTCATTTTTCGATTAAAAATCGTTGTTATTGTAATTCTGTCCGATTCTATTTTCATGAGGACCGGTCGGTGATGAGAATATCGGTCGACCGATCCTTGGAGACCGATCGACCGATCATTCCTCCCGAGCCTTTTATCGATCGATCGATCGAAGCTCATTTTTAGTCTAAGTGTTATCGGTCGACTGATCCAGATATATCGGTCGATCGGTATTTAGAAGTTGTCCACTTTACTGCATTAAGACCTACCGGTCGATCGATCCAGAGATATCGGTCGATCGTTGCTCGGAAATCGGTCGACCGATCAGTGAAGACCGATCGACCGATCACTGACGAAATTGCATATTGATTGCTGATTTGATTTAAATTCTTTCTATGAATGTGTTGTGTTACTCCTCACTGATTGGTATATTATGTGATTGAATCCCTGATCTTGTTTTGATCTATCTTATTAGTCAATCCTATTATGATATGCAAGCATGACAAAATGATAAAGTGATTAAGAATGAAAGATGGAAATGTATATGGGAGTGGTGTTCAGAGCTTAAGCTGAGTGCTCATCGTTTGGGTCGTTCCCTTAGCCATGACTTGATCCCCCATTAGCTGCATGAAGCTGTATTGGTAGCTCTAGCGTAAATCCCCCAAGTTAAATGCACCACCTAATGTTAAGTAAAAGTAAGAGCACAAAGAGTATGGACAAGTGATATGAACATGATGAACAAAGTATGATTATTGATGCAGTATGATATCTGAAATCTTTTATGATTATAAGATTGACTCATGATCCCTATCTCTTTTATCCATCGATATCTCAATCGAATGATGTTATGTTCTCAAATCTGATCTTATTGCAAGTGATTATTAATTCTGTCTATTGCTATTTATTGTTATGCATTGTGCACTTTATGGATCCACACTAGATTGTATAGCTTACGGAAAGACCTCCTCCCCTGCGTTGATTTTCACAGGGCCAAATCAATGATGGTATCGAGATCGTATGTCGCGACCAGCAATGCTAAAGCACATGAACCAAGAGAGGGTCTAGTTATCTTTATCTTTATTTTTCATTTGATGAGCTTGATGTAATTCAGATATTATGACTATCATGGACTTTGTAATGTTTTAAGATTTCCGCTTTTATGATATTTCTATCTTTTCTTCTTTATTCTTATTATTGGCATGCCATTATTTTTTATTGAGATTTAATCAAGTTTTAATCAATGTCATAATATTTTCGTAGTGCCTTCGAGTAGATCCTTGCCACGTGGCGTTGGTAGATTTGAGGGCGTTACACTAGTTCTTTTCTTTTTTCCCAACATGGAACGGAGGTTGAGCACTCGCTAATGTATCATTTAAAAAATAGAATGGTAATTTTTCGAATTTTATATGAATAGTTAAATTAACATATTACTTATGATGTGTTTGAATGAGTTGGAATGTAATCTAGGTTTTCATCTAGGTTTATCTACATTTCTACATTCTTTAATCTCTAGGTCCATTATTCACTTTCTCTCTCCCATTGGATGCTACCTAGGTGGAGAACAATAAGGATAAATGATTATCGATGATCGGGAAGTCCAAGCTAGGATCAATCACGAAATAAGGTGGGTGATACCGAAATCTCCCTGCATAACATGATTAGCAATTGCATAGAATTAGTGTTGTATTATGGATTGTGTTCTTGATTGATGAGAAGGAATGGAAATGGAATGGTTGATTGCACTTCTTGTGTTTGATGCATGTTTTGTGATTCTTATGACTATAGATGTGTTCTGTACCATGCTTAGATGATTGATTGTATGCTTTGATTTCATTTTTAGATTAAAAATCGTTGTTATTGCAATTCTGTCCGATTCTATTTTCATGAGGACCGGTCGACCGATCCTGTATATCGGTCGACCGGTGATGAGAATATCGGTCGACCGATCCTTGGAGACCGATCGACCGATCATTCCTCCCGAGCCTTGTATCGATCGGTCGATCGAAGCTCATTTTTAGTCTAAGTGTTATCGGTCGACTGATCCAGATATATCGGTCGATCGGTATTTAGAAGTTGTCCACTTTACTGCATTAAGACCTACCGATCGACCGATCCAGAGATATCGGTCGATCCAGAGATATCGGTCGACCGATCAGTGAAGACCGGTCGACCGATCACTGACCAAATTGCATATTGATTGCTGATTTGATTTAAATTCTTTCTATGAATGTGCTGTGTTACTCCTCACTGATTGGTATATTATGTGATTGAATCCTTGATCTTGTTTTGATCTATCTTATTAGTCAATCCTATCATGATATGTAAGCATGACAAAATGATAAAGTGATTCAGAATGAAAGATGGAAATGTATATGGGAGTGGTGTTCAGAGCTTAAGCTGAGTGCTCATCCTTTGGGTCGTTCCCTTAGTCATGGCTTGATCCCCTATTAGCTGTATGAAGCTGTATTGGTCGCTCTGGCGTAAATCCCCGAAGTTAAAGGCACCACCTAATGTTAAGTAAAAGTAAGAGCACAAAGACTATGGACAAGTGATATGAACATGATGAACAAAGTATGATTATTGATCCAGCATGATATCTGAAATCTTTTATGATTATAAGATTGACTCATGATCTCTATCTCTTTTATCCATCGATATCTCAATGGAATGATCTTATGTTCTCAAATATGATCTTATTGCAAGTGATTACTAATTTTGTCTATTGCTATTTATTATTATGCATTGTGCACTTTATGGATCCCCACTAGGCTGTATAGCTTACGGAAAGACCTCCTCCCCTGTGTTGATTTTCACAGGGCCAAGTCAATGATGGTATCGAGATCGTGTGCCGCGACCAGCAATGCTAAAGCTCATGAACCAAGAGAGGGTCTGGTTATCTTTATCTTTATTTTCGTTTGATGAGCTTGATGTAATTCAGATATTATGACTTTCATGGACTTTGTAATATTTTAAGATTTCCGCTTTTATGATATTTCTTTCTTTTCTTCTTTATTCTTATTATTGGCATGCCATTGTTTTTTATTGAGATTTAATCAATGTCATAGTGTTTTCGTAGTGCTTTCGAATAGATCCTCATCATGTGACGTTGGTCCATCTGAGAGCATTACACTAGTTCTTTTCTTTTATTCCAACATGGAACGGAGGTTGAGCACTCGCTACTGTAGCATTTGAAAAATAGAATGGTAATTTTTTGAATTTTATATGAATAGTTAAATTAACATATTACTTCTGACGTGTTTGAATGAGTTGGAATGTAATCTAGGTTTTCATCTAGGTTTATCTACATTTCTACATTCTTTAATCTCTAGGTCCATTACTCACTTTCTCTCTCCCATTGGATGCTACCTACGTGGAGAACAATAAGGAGAAATGATTATCGGTGATCGGGAAGTCCAAGCTAGGATCAATTACGAAATAATGTGGGTGATACCAAAATCTCCCTGCATAACATGATTAGCAATTGCATAGAATTAGGGTTGTATTATGGATTGTGTTCCTGATTGATGAGAAGGAATGGAAATGGAATGGTTGATTGCACTTCTTGTGTTTGATGCATGTTTTGTGATTCTTATGACTATAGATGTGTTCTGTATTAGTCCACTATGCTTAGATGATTGATTGTATGCTTTGATTTCATTTTTAGATTAAAAATCGTTGTTATTGCAATTCTGTCCGATTCTATTTTCATGAGGACCGGTCGACCGATCCTGTATATCGGTCGACCGGTGATGAGAATATCGGTCGACCGATCCTTGGAGACCGATCGACCGATCATTCCTCCCGAGCCTTGTATCGATCGGTCGATCGAAGCTCCTTTTTAGTCTAAGTGTTATCGGTCGACCGATCCAGAGATATCAGTTGATCGGTATTTAGAAGTTATCCACTGTACTGCATTAAGACCTACCGATCGATCGATCCAGAGATATCGGTCGATCGTTGCTCGAAAATCGGTCGACCGATTAGTGAAGACTGGTCGACCGATCTCTGACCAAATTGCATATTGATTGCTGATTTGATTTAAATTCTTTCTATGAATGTGTTGTGTTACTCCTCACTGATTGGTTTATTATGTGATTGAATCATTGATCTTATTTTGATCTATCTTATTATTCAATCCTATCATGATATGCAAGCATGACAAAATGATAAAGTGATTAAGAATGAAAGATGGAAATGTATATGGGAGTGGTGTTCAGAGCTTAAGCTGAGTGCTCATCGTTTGGGTCGCTCCCTTAGCCATGGCTTGATCCCCCATTAGCTGTATGAAGCTGTATTGATCGCTCTGGCGTAAATCCCCTAAGTTAAAGGCACCACCTAATGTTAAGTAAAAGTAAGAGCACAAATAGTATGAACAAGTGATATGAACATGATGAACAAAGTATGATTATTGATCCAACATGGTATCTGAAATCTTTTATGATTATAAGATTGACTTATGATCTCTATCTCTTTTATCCATCGATATTTCAATCGAATGATCTTATGTCTCAAATATGATCTTGTTGCAAGTGATTACTAATTTTGTCTATTGCTATTTATTATTATGCATTGTGCACTTTATGGATTCCCACTAGGCTGTATAGCTTACGAGAAGACCTCCTCCCCTGTGTTGATTTTCACAGGGCCAAGTCAACGATGGTATCGAGATCGTGTGCCGCGACCAGCAATGCTAAAGCACATGGACTTTGTAATATTTTAAGATTTCCGCTTTTATGATATTTCTATCTTTTCTTCTTTATTCTTATTATTTGCATGCCATTATTTTTTTATTGAGATTTAGTCAAATTTTAATCAATGTCATAGTGTTTTCGTAGTGCCTTCGAATAGATCCTCACCACGTGGCGTTGATCGATTTGAGGGCGTTACACTAGTTCTTTTCTTTTTTCCAACATGGAACGGAGGTTGAGCACTCGCTACTGTAGCATTTGAAAAATAGAATGATAATTTTTCGAATTTTATATGAATAGTTAAATTAACATATTACTTCTGACGTGTTTGAATGAGTTGGAATGTAATAGATGTTGAAAAATCGATGTAATAGATTACTTGTAGTGGACAATGAATAAAATATAAGAATTATAAATATAAAATATAATTATTTATAAATAATTATTAAGTATAAATTAAACTCGTATGTTATATTTTTTTAAAAAAGTTAATACATTATTTGAATATAATAAATAATATTTATAATAAATTAGTTTTAATAAAATATAAAGGATTATGTCCGAAATGATAAATACTAAATAATATTAAATTAATTCATTTAATAAATAAATTAATTTGTTTGAAAATAATATTTGAAAGAAAAAGTCCCATAAAAAAGGGTTTTAAAAAAATGGATGGAATGCTATTGGTTCCACTAACACGATGATAATCCAAGTCACGTGACGCTCAGTTCCACCACAAACATCGATTGAAAGCAATCTCAATTCCAACCTTATTAATTCTGATTGTCGCAGCTGCCACAAAAGTAATGTTTGATAAATATCACTATAAGTCCAGGTAAATATTACTAATATAAACATTAACCTAAAAACGTTATTATCATGTTTAAACGTTACCTAAATTAACAAAAATCTTTAATTACTAAACAAATCATAGAAAGTGATCAGTTCATTTGAAATCAGAGTTGAATGGAAGATAACACAATTACCTCTTACCTTCTCTTCACTTTTTTCTCCATTTCATTAATGAATATTCCTCTATCCAACAATCTTAGGATGGTAAAATTAATGCGAGATAGTAAAATTAACCTAAGTATAATAAAACTATTGAAGTGTTTTTGTCTGTCAAGTCAATGGGAGCTAGTAAAATTAATCTTGTCGATTCATATTGTTCACTGAAAATATATGGGGCTTATCATACATTTCATGTGCATCGGATGGAACGGTTGATATGTACAGCACACTGCGTCGTGTATCATGTGGATTGTACACATTTTACCAATAGTTAATTGATCATTTCACTTCTTTTAGGCATTACTTTGCTCTTTATGCACGACTCATCTTTTCCCCTTTCTCGAGGAAATGACGGCTTTTCTGAATCGAGAAATATTGGATGCTCATCAATTGTATGTGTACTGTCACTCCCAAAGATTCCCATAAAATAACAGAAGAACGAGTAGGAGAATAATCCAAATATGAAACTAATACCATAACTGTGTATACATATATAGCTCACTGTTGCAGCACCAATTTGTACTGTTTCATTTCTAACCCATTCTTTACCTCCAGGTTGTTTTCTCTTTGATTCGGAGGCAACAAAAGAATAACGTACACAAGGAAGAGGACACGAACAGATTAATGCTCTTCTACTGCTCGCAATTACTATATATATAATCACTAAGTAAATAACCAAAAATAGTGGTCTAATAAAAATGAACCGCTTTCTTAATCTATTCTGAAGCCATAACACCATCTGTCTCTTGTCTATTCTGACTAATACAAACTGCAACGTACTTTAAACGACGGAACTGATCAAAACCTAACAGTTGGATTCATATTTCGTAGCTCAATCTCATGAACGACCAAGATAAGCAAAAGCCAAGGATCGAAGGTCCTCCTCCATGTCATGGTACGCTGACCTCCAAGCGTCGCTGCTCTGCACGTCGAGGGCTCCCATGGAGCCGTCCTCGAACCCGAAGAACGCCTGATCGTCCGCGAGGGCGTCGTAGTTCATGCAGTCGTAGTCCGGAGGGGAATGCAAGCCGCTGACGCCTTCTGAAAGGCCGTCGTTGTAGTAGCTTCCGCCGTCGGCATTGCTGGGGGTATTCGAGGCGAAGATGTCGGTCTGCGTTCTGCCATGGACGCCTGCGGAATGGAAGAATCCTTGTGCGTCTTGCTGGTAATGCGGGAGCTCAAGCTTGGCGTGGATTTTCTCTTGCGGAGGAATGATGCTGGGCGCAGGGCCGCTGCCAAATCCCTCATTTGCTTGGGCCTTCAGAGACGCGAGTTGTGCTTGTAAGGTCACCACCTACGGATAGCATGTAAGAAAAGTTCATCAACACATCTGCAATTTCATTCCCACCGATATATGCACGCATTGCTGCGGCATGCATATTTAAACTTTAATACCAATTCCATTAACTCAATGTCGAGAACATTATAAATTAGCTTCATCTTCCCCACAGTTGGGTCCCCCCAAAGGTTCATTAGCCATTACAATCTATTTGCACGACTGAGCTGGAGTTAGGGCGCATGCATGCACGGCCGTTACCTGCTGCTGGAGGGCGAAGATATGGGCGACGCAACCGTAGATGGGATCCTGCAGTCTCGCCTGGGCCTCGTACGAGATCGTGACGGCGGCCTCGGCGCGGTCGGCGATTGGGAGGTGCATGAGGAGCTTGGAGACGTTGCTGGCCCCGAAGACCTTGTGGATGGCCGCGAAGTGCTGCGCGCCCTGCTCATGGCAGAAGTAGGGGGCGAAGACGCAGCCCCTCACGCACTTCCTCCGCAGGAACTTGCAAGCGCCGCAGGGAGAACCGAAGCCTGCCATCCTCGTTGGTCTCGTGGTACTGTGTGGAATTCGATCGACCGATCAATTAGCTGCTGGCTGATCAGGATGCTGTAACTGCTGCTGCTACTGTTGGTTCTCGTTGCCTGGTGAGTTGGTGCCGGTGAGTGCAACAAAGCGTCCCCGTTGTGTTGCTTATATACGCACGGAAGAGAAGAGATGTGGACGATAGTTTGAAGAATAATTAATTCGACATGGTCTTCTTAATGGCCGACATGCTTCATTATTTTTATGTTGGTCATATAGTCCAAGAGAGCTTTCACCTCATCTCTCCTATTTTGGACACAATTTTTTTTA
The DNA here is from genome assembly GCA_030549335.1 of Pontederia crassipes. Taxonomy (NCBI): domain Eukaryota; kingdom Viridiplantae; phylum Streptophyta; class Magnoliopsida; order Commelinales; family Pontederiaceae; genus Pontederia; species Pontederia crassipes. The sequence continues at coordinate 74,442,077 of CM060194.1, read as the reverse complement.
AAATGTGATTAGAGTACTGGCCATGGCTTAAAACAAAGATGAACGAGGGCTCTTGTGCTCGTTTCCATTTGCTCAATAATTCAAGTGCTACTGGCGACGCGTGGCCCATGCCGTCAAGTTATGTATATATATGTGACTAGTTCCAAGCATATATTTTAACAGAGAGGCGTTTGCATAAGTAGGGACAAAACTTGAAACTGTGTAAGCAGGTTTTTGAATTATGTAATACGCAGCAGAAGGAAGGAAGGAAGGAAGGGGTTAAAACTTAAAAAGAGAGAAGGTCAGGCCTTGATTCATCACTCAAGTCCATTCAAGTTATCGTTTGAGTAAAACTGCCAAGATTTGTCAAGCGGGAATATCTAACTTACATATATCTATGTATGTACTTAAATTGTGAACCGATGCATAACTACTACACATAAATGTCGAGTGACTTGAATAACGGAAAACATGTTTTGAACGAGGATCAAACTTTAATACTTATAGTCTTAAGACTATTCAAATAGTCTATTATGAGAATTACATACTTAAAGTTTAAATTTCGAATATTTTATTCAGTAGAAATGGCCATGTAGTGCTCTACTCTAGAACATTTACTCTCTAAAAAGACGATTAATGCAAAAAGTCATTGTGCGTAAAGATCTGTTCGTTTTTGTTCGTCGTCACTCATGTCTAAATTTGTGTATCTAGTGCTTTTTGTTAACTTATGCAATTAATAGAGGGTTCGAGTAAAAAGAAATGATGCAATAAGTCCTTACTAATATAATTCCATACAAAAAGAAAATAAAAACAGGATTCTTGGCTTTTTTGTCAAAGTATAGCTAACTCTATATCATATGAGAGTTATATTTTTTTTTTTGTTCAATAAACATTATTGATTAATTTTCTTACTTTCTCATAAGGGAAATAAAACATGATGTACATCAAAACCCCTTGAATAAAAATAGAATACACATATGTTTCATGAAATATGGATGCTTCCAAGGGAGCCACTGTCAACCTTTAAATACTTATTTTCCTCAAATTATAAAGGAATGCTCCATATTTGGAGTGCTGACGTGCTTTTTCTCGGAATAAGCTTTGTGTCAAGCTTTGCCGGCGACCAGAGTTTTTGGGTTCAGTTTTCTCCTGTCATTTGATTGGAAAGGTCAGATGTGGCAGTGAGCTTATTATTTAATTCATCATAGCATCCCTGGAGGCCATTACTTTTTCAACCTCTCCAAGTTTTGGCTCATGTATACTTGTTTGCCACTAGACATTAAAAAATGACCAGTAGTTCCTAATTAATACATACGGACAGCTTGTAAGAAAAACTCCTTAGAAGACTTCTAAAACTCAACAATCACTTCTTAAGACAAGAAGGTTAATTAATTACTTCTCCAATAATGTGCAGGTAAACCATAACTATTGTAACTAACGTTCTTCAAATCCGTACTTGTGAAAATTATGTTATTAATCAATAAAGTAACAGCTCCCAACAAATATTACTTCACCCGTGACCAGCGTTTAGAATTGTATAATCATTTTTTTATAAGATAATAAGCAGTACTAGTCAAAGAATAATTTATTTGTAATCTTAGTAGGACAACAGTAAAAAGGATCAAATGCATTTTGCTAGACAAACAAGGTTACTTACCATCATGAAATTCGATAGAGCATAATTTTGTGATAACTTTAAGGAAAATATATATCTTTCTAGAAAAATCCACATAATACTCATATAAGTACCCAACAAAATTGATAGAATTGTCACACATATCATTATGAGTACGGTAAAAGAAATTTTCAAAAAATTATTAGGAGATAACAATGATCATATATTCATATGTTTTTAGTCAGCTCTGTAACTCGATAAATATTTATTCTAGAGCACTAAAGACATTTGCCTAATTGAATTGGCTAGTTACTTTGTGTTTTGGGTGGGGGAGAGAGAGAGAGAAGACACCAATAATCTCTTAATTTTCATAATAATTCAAGACCATATCAGCTTTTGTGTGCTGGCTTTCTGTAATTAGGGTTTGCACCATACAAAATATTTGGATGTTTAAATGGTGTGGGGGTGGACCTTTAAAAGTCCATCAAAGGCAACTTTTTCACCCATTGCCTTCATCTCTTGATTTTGTTCTTTCTCCTAGGAGTCCGTAATCCCTTGTCCACATTTCAGACCAAAAGTACCATCAAATTGCTCATCTTTAGTACAAAAAAGATCAGACGTGCTCTTTTACCCCCCTTTCATTTTTTTCATATATTTCTCTATTTTTGTTCCTCTGCGTGGAGAAAAATGTCAAACCCACATTATAATTACGGTCTCCATTCCGGTATTACACATACCATTCTCTTTTCAATTAATGGTTACATGTGCTACTGGTAGAAAAATTAGTATTTTTCATAAGAGCTGTTGAAGATTGATTCTTTTAGACTGTTGACATATTTTTCTTTGACCCTTCACAGATGTAAATAAATTTGATCTATATAAACCATATATAAGAAATAACATCTCATTGAGTTATTGTATTTGAAACTTAATACCCGCTACTTTAATCAAGAATTAATGAGAAGGCCGTATCAATATATTGGTTTTTGGTGAACCTAGGAGAGGGAGGGTGGGGGGAGAGAGAGAGAGAGAAAAGAGATAAGGAGTCGGGATACTGTAGAGGATTCTCCTTTCCAGCATGGGTTTCGCTCCTACATGACATCACTAGCACAAATCAAATAGAAAGGTGTACCATTTTATAACCACAAAAAGTGTATGCCATGTGACCCTTTATTGCAACAGCTTCTGCACCCAAAAAACTTTTATTTGTTTGTTTATTTTTTTTTTATCCCTCTCTTCTTAGTTCTTGTGTGCATATATAAAATGCATATTTCACATACATGGGGCGCGGTTTATAAGTGTTGATGACTATATGTCAACCATGACGAATACTATATGTGTATGTGGGGGCGTCACACACCATGTATCGATCAAATCACCCATGACCAACCAATAATGCAATCCGCCTCTATTCGGTGATTGTAAAAAGCATTTTTAGGTAACTATTTATGTAATATATATATGGGTAAATGGGGATATTATATATGAATACATAAGATTGTAATAATATTGTGTTATGTAATAATATATATGAATACATAAGGGTCGGTCCGTCCTTGTCGACAACATATTGTATACCTCAACATGAGACAAATGAGACGCATAAGTTTAAAATGAAATAATAATTAAATTTTAAAAAAAATAAAGGTATTTATGCTTCTCTTAAATTTCCAACATTTTGTCTCGTATGGAACTCGAAAGGAATATATACTCCCTATTCCTTTTATCATTGTCATCAAATAAACTCGACTTTGATCATTATCTGTATAATATTCTTAGGAATTTGAAAGAAATATATGTAGAAGAAAAAAAAAATACGCCAAGATTTATGTACTCCGATAATTAACCTCCTATGTCCATCATTATTGTAGAGAATTTTACTGTTCTCAGTGTCAAATCAGTTGATAAAGAACACACCGTTGAAGGCATCGGGGGAGGGGCCGGCCCCACAACTTTAATAATATTAGACATTGATATTATTAATTTTAGGATACAAAATTAATCTGAATTGTTAAACATTTTGTGTTACATCATTAAATTAAACACAAGTAATATTTTGTGTCACATCATTAAAAAGTAAAAACGCAAGTAATGGTTTGCACCGGTGGTTAAAATATTATGAATTTCATGAGATCAAACCTTCATTTCTTTCAATTTTCTTAACTTGACCCCTCAAAATTGTTAATCTTGGATTCATCCCTGCCGTGTGGAATTCCATGAATGCATTCGCGTTTATAAGAAGAGGAGGAGTTCGATTCGGAGCAACAATCAACTGGGAGTTTCTAACCGGACAACTTCAAAAAAAAAATTTAAATCCATGGTGATAAAAGATTGATTAGTAGAATTTTGAATCGTTAAAATAGTCATGATTTATCATTACATTTTTATTCAACTATTAGATTTGGAGGATGCTAAAAATTTTGCAAGTGGGTGGATTTAGATAAAAAAAAAACTGAATGATACGACTTTGCCTAAATGCTATATTTAGCATTTTCTCCACGGAACAATGAGCAATCATAATTGTATATTCATTCATTTTAACTTTTACTACAATGATAATTGTTAAAATTTTGCGCATATACAACTTCACTCTCACAAGTTATATATTATATATTCATTTTCGTTGCATTAGGCGTAAGATCTCACACACTGTATGTATAATCTTTATTACAGTCAAATTAAGCAACTGGTCACTGCCAAGAAATTATGGTTATTCATTTTCTTTAATCTATTCATCGAGGAAAGCTCTTATAGCGTTTATTGTAATTGCAAATCACACAAATAGTATCGAACTGTACTCGACATATAACTTGCCATGATTTTTTTTTTTTTTGTGTGACTCGACATATTGGCGTCTGATTTCTTCCTTGTCAAGATTGACCAAAAATCATCACTATTATCAGACATAAACACATATATAATACATATACATATAATGTGTTGGTATATATATATATGTAATATGGTTAAGTGAACCCACTGGTGTGTAAAACTACTGAAATTTAACTAAGTCGATATCAATCAAGAAATTTGTATTCCCCCGTCAACCATACATATGCCATTTATTTGATCCCATGAATTGAAATCTAACTACTTCGTTGTTTAATACATATGCATGTATGGAACGACGGCCCCAATTTTTGTACTGAGAAAAAAAAAGATAATCAAGCTCATACAGGGATACTAAATGAGTAAAGTGCAATAAAATTTATTTATCGCGTATTATGCTGAAAACCCTAATGGAGACGTGTCAAAGAAGGTTATTATTAGCTAATCAGGTCTGATATGATGATCCTTCTTCAGGCCAACTAACTATGAGCTTGTTGCCACATAATTTGATAATATGAGATCATGATCGAGATTGACTGAAACCCCAATTGTATCCAAAACCGTGTTGATTGTTCCTCCGTGCTTGGAATTAGACAAATGCTTTGTTCCTTGCATGAATTTGAACTGGAAAATATTGCTAGTGTAGACCATCTGTCTAACAACTGATGATAAATAATGTAAAAACAAAAAAAAGGTTATTGTGTTAATTATAACAGGCATCACGATCCAATAGTTAATTTTGTAAGTGACGACTCTTATTCATCATGAACCAATAATTTCAACAATCCAACGGCTGACATCAAATGGTACTAAACTACCTAGCTAGAATTGTTCTGCTCGACTAATTAAGCTTATAGATCACATTGAGCTTGTCACAGTACTACTACTTGCCAGACAATTAGTCACGCTGAGTGGATTGATCATACCCTAATTGCCTGTTTTGCTAGATAGTTAGCTTCAGGTAAGCTACAGCATATGACACATCCGGAAAACAAGAGGAGGAGGCGACCTTTTTCTCAACCAAACAGCTAAGCCACTGTTGCAATAGAATTAGTTCTTCATGTGATGAAGGGATCACTATTTGCTCAAGACTGTGGTTGTTGGTCAAATTTGGAATGGAATGAGCAACCTGACAAAGATGTCGCAATCTTAAACCTAACGAAGGATATATAACTAGCGTACAAAGACCGGTCAAAGCAGACAAGAAACCTTCCTGGTAGGGCCATCAGGCCCATCACACGAGCGTTCGCGATCATTATTTCCCAAAATTTAAGGTACTTTGTTCTCCGATTTGTTCCTTTGTGGTGATGATCTAAACTAAGTCATCCTCCACCGCATGATCCGGTGATGAATGTGCAATACGTTCATTACATAAATAATTAGCTATATTGCACGACGTTGCTAATTTTATATAGTTAACCTAATGCTGATATTTTGAAATATGTTTCCTTTTCTTTGATCGATGTCAATTTTTCAAAGTTAGTTGTTTAGGGAGCTCATGATAGTACTGTAGTTGAATTCCTTGCAAGTTAGTTGGCTTATATTTCAGCACTTGATCATGTGTCATACCTACTGAAATGTATCCTCCAACGCAATACCTTGATATAGTTTATGTTCCTTCTGGTTCTAAAATCGAGTTCGAGTATTCTTTTTTTTTAGACTCACTAAGCAAACATCTTGTTTGATCGGGGAATGAATTAAGCACAATGTTTACGCACCAGGCAAAATTTGGTCCAAGTACGTGGGGTGCAACACTTTTGGTTCCATATTATCGAGGAAACACAAGGGTTGGAAAAGGATGGTTGCACGCTTCCTCCATACACATTTAGTAAGTTTGATGGACATCACAAAACTTTGATGCTGCAAAGTTGTCACTTCTCGTCGTTGCAGCAAGAAACAAAACCATTAATTGCAACAATATATGCATATATGTCCCCATTAATTCAGATCTTTCGGTCACCATCTGTAGTCTTACGCTTAGGTTCATGTTTGCAGCATTTAGTGCACCTACAGCTGCAGCCTGCAGGCAGACCATTGGACCTGTCTTTTGACTCCAATCCTTCATCTTCTCAGGCGAGTCCCAAAGAAGTTTTGGGGACAAAGATTGTCGCACGGGCGGACCTTGCCAGGCGGTCTCCGGACATGACTCTACTCCTTCGCTTTCATGACAAAACATACACCAAGTGATCTCTTGTGGGGGTTTTCCTATTGGCACAAGGTTGGATTAAAGTGAATAGTATTAAAAGGAACCTGAAAATTAATGAGCATGGTGTTGTTCACATAGAGGCATATTTTCCAAGCCCATGACCCTATGGACCTCAAAAAAATAAGAAAAACTTGCTTGGCGTATATATTAACTGTAAATGACCTCATATAATGTCATGCTAGCTGGGAGAAAAGGCAAGTGATCGTGACACCTTATGTTGATACTTGCTACTACTTCTATTCCTTTTTTATTCTGACGGTGTCGTTGATACAACTTTAAGCTTAGAAATACTTGCGATATGGTGGGAACCAAAGACATCTTGCCATCTTTGAAGGTTAGAACGAAGTCTAATTGAAGTCCTTTTACACCAAGATTTTACGTGGGACCATGACCACGAGGATGAACTTTTCGTCGACTAGAAGAGAGAAGTGGTTTAAAGCTCAGCATGATGGTGCCCACTTAGGAACCCAACGTGTAATATAAGCTTGCTAGACTACAAAAAAGGGTGGTTAACTAATGGAAGTATGTTTATACTTTATAGTAACCCAATAGATGGGAATCTAATTCTCTGTGATAGGTCGACATAACTGTCCTTTCAACAACATGAACGACTACTCGCAGTCTACATCTTTCATCACCTTCCCTTCGCTTGATTGATCAGGAGGCTTGACCTCTAATTTTAACATGCCAATTGGTAGTTAGTTGACAGTAAAAAAATAGAACATCAGAAACCTATCACTGGCATAACTGTTGGTGAACCAAGCAACTCATTGGTCAGGGATAAGAAGTATAAGACCATGGGGATCATACTACATTTAACTTTACACGAACATGACGAGCCAAAATATAGTTTAATAATCATCTAATTATGCGATCCTCGTGGAACCCAATCGCAACAACAATGTGGTCATATTTGGGAGCTCCAAGTAACATAACTTGCAAAAGCACAGCAGCAGGTAAACAAAAGCTGAGCAGAAAATATCAAATGGCATAACTAGCGGATGAAACAATTAGTGCAGTTGCCATTTCAACTGATAACAATTGATTGTCGACATCATTGAACTCGTACAGAAATTGCACTCTTACACTGGGAAATGGTGAATCCAAACGACTGTATGTATAAATAGACTATGGTATTGGCTCTTTAGTCCTTGATTGATGCCAAAGGAAAAAATAGTTGAATAATCTCTAAGCTGAAAAATAATAGGATTTTCGACACCCTGTTTATTCAGTGCTGCACGCCTGCCCTCTTCACCCGGTTTTTTTTCAAAATTAAAGATTATGCATTAAACTAAGATCCAGTCGCGATACAAAACATTCAAAAGAAATATAATACAAAATATTCAAAAGAAATATACACCCTAGATTAGCAATATAGTCCGCTACCTGATTTGTTACATGAGGCGCATGCTGAACTACATAATTTTCAAAAAAGAAAACTTCAATTAATACAGATGTCGAGGAGGATGTTCCTAATCCTTCATGGTTGCGCGGATCCTTGCTCGAGTAGCTGCATCAAGTTTGAAAAGTCTAGTTCGATACAAAGTTTGTTTGAATCCCAACTCCTTCCAGTGGAGTTCCCAAACTTCTGCTTCAAGTGTTGAGTGAAGAGATTTGTGTATAAACCCTGCAGCAATTAAATTTGTATCAGGTAATATGATTATATCACAAACTCATTCATGGTTGTCTGGGTCTTTGATTGAGTAGCTGCATCGAGTTTGAAGAGTCTAATTCGATATATATTTGTTTGAATCCCAACTCCTTGCACTGGAGTCCCCAAATTTCTGCTTCAAGTGTTGAGTGAAAATTTGTGTATAACCCCTGCAGCAATTAAATTTGTATCAGTTACTATGATTAGATAACCTCCCCTCCCAAATGATACAGTGTTAATTTTAATCCAGAACGAAGGAGGCTCCCAATGGACCGTACACCACTGCAATACCGTGCCTGTTCCAAGTATCCCATAAACAAAAGGCACACACTGAGAAGGAAAAAGAGAAATGCATATTCTGTTGAAAAATAAACCATGATTGTGTAGTAACTGTGCAGCCAAAAAATAAATGATTGTTTGTCTCAGTTTCCAAACCACATAAGGTAGGATTGATTGAAGGATCATATAACAGAAGCCTCGCCTTAGTGGGTGGTTTCCAAAATTCAACTACCTTGATTCCAATCTCATGTAACTTATGATGCAGAGGAGGCCATGGCAATCTGACTACCATAACCTGTGTCCAGCAGTCAACATAGGAAGTCAGTTTATTTTCAACTTGGGAACCTTCTTATTCTGCTGATTTGACAAAGAATTTTTCATCCTTGAAGAAAAAAACTAGTACCCCAAGATATACCATATTCTGCAAGCAATTCAGTAAGTAATTATTAGCTGCTTAGAAGGGGAGGGATCTAGTCATGGAAACTGGAGAGAAACTATATAGTGGAAAACATGTCAAAGATTCAGAAGACCTGAAGAAATTTGGAGAAAAAACTGTGCAAACTCTGCTGACTCTCTCATAGTTGAACAAGTCATGGACAACTGGTGTCATGAGACTGAGGTAAAGAAGCTGCACAAACAAACATTCAATTCAAACTTAATTAAATTATCAAATTACTGAAGGAAAGGGCCTGTCTTTTGATATGTTTATATTGAACTAGTATAAGAGCATATATCTTCATTTTGAAAGATGCACAAGCATAAATATTCATCTCTAATTAAATCTTGAATTTACTGATTAGCAAATTGAAGTAAACAACTATTATGCTTTCAGACATTTTTAATGTAATGTGCATTTTGGGATCTCTTATATTATAAATCAATCAGCTGAATTGAGGTTGTCACTGGACAGCCAAAGACCTACACGTTCTCTTAATGATGTCAACACCACAACTGGAGTACTTGCTAACTTTAATCCTTTTGAGACTAAGATCATACTAAAGTTCATGCGATATCAGATCCACGTTCTTGGTACATGCAGAAGATGACTCCAGAAATAAACCAGAGTATAAATAATTTACAAGCCAAAGAATTAGGATGATACTCAAGTATGCTCATGCAAGCAAAACATAACATATTTTAGAATATTGTTGTAATTAATTTTTTTTATAATTTGATCATGGCGTGCATAATTTTCCGTCAGTAAATCCGGATTTACTTCATTTCAATTAACTCTGCTTTAAATATTAAAATATTTGGGTGGATTATCTTAATTTATAATTCTTGTGCGGGAAAATTCAAAATATGAAATATTGAAGCCCAGTCGTGAATTTCATCAACTTAAGCCACAATTAATTGAGGAAATAAGAATTCCGGCCGCTTAATCTAGTGTAACCCGCGATTTTAGGATGCGCAGGCAGGTACTTTGCAACCTAAGCTGCTAATGATCCATTTGCAAGCCACGAATATTTGAACTTCAAGTTGTTATTATTCATCGTACAAGTCGTGAGTGTCACCTATCATGTAATTTCACAAGCAGTAGTTTTGAGAAACCATACAACTCGGCGGCCGCGCACATTCAAGCTTCTAACATCAGTTGTTCACGTGGTTGAATCCTATAGGCTGACAATTGAAGTATGATGTATTCAAATTTAATCTTGCACAAGTCGGTTGGTCTTCAAGGCCGGGAGTGACGAAGTTTGCCAACATGCCATCATCTGATTGGACTAGAGGCAAAGCATGACGAAGTTGAAGTTTTTATCGTAACCAAAAATGAATTTTATGCCCAATAGATTTAAACTTAGCTGTGTGATTTTAGTTTTCAATCCAAGTCGCACCTATAAATATTGTTGAAAGTTGCAAAAGCAAATCGTGCCTTGAAGTTTAGGTTTCTTCCATCGTGAGTTGCTAGCGTTGCAGGCTGTGACCGAGGAGAGTTCACAACCGAGGCCTGACTGGCCAACGTTCCTGTCGGGGCTCGGTGGTTCACTGTTTTGCACGCATGTTTTCATCCGATGTTTGGGTGTAATTCTTCCAATTTTATTATTTTTTTTTATTGACTCTCCATATTTCTAAGATGAACTCTACTGCTATTAGGTTATTTATTTTAGGTATTAATTGAAGGGAAACTATGTGAACCCTATTTTTAATTGTTTCTTTTCTGATCAATTATTAATTGTACTTAGTGCTTTTGAATTGGATAACTAGATTTCTAAATTAGACCAATTTGTGGAGTGTTTAATTTTAGAGTTCATGAGGCTAGTTCAATTGATTTTATTTTAAAATTAATAATTGGCATGAATTTGATATCTAATATGTGGAGAATCAAATTTGTGTGGTGTGTTAATCTATACCAGTTTGTAAAGTGACTAACGCATCTTAATTTTAATCTGATGTCAGTTTGTGGATACTTCACTTCTGATTAATTTAAAATTATTTAATCTACTTGATAATCCCACCTAGTGGGATAAGGCTTTGTTGTTGTTGTTGTTGTAATCTACTTGATTAAGTTGAGGGGATACCAATTTGTGAAGACGATCATGATAGGTTAATATTTTAGATAGTCTTTTTTTTTTTTGAAGATAGATAGTCTCTATTTCATCTTAAAAGATTAATCTTTTTTTTGTTCATATATTTATCCTGATCTATTTTCATCATAAGGCCTAACTTGAGCACCACTATATTATTATATCATTATTTTCAATACTTATTTCACAATTACAAAACTTATTTTCATAACTATGTTTTTTCTCTCTTATTAATTTTATATAAGATTAGATAATCAATTACAACAACAACAAAGCCTTATCCCACTAGGTGGGGTCGGCTACATGGATCATACGACGTCATTCCGCTCTATTAGTAACCAACCTTTCGGTATATTATTCACCAATAGATCTTGCTCTATTAGTTCGCCAAGTGTCCGCCTTGACCTCCCTCTCCCTCTTTTAATCGGACTCCAGATTATTTGATCTACTCTTCTTACTGGCGCATCTAATGGTCTTCTCTGAACATGACCAAATCATCTCAAACGATTCTCTACCATTTTCTCACTAATAGGAGCCACTCCGACTCGTTCACGTATATGGTCATTTCTAATCTTATCTAATCTTGTATGACCACACATCCATCTCAACATCCTCATTTCGGCTACCCCCACTTTACGTTCATGTTGTCCCTTCATAGCCCAACATTCACTATCATATAACACTGCTGGCCTTATAGCAGTACGATAGAATTTTTCTTTAACTTTATTGGGTACTTTTCTATCACAAAGAACTCCGGTATCAATTAATAATTATTATTATAAAAAAATTAATAATTATTCCTCGCGATTCAAAATATTTGTAATCCTTTTTTGCTATATTACTTGAGTGACTGCTATACTTGTTAGCGGATTTATTTTGCTACAACTTTTTACGTATCATATGCAACTTAAATAAGGACTTCCTTTGACGCTCAATCTTGAGAACTTGCACATGTACATATAATCCCTTTCATTAATACATACACTGATGAGAACCGAAAATCTTGGTGATCATCCTTTTTCTCCTAAAAAACTTCTTAAATAAGGAGTGCAATCTAATTGACAAAAGATGGTTCTAACGTCAATGTGGGGCACCAAGAAGACAAGAAACATGTTCCATGGAACAATTAAACTTTGAATCCAGTGTCCTTGCTGCTCAGCTAATATCTTCCGTCATCTTGGCGCAGATCCAAGACTACAAGTTTCTTGTGGAAAGTTGATTTTGCCAAGGCTTATCATTCCATCTCCTGACCAATTTTGTGGTTCTCTCTTCGTCGACGAGGTTTCCCGGAGAAGTGGATTGTTTGGATGCGAAGGTGTATAATGACGACATTGTTCTCAGTCCTCATCAATGGCCGTCCGGAGGAGGGTTAGGCAGGGATGCCCACTTGCGCCAATGTTATTTATTATTGCGGTGGATGCTTTGGCCAGGATTACTCTTGCTTCCTGCACTTCTGGGGTCCTCTCCGGCTTTCGGGTTCCTAGCAATGCGGACATTCCTATTCTCCAATATGCCGATGATACTCTCTTTTTCATTGAAGGCTCCTGGCAATTCTTGTTGGAATGTTCAGGGATTTCTCGGGTCTCAGCATCAATTATGCCAAGTGCAGCTTCATTGGTTTCAATATGCCTATGACTACCTGCCAAGACTGTGCTCGGACGCTGAGTTCTCCTATTGGCATGCTCCCGCTGTGGTACCTGGGCCTGCCACTGACTGATAGATGTGTTGCTTCAAGAGACTGGACACCGGTGATCAAAAGGGTGGAGCAGCGGGATGGAGCTCTAGACTGCTATCCCGGGGTGGCCAGCTAATTCTGCTCCGTCATGTTCTCTCAGAACCGTCATGAAATCCACGACAGGTCGAGCGCTCCATAGACTCATTGAGAATGCATTTCCTTTGGCAGACCAGTACCGGTGGACAGAGTAACCCGCATCTTGTGTCCTCTGAAATTGTTTGCCGCCCCACTGTGGAGGGCGGTCTTGGCGTTCTCAACCTTCGACGAATGAATACTGCCCTTCTCACTGAATTGGTAGTATGTATTATGGGACAGAAGTGCGATATGTGGGTGCGATATGTGGTCCTCTGTTTTTTATGCATGCTATGGCCACAACCTGAACTGGGACGCGAGAATGATGGTGGAAAATGGCCCTCCTCTTTTTGGCGGGGGGTTGCGGAAATCATGCCTCAGGTTCAGCAGTTCTTCCTGCCTACACTGGGCAGGGGAAATGGTTTCCTTTTCTGGCAAGACAGCTGGTCTAGCCTGAACCCCCTGGCGTTGGATTTCCCACGACTGTTTCAATTGGCAGCTGATAGAAACGAGAAGGTGGCGGACTGCTGGTCTATACATGATAGTATTGGTAGTGGTACGTGGTTTCCGACCTTTTCTACAAATCTGTCTGATCAAAGGATTGAGGAGCTGGTCTTACTATTGGGGCGGATCGCTCACCTGTTCCCTAACACTGATATGGAGGATGGCTGGAGGTGGAGATCGGATACTTTCAGTGTGCATGAGGTTTACTCCTGCTTGGCGGGGGTCATGGTAATCAAAGTAATGAGTTCCTACTAACATGTAGATTAATCTGGAAATCAAGGGCCTCCCTCAAGGTGCAGTTCCTCTCTTGGCTGCTGCACCGAAAAAGAATTCTGACCAAGGTTTACAGATCACACTGGGTTGATGGCGCTGACACTTGCTGTCCATTGTGTGGACAGGCGGAAGAGGATACTGCCCACTTGTTTTTTGGGTGCTCGGTGGCCCGTCGGGTCTGGGCAGAGGCAGATATTAGATGGATTGACTCTTCTTCGGAGGCATCTTTTTGGTGGTCTTTCTGCAATGGTTGCAGAAGCCTTCATCAATGCGTATACATTTCCAGGCGACAGAGGGCTGTCCTCTGGCATACATTTGGGCCATGTGGCTGCAATGGAATGACGCCATTTTCCGGAATGGACGTGTTTATGCTGAGAATATTGGTGTCCATGCTAAGGTGATTTTTTTGGAATGAAAAAAGTATCTGTAGTGTGGTACAAGATGTAATCTGGTGGAGATGCACACCTTTATTTTCACTTTTGTTTTGCATTTATTTCGTAAGCTGCTGTAACTCTTCTTTACATCAATGAGACTTCTGGATGACTAGCCCCTTGCTAGTCATCCTTTCTTGTTTCAAAAAAAAAAAATCACTAAACCTTATGAGGCCATTCTACATTGAGCGGAGATTAAAGATAAAATGAACATCCCACACAAAAAAAAGGAAGAGAAGAAAGGTAAAATGAACATGATCTAGGCTAACTAGATAACAATAAGAAATGAAAAAACAGTCATGAGAACAAGGTCAATACACAATATAACTAAGAAATACTTACAAAATACAAGCATCACCTACATTATGAAAAAAAATGAAACAGTACTTTTTAGCATCCAAGAAGACCAGCACAATTCATATTTTATTTTCATGTCCTTTTTGAGAACTTGATCTCCAGCTTAAGATAATTTGTAAAAGTTTCACCATGCAATGCAACATGTCTAGTCGCCTTCCTAACTTAAAAGAACACTATTATTAACCACACATTAGAATGAATACCCCATCAATAATGAAATTACAGTAAATGAAAATTCTGGATGGTGCACTACTAAGAAATATTTGTAGTCATGTAATCTATCCCACCAGAACCCAAAGCCTGCATCCCACTCCATTATTATTCTCCATCTCATTCCCCAGCATCCCCTTCTCTGACAATTATCTTAAACTGTCACTCTTCCTTTCCCACCCATTCTCCCATCTCTTACCGGGGCCCCTCCAATACTTGCTCATGCCCTAACCACCCACTTCTCATGCTCTCATAATACTGCACAAGAGTTAGGTTCACCATTGGCAAAACGGAAGCCTGCGTGTGCTCAATACCAGAGATAGAGCAAAGATGAAAAATCATGAGGGGCTGAAATATAACGAACAACATAAATACAAGAACAAAAAAGATACACTAAATGTCCACTGACCACACTGTATAAAAATAAAAGGAAGCAATCATACATCCATTTAAAAAATTAAATATATGATATATTTTTTCATTAAACATATATATTCCCATCCCAGAAAAATCAGTCATTTATATATTACATGTTTAAAAACTAAAATATTGGGAGGGGAGCCAAGGCCCCTTCCAAACTTCCCTAGTTCTATCCCTGTCAAATTGTTTGCTTTATGTCATGACAGAAACATTTTAGCTTCAAACTTTCACAGCCTCCTAACCAAGTTCTCAATCAGAGGGCAGTTTGGACACTTGCACTATAAATCTCCTTGCATTTGTGAAATCCTTTTTGTCATCGATGGAAACCAGGAATTCTATGTATTCATGACAACCATAAACAACAACAACAACAACAACAACAACAACAAAGCCTTATCCCACTAGGTGGGGTCGGCTACATGGATCATACGACGCCATTCCGCTCGACAACCATAAACAAAGAATTATAAATTATTCTGGGACGTCCCTCAGTTATAAGTGCATTATGAGGTGAACTCTCGAGAGTTACAGATTTTCCATAAGAGCTGGATTCCAGTGAGTTGTAAAATCAAAGGTTCAGTTATTTTCTCTCCTGCAATGGTTACAGGGACACTTGCACAGTTTCTTCGTAGGCAATAGCAGTATCTGATAGGTTTTCCTCATGCATCAGTACCAGTTCATAACATCTTTGCTCATTATTTGTATTTCTTGTTAGGAAATGCAAAGAAGCTTGCATCAGTAGGTATGAAGTATTCACAATGTATTACCCTGACTTTGGTCTCTATGAAGGGCTTGGATATACTCCGAGCTTTGATATTCTTGTAGATCATGTTGTTGAATGCTTTTAAAAGGTTAAAGGTAGGGAATGCCATACCAATGCAACTATTATATTACATCATCATTGGAACTATTATATCTATGATCATATTTTTAATATGATCGTGACTTAGATGATATGTGAAGCATTATGACCTTGAGGTTTCTGATTTGATATTCAACGTCATTAATGCAAGGAGAAAACACGAAAAAATTGTTTTTGAAGGGAAATCAAGAAGTAAATTGCAAGGTTCCCTTTCTATAACTCATCCAGCTTTAACCAATGATGTTTGTTTTAGATGAAATGTAGATATAATATCTCAATTCTCAAACCCTGTAAAGGTTAGTACCAGGCAAGTGATATGATTATGTCATGTTGTTTGCTGCAGGACCAACTGAGGAAGACACGTAGAATGACAGTTATCTATTAACTTGGAGAGTTGTATTCTGTAGGAAATTATGACAGATCCATCTCCAATGTTTAAGACAATATTTTCTTGGCTTGGAAATATCTGAGTAGCATTTCAAATTTAATTTCTCACATGTACAACTTAAAAGTCAGCAGAATGTTTACCAAATAGCTTTATATATGTTGGTTTTGACTCTTCCAACGAACAACTATAACATCTTGTAATTTCAATATGCTTTAGTTTGCAGGAAAACAGAATAAAAACGTTTGCTATACATAGTTCTTTTATTTTGTCCCATAGGTGGGGCAGTTGCATTAGAAGTTCACTTCAAACAATGTGTAAGTTATTCGGGGCAGTTGCAGTTGCATTAAAAGTTCATTTGGTTGCACCAATGTCTAAGTTATTCGAGGCTGACTTAGGAAACTTCTCATTGTTCTTTTCATCTTATTCAACTTTATTTGTAGATTGCAAGTGATCTTCTTCCACCATGACCTATTTCGCAAATTTTAATTTGCCTTGCTAAATTTCTTCCACCAGAAAAGTTAGTACCTCAGAAGGATTTGCCCCCATGTAAATTTTGGGGCTTCAATACAACAACAACAACAACAAAGCCTTATCCCACTAGGCGAGGTCGGCTACATGGATCATACGACGCTTCGTTGATCCATGTTCATAAGATTCGACATGATTTTATGCTGGCTGTCGGGGCCTAACACAACCCTCCTCCTTTATCCGGGCTTGGGACCGGCTATAAAACTACTAAGATACTTCATCTTTAAATAAAATAAAAGGAGTGGCCTATTCCATATTCCATCTCAAATTAACTAGATTGCAATGTTGCATGAATCCAAGAAATTTGCTTTTTTGGTTAGATTTGGGTAAATTTTTTGGTTAGATTTGCTTTTTTGGTTAGATTTGTCCAAGCAAATGAATAAAGCAAATAAAATTTAAAGCATTAAAATAAAATTAGATCATAGATGCAGTAAGGTGCTAAGAAACGGAAACTAAACATCTATGGGTGATTAGGTATGGCAAAAATCTCCAAGGGACAGGGATCCTCACAGGAATCACTGATCAGAATCAATTCACAGGGATTTTTCCCCCGTTAAGGTGAGGGTGAGGGCAGGGATGTATCCACGTGGTCACTTCGGAATTAGGATGGAGATACATGCCCCACCCTACGAGCTTTTCGTTCACAGGGATTATAATATTGTATATCACTGTGTTACCTTCTTCGGGAGTGGGGTTTTGGTTAGCATATCTTTTTTTTGCCGCTCTCCACTGGAGAGTGTTTCACTTGTATATAATGTTGCTTTTTGGTGATATATATATACACAGAAGACACCTAACTGGTCATCCTTTCTCTTCTCAAAAAAAAAAAAGCTTTTCGATCCTAAAAAATAATATTAAATTATTTTAATTTTCGTAATATTTCTATTTTTAAAAATCTATTGTATGTAATTCTTAATATTGTATAATAAAATATTTTTTTGGGTCCCAAGTCGCATCCCTATTGCAGCTCAATACGTTAGGCTATTTAAAACTTGCACGACGGATATAGTTGTGCATTGTCTTGCATGAATGAAGATCAACATTTTGATCTTCTCGAAACCGGCATTTGCAAATTACAACTCAAATGGGTCGAAGAGTTAATATTGGCATAAATCTGACACCGACTCGCAAGCATCAAGCTACTCGTCTCCACTTCATGGTGTGATGACCTAAAACCCGGATTCATATTGTCATAATGTAAAGCCGATCGATAATAGCCGCAGCTTCGCTTTCAATGGTATTATTTTTAAAATATAAAATAAACCAACAACTCACCAGATTTTCTAGAAAATGAATCATGTTTGCAGAACCCTAATCCCGTAAACAAAAGAAGATCTATCAAACGAATGAAGAGATCGAGCAAGGAAAAAGAACAGAAATTAGAATAGAACTAGCTGGTATTTCTCACTCTTGGTAGACAGAGAGGAGGAAGGCGGGCACGAAGAAGACTTTTCTGGCAAAGGGCGTGAAGCCCGTCTTCTGGCGGTCGGCGCTCCGATCTTAAACCGGCGAGATAAGCTGAAAAGGGCGCCGGCGCGCTTTGCTCTTTGCTGCTACAATCCGACTATCACTCTAATGTTTCGGTGGCCCATTGGCCGGAAAGTCGTTGGGTCGTCTAGAGAATTTTCCACTTCTTGTATCAGTTTGATTATATTTGGTTTTTTTTATTATTTTTTCTTCCAATTTCATTTTATATTTCTCTAGCAGAGAAATCCAAATAAATCTTCAGCTAAATTAATTTGAATCAGAAGATTACATTGTATCCAAAGTTTTGAATGTATTGTAGTCGTTTTAATTTTTGTTTTGTGTTAATTATATGTTTTAATTTCATTAATAAATTTATTATTCAAAAGGTTTACTAGATCATCATTGTTTCAAATCAAAACTGGCTAACAGTGTCGTCAATCCAAAAAAAATACTATTCTCATTGGACATTTTTTGTCATCGTCTATTAAAATGTAGTTGTAATAATATTTTTAGAGCGACGATAATGTCCCTCGTTTGTTTTAGCTCCTTCCGTGCGTAAGATGGAGTTATCTAAAACTATCATTATATGCCAACTTTCATTAGGACTTATTGTCCGTGATCCATCCACAGCTCACTAGATCAGTTGTCATTTTTACATATGCTTTGTGGTCCTTGTAATTTGATATATGCGGTATAAGAATTTGCAAAGTGGTCGACAAATTAGTTGTTGGATGTGCCTTGTAATTATTGTACCAGTTGTACGAGTTTAGCTCTCGAGCTTCCCTATAAACAACCTTAGCTCCGATCTTGCCAAGAAATCACCTAAAATGAAAGAAGGCAATTTTTTGTTTTGTCAAGGTCAAATATTATCAATGTCTAAAATTATTATCACTTGATTAATATAATATCCGAACGAAAATTAAATTAATACATGATAATTGTATTAAAGAGTTGGATCTAATACGAACTATTATTTTTTGTTGACCTTAAATTTAGACCACTTTTCAAATTTGTCTAAATCTTTATAGTTATATCTCAACCTAAGAAATACTTGTTCAAAAGTTTAATAGTCATATAGCTAAAAAACATCTCATGTAATTGTTCTAGTGGGAAATGTGATTACAAACATATGCGGACCAGAAGGTAAGGGTAAAAGTTGAGAGGACATATGTGCCACAGAATTTAAACCATGACACTAAAATTGGATCAAACTAGCGGATTCAATCACAAATCAATGACTGATTAATTTGATCCGATTTCATATCAAAATTGATTTTGATATTGAGTCGAGCAAAAATTGGTTGAATTGGAAAAGTCAACCATATGATTGAACCGAATTCAATTAAATTTTAAGGAAAATTTGAAAAAACAGGAAAGTTTTAAAAAATGAACAAAAAGAAGGTTAAAGTGAGGGGGAAATGATATATAAAAAATTAAATAGGAATAGAAATTAAAAAAAAGTAAGTATTTCAAATTGAATAACATAAAAAGGAAAACTATCAAAGGATGGTAAAAAGGAAAGTGTTAAAGAGAAAAATAAGAAATAAGAAATAAGAGTGAATTTAAAATAAAATCTATTAATATGGCATATATTGTCATTAAATAATAAATTAATAATAACCTATTTATAATTATATCTTAACAAGTATTTTTTGTCATTATTAAAAATTTTAAAAATGAAATTTATATTATATTAATATTTTTATTATTAATAGGTTATTAGTATAATATTTATATAATATATCATACAACATATACTATATCTTTAGAATTATTATAAATAATATTATTTAATAAAATATGATCCAATCCTATCGAATCGGTCCTACGGTCGTCGGACTGCTTATGAAAATATTGGTTACAATCAATATGAAAAGTTATTGTTTATGTTACGAATAATATCACCTCTTAATTTTGAAACCATATCCAACTCGATGAGTTGGAAGGGTCGGACCGGATTGGATTAGGTTTATATTGAATGAGTGACTTCATATATGAAACAAGATGCATTATGTTCAAAATATATTGAGATTGACATTGTAGAAATTCAAATATTTTGAATTTTTTCCATAATATTTATAGTGAAAAATGATCTCAAAAGTTGTTAAAGACCAATGTATTGCATGTACTTTTGCGCACTGAGCTAAAGTAGTACTATCATAAGTAATATTCAAAAAAAAACTTCACATGTTATACTTAACTTCTCAATGAAGCTCAAAATTGATCGTAAATGTGAACTCCGTCAAGTTCCCCATAGGCTTGTGCAAATTACCAATTTGATCCAATTTTTTTTAATGTTAAGGCTATTTTCTAAAATAGACAAATTAACTCTTAATTCTCAATAAATAGCTTTGGTAATTCTTAAATTAATACTTCCTACTGTGGTTATATAATCATCACTTTTATGACTTTTTAATGCGTTGTCTTAGCATTAGTTTTATTTTCAACTTATTTGATATATATATTTGTATTTATATTTATGTTACGTAAAGGCATACGAAAAATGTCAACAATATATATTATAGTTGTAGTTAAATTTTTTTTTTAAAAAAAAGAGGAATGCATACAATTACATTTTTTTAAAGCATGATTGTTTTGATATAATATCTAGGCGAGATCAATAGGTGGATCTCCAACCCACAAAAAATTTGTGAACTTTGCTTCGGAACTTGAGATTCCTACTGATATGTAGGATCAAAAGTTACAAAAGATTTGAGTAAGGACTTGACATCCCTCAATATGTTCCTGGTTCTGTAGAGTCCCAATGAGAGTGAACCTGATCGATATGAAATGTCTAAGTAGTTCATCTCCTTGCATCTCATCAATGCATATCGTAACACCCAAGCTTTAGCCTTCAAAGCAAAAAAGAATATCCTATGAACGGCCCCTGCAAACAAGAAGCGTCGATTAGAATGAAGCAAGATATAACCTACAGTCCTCTCCTCATTGGACTCTAGGAAAGAGTCGTTGGTGTTCTGAATGAACATATAAGGGATAGTAAGTCCATAAGGGGGAGGGGGTGGTCCTTGAAACTGTTGGGATAGATCATATATAATCTAAAGCTTGCCAAGACCCTCTCCCATAAAGCACTAACCGAGATTTTGAGAGAGTTGAAGCGCACATCATTTCTATGCTTCCAAAGGCTTCAAAGACATAAGCAATAAGGGTGAGGATGTCGACTTTTGATTGGAGTAAGTTCTTCTCCCTCTTCCAGCCATGAGCCGGATGACAATGTTCGAAAATATAGGAAGCAATATTTGGTTTGCTGCTGGAAAAGAGCCCACAACTGACCACTACGAGGGTAGGGAAAGAATAATTGTTCAATGGTTTCCATCTCACGGCCACACAAGGTGCAAAGAGCGCTAATGGCTCTTTCAAAGGAATTCAACATGACTTTAGTGGGTAGTTTATGGTGTAAGAATTTCCATAAGAAGTGTTGAACTTTAGGGGGAGCCTGAATGTATACAACCTCCTCCATCCCAATCGCAAGTCAATGCGAGGGTGAAAGGTCGGCTCTTCAATGAATTTATAAATCAGAATGCCATGAGAGTCGACCCCCCAAATTTAGAAGTCATCATAGAAACATGCACGTGTGTGAATGAAAATAATTTTCTCAATTAAGACAAGGGGGAAGAAAAGTTGAAGCTTCAAAGCTTATAATTTATCAAGTAAATCATATGTTAGTGATATCATAACTAGTATTAATCTAAGTTGACTTCCATACGAAGGGAGTATTGCAGGGACAAAACTACATACTAATTACGAGGGGCCTTGGCCTCCCCTAATTTTTTATATTATGTTATATATGTAATGATATACTATATATAATCATTTAAAATAATTATGATTGGTCCCTCCTAACTTTTTAAGACATACTATATATAGTAATATACCAAATTTTCCTTAAAAAGATATATTAATAGCCCCCTAATCTTAAGAAATTTATAGAAAGATAGTATATTATTATATTATGAGTATATATGAAAATATTTATAATGTAATATGTGATTTCTTTCTATAACAAATCAAATTACTTAGTTAACTACTAAAAAATTAGTTACATATATCTTCATCTAATTTTTTGAAGTTAATTACTTCACATATATATATAATGTGAAAAATAAGTACATTTTATCTTAAAATTCAACTTGCAAGATAAACATGATAAATAAAAAAGGCATTATGAATAATAAATAAATATATATATATATATATATATATATATATCTTAATTAAATTAATAAAAATTATAATTATAAGTTATTTTTAATATACATTGTTTCTAGAGTAATTTTTCATTTTATTAATTTAATTATTTTTATAATTATATGTTTATACATGCAACATATCATTTTTTTTTATCTGTAACCTTTATATTTTGACCCCCTAACTTTCGGTCTTGGCTCATAGATCAATAGTAATATTTTTTTAATCTCATCACCAATAAGTTTTCGAAAACATGCTTTAATTTTGTTTAGGGTGTCCAATATTAATCGTCAGGATCAAACCATGTCACTATATGAATTGGAGTGTGACCAAGGGTGAAGAGATTCCCATTCAAATCAGCATGACCCTCTTGACAAGTAAGGTAGTTTTGAGACTCTTTAAATTCTTAATGTATAGCCCACCCTGACTTTTGGGAGTTGCACAGTGTTCCAATTTATTAGATGTAAACCCCTCTTATTACCATCATGTGACTAGACAAAAAATCTGGAGTGTTTTTCCAATGATTCAATCAAGCCATTAGAGATATAGAACGAGCTCATCAAGTAAATCGGGATTGAATTAAGGAAAGAGCGAATCAAGATAGCCCAGGCAGGGTTCTAACTTTCCATCCACTCAGCCTATTGGAGATGTTGTTTAGTAGGACAACTTACTCTTTCATGATGATGAATTTGTGGGAAATGGGAGTTCCAAAATAGGTAAATGGAAATGAGCTGGCCCTCATGCAAAAAATAAGGAGGATCTTATGTTTTCTAGTATGATTGAACTTGGGTGGGAAATAAATTTGTTATTTTGAGAAGTTTATCTTTTGGTTTGTGAGATTGCCATATAGTTGAAAAATGTTTTAAAGAGTTTTACAGTTAAATACTATAACAGCTATAGAAATCAAGATATCATATGAAAATAGGAGATCGTTGGTTGTAAATTGATTAATATTAAAGGTTTTAGCATGTCTCGTGAGTGTGAAGAAGACCTGGAAAACAATTATGAATAGATAGGGAAAAATGATATCACTATCTGATGCCACATGCAACATTGAAAGGCAAGAATGGTTGGCCATTTATTGTACAAGAGAAGAAAGTTGTGGTTACGTAAATGAACATGAGGAGGGGGGTGGGAACATGAGGAGGGGGGTGGGAACATGAGGAGGGGGGCGGGGAGCTGATAAGTGAGAGGGCAATGAGAATAGTCTTCCAAGAGATTCTGCCCAAAGCCTTTTTCACATCTTCTTTGATCAATATGTTTTTCTTTCTGTTGATTTTCATACTATGTGCAATTTCTTGTGCAATCATAATATTATCTTGAATTAATATTTTAGCAACATATGTTGATTGGGTTGGATCAATGAGGTGTCCTAATATTTGTTTTATTTTATTGAGTAGGAGTTTGGATGTCACATGTTAAAGGACATTGTAAAGGGAAATAGGTCTAGAGTCAGACACATGGATGGAGTTATTTTTAAAAATAAAAATGAGAGAGGTATGATTCCAATTCGGGGAGTGTCTTTCCAAAAGAAATTGATGATGCATTATTTTGGTTCCAACTATATCCCAATTATGCTTGTAGAATTCAATGGTGAAGCCATTCATACTAGGCTTCTAGGAGCCATGGACCAAAAACACTCTTTGATCTTCCTACGGGTGACAAGTGATAGTATAGATTGGTGCCAATCAAAAAATATAGCAAGGAGAGTAGTCCAATTATTAATATTGTCTTGGTTTAGACTACTCGAGGCCCATAGGGATTTGTAATGCTGAGTAAAACAATCTTAGATTTTGTGTTCATCAGTTATTATGTTCCCTGACTGGTCTTTGATGAATTTGACTAGATTTTTCTCTACATAATTATAGTGGTGAAGTGAAAAAAGTTAGTGTTTTTCTCCATATCACTCTACCGTCATTTTGTTATTGTCTTACTCTACCATTTGATACTTATTTGTCTAAGATAATATGAAGGCGATATAAGGACCTAAGATGGTTTAGATCCTGCTCAGTAACCTGTTAGGAGGTGTTTCTTAGTTTTAGGTCCCTAATTTTCTCCTTCACCCCTTTACCTCTAATTTCAAGTCTACCAAAATCAATTTTGTTCCATTTTAAATTTTTTTTATAGCTTTAAATGTTTCAGTTAAATTAGAGGAGCCAATAGTCAGTGATCATTCCCTTTGTACAATGTTCCTAGGTTTAGAATATTCTAGTCATAAGTGATCATATTTAAATAACTTATGGGTGTGGGAGTTTTGATTAGTTGTAGAAAGCAGAAGAGAGTTATGATATGAAGGACATCATTCAAGAGTCTTAAAGGTTAAATTAGGGAATTAAGTCCACTAGTGTTGAGTGACAAGAACTCTATCCAATCTACAAAGGATTCTATAGCATGTCCCATGCAATTATTATACCAAGTAAATTTTGGCTCTATGAGATCAATATCTAATAGGTTGGGGTTCTTATAGAACGAGTTAGACTGCAAGATCTACTACATCTCTTGTACAAGGGTGACACTATGGAGTTAAAATCACCTAGTATGATCTAGGGGATGTCACTAAGATTCAAGTTTTCTAGTGAGTTCCATAAAGAAGTACAAAGAACATGGGAAGCACTTGCATATATACAAGAAAGCATATAAGAGAAATCATTTAAAGAAACTACTAATTGTAAAACTTGCGGTTCAAAATGAAGGAAGGCTACCTTGATGTCGTTGTTTTGCCAACCCACCAAGAAGCCTCCTGATGTCAGAGCCACCTACACTTAGATATTTCCCATTACTGCCCATTTTCTTAACCACTTTATTAATTCTGAATCGTAGTGAGTTTCAACAAGGATAATATGATTTATGGTTCTTATTGATATCTATAAGTTTATCTCGTACCTCACTCCTTAAAGTGCCTTTGCAGTTTCAAATTAGGATGCACATGTCTCTAAGGTTTGGGGTAGGTTCAACATCAAAAACTGAAAAGGAAGCGAGGCTGTTAGTATGTTTCAAAGATGAGGGTTTATTTTGCTTACTTGCCTTGGTCTTTTTCGCCGATTGCCTTTTGGTGTGAAGCTCCTGTGGGACATGTAAGAATCTCCTTGTAACCTTGCATCTTCTACCCCGTCAAGAAAGGATCATCATATCAGGGTTGCATTCCTCCTCAATGACGGAGGATCCAACGAGCTATCATCACTACTTTCTTCGGTATTGGTCCTTGAATTTCTCCGAGCTTTTCAAGTACATGTTGCACTAGGTCATCATGAGAACCACCTTCCACATTAACTTGCATAGATAGAGGTTGATGTCAGAATCTTTGCCATGTGAGGGATTCGTGAATAAGGTTAAAGGGGAATAGATGATGGGAAGGGATTACTTTGGGCTTGGGATGGCACTCGACCCTGTTTGGGGCGAGGAACACCACCCCCGTCCCGACTCCGACGACCCGCCCCTGCCCCCGACCCTGCCCCGAATTCCTGGTCCGGAAGAAATTTTATCCCCCACCCCGATCCCTGCGGGGCCCCGAATCCCTGCGAGGACCCCAAACCCGCGGCCCGATCCTAGTTTGGACCGGATTAAACCGATAAAAAATCGGTCAAAATCGAAAAAAAATTGGGTTGAACCGTATTTTTTTTGTTCAGTCAAAATTTTTTATATTTCCTCTAACCACTCCTGAACTATCACGAATTACCACATCTAACCCCAGACTACGAACTTTATTTTTTGGGTACCTAAACTATCACGATTTTTCTAATTTAGTCCTTCCGTCCAATTCCGTGAACTTTTCAGTTAATTTCTTTTTGATATGTGAAAAGACCATCGTACCCCTTCCTTAAATGTTAATCTATTTTTACATAAAATAATATATAATAATAAATATAAAAAAGGATGAGAGGCGTGGCCCCCCTTGTCGCCGGAGCGAAAGGGGGGACGCCGGCCCCCACGCGAGGGATAAAGGGGGGCCGACGCCCCCTGAATGAGCTTGCCGGCGCGGCGAGCTTGCTCGGGGGGTGCCGGCCCCCCTAATCTCCCTCGCCGCGCGCGAGGGATAAAGGGGGGCCGACACCCCCCCCCCCCGAACGAGCTCGCTCAGGGGGACGTCGGCCCCCCTAATCTCCCTCGCCTCGCGAGGGAGAAAGGGGGGCCGGCGCCCCCCGAGCGAGCTCGTCGGCGCGCTCAGGGAGCTCGCCAGACCCCCTGGGTGGGAGAGCTCGCTCAGGGGAGCATCGGCCCCCCTTTCTCCCTCGCCGTGCGCGAAGAAGAAAACAGGGTTCGGGAACAATTTTCCCCCATCCCCGACTTCGCGAGAAAAAAATTCTCCGAGTTCGGGACCCCGATCGGAGATTCCCCGCGAGGCTCCGCTGGGAGCGGGGAATATTGCCATCCCTACTTTGGGTAATTTTGGGGGAAGAAGGGGGCATTGGTGAGTACATGTGAGAGGGTGGAGAGAGAGCAAGTGGGTTGTGGAAAAAGGTGGGAGCAGGTTAGGTTAAGTTTTTACGAGTGGTGTATAACTATCTTGACTTGTAGATGTTCGAGATTAGATCAAATATGTCCATGTTAGCCAAGGAATCTGCTCATTAAGAAACATTTGGAATCGATTCACTGGGTGCAAGGGTTTGCGCTTGGCCACCACTGACAGGCGGTAGAATAATCTGATTTAGATATTGGTTTGGGGGTTAGTGCCTGGATCAACTCTGGTCATGCCTAAGAGCCATCATCGTCATGGATCTCTCATGTCTCCGGCCCAGGTGCACTCCCATGGGATGAAAATGAGCCTGCTAGCGAGGTAAACTAGAGGGATCCCCATCGAGGGGCAGACTTCCAATCGGGGTGACTGATTTTGTGCACCTGAAATTGAAAATGGCAAGTTCTCATAGACTACCTATTGGAAGAACTTTGTGTTGTCCGACAACTCAATTCAGAGATCATGCTTGATAGGAAGTGATAGATATCCATCTCAATGCATGCCGAAGCGAACCATGGTTTGCCCGTCAATTCTCAAGACTTGGCCAAAGTTCTCCGCCAGGCGTCAACGGGAATTGTACGCAATTGCATATCTCCCAAGCGAGCCCCAAAAATTGCAACCAAATCGGTAGCCTACACAACTGTTCCTCCATCGAACGAAAAAATGGTGTGGAGTGACAAAGCAAGAGAAATAATCCACTCGGACCTGCAAAAAAATATGCAATCTCTCTGAGAGATAATGAAACAATAAACGGAGAAAATCATTATCCATTTTCCACCATCTTTAGAGAAGTTTTTAGCCCCCAATGATGGGAGCTCGAATCAAAGAGGTGTCAACGTGTATATGAGCTTCATGGTTGCTCGTCTTTGACTCGAGAACTTGTTTTGGTGTCCTCCTTAATTATTTCATACATACCAAAATGGCTAAACCAGATAGAGTTAGATTTTTAATTTTTTTCTGATACATAAGTGACTTTAGGTAATTTACTATCTCGATTATCCTTTAGTATATTAACAAATTAAATACTTTTATCAATAATTAATATATTTTTAAAGAGATAACACTAAAAAACAATAACGTATGACTATGGATAATATTAATACAACATAAATAATCAACGATAAATATTACTGATAATGAGACAATGTTAATATATATAAATTATTATGTTATATTTTTTTTACAAGATTGAAATTGAATGTGACTTCGCAAGAATATACTATTTTTTATGGCACTTTGCTTTGTGCGGTCCCTCCATGCTATAAATGCGCACTACCATTGAATGATTGCATAGTTAAAACTTAAAATAAATCTCCGAAATCTTCCTCCTAGACATTCTCCAACTCACGTAATAAACTTACGACAAAAGTTAATAAATTTAAATTATATTCGTTAAATATTTTAGAAAAAAATTATGTTAAAAGTTAGTAGGGTGTATCAGGACTCAAAGTTTTTTATTCACAGAATTGGTGCAACAATAAATTGTATTTAGCACAAGCATGCATTTCTATATTTTTTTTCCATTGTGTTGAAATTTTCACTGGAGTACTCCAATCAGCCAATTAGCCAATGAAGAGATAGTAATACACAAGACAATAACTATTATTAAAAGTAAATTAGTCTTCCAATAAATGCAAAAATATATTGGATTTTCTATAATTGTTATTTTAGTTTAAATGTTATAACTATTACTGTTTAAAAAAAGATCCAAAGAAAAAAAAGAATGACATTTTTCTAAATTATTCTAAAATTTTTAATGATTTTTTTCCTGAATTGACTCAAAGAAGTATTAACTTATTTTATAATGATATGATCATGTTTATTCTTATCAGATATGCACACTGTGTTTGTCATCGTACAAGTTGACAATAAGAAGGAT
Organism: Pontederia crassipes; assembly: GCA_030549335.1. Classification (NCBI taxonomy): domain Eukaryota; kingdom Viridiplantae; phylum Streptophyta; class Magnoliopsida; order Commelinales; family Pontederiaceae; genus Pontederia; species Pontederia crassipes. The sequence goes on along the minus strand of CM060194.1, from coordinate 74,413,208 downwards.
AACTCAATTGGCGCAATCAAATTTAATAGGGGTAAATTGGTTGGAAACAAAAGCATTGGTGGAGCCAGACTAAATAGTTAGTGGATTTACAAATAATTTTAAAATTATTATTAAAATAATTATAAATTTATCATAAATTTATTTTCCATTTATAACTTTATAGAAGTATTAATTTTAATGATAAAAAAACATATCAACTTTACTTTCTAAATAGAAAACATATGTATACATATTTTATGCATAATGCTAAAAAAGAACATTAAGTGCATAATATTCTCTTATGATATAAATATATATTATTTATTATGAAACTATGCAATTTAAGATAATTAAGAGAAAATATAATTATTTAATATATTATTTTTCGGTGCAAGATAACAATACTCTATCAGGAAGAAAATAAGGAGAAATATACATTTTGAAAGAGAGAAATAATATTTTCATGGTAATTAGTTAACGTGCTCAATTAAAAGTAAGAAAAATAATGTACTAACATATTTAAGGAAAGTGATCAAGAAATAAATGAAATTTATAATACTCTATAAAACAATATAATAAGAATAAATATATAAGTATTAGTATAATGTGCTCCATGTTATTATTTTATATGGTAATAAAATGCTATCAAATTAAAAGGAAGAAAAAAATATGCATAATGTAACTAGCGTTTGGTAACATCAAAACTAACGTTTCAAACGTTAATTTTTAATTTGGTAAATGATAAAAATAAGTAGTATTTAGTGTTTCATATGAAAATATTGAAAATTTACTTCTACTAACATTTAGCGATTTATATTTTTTTTCCTATTCTACCCTTATTCAAATATATTATTTCTTTCTCAACATATCTTATTTTGCCATTTTTATTTTATCATCACTTAACTATATTTTTTTTATATTCATGCTTAATTAATTACAAATTATTTATATGTTAACAATGAATAAAAAATAATTAATATTTTATATCATGTGTGCACTATATAAAATTTATTGTCAATATAAATTTCTATACATTTTACAATAAAATTAATTGTGAGATTTTATTTTATTTAATTGAGATATAAATGATTTATTTATTTCATTATAATAGAATTTGTATATTGTTTGAATTAAAAAATTTATCATATGTTTAATTATGTCATTTTATATTTATCAACTAATTCTATCGTTAATTATTTGTTAGAACTCTTAATCATTAATCATCATCGTTATCCGCTATTCATTATTTAAATCGTTATTCGCTATCAAACCACTATCTTCAAACTACTAATAATGTCAAACAGAACCTTCAAGGAAAATGAATATATTGCTCTAAAGCAATGATAGGAGACATTCATTCCATCAACCCTTTGCATACAAAATAGAAAAAAAAAACACTGATTCAACTACTAGTTAGATCTATATTAAGTGAAAAGCAAAAAAGAAAAAACTTCGGTTGGTTAAGTTTTTTCTTCTAGCAAGAATTAAAATCCTGGAACTTACCATCACATGATGGCTTGATCAAGATTTTAGTTCTTGTTACTTTTTTTTTTTGGGAGAACCAGTTAGAACTAAGACCAATTTTTGGCCTTACTTCTAGCTGCCAACAGGACCATAAAGTTCTAAAAAATTCTTCAATGTATGTGATAAAAGAACTTTTTTATATGAGATTTAGGTTCTCTTTGAAATTAAGATTTAGGATAACGATTGAATTGAAATAATTCTTTTCTATTAATAACAAAGCTACAAAGAATATTTCTGCACACAAGAAAGAGATGAAAGAAGAGAATTTTTAAAAGAGAGAGAGTGCAGGCTTGAGAGATCAAGAGGTAGATGCGTAAAAAATGGATTTGTCAGAGGAAAGATGAACTTAGAGAGGGAAGATGAACTTGGTGATCGAACAAAGAGAAGAGGAAATGGAAAAGGAAGATGAGTTCGCTAGACGTTGGTCGACCATTGATCCAACTCTGCGCCAAAGAGTAGAGTCTACAAAGATTCAAATCCAAAAGGGGAGGAGGCACATAAGAGATCCAACCATTGGATTCAAGTGTGATAGACGGCTTGGATTCAGTTATAGATTACAACATAATGTTATGTTGTATATTCCTTTATATATATATATATATATATATATATATATATATATATATATATATTTCAAGTTTTTTTGTATGGAGCACTAGTTTTCTTTTAATATATATGACCATTTTTGTGGTCAATATTGGACAAGGATATCTTTATATTTTGATCTAAAAAAGTTACTAATATTCAAGGTGTATAAAAAAGAAAAACACATAATTATAATGCAACAATAAAAAAAAGATCAAATCATATGTGGAGATTTACCATTATCAGGACTCATCAATCTAGTCGATGCCAATATAACCATATAAATCAGCATTCAATATGTTGTTTGAGCATTATATTTTCTTCAAAAATTAACAACAATTGAGAACTTCATATTGTGGAAGTATTCACAACATAAAATTCTAAAGGAAATGAATTTTCAGAATTTCCAATCAATTTTTTAAATTCACAAATTTAAAATGAAATTAGGTAGCATGCAACCAACTTTTGCACAATTAATATACAATCATCAAATCAGGATCGTTAGATCATGATTGTATCGTTGAGATTCAATCTCTATTGAATTTAATATTAAGTTATTAAATTTAATCTCAATCATTTAATCATCGTCCAACGATTTAAATTCATTGGATGCATATTGATTGTATAACTTTTGGTTGCATATTATTTAAACTCATTTAAAACATATAGTATATTCATGAGGTTTTCCTTAACAATTCAAATGTCATAATCATTCACTTGGAACATAAATCCGAGGGTTTTAAGTCCAACATAACATACATTTTAAAATGTTGATCATATCTCGTCATTATCATTGTTTACTTAGATCCAAGTAATGAACAACAAATATAAATAATATGGGGTGGAATGAGCTATTAAAAGTTCTATTTCTCTTGGATTCTATTTGACATATATACTTCAAAAAATTTAAAAGGGACAGAGATTGAAAGAAAAGAATGAACAGAAGAAGGTTTATGAGCATGCAAAAAGTTAAAATTCAGAAATAAATTAATTTAAAACAGACAAAATAAAATTGATTTATTCTACTAATCATTATTTTCTAGGGACGAGAGTTAAGAATATAAGCAATTCTGCTAATAGTAAGAATAAAATATCTCATCTGATTTTTTGTTCATTAGAATAAATATTTTTTTAAAAATTCAAAACTGGCTCTCATCATTATTTGAGAATAAGAAGAGTGTTTTCAAAATATATGGAATAAATATTTATTCTTAACTTTATGTTCATACTATACAACCCCTAAAGGCCAAGAAATGAAAAGGTGCACGAATTTCAAATATTTGTTGGCTCAAGAAAGAAGAGTAATTATACAAATTTTTTTTTCTTGTGTTGACGGATATATTTTTTATCATTCCATTTTTGGTATTTGATGTTTTTTTTTGGTGTGTTACATCAACCGAACCCTTTTATAAAAAATGAATGATATAACACAATTCTCATTTTAAAGGTTAAGTGCTCGAGTTTTTAAGGAATATCTGAAATCTATCTTATATCAATTGGGTCAAGTGCACAATTATTTCAAGTAAAAAAATTGTTCAAAATTGCAAGTCCTAAGACATTTGGAAGTGAAATAATCCGCCCCCCAAATGCATGCTTAATTAGTCTTTTTAAGAAAACTCTTTGAACTTATACTTTATTCTATTTATTTAAATTAATAAATGATTACAAATATTAAATTTCTGTACTTTGATAAAAGACTAAAGAATGCTGTTTAGAAAAACTTTTATGCCACAGAATTACATAATTCATTGATAAGAATATTTGATGCAAAGAGCTACCAAAATTATATACCCACATCATCCTAATCCTCGTGCACACGTTACTTAGCATCTTGCCAATCTTTTAATTTCAGCTATACTCTATTTTGTTTTCCAGTGAAGTCATAATAATTTGATTTGGTTTAACCTTAGTACGTAATCAACATTTCTATTCAGTAATTCCGGTAACAAAATATTTTGGTTTAAAACTAATTTGTATTATATATATATATCTATATATATATATGAGATTAGGTAGCATGCAACCAATTTTTGTACAATAAAGTAGAACCGTTAGATCATGATTAGATGGTTGAGATTCAATCTCTATTGAAATTAATGTTAAGTTATTAAATTTAATCTCAACTATTTATGTAATGCCCCCAAATCGACCTCCGTCACGTGGCGAATACCAACCTAAAGGCGCTACGGTATGCTATGACTTGACCATAATATTGATCATATCTCAGTCAAGGACCAAGACACGTCAGCGGAAAATAATAAAATAAAAGAAAATAACATGAATATACAGAAGTCTAAAAAGTGGCTACAACATGAAGCTATAAATGCAGAAGGAAAAAGGAAACTAGTAACACTCTAAAAAAACCCTATAGTTCATGTGTTGTCCTATCGTCAGAGCTTCATCACCACACGCCTACTCCATCACTTCACTGACGTGGTCCTGTGAAAATCAGACACAGGGGAGGAGGTCCTCTCGTAAGCTTTACAGCCTAGTGGGAAACCACATGATATACAATGCATAATATGAATAAAATAATCAGAAATAAATAATCATGCTTGACTTGAACTTGAAAGGATAACATGACAGCATCATAAATCATGATAAGGATAAGATCAGAGGATATCGTGAATCAGGAGAGTAACATGATGGTTAATAAACTTGAACTCATAGCATACTTGGAAATCATGACATTAACTTGACTTGAGTTAAACATGCTTCTTGATCTTAGTTATTAATTAACAATCATGGTGACTTTAGGTGCCTTTAATTTTTAGGGTATGCCCAGCAAACGATACGGCCTTGTGCGGATCAGTGGGTGATCAAATCATGACCAAGGGAGCGACCCTTATCTTGATGCACTTGGCTTGGACTGGCAACCCATCGTTAATCTCTCATCTGATCTTATTAATCGCTTTGAATAACTTGTAGCTCTTTGTTCTTTGTTCAATGAATACGATGAGATCAATAAGAAAATAAATCAATGAGAGACTAGATCTTGGAAATCAGTGAGGAATCCTTGTAGGGTCAGGAAAATAGGATCAATTGTACATAGACAATATTCAAATTTAAAAGATAATTAATTAATAAATCTAATAAAAAAGGTTCTTGAAAATTGATACGAGGTAAATCAGAAAAAAGAGTTCATGTTAGAATCATAAGGCAATCGATAACGTTCATATCAAAATAAGGGAAGACTGATGGGTAGAAAATCACACCTAATCACTTTCCCTCCCTTATTATATTTTCTCTCTCCAATTCACGTACTGCCCGATTCCTTTTTTTCTTTCTATTTAATGTCTTGTCTAGTTAAAAGAAAAATCGATTAACGAATTCTTCCTTCTTAATTAATCAAAGTCTAAAAACAATTTTATTCCCATATTTTTTTTCCAATTCTACGTTGGTTTTCCTTCTCTCTCACCACCTCTCTGAGTTCCTATTTGACAAAAAGCTATTGAACTTTCTCTTTCTTCATGATTCGACGAGACATCCTCTTTTCCTTTTTTTTCTTTTTTTTCTACCTCGTTTCTTTGCTTGGTGTTAAAACACTTGCTTTGATTTGTCTCTCGTAATCCCTCGTCTTTTCTCTTATATTCTCCTTTTTTTATTTTCTTTCTTCCACCAGAAAATGATGAGAACTTATGTTGGCGCAAACGACCAGAGTTCAACGTTCAATAAATAATGTGTAAAAAAAATAAAATCTACGAATCCCCCTATGTACTTTCGCCCTATTCTAAATCTTACATCCTAACAATCAATAATACAAAAATAGAACAACCAGAAATAACCACGCATGCAAACAATCAACCAATCAAAGAATTCAAGAAATTAAACAATTAAAAATGATAACTTGAACCCTATTCATATTCTTTTCTTTTCATAACGATTAAGTCATGAATTGAGATAGTTCAGAGGTCATGCAAGGTGATTTCGATTCACCCACCTCAGTTTGCGATCAATCCGTCTTTCTGTTTGTCGAAAAATTGTTAACGGTGCCCCTATTCTTCCCTTGGTTCCTCTCGGCCACCTCCTGCAGAAATTCCAACAAGGCGTGAGAAGGGCAGCACTCGAAAGACGATGAGAGGAAGAAAAGATCTCAGCACAACTTGCAGTCCAGCCGATGGAGAGAATCCTGCTCCTGTCGTGCATGATCAGCAGCACCGGGAAGAAAAGAAAAATCGTGGAGTTCTCTTGGGAAAAAGCAGAGGGTTTAACGAAATCCTGGTTTATAAATCTCCTCTCCTCTCCTAATCTGATTTAAAGAGATTTGATTTAATCCCTGATTTTGTGGGGGATAAGAATACGTTGAGTCTTGAATGCAATTGACCTTGGATTTTTATCTCCAACTGGCTGTTCCCAATTGAACTTTGATTTCGTTTCATTTTTTTATCTTGTGGTTGTTGTCGGTTGTTACATTCTTACCCCCCTTAAAAGAAAATTCGTCCTCGAATTTTGTACTAAGTAGAGGGCTTACCGAAAAGATGAGGAAATTTTTGACGCATTTCCGACTCGAGCTCCCATGTTGCATCATCTCCATTATGAAAATGCCAAGCTACTCTGACCATGGTTACATCCTTGTTCTTTTGACGTTGCACCTTGCGCTCCACTATGTGTGTTGGATACTCAACGAGGATCAAGTCTACGAATTCTTAACGCCATGCATCATCATCTCCTAGAATTTTTGATGCTCCATTATTATTATTATTATTATTATTATTATTATTATTATTATTATTATTATTATTATTATTATTATTATTATTATTATTATTATTATTATTATTATTATTATTATTCACATTGACATGCTGGGTACTTAGAACATATTTTCGTATCTCCATGTTTCATGTCTTTACTATTTGTTCATCCTTATACATCCGTGTTCTTCCCGAATGAATCGTAACCCAGGCTTATAGTTACATCCTTATACTTCTTGTACTTTCCAAATGGATCGTAACCCAGACTTATAATTTTCATCTAATACTCTTTATAAGACTTATTCCTAAATGGACCGCAACACAGGCTTATATTATTCATCTAGTATTGCTCTCTTTAGGACTTTATCATTTGGTTTCCACATGCTTAGTTCCTCCAACATTTCATACGCAGCATCATGAAGCCTAATAAGCATCACTTGTGTCTGAGTGTATGTGCAACCGAGTTCATTTTTACCAAAATAGTGCTTCATGGAGAACTCAGAATCTTTCAAACTTCATGTCATCTTCATTGTCACATATTAGCGTACTATTAAAAGAAAACATACCTAAGACTCTTTTGATCGATGAACACTTCAATCTTTTTTACATAAATGTAGGCATAGTTTGAACACAATGTTCATGAGAACCTAAAGGTTTGAGGGGTGTTCTTAATGGCACCGCTCAACTTATAGTGATCATTCATTTAAAATTATTTTCATTACATCTTCATCAGCAACTCGAAACTGTTGGTACTCACTCCCTAGATCGATCTTGAGAGCACCTAGCCTTAAATAGGTCATCTTTGCATGATAACAAACACTTATGTCTTGATGGTTATTTTATTTAACAACTTGTTAATAAATCTCTAGATTCATAAAGTCATTATTCTTCTTTACCAAAAGAAATGGAACATTTAAAAATGAGACCCTCCGTCTCCTAAACCCCTCATCTTGCGATTATTAGATTTGTCTTTTTAGTTCATGTGTCATGGAGCATTGAAAATCAAGGTCATTCTTGAAAAGAGGTCGATATGACACTCAACTTCTAACTATAACTTTTAGATCTTTAAATACCGACAACTATCTTCTTCTTTTTGATAATGCTTATACATCTTAGAAGGAAGAATAAAAAAGGAATCTCATCGTAATCCTCCTAAGAAGTTTCTAGCCGATGTGAAAAATAGATCTTATCTTCAATCGTCATTAGTGTCACTAGCATGGACTTTATGGTCACTCGATCTTCATCTTAAATCAGATATCTTACGGGATTAAACAAAGTATAAAAATGAATAATTGTCAAATGAGACAATTATGTCTGGTATCAATCAAGAGTCCTTTAAATCAACTAAGGACGGATCATTCTTGGCATTCTATGCCATTGGAATAGGGTTGTTTCTTAATCAATGTCATTTGTTATTCTTTTTTTTTTGTCTCGACACATTGTGCCAATGCTTTATTTGATATGGTTGTGATGAGAGTTGCCCTCAATTTTAACTTCTTGGCTTACATTGATTTGTTTCTTACAATGTCAGGTCATATAATTTCATGGGAGGTCAGTGATTATATATGACCACAATAAATTCTTTTCTTGAGTATTTTGAAGCACTCTGAATTAATGTTAAGGTCGAACGATATCTACGCTGAGGGGTCGCTACATAGTATGTTCTAATCCAGAATTAACAAAACAATTTATGTGCACTACATAAGTCCTTAGTCAAACATCATGAATGCAGGTTGACACATGGAATGAATTCAAACAATAAGACAGGAAAATAAAACAATCAACAAAACAGAAGACAAGCAATCATTCTTCTTCTTCGTGCATCATTTCATGACCCTTTGCATTAACGATATCTTGTAGTACATGGGAGAGGGTCGGGATAACTTTAAAATTGGAAAGGAGAACTAATCCATTTGTAAGACTTATGATCAAATCATAAGTGATCCACTTGATCATGACAAAATCTTGAACATTTTTCATCATATTTACGTAGAGACATCTTAGAGAACATTCTATATATCATCTTACATCTTGCATCTTAAAGGACATTCCATGTGCCAACTAGTAACTTACTTAACCCATTATCTAAACATATATATGATTTATTTTTTCCCCTTGAACCATCAACCATGATTATATGATTAAATATCCTATACATTTTGACATTATTATGAAAACTATAATTATATTAAAACTTGCATAATCATCCCTCTCAGCATAACTTGTTTCTCCAGAAATCTTGTAGGGGACTTATAAAATTCCTCATACTTTACCTTAACCCCCCATACTTTCTAAAAATTTCCTCACTTGGTGTTTTGATCTTTTAATACTTAATGGCTGGAGACTCATATCCTCCTCAAGCATATCTCAATTAAGAGACCTTAAATCTTTTTAAAATTTCTCACATTCATTTTAACCATTTTTAAAATTTTTCACATTCATTTTAACACTTTCATGTCTTACTTGTTCTTATATAATTCTTGTATTAATCATATTAGTCTATTTTGAAAATATATATACATTGCGATGATAGAGAATTCATTCTTTAATAATGGCTATTTAAAAATATACTTCATATTAATAAAATTTCAAATATACTATGTACTAAACTAAGTTAGTTAAATCTAATTATTTATTTATTTATCTTTATATATTTATAAGTATACTATGTTATATGTACATATGCGTATGAATATGCTAGATTTAAATGTTCGATTAACTCAAATAGTCACTTACTCATTGAAAATTCCTTCTAACATTTATTCCAGTCAAGGTGACTTCTGAACACTTTAAGCTTCTATATTTGTCCATCAATACCTTATGCATGATTCTTGGGCAGCTCACTAATACTTAAATTATTGTTTAACTAATCTTACATAACTTGAACATGATTAATCTTTCTAATTCCTATTTCCAATATAAGGTAATCTAATTAGAAATTCGTATAACTAATTTGAATTTTTCTTAGGACCTTTATCTACATAATAAATGGATCATATGAAGTCTAAGGCGCAAGAAGCATTATGGATCCATACTTATCAACATAAACATATAAGATAATTTATTAAACTCTTATATTGGTAGACCAATGGAACCACATAAATCATCACCATAAATCATAACTTATGCATGCTTGGTTTCACCTCTACTATTTGAAATCATCTCACACCTACGTGTTGTGTGAGTCGAATCCTTTAATTACTCTTATAATTCATTCGTTTCTTTCCTAAATCTACATCTCTTTGCAACTGATATGCTTATTTATTTTCCTCTTCATACTGCTGCAGTCAGCAGAAGAAGTCCGTGAATAGAACAATCATGAAAGAGATGAAAAACATGGATTATAAGAAACATAATCGTTTCTTATATTTTATTCTTTAAATATCTGTAAGACTTATTTTTTTCACGTAGGTATATTTATCCACATGCATGTTGTTTATTCTTTTCTAATTTGTTCGTAACATTTATGATTCTTTTTGTTTAGTCACTAATAACATTTAAGTTGATTCCTATCATACAGAATAACCTCCTTAGGAATCAACCACTCATGTGAAATACATATCAATACACCAATAAAGAATAACCTAATGCAAGAAAATCTTACTTGTACTTTACGGTGGAGGGTGTGGCGACTGCTCGGCGGTAGCACATGAACCAATACCATACTATTCTATACACTAGGACGTCAAGAGAGTCCTTACTTTAGGCTCTGATACCATAAATGTAATGCCCCCAAATCGACCCCCGCCACGTGGCGAAGATCAACCAGAAGGCGCTACGGCATGCTATGACTTGACCATAATATTGACCATATCTCAGTCAAGAACCAAGACACGTCAGCGGAAAATAATAAAATAAAAGAAGATAACATGAATATGTGGAAGTCTAAAAAGTGGCTACAACATGAAGCTATAAATGCAAAAGGAAAAAGGAAACTAGTAACACTCTAAAAAAATCTTATAGTTCATGTGTTGTCCTATCGTCAGAGCTTCATCACCACACGCATATTCCACCACTTCACTGACGTGGTCCTGTGAAAATCAGACACAGGGGATGAGGTCCTCCCGTAAGCTTTACAGCCTAGTAGGGAATCACATGATATACAATGCATAATATGAATAAAATAATCAGAGACAAATAATCATGCTTGACTTGAACTTGAAAGGATAATATGGCAGCATCATAAATCATGATAAGGATAAGATCAGAGGATATCGTGAATCAGGAGAGTAACATGATGGTTAATAAACTTGAACTCATAGCATACTTGGAAATCATGACATTAACTTGACTTGACTTGAACATGCTTCTTGATCTTAGTTATTAATTAACAATCATGGTGATTTTAGGTGCCTTTAATTTTTGGGGTATGCCCAGCAAACGATACGGCCTTGTGCGGGTCAGTGGGTGATCAAATCATGACCAAGGGAGCGACCCTTATCTTGATGCACTTGGCTTGGACTGGCAACCCATCGTTAATCTTTCATCTGATCTTATTAATCGCTTTGAATAACTTGTAGCTCTTTGTTCTTTGTTCAATGAATACGATGAGATCAATAAGAAAATAAATCAATGAGAGAATAGATCTTGAAAATCAGTGAGGGATCCTTGTAGGGTCAGAAAAATAGGATCAATTGTACATAGACAATATTCAAATTTAAAAGATAATTAATTAATAAATCTAATAAAAAAGGTTCTTGAAAATTGATACGAAGTAAATCAGAAAAAAGAGTTCATGTTAGAATCATAAGGCAATCGATAACGTTCATATCAAAATAAGGGAAGACTGATGGGTAAAAAATCAAGGACTGTTTTGCGTGCCAAACACCTAATCACTTTTCCTCCCTTATTATATTTTCTCTCTCCAATTCACGTACTGCCCGATTCCTTTTTTTCTTTCTATTTAATGTCTTGTCTAGTTAAAAGAAAAATCGATTAACAAATTCTTCCTTCTTAATTAATCAAAGTCTAAAAACAATTTTATTCCCATATTTTTTTTTCCAATTCTACGTTGGTTTTCCTTCTCTCTCACCACCTCTCTGAGTTCCTATTTGACAAAAAGCTATTGAACTTTCTCTTTCTTCATGATTCGATGAGACATCCTCTTTTCCTTTTTTTTCTTTTTTTTTTCTACCTCGTTTCTTTGCTTGGTGTTAAAACACTTGCTTTGATTTGTCTCTCGTAATCCCTCGTCTTTTCTCTTATATTCTCCTTTTTTTATTTTCTTTCTTCCACCAGAAAATGATGAGAACTTATGTTGGCGCAAACGACCAGAGTTCAACGTTCAATAAATAATGTGTAAAAAAAATAAAATCTACGGATCCCCCTATGTACTTTCGTCCTATTCTAAATCTTACATCCTAACAATCAATAATACAAAAATAGAACAACCAGAAATAACCACGCATGCAAACAATCAACCAATCAAAGAATTCAAGAAATTAAACAATTAAAAATGATAACTTGAACCCTATTCATATTCTTTTCTTTTCATAACGATTAAGTCATGAATTGAGATAGTTCAGAGGTCATGCAAGGTGATTTCGATTCACCCACCTCAGTTTGCGATCAATCCGTCTTTCTGTTTGTCGAAAAATTATTAACGGTGCCCCTATTCTTCCCCTGGTTCCTCTCGGCCACCTTCTGCAGAAATTCCAACAAGGCGTGAGAAGGGCAGCACTCGAAAGACGATGAGAGGAAGAAAAGATCTCAGCACAACTTGCAGTCCAGCCGATGGAGAGAATCCTGCTCCTGTCGTGCATGAGCAGCAGCACCGGGGAGAAAAGAAAAAGTCGTGGGGTTCTCTTGGGAAAAAACAGAGGGTTTAACGAAATCCTGATTTATAAATCTCCTCTCCTCTCCTAATCTGATTTAAAGAGATTTGATTTAATCCCTGATTTTGTGGGGGATAAGAATACGTTAAGTCTTGAATGCAATTGACCTTGGATTTTTATTTCCAACTAGCTGTTCCCAATTGAACTCTGATTTCGTTTCATTTTTTTTATCTTGTGGTTGTTATCGGTTGTTACAATTTAATCATCATTTAACGATTCAGATTTATTGGATGCATATTAGTTGTACAACTTTTAGTTGTATATTATTTAAATCATATATATATATATAAATGAATCGCCATATATATTACATAATATAAATATATATATATATATATATATATATATGTGTGTGCATGCAAAAAAAAAATCATGTTGACTAATTATGACTTGTAACGTTTGGTAATTAATACCAACATTTGTGTTTTGATTTTGAATCTGTTTTTTTTAATAAATCATAGTGCTTTTTTTTTGTTGGATTCCATGGCCAACATTCGCATGGCAAAGAGACAAGTACATTTATATCTCAAGTGCATGAAGTTAGAAAGATGCGTGAGGCACAAGTGTGCACGGATTCGGGAGACGAAAATGCTAGGAAACTCATCAAGCGTACATGCCTCATGCATAAGTTGTTCTCTGATGAGCTGCATGTACTAAACACCAGGTTCGTATGATAATTAGAACAATATTTAAAATGAAATTGGAAAAAAAAGTTATGTACCATGTTTTTCAATTTTCAGTTCAAAAGCCTGAAATGATGTTAATATATCGTATACGAGATTGGAAATTTCTTCCGATGAGAAGTTATTCGATATATATACAAAAATTTTCGATATATATCGTACAAAAATTTCTTTCGATGGACGTCGGAGCAGTGGGCGGAGACGGCGAGTTCGACGAGGGCTCGGGTCGGGCGTCGGAGCAGCCGGCATCGAACGACGGGCGTCGGAGCAGAGGGCATCGACCGTCGGCGTCGTCGGTCGTGGTGAAAACGGCGTTGTCGATAGCGGTAATAATAAATAGTGAAAATGAAGAAGAGAGATTAGGAATTTAAGTTAAGTGTTTAGCACCTCATCAAGCCGCGATGCTACTTAGACGCTACATAGGCGCCAAAGTTGAGACGCTATTTCATGATTGTCGGGACGCTATATCGAATTTTCTTTTTAATTTAACATTATATATGCGAGATTAAATGATAATAATATGTATATGTGCATGAGTTATATATGTATATTTATGAGTCAATATGTGCCCGATTAAGTGAGGATAATAAAAAGTCGGCTAATGCGACGTTATAGAGAGGCTAATGTATCGCTAAGAAATAATAGTGACACAATAGCATCGACGCTGACCTAGCGTCTCATAATTGAGGTGCCAGGTCGACGCTAATGGTTTTTCTATTATGTATATAATTTTATTTATCAATATAGTGTCTCATCGCATTGTGCCCGTTCCAGTTATTTTGTTTCCTTCTCACAATCCAAAAATTATGGAATGCATATATAATTATTCATATATGTATATAAAATTATAAGTCTATATATATGTGTATATATATATATATATATATATATGCGTATGTATATGTCTATGTGTGAAAGATTAAGTCACAACAATACATTTATCTATATGTATTATAAGTACATACGTGTATGTATATGTCTATATATGTGCGAGACATATATAGATAACGTGTATATGTATACGTATTCCAAGTATATATATCTATGTATATGTTTATATGTGAGAGATTAAGTGATAACAATATGTATACTTATTACATATAAGTATATATGTGTATTTATATGTTTATATGTGCCCGATTAAGTGAGTGTGATAAAAAGTCGACTACTATTAGTGACTCAATAACGTCCAAGTAACGTCTCAGTCATTTTCGCGTCTCAGCAAGGCGACGCTATAGAGACGTCAATAGTGTCTATCTAGCATCGACCAATATTGCGACTTTAGTGTGGCGCTAGGTAGACGCTAATTGAGCCTTCACGGAGATGCTAAAATGAGACAATTTCTAGTGAGTCGTGTCTCTCAATTCAACTGTTGTAATTTCATAATTAAGAATATAAAAATAATATATGATATATATTGTATGGATAAATAATATATATAATATAGGTGACAAATTATATATTTAGGAATACTACTATGATGTAGACATATATAAGTAATCATGTAGAAATACATATATATCTTGAAGGTACATATACAATATAGTATATATAATATATAGGATTGATTCAAAATAGATAACATATAGCGATATAAATATAGATAGCCTATATATAGTTATCTATTTCTTAATTAATATACACGTATGTCGAGTAATCACATTGGCGTCTACTTAGCATCGTGTTATCTATTTCTTAATTAACATTTAGAGGTATGCCAAGTAATCGAATTGGCGTCTACATAGCATCGTCGCAGATGTGACACTAGTTAGCGTCACAATAGCGTCTCAGTTTGTGCGACGCTAGCTTCGCGTTGAAGGCTATCGATGCGAGAACAGTGCTAGCTTCTCCTGCGCACTTTTGCTTCATGATGCACAATAATTCTAACGTCTCAATGGCGCCTGCTTTAGCGTCTATTTCTTGAAACACTAAGATAACTTTAATGAGACGCTATTGGGAGGCAAGTAGCGTCTCTTATTTGAGACTCAATTGAGACGCCATTACGATGATAGTGGCGTCGATTTAGCGTCACTATGTTTTGAGACGCTATTTTGCGTCGTTAATCGAAAAATTTTGATGCCATTTTTTTAAGAAAAAATATTTTTAAATTTGAACTAATAATATTTTGATGATATATAAAATATTAGTTAACCTAGGAATAAAATGATCTGAAAATGAGCGATTCTAAGATTGTAAAACTGGTAACAAGGGGATCCTATCTTCTAATACAAGGAAAAATATATATTGTGACCAAAAGGTTATTCTTAATTTTGTTGACTCTGAATTGTTTTATACTTTTATTATTAGAATTTTTGTACATAACATATTTATTTTATTTTCGATAAGACTGTAATATATTTATTATTTCTCTTGCAAAAATCATTACAAGGATAAATCAAAACCCAAAACAGTTCAAATATTAAAAGTATGTTTGGATTGAGAAATTTGGAGGGGTGGAGTGGAATATAAAATAATCAAATAAGTTAAAGTATATTTGATTATACTTTTTATTTAAGTTAAGAAGGATGGATGAAATAGTTAAGTCCTTCAGACATCATATTTTTTATTTTATCAAATTAATAAAATGAGAAGAAATAAATATTTTTTTACCAAATTAATGTCTAACCTCTCTTTTATTATTAAATAAAATTATTTCTTTTATTACCAAATTAAACCATCTTTTTAATAAATTGTCTTTTCCTCTTATATGAATATATATCTATTATTTTTTACTTTTTAAAATAGATAAATAAAAAAGTTCAAAAAAATAAATAATATAATAAAAATAGAAAAAATAGGCAAAATAAAAAAATAAAAAAATAAAAGAGAAAAATAAATTAAGTGATAAAGTGATAAATATTTATTACTCGTTAATATTTATTATTTTTTATATAATAAAGAGTAAAGATAATTTTTTAATAAATAAAATTTTCACTCTCCATACCATCATTTTTTTATAACTTATTATCAAAATATAAATTTTCTACTCTATCTCACTACTACATTAGTTAATTACCCAATAGATCCGAGTTCAAATCCCTTCTTATTTTTCGATTTTCATTTGTATAATGTGCTTGTGCAAAACGCAGAACAGCTCGAATACTCAACTCGATGTTGGCGTTCTAATTCTTCCGAACATCTCCACTGTACACATGTGTAAAATTTCTGGTCACGCCTGTCGTCACATTTCCTCGCTCCAACGTAGTTAGTAGATAAAAAATGCATTGCTTACAATTTGGCTGCACTGCAGCTAGTAAACACTCCTGACCTCTTGCGACGGCAAAGCTTCGAGCATCCCATCGATGGCGCCCGCACACAAGCTCAAGGTCTTGGAGACATGCCAAGTTTTCCCTCCACCGAGTTCTGCTTGTAGGCCTTCCCTCCCCCTAACCTTCTTCGACCTCGTCTTCTTTCCCTTCCATCCTGTGCAGCGCGTGCTCTTCTACGAGTTGCCGTCACTCGGCTCTGAGCTCGCCAAGATCAAGCACTCCCTGGCCGTCGCCCTGCACCATTACTACCCTCTCGCCGGTAACCTGAAGAAGACTCCCGACGGCCAAAAGCTCCAGATCCTTTGCTCCCAGGACGACTTCGTTTCCTTTAGAGTCGCCGTGAGCAGGACGATTTCTACGAGCTCTCTGGAGACCACGCTCGAGACGTGGACCGCCTTCGTCCGCTAGTCCGGCCGCTGGTTTCCTCCGGTGACGGACGTGACCCCGTGTTCGCGGTCCAGGTGACCGTCTTCCCGAACGCCGGCATCGCGATCGGGACCACCGTGCATCATGCCGTCGCGGACGGATCCACCTACACCAATTTCATGAAGCTGTGGTCCAGCGTGCACAGGGCGGGGGAGCACGCAGCGTGCTCCGGCATGCACCTCCCATTCTACGACCGAGGCGCCGTTCGCGATCCCAAAGGCCTCGAGAGCATCTTCCTGAAGGACCTCAAGTCGCTCGAGAAAGACCGGAGTCTTGAGGCGTGGGACCTCGCCGGCTCCCCGGGTGTGGCATTGGCGACGATCTCATTCTCCCGCGCCCACATCGAGAAGCTACGCCGCCGGTTGGCCAGCAGGAGGTCGGCGGCCGCAGCCCACTGCTCCCCTTACGCGCTGGCGTGCGGCTTCGCCTGGGCGGGACTGGTGCACGCGCGGGGAGACACGAGCAAGAAAACGGAACACTTCGGCTTCGTGACCGGCTGCCGGGCGCGCCTGAACCCGCCCCTGCCGTCGAACTACTTCGGCAACTGCCTCGGGATCTGCCGCGTGGAGGCCACGAAGGACGACCTCGCGGGCGAGTACGGCGCGGCGGCGGCTGCGGAGGCCATATGGACGGTGATCAAAGGCCTGGAGGAAGGAGCGTTCGGGAGGGCGGAGCGCTGGATCAGGGACGTGCACGAGTACGCGGCGAAGAAGGCCCTGACGGTGGCCGGCTCTCCGAAGCTGGGCATTTACGAGGTGGACTTCGGGTGGCGGAGGCCGCGCAAGGTGGAGCTGATATCGATAGAGAGGACCGGAGCGCTGTCGCTGACGGAGAGCAGGGAGGAGGCCGGCGGCGTCGAGGTGGGCCTGGCGTTGCCCAGGCGCGAGATGGAGCGCTTCGTGTCCTACTTCGTCAACGGCGTCTTGGAGCTCCATTGAAACAGCGTCGTGGTCCATGGAACTACGGAAGGGCTGTGTGGAGGGGCAGTGCCTACGTGCGCGCGTATCCGTGACCATCAGACGAACGTGCTCCTTCTGATTCGTGTTTAGTTGCAACTTTCAACTTTGTTTTTATTTTTACTTTACTTTTTTTTTTTGTTATATGAGTTGCAAGTTTCGTTTGAATTAATAATGTTCCTCCATTTTTAATTTCGTTCAATAGCCACGTTTTGGATTATTGTAATCGGTCATTGATCAATGGAGAAAGAGACCTTTGTGATTGTAAGAGGTCCACCAAATGTAGACGCGCTATCGCATAAATGAATAAAAAAAACAAATATGGATGATGGAGGGGGTTTGGGGCAGAGACTCTGGGGTTAGACACGATAGGTCGTAAAATAAGCTTCCATCTAAATAAGCTCGTAAAATAAAAGTATTTAATCTTGATCTATAATTTATAATAAGTCATGAATATAAATTTAGCTTAATTTATTTGATTATTTTTTAATACCTGACTTAGCTTATTAACTTGTTAAGTCAAATATATTTTTTGATGATAGACTATATTAAATATGATAAATTTTATTTATTAAAAAATAATAGATATGAACTAAATAAAAAACATCACTAATATATTTTTTTAAACATATAATAAAATAGTAATATTAAATTTAAAATTGAAATTTTAAAATATGAAGAATTAAAAATTATATATATAATATATTAATAAATCTTGGTTTAATAAGTTATAAGATTAGGTTAATTATTAAGAGGCTAAGTCTTTTTAAAAAAATAGACTTTATTTAATATTTTAATCTGATTTATTTTGATAATCGAACCATGAGTTACTCATGAGCGACTCGATTTAGTTTCTACCCTAGGTGGAGTGTCCCAAGCTCTTTGGTTCAATATCTTTGGAGCCTGCAATTCCATCCCATGCGACGTTAAATTAATGGAGATGGATGGTGAGTCGAGATCACTGCAGATAACCTTCTTATGTCGAATACTGGGTGTCAATCGAACAAAAATAGGGATGATTATTTTGTAACGTTATAAAGAGCCACGGACGAAACCACCGCCTCCTATTTAACTTTGATACGTGGAATTCGATTATTTAGGCTTAATTACTCACGTTTCAACCAACTAATGGTGGCGCGGGAAACTGCGATTCTTGCGCGGCAAACTGTGTTCTTCTTGCCAAATTAAATTATTTCTCCTCCTCTCTATCTTTCATTAGCTTTTTAGTAAGAATAATTTAATACTAATATAATATATTCAATCGGGTTGTAAAACTCGGATTCGATTCCAACCTGACTCGGCCGAGTCTCAAAGAAATGAAATCCGATCCTGATTCAATTATCCATCGAGTCGGAACAAAATTAAAAAAATCGAGGCCGGTGCGAACGAGAACGGTCATGTCGTCCCAATTCATACTCATTCAAGATTAACGATTATAAATATTTAAAATATATAATGAAAGATAAAAAATAATTTTATATAAATAAAACATTTATTACCTTACTCCACATTTTATATAATTTATTATTTAAATATGAAATTTTTAATGACACGTGACACTTCATCACTCCATCACATCATGTCACCTCCAAACAATTCTTCCATTAGTTATTTGTCAAACAAATCCTAAGTGGTCGACGGACTTATAGTTCAGAATTAATTTTTAAAATCACCACATTAATCAAGAGTTATTACCTTTCCCACTCGAATCTTAAATATTAAATTACTAAAACGCTAATAATTTCAAATACCGATGGGTTACGACCGAAAAAGTTACATTTCTCATCAGAATCAAACTCACGGGAACAAAAGACAAAAGTTATGCGAGCAATGTATAATGCATAGGATTTCTTCCATTAACAAATAAGAAAGCTGAATGTGATAAATTTTTAATACTTTCACAAAAAATATACATAGCATATATTTTTCTTCACAAATATTATATATATCACAATGTTTTTTTTAAAAAAAAAGAAAATACAGAACTTTGTTAATGCAAGGAGAGCCACGACTTAGGAAAGAAGGTAGATGGGCCAAGAGCTCATTGATAATCCAAAGCTTTTTTCAACAATGACGAATGTTTATTTTAAAATATTTTTGTGAGAAGTTGGACGAAACCCAAACACATATCTGAAAGAGAGGAGGACGACGATATTTTAAATAAATAAAAAGTTTGGATTTCTATTATTTGAATCAATCATTTGTGCTCGTGATTATTGGTATAATTACTCTGGACTAAAATGCCTCTAAATATATTATTTTCGTGCTTTGATTGAGATGGTAGACAATCCCTAAAACTCATAATCTCCATTTGTATTTTCCTCCAGTCAGACCCCATCTTCTTCTTTATCTAAAAATTCTTCTGATGATATATAGGAGATCATCACGAAGGAAATAAAAAAAAACAAGGAGATCAAGCAACAGGAGAGGTACTTGATTAGGAAGAAGACTACCTATTTAAGTATGATGAACCCACTTTAGGGACTGTTTAATTTTGGATTATAGGCCAAAATATTTCAATAATATCGAGAATATAGTCAAACATAAGTAGAATAAGTCAAACTTCATTTTTTACCAAATTTGAAAAATATGAAATCACCATTTTTAACCCTTCCAACATAATATATATATATATATATATTGCTAAAACAACATAATATAGATATTTTGTTGCTTTTACATTTTTTCATTATTTTTTATTATTTTAACTATACATTATTATATTATAATTTTATAATAATAACAATAATAAATGTAAACTATTTACAATAAAATATTTTTATTATAAAATATATTTTTTCAACCAAACAAAATGTGAAATAAGAATATAATTAGAATACTATATTGTCTAGAATAAAATTTATTATTCCTTAAAAGATATCCTCTAGTCTTTTTCATCTTGCTATTGAGAATTGAACTGATGGAGAAAATGGGGTTCTTTTATGTGATGGATGTTCACATAATTTAGGGTTTTTTTACCAATTATTGCATGATAATGAATCTCAAATATTTTGATTCATATTCAATATTGAAATAGGTGTTAATGATGTAGAAAACCCGTTAGAAATGGATGGTAAAATGCACAATAGGAAGTTGGGTGAAGCCAATGTAAACGACCATTTTGTGAGAAATCATATTCGATCATGATCGTAAAATAAAATTTCACAAGCGTGATCGAATGATGAGAATGGTGGGACATGCTGTAATAACAGGCCCAAAAAAAAAGAGAAGAAAGAAGAACCGTGATGGATGGCCGGGCAGAGCACGAAGGGATTAAAAATCAAATCCCACACAAAGTTGAAAGGAAGGGAATTAAAATATGATCTCATCAGATTTAATTAGGAGAGGGAGATTTAGATAAAAACAAATCTTTTATTAAACCCTACCCTCCTAACCACACGAGACCTCTCTGTTTTGATCCCTGCGGCCACGCTGCTGTCGCCCAGAGAGCAAGCCGCCGGAGATCGATCTCTTATTTCCTTCCCTTACTGCAATCACCTGTTTTACACGCCGTCTTTCAACCATCTTCGTTGGATTGCAGGCGCTGATACGCCGGGAGGGAACCGGGCGCAGGGGGAAGAAAACAAGAGACACGCGTCATTAATCTTCCGATGAATCGAAGGACGAATTAATCGTGGACAGGTGGGTGAATCGAAATCACCTTGCATGATCCTTGAATAGATTAAGTTCATGCCCTAATCGAATTCGTAAAGAGAAAAGGTCATGGTCTCTATTTTTCCTTGATTGCTTGTTGATTTCTTGATTGATTGATTTGTCACTTGTAGGAATTAATTCTTGTAATTCTATTTTTGTCTTATTGATTGTTAGGATGTAGGAATTAGCGTAGAACGAAAGTATGTTAAAGATCCATGAGATTTTCATATTGAAATCGGCTAGAATCCGCCGCCATCACGGCCGTGCCACACGCATGTGCCATTATTGTTACGACCGTTCCACGCCATGTGCACACCCGTACCGTGACCCGATGAAACAAAGTAAAAAGTCGATCGACCGAGCGCTCAATCGGTCATGGTCGTGCCACTCTTCCGGCACGGTCGTGCCATGACTAAATGCCCAGCCGCATGATTAGGATAAAATTGGTCGACCGACTCTCTTGAATCGGTCGACCGATCTCACCCTTCGTCACGACTGTGCTCTCTTATGACATGATCGTGCCACCTATGTAGAACCCGATCGTGCCATTCAGGTTGACACGGCCGTGCCACTAGGTTGTCACGGCCGTGCCCGGCCACAAAACAACCCTTGATTTCACCCATCAATTTTCTCTTATTTTGATATGAACATTGTCGATTGCCTTATGATTCCAACATGAACTCTTTTTCTTGATTTACCTCATACTGGTCTTATCACCTTCATCATATGAAGAACAAAGAATGACAAGTTACTAAAGGTGGTTAATAAGTTCATATGGAAGATTAACAATGGGTTGCTAGTCCAAGCTAAGTGCAGTAAGATAAGGATAGCTTCCTTAGTCATGATTTGATCACCCACTAACCCGCACAAGGTCGTATCATTTGCTCGGCATACTCCAAGAACTAAAGGCATCTAAAATCACCTGATTCTAATAATAATCCAATATCAAGAAGCATGTTTAAGTCAAATCAAGCATGCCATGATTTTAAGTTTACTAAGCATTATATGATTCTTATGATTCATGATATATTCTGATTTTTACTCTTATTCCTATTATAATCCATGATACCTACATGTTATCTTTCACGTTCAAGTTAAGCATGATTATTCATTGCTGATTATTATATTCATGTTATGCATTGTATATCATGTGGTTCCCCACTAGGCTGTAAAGCTTACGGAAGGACCTCCTCCCCTGTGTCTGATTTTCACAGGACCAGGTCAATAACGTGGTGGAGTAGGTGTGTGGTGACGAAGCTCTGGTGGCAAGACATCACATAAACCACATGGCTTTTATATTGTCTTTTAGTTTTCTTTACCTTCCACATTATAGATTCATGATGTAAAACCTCTCTTTATTTCTTAGAAATGATATACCCACTTTTAGACTTCCACAACTAAGTTATTCTTTTCTTTATTTCCTCATTTTTCTTTCTTCCGCTGACGTGTCTCGATTTTTGACTGAGATATGGTCAATATTATGGTCAAAGTCATAGCATGTCGTAGCATCCCCAGGTTGATCTTCGCCACGTGGCGGGGGTCGATTTAGGGGCGTTACACATGCCCACATTTCGATCACAACTATGAAGGATTCTTTCTCAGATGTGACCATATGACATGATTGAAAAATATTCACCTTTTTGTCAAGGCCATGAAAGACTACCAAACGATGGGAAAATATCCACCTTTCAATCACGATTGTATAAGGGCCTTTCATTGGAGCGGCCGAGTTATGGAAAATATGACAAATGTCCACCTAAACCATGACCATGAAAGGGATCTTTCACAGAGTGATGGAGGATGATCGTCTTTTAGTCACAATAGTAAAGGTTTCTTTCATGAGCATGTTAACACTATCGCAATTCATAATCTTATTTTAACACTCGTGACAATTGAGAAAATGATTCATACGCATTTTTACTATTTTAATTATGTTAAAATATTAAATAATTATTATTAATTGATTATTGGATTATATTTATTATTTTCCCTTAATGATAATGCATCATGATGTGTTCTTTATTTGTTACTTAATTGATCATGCTACACATTCTATTTATGCTACACCATGTTATGGTATGATTTATTTATGACATGATTGCTTGAGACCCCTAGATTTGCAATATATGTTAAATAACAGAATTAAGGTTGTTCACTTCATGATCATTAAATATTACTTGACAATGTAAATTGCCTCTATTATCAATTATTAAATATTTATCAGCAATGTATTTTTTTTATTTTGTGTGCATAAGTAATCTATTTGACAAGTCATATTAGTTATTTATAATAAAACAAATATTTATGAGTGAATATATAATTTTCAGCAATATACCCTTAATGGAAATTAATTATGTTTATATATATTATTTTAAATTTTGTAGATTTAAATCACAAACACATGTTCTCATCCATAAAATTAAAATTTATGAAACAATTAGTATATTTTTTAGAAATATAATGATAATATATTCATAATAATCAATTTATTCAATAATTTATTTGGTTAGTTAGTTTTATAATTTATTTAAAAAGAGCTTCAAAGGAAAATGCGAAAAAAATAAAAATAAAACTTAAGTGACAATCCCAATTACCATCCTTCTTATATATAATCTAAATCATCACGTCATAGATAATGTTGATTGCCTAGATATCTATATTATTTATTATCTATCACAAGTGAATGAATAATGTGATAAGCTCAAGTAATTTCATACAATATTATCTGCTAATGTACAAAGATTATTTTAAAGAAAAGTAATTTTATGTTGAATGAACACAATAATGAATTACTTGGCTCTCATTATAATTAAATTGACACACTTTCGAATGTCAATTGAGTGCTAGTACAATCTGGCCTAACCAATTATAATTTGTGTGGAGTCATGCCAAATACCATAATGAATGTCATGAAGTGGTTTAATGATTGTTTAACGAATGAGAAATTAAAATGAAATAATGCAATTAATGTTAGTTGATATGACTATGAAACATGAAGAATTATTTATTATGCTTATTTTTTTTATATTGATAGAATTGTATGTTACTCCAATTGATTTTTTGTCCTTACATATGACTAATAGGATTGGTATATGCATTGCAAGAATGATTAGGGAGGCTAGTGAACTTATGATGACGGTTTACACGTGATAGTCATTGAGTTCAGTTATCCCCATTGTCATGGTGTCCTTTAATTAATAGTATTATATCTTCTATTGTCACAGAACATACAGTCCATCATTATTGATGAGCTTTCCGCTGTATTGAGTTTTACTTTATCTTAAATATTCAGTTGCAAAATTATCATATCAGGCTTTAATGATTATATCTTACGATTATTATGCTCCCACTATCATCTTTATTTTGATGAAATTTTATCGTTTTTTTGAACATATTTTCGTTGTGATATTATTAAATTGTTCATCATCATTGAAGAGTGATGCCTCTCATAATTTGTTTATTCACAAATGTTATACGGGGAATTTAGGTGAGACTACAATTGATTTGTCTCCTTCTTTCTATGGATTATGAGAAATTTAAAATAAAAAATATCCGAGATTTACAATGATAAACTGTGAGAATTTTCATGACAAACACAAATTTATAAAAAAGTAAAATGTTGTTTACCCTATTTTTTACGTCTTTTTTTTAAATAAATGGCCTCTTTTTTTAACATTGAACCCCGAAAGGGTCTGGAAGAGGACAAAGCACAATTTTCTGCATTTTTACGATGTAAACAAATTAGAAGTCATCAATCAAATAGTTAATCCGAAAGTAAGAATTAAGCATGGAAACTTGACTCCATTAATCCTATTACAACATGTTTCTTATATTCAAAGAAACTGAAATGTTTATCTATTTATTAATTGATCGTGGGCATCTTGATGCAAAATATGCGGAGTCCAGAGAGAGTCTCCAACTAAAAGAGATCAGCAAGGAATGATTGATCAAAATTTGCAGGGAACTCTGCGGCTTTATTTGCGAGGAATGATTGATCAAAATTTGTTTCTTAGTTTTCTCTAGATATTATAACTTTCATGTTCCCAAATTCACAATTTAATCAATTCATGCATAGATATTATATATTTCATTTAATTTCTGTTGGTACGTGTAAATTGAAGGTTGTTTGATTGCTCTATTTTTTTTTCGATTGTCACTCCAGTGTCCTAGAAGTGATGCTGATCGTCCAACACAGCTAACGTTAAAAGTTATACGCACCGATTACGAATTAGAGTCTTGGTCCATCATCGAGTTTGACTATTCTGGTGTAGCTTCGGGTAGCATGCCTAGTTATAACAAGTGATGCTCAAAGCAAAATTTTTTTACATACATAAAAATTCAAACTCGAGACTTTTGCTTAAGCAATAAGGAACTAATCAACCATATTCTATTAATTCATGAATCACGTATCCATGGGGCTTGCTTGCTTGCAAATTCACATACGATGAAAACTGAAACATGACAAATTTATCATCCGAGACAAATCGACCAGAGTTGATAGCCACCTGCGAGGCTCCAGAATCTTTGGCCATCATGCATGGCAGCATGGGCAACACCTGTCCATTTTTCCCTGCCATGTTCTTTATTCTCCCACCCCTCCATTCCAAGTTGCTTTGGCCCCTTCCCCCTCCAATTTCTATGTACCACAAGAATTTTGCTTCTGTTCATGAAGATGCAATGGACCTACAGAATGAGAAGAGCTTCCTACAAGTTTGTGCAGCAAAAGGGTACAATAGTTGCACAACTGCATATTATATATACTGTTCATGCTTTCAGCTGAAAGGGCAGACAAATTTACATGACAAGTGCAGTACATTTCACCTGATATTCCCCACTCAAAACAGTGTTCAGAGTCCAGCGACAGGCATGTTTCAGCATTCGTTTGCATCACTCCACGTAGCAACAACAAGTTAATTTGCACCCCAAAAAAAATTCAGATTTAAATACGGTTCTGATTCTTATATAGCTATGGAGGTGCCACTTCAAGAGATGCGAAGGCTTTATGAGGAATCAAATCGTACTTACTCGTCTGTATCATTCCTTCTTGAGCAGCAATTATTCTTTGCCTCTTGGTGGTGGTGCACGCCCAGTCACCGCACACTTCACCTTCAAGCTCGTTGTGCGCACTCCACGGCGACATACAACTAATTTTATGCATGATGATGTTGTTAGTGCTTCGTAGTGCAAGCAAATATAATTGCCTTCAAGATGCGGCTTAGGATTTTCTTGGATCAAAATTAGAGAGAAAAGGGAAAGAAAAGAATGCATACGGATCTTTGCTTTTTCTGCAATTGCGCAGTTACAGTTGAGTGGAATCCACTGATTTCGAAGAACCTTACCAAATGACTTCCACTAACGAAGCTTTCGCCACTACGGAAATGCTTGATACTCTGCATCAGAAATCCAGATTTGGAAATAATTCTCTGAGAACGTAATGGGAATCCCACTAGATGTCTGCACTCCACGACTCACAAAAAATAAATGATTTCTCATAAGTCATATCATATCATGGTGTTTGTTGATGATATTGGATTAACCCAGTTATATTCCTGCACAGTATGGTCTCCTAATGGGGCTCTGTCATGAAGCCCCCAAATCTAAATTGTTATGAGAGAGCATTTTTATTTTGTAGAAGTGTATAAATAAAAATCGAACCTCGTAAATATCATATATGAAATTTGATTTTCTCTTCCATCATAATATCTTCGTAATAATGTCAAAAAATAAAAACAAACTTCAGTGTGTTCGATATTCAAAACTATTACCGTTTCATTAATTCAAAATCAGAATAAAGAACAAAATAATATTCTTTTCTGGATAAATTAATAATTAAAAAAACAAAATGGTATATTTTGGCTCTAGTTGACCTTTATTTATAATATAATTCTGCTAATTAAATGTGGTAGCAAAATTTGTTAGTACCAAAAACCTTTTTCTAGTTTTTTTTTTCTCTGTTTTCATTGTAGTGAAAGATGGAAACAAGTACAATGAAAAAGGCAAGAATGATTTGTTAACTTTTCACGCTTCTAGTCACGTACTCTAATCATGCTGGAAAAAAAAATGGCATTATATGCAAGTCAACAAACTTAGGACACGAAGTGCATGCACCAGAGGCAGACAGCTTTGAGGTAATTTGCAAGAAAACAAAAGGCAGTAAATACTGGGATAAGGGGCAACCCCCCTTGCATGCCAAGCATAGTGCTGCTGCCTCTCTGCCTCCGGGGCTCACAGAGCCTTTGTGCCAGGCTATTTAAGAATCCAACCGTTTGCTCCACTTGTCAGGAATCTTCGAATACAAATGGCAGGCCTGTGGATGAATCCTTCGGTTTTCTCTCACTAGTCCACTCTGAGAGGAGCAAATTAATTAGCGTCCAGCCATAAGATGCTATTAATACCAGTTGGATACCTCAATGCCCCCTGTAAACTAAGAGAGTCCTCCGTAAGCTGCTTCCCGTCCATGTCAAGGTGGTGTGAATGAGAACGTGATCCCATTCCCAGCATCAATTGCCTGTAATATATATATATATATAACCTACTCAACTGCGTCCTAGTCGTAGAGCGAGATCAGTACAGTGCGTGGACAGGGGCCCCGAGTTGTGATACACTGTTGCAAGGAGACATGGCGAGTGGATTCGGAGGAATGTGCCGGAGGTTGAAGCCGCACATCCTCATGACTCTTGCTCAGGTGGGCTACACGCTTCTCTACTTCATCACGGAGGCCTCCTTCAACAATGGCCTGAACCCCCATGTCTACATAACATACCGGCATTTCGTGTCCGCCGCTGTCGTGTGGCCATTTGCCTATTTCCTTGAGAGGTACGCGTTCTGTAATTTTTCCATCGCCCTACTCCCTAGGAACTGAGGAGATGATCAATCAGCAGTTTCTGTTAGTGTAGACTGTAGAAGTGATCGAAAAAAGGATGCTGCAATTCGACGTTAACAAAAGTTTCAATTTTTCTGCAGAAAAATACGACCGAAGCTTACATGGATGCTGTTCCTGGAGATATGTGTCCTATCACTTCTAGGGTAAGCAGAGCTGTGATTTCTGATTATATATGAGAAAAGTTGCACATAAAATCTGTAGTTTTATGCCTAAACACAGTTCTGCAAGAGAGAGAGAGAGAGAGAGAGAGAGAAGCAATTATCTGCCATACTCTGGCCGTTTTGCTGCTTTTTCAGTTCACTGGTGACAGAAACAGCAGACTGAGGGCAGAAACGGTTTCGAGCCAGAGTGACGTCGTTTTCCTTGTTTTCTCTTCTTAGTTACATTTCCGCAAGCATTGGAGGGAGGGACGGAGGGAGGAAGAGAGTTGTTAATAGTGGCAGCATCAGAGAGATGAATGAGAGTTGCACTCATTTGCTACGTAAGTGCTGCTCTTTTCAGCTGTCTTTTTCGGTCAGCAATTGCGAAAGCAGCAGCTCTCTGGCTGTAACGGCCAATATATATACACAATTATCCATGCCTTTGCTTTTCCTCACTTTCTCAGTTAGGTTTCTTCCACGAAACACATCTTCCTCTACCCGGATCCAAAAATCTTGACACTTCAATTCAGTTGACATCTCTGCAACAGCCGTTAGGATTATCTCTTTCATAAACTATTCTAATCGTCTGATTAAATAGATCATATACAAACACTCTTAATTTTCCGTGTCACAACATGACATAGATAACGTTCAATCCACATGCTTATTGAAACATGAGTCTGATCACATTCAAAGAGTTTTCAATTGTTCACTCTTTCATCATGAACTCGACAAGGAAAGCTCGAGAGTTGTGGCCTGTGTGGATCAATTGTTCTCTGCGTTTAGGTATCCTGTTCTTTCGTTTTCAGAACATTGACGGAAGCTAACTTCATGTGAACTTAGAACTCATTTGGTGGTATATGTTTAAACAAAGTTTGCTTTGAGACCAATGGAAGTATTGTATTTTTTAGTATAATAACTCATATGCATGTATTTACATACATACACTGACAATTGATCGTTGTAATACAGGGTTAGTCTAACTCTGAACATGTACTTTGTGAGCTTGGAATACACGTCTCCAACATTTGTTGCTTCCATGGTCAACACCATTGCTGCCATGACTTTTGTCATTGCCGTACTTCTGAGGTGAAAACAAGATCAATAACCATGGAGCTTGCGAAATAATCTCTACTGTAGCATGCATAAAAATTTATAACATAACATTCGTTTTCATTTTCAGATTGGAGCATCTGGATGTTAAGAGTCCTCGGGGCATGGGAAAGATCTTTGGGACCATCATATCCTTGGCTGGTGTCACAACCATGACATTGTACAAAGGGCCTGCATTGAAGAACTTGTGGAAAGCACTGATACATATGCATGGAAGTACCATTCATGAGAGCTGGATAAAAGGGTCAATTCTTACAGTTGCAAGCTGCATAACTTGGTCCATATGGTACATCATGCAGGTATTGGAATCACTCTCCTCATCTATCTCTATCAGGGGAGGAAATAAATGTTACCACAAAAATATGATATCTTTGTGTGTCGATATTACATTATATCCTACCTGAGGAATATTCTGAAAGGTTAGACATTTGATGGATGCCCCTTCTAATGTCATAGCATATAAGAAGTAGAGAAGTAAATAAGTGAAGAATAAACCAACAGAGCACCAGGATTTTAAAAAGTGCAGCACATCTTTATCCTCCACCTGCCAAAGTTGACATCCTGTTTACTTTTGCCTTGGATCTAATGACATGTTGTCTTTATCTTCAGGCATTTACCTTGAGAAGGTATCCAGCGCAACTCTCTCTGACTGCATGGATGAGCTTCATAGGAGGGGCACAGTCAGCTATTTTCACAGCAATTGCAGAGCACAGACCAGAATCCTGGATGATCAAATTTGATATCAACCTCTGGAGCATCTTATATTCTGTAGGTTCACCTCAGAATAAAACCTTCACATATCCAGAAATAACAATGTGTATTTTACATGGAATTGTGCTTATTGCAGGGTGTGGTGTGCTCTGGTCTAATAATCTACATACAATTGTGGTGCACTGAACAGAAAGGACCTGTTTTTGTGACCATGTTTAATCCCCTGTCGACAATCATGGTCGCACTTCTGGCTTTCTTCGTCTTTGGTGAAAAGTTGTACTTGGGAAGGTACATTTTTTGGGACACCTCACAAAAAATTAACCAGTTCATGAATAATGTCTTCTTCTTTACGACGTTTCTTGTTTGCTTGCAGTATTATTGGAGGGATAGTTGTCACCGTGGGTTTGTACCTCGTGCTGTGGGGCAAAGAAGTAGACCAAGAGCAGCAAGCCGGATATGATGAACCTTCCAAAGGTTCTCCAGCAATATTCCAAAAGGAAAATTTGAAGCCATATCAAGAGGTTTAATAACAAGATTATCCTAATAAGTAGAAAGAATGCATAGGTTTTCTGCATCAGTGGCCTTCAACATATGTGGACTCTGTAACCAGTCAGGATGCAATCCAATAGAGAGTTGATCCCAAGCATGATTTTAAAAATTCCATTCACATGAAACCAGAAGATGTTTACTGGTTCGTAGCTCAATTGCATGTCAAGAAAACCGTGTTAAAAATCAGGCAAAATAGATTTTGCATAGCTAATGCTTTTGGAAAACTTCTCTCTTGATGTGAAACTATGCATTATGATGGATGCAATAATTTGTTCTCATGTTTGATGGCCCCATTGATGTGTTTTTAATGGAACACAATAATCCACAGATGCTAACAAAGACAGTAAGACTTAGCATACATTGTTGTGTGCATCAATAATTCCCCTTCTCTGAAACTGTGTAGCTCCCTCAACCAATCTTACACAACTATCACTTTTGTTGTATGCATTTTCATCTTGCAAATGAATTTTCCCCTGTTAAACATTCCATTATTCCCTTTGCAAGTGAGGAGTATGGGCTTGATAAATACAACCTTAATTTTTTTTTAAAAAAAGCAAGTTATCAGTAATTTTTTTTGCGTATGCTATAAATTATAGATTCCTCCTGTGTACTGTAATTACATTTGTTAATCCAGGTAATATATATTAACTGCTGCTGTAGTACTCAATTTCAAACTCTAAATATCTTTTTTCTTCCCCTCTAAGACGGAAACCACGCCCTAAAACCCCAAAATGGTGGTTCCTTCTCTCTTACTTAAGGTTTTAGTCATTTATATATCATTTTGTCCAACTTTGACACACGGTCAGACGGTCTTAGGCCCTGTTTGGTTGGGGATGAAAGGAGTGGAATCAATGGGAAGAGAAAGAAGGGAAATGGATTCTTCCTATTTGTTTGAATTAAGTTGGAGGGGAATGAAAGGGAAAGTCCTCTCATTTCCCCTTCATTCTCCTCCAATTCTTTTCCTCCCAAATCAGAGTGAAAAGAAGAGGAAAGACATACTTAACATGTATTTCTATTTTTAACCACATAAATTAAACATATAAGTATATATATAAAGGATAGAATCGTCCAAATAAAATTATCATTCACTTCCCTTCCCTTTAATGATGTGAACCAAACACGAATAATTATTCACACTCATTCTCCTACATTCCCTTCCCATCTTTTCCCTTCCCATTATTTACCTTCCCTTCCCTTTGATGAAATTTGAACCAAACAGACCCTTAAGTTTTAAAATGTGCTCCTTGCATAATATAACATCTCATGTGATCACGTGAGGTACGGCGGGAACGGTGAAAGTTCCCGCCGAAAGTTCTTGTAATTAGCAAGAATTTTTACTAATTGCAAGAACAACCGTATATTTGTTTTTATTTTTTTCATAGGTCTAAAAATAAATGGAGCTGTTTTTAGACCTATGATTTATTATTTTAATAATATCATTATATGCATATATTATATTCTTATATATTATATGCATATATATTATATACATTATATTATATTTATTTATTATTTATACATTATCATAAATTTATAATTTATCTAGGTATAATAACAAAAAATAAAAAAAATATTAAATATAATCTTTATAAAATAATAATATATTTATTTCTTATCTTTTATCCAAATAACTACTAAAACTTATCTATCAAATCAACTTTTTAAATTCCCATCATTATATTTTTCCATCCAAACACTAATGTAAACTTTTCTATTTAATCGATTAATCCTCGGAAACTAACTTTTTTCTAAAATTCTTGTACCAAACACAGCCAAAGAGAAGATAGGATGCGTCAGAATTTGTCATCTTTTTAAACTTTATAATTTTCTACGATAATATTCTACTATTGTGATGAAAGGAATAGAATGGTGAAAAAATTCACCTACAAAAGTAGAATCGCTTCACCCAAATGCTATTCAAATGGATGAATGGAAGATGATATATTATGATGTTGCAAATAGGAGAAGATGCTTAAATGATGACAATTTAGTTTTTAAAAAAATAAAAAAATAGTAGTTTACATGTATCATGCATAATTGAAAACTATGCACCAATAATTCATTCGTCAAATATTTATTTCATATTTATCATTTAGAATAGTTAGTGGCTGGAGAATAAATATTGTAAACTATTGTGGAACATCTTATCTTTGGGTTAATTCTTTAAACATCCCTTCAACTATAATAATTTTTCGCATTTAATCATTTAATCATAACATATGAACTTAGCGTAATGTGTCCCTAAATTATATCGTGATTTCCAATTTAATTCGTCTGTATGATTTTGTTAACTTTTCCGTTATTTTAAATATTCTATTTATGAAATGACTAAACTATCCTCTCACAAATTGTCATATCTTTTAATGTTACCAAAAGCATAAAATAATATATATAGTAATAAATACTATAAAAGTTAACAAATATTAAAAAAGATGGTTGTTGTCCCCCTTCCCCCTTCACTCTAGCACCTCGTCGACGCCGACGAAAAAGGAGGGGGGTGGCACCCCCTCACCCTCTCTCTCAAGTGGCCTCATAAGCGCAGGCGAGAGAGGAAGGGGGCGGGAATGACACCCCTTGTTCTAGGTGCCCCATGATGCAGCAGACGATAGCGTCGATGCTCGACAGTCGGTCAGCACTTCATGGAGCTCGGTGGCTGCAAGTTTGCCTCCACTCTAGCTTCCTCATCCTTTTTGACTTGCTCCCCTTTCTCAATCTCAAGGCCGCGTTCCGTGGCAGTGGCGCCATCATCACCAGACTCGACCGCATCCGGAAGCTGCGGATGTATTCGAGCGAACCACCATGGGCTGCCCATGGGAGACGACACGGTTCCTAGTCCGCCTTCGCAGTTGGGCATGGAACACCTCCGAAAAGAGCAGCTGTCACTACCTCACCGAACTACAAATTTTCAATCCGCAGCTTCTTGGGCGCCGCATAAAAGGGGGCGTTGGATGTCCCGGAGGTTGTAGACAACAAAGATGGGGTCCGGGAGGATGTGGAGGACCGAGGGCAGTGTTGGACACATCAAGAAAATATCAATTTTCATTTTTTTTAATTTTTTTTCTAAAATGTTAGTATCAATTTTGTGATGAAAATATGATCATAAAATATCTAATTTGTCACAATTCTGTAACAATTTTTTTTTGTAAATTAATCAATTGTGATTATTGATTATTATAGATTTGTCGCAAATCATTATTAGTAACGGAATTCACTGTTTTGTGACAACTCAATTTTCTTGTAGTGGGAGGAGGGGCAGGTGGTCCGGATGGAGGAGAACAAAGAAGGCATGCGGTGGGTGGAGAGGTCGATGTGGACCCATTGGAGGTGAGCGGCGTATTAGTCAACATCCGTGGCGAGCAGCCATGGAAGAGGTTCATGTAGAGTCGTCGCCGGGAACATGAACACAAGGGCACTACTCTCTGGTGGTGAAGGATGCATGCCATATTTTTTAAAATATTTTTAATATTTGTATTATTTTATTTTATTTAAACATTGAAAGAGAGGATGAAAGAGTGTTTTAGTCATTTCATAAATAGAAAAAATAAAAATTAATGGAAAAATTAATGGATTAAAATGAAAATTATGATATAATTTAGGGACGTGATATGCTAAGTTCATAAATTAAGTTTAGACATAAAAAATCGTCATAATTTAAGAGAAGTTTAAGGAATTAACCATTTATGTTTAAGACATATTTCTCCCATGTGAAACATATTTTATTTTTTAATACCATATTCATTCTCAATGTTTCCATATTTTTGAATTTCTTATCAACTAAATTATTTTATTTCTTTATTTTAAATAAATTAATTTGTAATAAATTGTTTTATAAAATAAAAGGTTAATTATTATGTATATCAACTAATATATACTATACAAAAGACTGAATTGTGTGTCTATTAGTTAGTTCTATTAGTATATGTATCCAATATTTTTTTTATTTTATTTACTGCTCGAATTATTATGCGCTGACGTCTATTGATTATTCATTAAATAAATTATTATGCGAAGAGGAGCAATGTTGTTTTGAAAAAAAAAGGATAGAAGGAAAAGAAGTTAGAGACAGCTGTATGATTCGTAAAAATAATAACATATTTATATTTTTTTAGGCAAGTTAAAGTTGTGGGGAAATATATGGTAAATAAATTCTCAATGTTAAAGTTTATGACTTATAAGTAGAATTAAAAGTAGTTATAAAAATAAAATTAAACAAAAAATAATACTATATTATATGCATTTCAGCATGTGGGTAAAACAAAAGAAACATTAAAGTCGTGATAAAGTTTCTAGATAATTTTTGGGACTTTATTTTCTCATCTTATCGAAGGTGAGATGGCTTAAAAAATTTGTTGGTGCTACTGATAACTTTTAGCACTACATCATCTTATGACTGTGATCATGATTCGTATAATATATATTATTTTCAATTTCAAAAATGTAATTATTATTATTTTCTTATGAGTAATGAATAATGGAGTGACAATAATATAGTGTCATCTTTATAATTATGTGAACAATGTGAGAGATGGGGTGCCATATTCAACAGACACCAACTCTCATTTGATCTCAAAAAAGCAATTCAAGCACTATGATCACTAAGGGATTATTTGGTACGAGAACATCATCAAGAATAAAAGATTATTCTCACTTTTTCATTGAAATATTTTATTTTTATATTAGTGGGTCCCATAGTCATAATGATAAGAATAATAAAAAAGTAAGAACATTTATGTTTTATAAAAACCTAAAAATAATTGGAATCCCAAGATTAAAATAAAATTGAATTAGCTGACCGTGATTTTAGAACTTTTTTATTGGAGCCAAACAGCTCCTAAGTAAAACTTGAGATGTGAGGCATGAAGTGACATTTGGCAGCATCTCCATAGCCATATTTCCCATTGTACAAAGCAATACTGCATTGCTATTGAATGAGGAGATCAAATGTTTGGCTAACATGGTAGAAAAAAAAAATTTTTTTTGACAGTCACAAAACTTCAGAGGCATAATGCTTGCTCTTCACGGACGATGATTGATTCAACTAGCAAGTAATTGGAATATATATATATATTATATATAAGGTATCATGAAACAAATATACGAAAAAAATAGATTAGTCCTAAATAAGCATCAAATAGTTTTTAATTTTCTTGATTGGAACAAGGCACCAGGAGAGATTGTTACAAAGGGGACAGTCAGCATCTCAAGCAGAGTACTAATTCACACTTCCTTCATGAATCTTTTGGTTTATCACAACCATTTTCGCTGTGTTTATGTTTGGTAGAAAGGTTGTTAGCTTCCTTTGTCATGTCCACGTCGTACATCTGATCGTGCTTAAGAACTCGAACAATGGGTTAAATCTTTTTATTATTGTACTTGGATCTCTTCGGATCGTCAAAATCACTTCCCAAAATCTTATCGAGATTTGCCTCGTTCTGTGCCTCTTCAGTTCTGTGACCGGGCCGTTCTGCTGGCTCCACTGTTAGCATATGGAGCTTTCATGCAAAGAGCAAAGGGGGCCACTAATTTGAAGTTTGCCCAAACGAGGAGAGGACCAAAACTTATGGAAGGAAACTCTTGTTGCGTTGTTCTGGTTTTGCTGTCTTTTGGCTGTTCTCAGTGCATTCATGGCAGCTCTTCGTACCTCCAACAGGGCACATGCAAGAGCGCTGAGAGAGAGAGAGAGAGAGAGAGAGAGAGAGAGAGAGGGGGGGGGGGGGGGGGGGGGGGGCAGGAGTAAGGCAAAAACTGCACCCTGAGATGTGTACATGTGAGCAACAGTGAGCACAGAAAAATGGGGTGGGTGATCAAAGATTTGTGTAGGACTTGATATGGCCAAACTTTAATTCCGAGACCAATGGGTGGGTATTTGTTCCAACAGAAAAATAAAGGAAACGGATAAATTGTTCATCCTACCATCATTTGCACACATATATTTATCGGATACATAATGCACCGAGTCCACATTGCTGCTGCAACAGTTCATTTTTAGTCCAAGTTTATCCGCAGACCGCCTCTTCTGTTCTGAGTACTCCGGACACTATTTGTGTGATCAGAATGTTTTATACTCAGGTGCACTTGGGCGAAATAAAATTTCAACATGCTGTTAAGCGTTAAGAGTCATTCTTTTGATAGAAAAGATGAACTTTCCTTTTTCTTTCTCTTTTGAAAGAAAAGATGAACTTTGCATTTTGCATTGTTCATGAAAGAGTCGTGGTTCCGTAACCCTGTCGATTCCTGCAAACTTTTTTTGAAGTATGAATAAAGCTGTGCTGCATCATTGACATCTGCACCTTCAGAAAGTAGAACAGTGACAAACTAGAGCATCATATCAACACACCGCAGCATATAGATCGAGCGCCGGGGCCCTTTTATAATTTTTCTCGGCGTAGTTTTTCTCTCTCCTCCTAGAGAATTTATAATCTGATTTCTTTTATATCATCCAGTCATTTAATGCAGATTCAGAACTCTAGATCTGCGACCATCCATTCCTCGGTAATTTACTGCAGCGAGTTCTGCCCCGCCGTCACGTGTTCATCATGTGCTCAACCCGACTGTTCATCTGCATTAGTACAGCTAAAACTATATTATAATTAAACACGGTCTAACCTTGATTCAAACTTCTTTTAAAAAAATTGGAGGAAATATTTTAACAATTTAAAAATTTATGAGAAGAGAGTCAAACAGAAGAACAATATGTTAGTGTTTGATTATATCATTAACAAATTCTGTGATTCCACTGGTGCTGCCTCCAGTTGTGCTGACAGAAAATAAACAAGGGCATTAATTAACAAGCCATCTCATTTGGGCTACTCAAGTGATCAACATACAAAATGTACACTAATTAACCCTCATCATTTTGCCGAATAATAACTCTATTATTCGTATCACATACTATTTCGACGTACTCCCTCACTCCAAATATCAAAACCCCATTACGAAACAAGAACTAAAACAAAAAAAATACTACAAAAAAAAAATCAGAAACCAATACCAAGTGCTGAAACGGATCATACATCCATCTGCACAGGAAGCACCGTTGACCTCGAGCTCCGGCCGAACGAGAAGAACGACCGGAGAAGCCTTCCACTTGCGCCGCCGCCGCCGTCGTGACTGCTTCCCTCGCCGCTCCTTTCGTTGACGTCCAGCTGAAGCCCATGCTGTCTGTTCCGCAGCATCTCCTGAAGTGAAAGATACAGCTGCCTGTCATTGGACGAGTCCATGGAGAAGGACCTCCTGATGGGCTGAACCACGAACTGGTCGTCCTTGGCTGCTCTCAAGCCAATGCACTCGTCTCCCATGCTCTTCTTGTTCTTCTTGTGCGCGGGGCTGATGGGAGCACCCGCAGCCCTCGAACTCTGTCCTCCTGGTTCGTCCTTCACCTCTATGACGACGCTGCCGTCGTTCTCTCGGCGCGGAGCCAACACCACGATGCGATCGGAGAGCTGAGGCATCGGGCCGGTGATCACGGACCTGCACAGCGGGCAGTTGGCGTTGAACTGGAGCCAAGTGTCGATGCAGTCAATGTGGAACGCGTGGCAGCAGCCTGGGAGGAGCTTGAGGCTCTCCCCTTCTTGGAACTCGCTCAGGCACACGGCGCACTCGCGCGAGGACCCAGCTGCGGCCACGGCCTCCTCTTCGCCGTCAGCATCTGCCGAGAATCTGACTACGGGAAGCGCGCGGATGGCCGCCGGCTCGAGGCCGCGGAACTCGGCCGTTGCGATGTGGACTATGGGAGGAATGTAGACGAGACCGCCGCGGCCGCGGCGGGAGTTGATAGTCGCGGAGAGGACGCGGCGTAGGAGGTCGGGGCTGCGCCACTGGACGCGGCAGTTGATAACGAAGACGTAGTAGCTGACGAGGAGCACGGCGGTGGTGAGGATGCCCAGTATGGTGATGGCCAGGATGGGGAAGCTGGTGAGGGAGGCGGAAGAGGGTGCCGAGGAGCGGCTTGGATCCATTGCTTGGAGCAGTCGATCGAAGAAGATGACGAAGCAGAGAGGAGAAGAAGAAGCAGAAGGTTAGTTCCAGAGTTTGGACTGGTAGGAAGATGAAAATATCAGAATTTGGTCAGGGATCATATAATGTTAGAAAGAAAGGATGGAATGCATTTGGAGCATTGCATTGTATTGGCTGGAAAGAGGCTTTGGACCTGAGCAAATCAGGGAGCTGATGAGGGGATAGGAAAAAAAAAGGTGGCTCTTTAAATGTCATGGGCTCATGCACGAGAGCGCAGTGCTGGAGAAGCCAAAACAGAGAGTGAGAGAGAGAGAGAGAGAGAGAGAGAGAGAGAGAGAGAGAGAGAGAGAGAGAGAGAGAGAGAGAGAGAGAGAGAGAGAGAGAGAGAGAGAGGGAGAGGGGTAGGTGCTTGGGTGGCAAGGAAGTGAAGGCTCAAGAAACATTGAGGAATGGAGAGGTATGATGGGGTCAGGGACACAAGAGGCAACGTGGGTCAGGTTTTGTTGTGGAAGTGATGCATATATACTATGTGCATCATGATGAGAAGGGAAACAACCAGGTTCATGTTCATGTGTGTATATGTAAGGAATTTTAAATTATTCAAATGAATAACAAAAAAAGTTTGTTTATCCTAACATCAAGTCCAAAAATTATATATAGTTGTGCATTGAGATGAATAGGATCGATTATGCTTTATATATGTCCAGTGGCAAAAAACTTATCACAATTGACCGAATGCTAAATACCAAGAATATAGCACTTCGCCTACTGTAGTCCAGTCCAAGCTCGGTAGGATTCTTTTCATATCATCGTGTATATCGTCTTTATTAATTTGTTCTCTGTGCATGTTAGCTTTTTAGTTTGTGCAAGTAAGACATGCAGGTCAACATATCCAGAAACTATTAAGACTTTGCGTAATATGTACTTTTATTATTATATAATTAATAATGCCAGAATTTGTTTATAAATTTAAAAGTTCGGATACCAATAATGGGAATCCAATCTAATTTTTCTTGGGTGCCAAAATTTTATGAGATTTTTCTTCTTTTTTTTGTCTGCTTATTCTGGTGAGTGACCATGTGACCGGGCCCTGTAGTCGGCTATATATGACGTAAAATGGAACACAGACATTGTAGTAATTCCCTTGTGATGTTAACGTATAAAGAAATCGGCTAAGAATGAAAATATCAAGGCTTCTTATTTAAGAACATGAGTGGAGAGATTAACTAAAAACGGCTTTGCCATCCCATGTGATTAATCTAATTGAAGAGAAATCTCGAATTGCTTTTCGGCCGCTCCAACTCTTGATTGAAGTGCATTGGGGTAATATTGTCACAATGGAATCATTATTATCAATCTTAACATTTTAACTTATTTTCATAAAATCAATTAGATCCACCATGTCGCCCATCTAATTTTTTACCATTATTGAGGGATATTAGAGAATAGCTTGGGTTGTTTTGGTTAGAAAGTTTAAGAATGAGCTAATTAAAATTCCGATGACATGTACATCCAATCCCCCCTTCACCTTATAATCTTTACAAATAAATACTCAAACTAAGCTGTGAGAGATCATTAGCATCTAAGTTTGTTTCTTTTCTTAATTAAGCTCGACATAATTAATGAACCCATGTTGATCCACCATCAATAAATTAATTTCCACGCACGTCTCGTCCTCGCCGTCGTGCACGACCTCGCATGGCGTTGCCACTTCGATCGGTTGTGTGGCGATTGGAAGTGTGCACGATCGTGTCCCAACTGCGCGCCCATGTGCAATTCAAGTTGATGTGCATGGACACTCTTCATTTCGGTCGTTTAATCATGCACGAGTCCCCCTGTACGTACTGGAACATACAGCTGGTGTTAATTTGTGTGGTTAATTACATGCACGGTACTACTTAATTGTTAACATGAGGATGCAGCAACTTAATTCAATGCTAATTAATGTCCCCAGCTCCTCGTGTCTAGAGAGCTTAATTAAGTTTATTACAGCAAAGAAATAATACTCATGCACATACTGCGATTAGCAGAGAATAATCTTGCCTGCACATGTACTAAACTTTCCCTCTATTACTCTATATATAACTAGTACTAGTTCCACGGCATGCTCGACTTGGGCCACTTGGCCATTGTCATGCAAATGTAATTGGGAGAAGTGAACATAATGTTTTGCTTCTTTTGAGTTCTGATCCTGCATTTTTTTTTAAAAGCGAATTGTTATATTTTTTGGTTCCATCTATCTATGTATATATTTGTATCGTAAGTCTATTGATTTGTGATCTCTCGGGGATATACTAGTCCGAATAGTTTTTCCAATGATATATATATATATATATATATATATATAGTATAAGATAATAATTAAGTTAATTGCATAAAGAACCAACTATTAAAAACAAAAGAACAATAAAATCATCGTTGTCGATGTGATCAGGTTCCAAGTAATTAATCATTGGTCCATTAGAAATCTTCAATTGACCATATATATAGGATTCCAAAATCCTTGCATTGGCCATTTCCATGTCTACATCTGGTGCTTGTAGACAGATTTATTTATTTTATGGGATCCTTGTACAATAAATAATGGAGGATAATTATTATTATATACACTGGAGGAAAGAAAAAAAGAGAAAGAGATACACTGGGATCAGCTGCATGGTCGCTCCGCAGTCGTCCGATGCGTGTAGCAGCAGAAGGCGCACATGAGAGGGATCACATGTGCCTTTGACCGTCTTGCGACTCCCCCCTTGATATGGATCCTTTTGCCATGCTGCAATGCATCTTCTTCGGATCCCATTACCTGCCCAAAGTGATCGATGTGGTCTTGCCTTCAACAGTGGTTGCATAATTACTGTCGGATCACCTCAAATTTGCCCACTCTATTTTCGTGCCGGGTACATCACACCTTTACTTGT
Source organism: Pontederia crassipes (assembly GCA_030549335.1). Lineage (NCBI taxonomy): Eukaryota > Viridiplantae > Streptophyta > Magnoliopsida > Commelinales > Pontederiaceae > Pontederia > Pontederia crassipes. The sequence goes on along the minus strand of CM060194.1, from coordinate 74,371,337 downwards.
TAAATCCATCATTATATAAATAAAAAGTCAAAACGAATTTGATCGGCACGATGTAAAATTATGTTTTAGAATAGACAAAATCAATAACTCCATATTTAATTTTCAAAAGTCTTAGTTTAGTCAGATTTTGTTGTTTCAGCGGAATGATACTATTGGGATGGATGAAAAAAAAAACTACATTTAATATTTCGACGTGGGCACTTTTGGCTGTGTTTGACAGAGAACAAAAGGAAAGAACTTATGTTCTTCCAAACAGAAAGTAATATTCAGAATTAATGGAAATTTGTAAGTCATGTCAGGTGGCAAATTCATATTCTTTACACAATGGATTAAACACTTCATCTGAACAAAAAAAAAAGGTCAATAGTTGAATTAACATATTAGTTCAAAGTATTTTTTTAATATAATAAAATATAATAATAATGAGCTAAAAAGTTGATATAATATAAAATAATTTGATATGATAGATTAATTTTAATGAATACTTAATAAAAATTAATATTATAAATATATAATTAATAAAAAATAGTCATATTATTTTTTTATAAAAACTATTGTAAAAATATTATTTAAATATAATAAAATTAAAATTTAATTAATTATATTTAACAAATTATTATAAATTGAATATAAAATTATACTAATTAATAAATAATATTATATCAATCCTTTTATAATAAAATATTTTATATTCAATAAATAAATAGATTTGTGAGAGAGAGAAAAAAAAGAGAAAAAAAAAAGAAAGGCAGAGTTGAATAAGAAGAAAACTATCACGTAAAAAAGTTGGAAAAAAAAATGGAGGACAGAAATTAAGGTCACTTGACTCGTTATTTTCACATCCTAATTTTGACATGATTCTATTAAACATTAAAAAATATTAATTTCAATAAGCACCAAATCTTCTCTTTACTAAAAATATATAAATAATATTGCATCATCTTAAAAATAAAACAGCCTAAAATTTACTATTTAGTGTATTCGAATATGTAAAGAGGCGATGAATACTGTAGAGGAGGTCCCCTACTAGCTGCTTTTTGAGAGAGTGCCCTCTCCCCACAACCCCAATGGTCACACGTCACCCCATTAATTTCTTATTCGACTTTATTGCTTATAAATATCATTTTTTTTCGTTTTTTCTTTGATTTTTGGCTGACATAATATTGTTTATATTACTTTTAGTAACATGAAAGAAAGAGGAAAAATATTCAAGTGAATAAAAGTATGCGATAGCAAGCAACATGGATTATGAACAAAAATGAAACAAATGGAAACACTTCTATATATGTTCAAACAAACGTTAAGAGGAAAATTGAACAGGTAAAGTTTAGGAATTATTAGTGTAATTTATCATTTATATATCTATAAATACACCAAATTGCAGTAGCCAGTAGTTAAAAAAACTATTTTTTAATATTAACAATAGGGTTAAAGAGTCGGCGCTTGCAAAGAAAAGAAATTTCTAGTAATAATTTGTGCTGAAATAAATATTAAGCGGAGGTAAAACTAGACAAAATGTTTGATAACATTTAGTTTAGTTTTTACTTACCAATGACAACCAACTTTGTATTAAAAAAAACAGTGCAAGACAACTCGTGAAAATGACACTAAAGTTCTTTTTAATAAATCAAAAAAGCTAAATTGGTTTGTGAGTCATTTTTTTTTAAATGACACTAAGAAGTAAGAACGCATTCATTCTTTAGGAAATGTGGTAATTCGTTAGAAAAATTCAGAATTTTAATGTTTATGTTGCAATTATTCATGTCCGGCATTATTAGTTTTTTTATTAACCATTAGCTGAAGTCCTTGAGCTGAATGCATATATTATTTGATTTCTAACTCTGATTCTATCTCATATGAAATGTTAGTAATGCATCTTATCATAAAGCTTAGACTTATTTTTAAAAGAAAACAACTTTAGATGCTATTAATTATCACATGGTTACGTTAACCAATGTTATTCGAATGCTTAGGGTCGGGTCAACCCGATGAACCCGAAAATCCGAGGTCGGATCGGATCGGTGGTCGGATCGGATCCGACCCGATCATGACCCGACCTAGGGTTGGGTCGAGTTCGAGTTGGAGAATTTCAATTCGACTTGACCACCCGACCCAATCCGATGACCCTGAGATTTTTCTTTTAAAAAAATAAATATTTTTTATTAATTTAAGAGTGTTATATCATTAAAAATTGAAAAAAATATAAAATAAACTATTTTAAATGTAGAAAATATAAAGATATTAAACCAATATATTTTGGTATTTAAAATATTTTATTTAATATTAAAATGAAGTAATAAATGTTTTTATATTAAAAAAAGAATAATGATGTTCGAGTAATCCGACCACCCGACCCTACCCAATTCGACCCTGCCCGGGTCGAGTCATAGAAAAAAAAGGAAAACAAGACCCGACCCGGCCAAATTTGGTCGGGTAGGGTCGGATTTGTTGACGTGTTGGGTCAAATTCGACCCGTGAACACCCTTAAGTATGCTCAACTTTTGTAGAATAAAAGTTGGAGTTACTGCATTCGTATAATTAATTTTGAACTTAATTGAAAAAAGAGAAAACTTCTACTTGAAGAGCTTCGGGCCCAAATATATTCTACATGTCCAATGTCCAGACCGATTTGTACAATTATTTATGTATGTCACAGAGAGGAACTGGGTCATGAGTTTCCATCCTAATTAAAGGCCCAGATAAGTTGGGATCCTCCATTCTTAATTTGATACTTTTAATCCTTCCCTACTTTATTCAATTTTTTTATATCTTTCTTAACCTTTTATATAGGATAATATAGCTGTCCTACCAACTTAAGTTGGTAAGGAAGTCCTCCCAAATGGATCAACCATCCGATGGAAGATCTAAGGTGGGGCAAGACACACAGTTCAATGGTCTTCGGTTCACTGAGATGTGCATGGTTCAACATTCGCAAGCAAAATCTCCCCTAGTTCTCACCCGCGAGCAAAATCTGCCCTATCTCGTCGAAATCCGCCCTAGCTCCCCTGTGAAGATTGCCTATCGATCGGTCTCTGGCACCCTGACGCGCTCATCCTTGTCGCTGATCTATATCTTGAGGTCGTCTCTCTACTTGTCGTAAGGCCGAAATTTGGTCTCCTTGTCTTTGGCACCCCGACGCAGTTGTCGAGGTTCTAAATTGCTTATCGAGGTTCCCTATTTATTGGAGTGGAGTGAATTATATCGTATTTACTAATTTTCATGAATTCTTGATGCCACTGGTTGTGATATCGATTCATTTGAATATTATAGTTAGCTCTCAATTTTTTTATATTTTAAATTGTGTGACGAACAACTATGTCTAGCTCTCACTTATTAGCTTTTATGTTTAATCCCATTTCAATTGAATTTGAATTAAGTGTGATATTAGTCTTATGATCTCGTCAATAGTAATGACTTCATATTTTTTTTGTCAACTTTAATTTCCTCATATTCTTGTTCCTCTTAGTTAAAGGTTAATTTATGGAGATGGAGCTAGAGATTACGATGGATTAGTGAGAGTTTCAATGTTGAAGATATCGTAGAAGAAAAAAATGATGTCATGCAAGTAGATTATGTTAAATCTTATGAAGTACTTTAGTCACATGTGAGGATGATTTTTGACAATGATGACGAAACATACAAGTATTATAACATGTACGTCAAATTAATGAATTTTTCTATTGGAAAGCAAGGTTATCAATCGAACTTTCGTGTGTTAAGAGGGACATAAAAGAGTGAAGCAAAGTACTAAGAAAAAGAGGCGGATTTAGGGGGCTTTCTTTGTCTATCTTCATCGGACCAATCTTGTCTAGGGTTCGCCACGTCAGTTTCGTCTATCCTTGTTGGACCAACCTCATCTAGGATTCCTTAGGGCAAAGCGTGTCCTCCCGAAAAGAAGGAAGAAAACACAACCAACATCAAGAATAGTTTCGGCACGACAATACACTCATAGAGGAAAAGGGGGCGAATCTAGGGCATACCACACAGAATAGCAGAGATGAGTTGAGGATCATTGTCATCACTGATTTGCCATTGAGGATCAGCCGATTCTACGTCGTTGGGGTTCGCTAGGGCAGTGAACTTTTTCTTCGTGTTGTCAATCCTTTGTGGGCGAGATAATGCACTATCACTGGGGATGCTCGTGAATGTTGAATCGGCGTCCATTGAACCATGCTCATCTCAGTGAACGGCAACCATTAAACTGCGTCTCTTGCCCCACCCTAGATCTTCCATCGAATGACAATCTGTTTGGGAGGACTTTGACAACCATATTATCCTTTTATATATGACCTTTCATTGAATTTCTTTCTTTTTAAAACTCAATCCCTTCCTCCCCCTCACCCTCCCCCTTTTTCTCTCTCAATAATTATCAAAAGTAGGAAAATAGTAGTGAACTTACTGTTCATGATCGAATGTAGAAAAGGAAATTATAGTTTAGGATTATGGAGATATAACCCGAAAGCATAATAATCTGATAGGAAATTATAGTTTAGGATTATAGAGAAATAATCCGAAAGCATAATAATCAGATAGGATTGTCTTGTTGGAGCTTTAAAGATGTGCGCTTCTGAGCATTTAACAGAAGATGAAGTGCGAACAAGGCTGTCTTATTCATCGCCTGTTATAATAATTTTGGAATAATTTGTCGGAATATTAAGAATATAAAATCATTGATCTTTTTTTATGACTTAAGATTTTAAAAATAAATTAATTAGCACATTAAATTTTAATATTTAAATATTATTAAGTTCTTATTAAAAAATATTTTATTCTCTTAATTATTGTCTTCGTAATAAGGCTGGATTAAATTAAATTTGTCACCAATGTACGTGAGGACGAATGTTAATAATATAAAATTATTGATATTATTTTTTTCTAATGATTTAGTTTTTAGGAAGATTGATTAGCAAATCAAATTTCAAACAATCTATGTTTCTCTCTCTCTTTCCTTGGTACGACAATAGGAAAACATGAATTATATATGTAATAATAATAAGGTTATACCCATTTTGAGTGTCTGATTATAGGATGCATTTGAGGTTGTCTCTAAACAGTTGCTTCTGTCCATGGGCTTTCGTTCATGGGCTTACTTTGGATGGTTTGAAACAAAGAAAAATAGCTGAACACTTCACCCCAAAAAAATTCTACATCGCTCATGTTTCAATATGGAGACTTAATCAGAGCCTTCCGTCAACTACTGGATCACGAACAACAAATATTTCGTATATAAATCGAGAAGGAATAAGATGGACGTGTAGGTTGCTTGGTTACACAATCTTACGTCAGCTAATGATTTACCATCGTCCAAGGTTTTTGGGGACTCGATTTTTTTATGCACCCTCCTATTATACTTACAGCATCTCCTCATAATTAGTTGTCTAATTCATATTATGAGGGACACATATTTATTTTTAGTTGCACGATACAAAAATCAAAATTGATCGAAAATCAATCAATTATGAGTCCAAAAATTTATCGAATCTGAAAAATAAATAAATATTATGAGTCCAAGTAAAATTTAGAGTATTTTTTTAATAAATCAAAATCAAATTGTTAAAACAAGAACCCGCTTAAAGAATTCATTAAGGTCCGAGGTCCTGTTATTTATTTATACATATTGTAGTTACGTTATGATTTTTTTTATTATGATATAATACTCTGGCATAATTTAATATTAATTATGATATTTAATAAAATATATTTCAAAATATAGTGATAAGGTCTTTACTCATAATACAAAATGAATTTATATTAATTTTTATTTAATTATCTAATTTTAAATCTGTTAAAGTATGGATATGAAAATCACTAGAAAAAATAAGCCAAAAAAGGTGATTTTTTTTATGTTTCTAAATGATTTTATGTAATTTTTATTTTTTTTTAAATCGATCCTATCTTAATCACATTCACTGGCTCTTAGAATGTACTTTTTTTGTTTTACTTTAATGAATTGTTTAAGATGAAACATTAGTTTAAATATTTGATAAATAAACTTTTAAAAGTAGCATTGAGAATTTTGAGCACAGAATTTATAAACAGTACTTGGAGTACCTTATAACATATATTGTTTTTTAATAGGTTACTTTTATATTTTACTTACAAAATGATTAAATTTTTATTTTAAATCAATCAACATTTTATATCAAAATAATATTTTAAAAATATTGCTATAAAAATAAAATATTATAAAATAATTATTATGAATATGATGTTTAGAAGAATATGTGTAAATTATATTTTTATGTTTATGTTTGTTATTTTTGAAGTATATATTCGTCCAACTATTATAGTTATCAAGCAATTTTTATCATAAGAAATAAATTGTGATCCTCTATTTATTAATATCTAAGTGTTGTTCTTTAATCGAATCGTTATTCTCCAATTGAATGTTAACTTTGCAAGTCTAAAAGCATAAAAGGAAGTGACGCACTTATTAAAGCACACTAGAAATCACTCCTGAACTTAGTTATAATTCATAATATATTAAAAATCTTGATTTAGTGATGTATTTTCGAAATTTAAATGAAATATTTCACTTAGCTGAAACAATCTGACAATCTGTCATCATCCAGAAACATATTTCTCTCTCTCTCTCTTTTGTATCTGGACTCCATTTCAGGGCCGACACAAATTCTCATCCTGGCCCATGAAGTCAATTGACAGGTACATACAACAGGGAATATGGTTGTGATATAATTTTCATGCACAGTCTCTCTTTTGGAAAGGAGATTTTGTCTCCAGATCAAATTTCTTCTTCCTCCATAAAAAAAATAAAGGTTAACATAAATGAAACTGTAAAATGTAACCATTACAGTAGTGTTTGTAGAAGGAGTAGTCTTGATTGGCATCGGGCATTTCAAATAAGTAGTGTTTAATATTTCATATAAAATTATTGAAAATCTATTTCTTGACGTTTAGCGATTAGAGGTTAGCATTTTATATTTTTTTAAAAATTTTATCCTTATTCAAATGTATTATTTATTTCTAACTTATCATATTATTTTCTCATTTTTATTTTATAATCATTTAACTATATTTCTTTTTGTATTAATGCTCAATTAATTACAAATTGTTTATATATTAATAGTGAATAAAAATAATTTCTCAATTAATATTTTTATATCATTTGTGCACTATATAAAATTTATTGTAAATATAAATTTCTATATATTTTAACACAAAAATTAGATGTGAAATTTTATTTTATTTAAACGAGATATAAATAATTTATCTATTATATTATAATAGAATTTGTATAGTGCTTGAATTGAATAATTTGTCATGTGTCTAATTATGTCATTTTATATTTATTAGCTAATTCTACCACTAAGTTATCAAACACCTAATTTTTACAATCTCTAACCGTTAATCATCATTCTCTACTTGCTATTCGCTACTTAAATCGCTATCTACTATTAAACCATTATCCGCTTAACAGAGCCTACAAGAAACGTGTCGAAATGCCAAAAAAAACATTGGCATAATATATAGTTGTAAACATCCCTATGTTCGTAAACTAGGAATTGCATTCAATTTTATTAATATTTATTCTTTCTAATTCAATTAACCAAGGGCAATGAAAGATCTTCTTAATTAACTAATAATAATGTGATTTTTAAAGCCCTCTTTAGTTTACAAACAAAAAGACTCATATTAAATATTGGGAGTAGGGTTGCATAAGATAAAATGTTGGTCCAGCCTCCTCAATCTCCTCCGCTCCTCATCCAATGGAACGAGGTACATAGATCTGGATGCTCGTGGCGTATTTTCTTGCTACCTAGGTATGAAACGACTGTAGTCGCCAGCCATGCTTCACCTCACTACCCTTCGCCCTTCTCCATTGGAATGAGGTAGATCTGCACGTCCTTCTTCGATGGAATGAGGCAGATCGTGACTTCTTCTACCCGACGCGATGATAACTACGGAATGAACGCAAATAGATCAGCTAATTCAGTGCACAAATCGAAGGCCCGACGAAGAACCCGTAGATTATTTCGACGATCTAAGGTTTTCACATCACGATTGGATGATCCTATTGTCCCTCTCTTCTCTATGGTAGTCCTCTTCCCCTCACCTCTTCTTTTCATTTTGTATGCCTATGTACTTCGTACCTAACTCCATCTCTAATTCGCAGCAGTGATTAGCGAACCTCCCGCGGTGAAGGACGAAGGACCTGCAATCCAACTCCGATCTCGTCTCCACCTCTGTTCCTATATTCATTGTATGCCCTTCTCTTTTTCTAGGGTTTTATCATATTTCTGCAAAAAATCATAGGCTCTGTAATGGTAAAAATTCCTCGGAGAAAAGTTACTAATTGAACCATGTATCATCAAATTATACATTATTAATTTGTTGTATGCTTTCTGCACAAAACATGAACCTATGGTTTGACACAATATTTGCACTTTTATTTGTATCAATTGTTGCTAATGGTGATTTTTATTTGATAATAATTATACTTATCCCACATATAGAGTTTGTGGATATACAAGAGGACACCCAAATGTTATCGCCAACATGTAGCAGTAGTACGAACATCCTGGACTGAACAGAATCCTAGTCGTAGATTTTATAGTTGTTCATTTTTTATGTGAGTTTTAACTTTTCAGTTTTGCTATTGCATTATAACTAAAAACTTGTGTATCTAAATTATGTTTTATTATACAACAAGAGTGAGCACATAAAAATTTTTCAAGTAGATGAATCCATTTTTTGGGTCACGACCTACTCAAGTGATTAATGGCTTATTACGCAAGGTTGATAGGTTGGAAGCTTTAAATGATATCCAAGATGAAATTATGATTAATAGGGGCAGAATTGAAGATTAAATAATCATTAATATGAATGGTATCAATGTATAGTTGGAGTTCTAGTCATGTGGTTCATGTTTATCTAAGTACTTGGAGTATATGGAATATGTTTACGTTTATTGTAGTAGTTGTTGTACCATTGAATTTTGAGTTCATGATTTTGTAAGCTTTAAACTCAAGTTTGTAATCTTTAAGTTCATGTTTATGTAGCAATTCTTTTCCTTTATGTACGTAGCTTATGTTATCATGTATATATATGTTTATGAGATGAGAGATGCTACTCTTTTGGCATTTTTTATGCACGACAAATTCAATTTTGATTAGATGATAGATTGGTTCTTTTTTCGATTGTTCCGGCAATTTCAATTTCAATGCACAAGTTGTTGATCATGAAGCTCCTATTCCATAGGCTCACTTGGAATTGCGACTGCGACTTCAAGACGGACCTCAAGTTCCAGAGCGACTGCGACATGGCACTCCAAGAGGCTACAGAGGCACATCTCGTCAAGCTCTTTAAGGACATCAATATACAACAATAATGCAATCAAATTCTGAAACCTTCTCCAAGTGACGATCCATTACAAATCAGACTTAACAACTTAAAATGTTGGATACGAGTGTTAATGTAAGGGAAAATAACTTTAATATACAAAGTTGTATCAAATGTTTATATCAACCCAGGCACTTAGAAAATAGATATTTCTAAGTAGAACAAGTATGTATCCGGATTACATGTAAAGCTCATGCAGCAATGACATGGCAATGAAGTTACAAAACACAAAACACAAATTAGGTAGTTCTTGCATATGCATATTCAGTTCATACAAAAAGGCTCAATAAAATTAGTTCATACACCACATGACAAGTTCTAATGCTTACAACCACATAACACTTCCTAAAGTGCCAAAACCTACCGGAAGTCCTCATGAACCTATAAAAATTTCAAAATGATTTTCATTAGTGAATATGGAATAAATAAAAAACTAACATTAGAATGTGTTGCAAACAATTATATATCTTCCTGTCTCCCTTGACTTTGACAATCATGTTTATAATATGAGGCACACATGTTAAAAGTAGACATCAATGCAATGGAATATGAAACATTTAGACTAATATATTACCTTACATAATGGATATGTTCTTTTATCATATTCATTTTCTTGCATGTTCCACATCTTCTTTTCTTAGTTTTTCGAGACAGAGAAATTTTAACTCATGATTTAATCCTGTCAATTTTTTTTGTCACCCTTGGATTTAACACGAAGTGGGTCGCGTATGACAAATTGAGATTCTTGTAAATTGACACAACTTGATTGGATTCCAACATATTCACTAATACTTGAATGAACCTCACTTGTGTATGCTTCATTTACTTCTACAACATTTGCAACATCGAATGCACTGAACTTTTTTATCACATCATCGATAATTGGAGCACCGAACTATAAATGTTTAGGGAATTTCAAACCCATCTCTTCTATTTTCATAAGTTCCTTTGTCAACGTAATTTTTTAATAGGACTTATGAAGTCATTGCAAGAGGATGACACATCAACAATTGCATGTGGATTTGTGTGTCTTGCATTTATGGTCCAATGATAAAGTACATATCCCTCGAGGTCATATCTATGTCATTCAATATTCAATCGATGCAAAATAATATATAATTTATGTATAACGAAGAAGAGTTCAGGGGTCCATGTCGCGGAAAACCGACGCCATGGGGATCCCCCTACGTACTGAGTTATCTCATTGGGCTTTGCCCCTGTATTTGGATCCATACAGGTGATGGTGATGGCGATGGTGAGATGGTTGGTGACTCCTCTGACGGGTGACATGCACATGGATATAGGGTCCATTACTGTATAGACGTGGGCCATAACCCACAAGTTATTAGATATGGTATAATAGCTTCCGCATATTGTAATAGAATGTTATAAATTAGTCTTCCGCTTATGTAAGTCAGTTCGTTGACTGGTCAAAATCAAGGTATAGAATTGAGTGACGTTGTCGAGATAGCCTTCTGGGCAGGCAAAAGAAAAAAAAATCTCGGGGCGTTACAAAAGTATAGAGCCCACTCCTTTTTTGTGGAGAACACATAAAATGTGACAACAAAATAATCTTTCTTGTTCATTTTTTTTGCAAGAATAAGATATACAAATTTCTTGAAATTAACTAAGATATACAATTTCCTACCTTCATCAATACCTTTAATAATATGATTTTTTCAGCATCTTTATCTTGTGGGCATACAAGATTCGGTTTTTTCAACATCTTTGTATATCTTGTGGACATACAAGATCGAAGATTGTGTGTACTCCTCTTAGAACTTACAGAAAATGGCATGTATAAATATCACGAGCATGTATCTCTAATGGGTGTTTCAAAATGCATGCAGGTGATGAGTTCACGATTTTGAAGTCCTCTTTCTATTCAAGACATCGATGAGTTTGGACAACTCCATCATATTGGGTTACAAAATCTGAAAGCGACGTGTACGCTGCTATAATGACACCCATTGATCATGCTTATTGTACATGATCTCTAACCAATGTCTATCAGAAATATGAAACTATCAAAGAAATTCATTCCTATTCGAATTTATTTGCATTGGATGAACCATATAATCACTTGTTGTAATCTTCTTTAAATGTATCTAGTATATACAAATCTTGTAAATGAGTCATTGTATTTTTAACAATTTGTCATTCTTAAAAACTCTTACGTATAGAGTTACCCATGACAATATCTTGATCTATAATAATACAAATCGAATGCTTTTCATACATGCACTCATACCATCTTTCGAATAGACATACGAATGTCTTCTCGTATGCAAGTAAAGCACAATCAAATAAACATGACCTTTTGTGATGATTCACTCTAGTGATAGGGGCAAAAAACATTTTTAAGTTATTTGTCATGTATGTTGTATCAAATATAACAACATCTTCAAATGTTAAATAATTGTCTTGTGACCTTCCATCAACCAAAAAAAAATTTAACACAGTGCCATCTTCATCTAACTCCCATCTATGAAAGAAGTTTAAGTCAACACTTATCTTGCTTTGAAAAACATATATGAGACTTAGGCATTCTTCATTAAATTTTCATTTTCTTCTTGCCCTTAATTGATCAATACATTCTCGATCTGTTATGAGTGGTTCATCAAACATGTTAAGTGCTCGGGCTATTTTTAATGGATCCATGCCGAATTCATGTAAATTGACAATAGCTTCTTTCGAAGTGGCCATGAATTCTTTTTGAGCGTAAAAGCTTCACCTTCGATGGAGTTGTCAAAGGATGACTATGTTCTTCCATAAATTTTTTAATTTCTTACTTTCCATCCTTTCGTAAACTAACATATAAATGAGCAAAGCAGTCGTCCCTAACTTCTCTTGTTTTGTTTAAATTCTTTTTCAATACATTGCTTCACTGAACATACAAAAGTTGATAACTTCACCTGTAACTTTTGACGTATGTAAAGCTTGTTTTATAATAGAAAAAATAATTAATTTAGCATACATATTGTAATACTTATATGCTTCGTCGTCGTCGTCGAATATCATTCTATCATATGGCTTGGGTATTTTATAAGGTTTCACATAATCATTCTGCATCACATCATTTTCTTCCCTTTGAACATCTTCTATGTTATTATTTTCCATAGCAATCTCTGGGTCCATCTCCATCCAATAATATTTAATTAGCAAGAATGAAAATATGATAGAAATAATATTAACAAGTGCGACAATAGACTAATAACTTTTGCAATACAAGCAACATAATATGTTTCATACAAATATTTTTCCATAATACATGCAACATAATCTGATTTGGCAATCTAATATGTTCCGTTAATTATTATATAGAAGCAACCTAATCTATTTTGGCAACATGAACTGATTTGAAGAATATAATCTGATTGGTTATATGCACTAAAATACATGCAACATAATCTGCTTTCAATATAATCTGATTTGAAGGGCAGGGCAGCATGAAGGGCTCGGGTAGCACCTAGATTAAACATAATATAAATTTGAAGGGCAGGGGTAACACCTAGATTCTTTCCGACGAAGCTCGGCGAGCGTTGGTGGGCGTCAGACGGGTTTGTTTCGATAGAGAAGGGGTTCCGTCTTCATTCTGACAAAGAAGACGAGGGCGCGATAGGCATCAGCCGTCCTTCTCCAGTTGCGACGCAACCTGTTATGTTTTGACGGAGAAGGGGTTTCGCTGAAGGAGAAGGGGTTCCGTCATGCAAAGGCGAAGAAGGGCGTCCAAATCTACGCAACGGACGTCAGACCCCTAGGTAGCAAGGCATAACGCAGAGGGCGTCCTGATCTACCTCGTTTCGATGGTGAAGGGTAGCAAAACGAAGCGCGGCTGGCGACGGCAGGGCGTTCAGATCTACAGGGAAGGGCAGTTTGCAAGAGGAATCCAGCTAGGGTGAGCTAGCGGGGCGAAACGCGTTAGGGCAGAAGACACAAGTTTCATACCAAGCTAGGGAAGAAATATAAGAAATCGTGTGTCCATCTTGATCATACTGGCCTGGAAGGGAAGAATAAACTGGCGCACGATTGAACCGCGTCTAACTCATGATGAACCGCACGTTTTTTCCTCATCCGACGGATGAGGAGAGGAGGAGGACAGCCCTGAGGAGGCTGGACCAACATTTTATCTAGTTTCATATCTCACATGAAATGTTAAATGTTTAGGGAGGAGTGGTTGGAGTAAAATGTTGCAACATCAAGAGCTTGTTTATGTGTCTTTTTTCTTATACTTTGAGCTTTCCGTTGTATAAAAAATTAATGGGAGGGAGTAGTCTTACAAATACATTTTATATCAAGAAAAGGTAATTGATCTAAAATGTTTTCAAAAAATAAATATTTGTGTGAGCTATAATTTTATTCGCTCCTTATAATTTTATTTCTACATATTATAGTTTTTTTTTTTGTTTTTTTAAAGAAATAGTTATTTTCATAAACCTCCTCTAAACTATCGTGATTTTTCGTATTTAACCTCAACCTACGAACTTATTTTTATCCTTAAACTATCATGATTTTTCATTTTAGCCCTTCTGTTTACTTTTATTATGTTTTTCATTACTTTTATTTTTTTTATTTATAAAAAAACTAAATTACTCTCACTCCAGAAAAATATGAAATAACAAATATAAAAATCATTGAAAGGATTAAAGTGGTAAATAAAAAATTTGTCATTTTTTAAAAAGACTAAATTACTCTCCCCATTTTTTTTCTTTTTCCTTTTTTATATTTATTATTTGATGTGTTATGGAGAGAGAAATAATTTAGTCTTTTCATAAATGAAAAAAATTAAAAGTAACGGAAAATGCAACAGGAGTAGACGAAAAGACTAAAGTGAAAAAATCGTGATAGTTTAGGGATAAAAAAATAAATTTATAATTTGAAGTTAGATGTGAAAAATCATAAAGGTTTATGAGAGGTTTACTAAAATAATCCTTAAATAAATAATGTCAATAGATAAGAAGTTTGATTTCTTTCACATATTTTAAGTATTCAGAAGTATAGTTCTAAACAGAATTAGAGACGCATGCTTTTTCCTTTTATTCTGTTAAATAATATATATCATATATACATGAAAAAAATAAAAACATTATATCTTATCTTAGTTGACATCTTGTCAGGTATATTTATATTGTGTTTATTATTTACTATTTTTTTCGATTGATTCATAATTCATAAACAAGGCTTTTCTGGGTTTCGGAAAAGAGTAAAAAAATAGAGGACGTCGAACTTGACGTCAGCACGACGGCAGCAGCCAGTAGTTGGCATAATGGCACGTCCTGATTGGCCCGCACGTTTCGGCCATTTATTCCAGAAAAAAAAACCCTGCCCGAGCTACCTTTCTGAAAGCCGTCGGTTTGACCAATCCACGTACCGCCAGCGAATCCAACATCCCCGAGCCATCTGGGATTTCCACGTGTCCAGAATCTTCGACCCTCTTTAAATCGCACGCACGAGCAGAATCCCCCTTTCCCTCCCAAAGTAAAATTAACTCCTCCATCTCCGTGTCCATGCTCAACCTCCTCCTGCATGCTGCTGACTAGTTCGGGAAACGGGAAGAGAACGGGGATGGGAGACAAGACGTCCTCTTCGTCCAGGGGGAAGGACGGTGACGAGGTCAAGTACCGGGGCGTGCGCAAGCGCCCATGGGGGAAGTACGCGGCGGAGATACGCGACTCCGCCCGGCACGGCGTCCGGGTGTGGCTGGGCACGTACGAGACGGCGGAGGAGGCGGCGCGGGCGTACGATCGCGCCGCATTCTCGATGCGCGGCGCTCAGGCGGTCCTGAACTTCCCCGACGAGGACTACTCAGCAGCCGCCGCAGGCGGCAGCGGCGGATCGTCGACGACGACGTCGCCGCGGGAGAGGGGGCGGCGGGAGGACGTGGTCGAGTTGGAGTATTTGGACGACAAGATACTGGAGGAGATGCTCGAGGCGACGTACTTGGAGAAGGATGACCGCCACAAGAACAAATAAGCGCCGTCGACCTTCGTTAAAAGTCTCATGGCTGCGTTTCAAATTTGCTAAGTATGCTAAAAGAAGCAGTTGTACGTGGCCACGTACTTGGCTATCTTCTGAGTGCATGCCCTTCTTTCTAATTAATGCAAGGATTAAAAAAAAAAGAGAAAAAAACAAAGAAGGACGCCTTCGTCTTGCATGCTGTGATCCATTTTAATGCCGATGTCACAGTAGATGACATGTTGGCATGAATATTTAGCAGGGAAAGGAGAAGACCGCCCGTGATCATAATGGATAAGGTTTCCAATCAAAATATTCCACAAACATACAAAGTTAAATTCGAAGCATTAGTATCTAAATTGATCCAGTTGGTAAACATTGCATGGAGTACGAATGGCATGCAAGTGACTGAGACCATAAATTCTACGTGAAGTGAGAAAAACAGAGGAGGGTGAATAATTTGTTATGTCTATAGAAAAGCAAATTGTTCTATAATTGTTATAATATTATGGCGCAGTTGGAGTGCAAATGGCGGTTTTCTTACCTATGCGTTGCACTCATCGTTCCC
The DNA here is from genome assembly GCA_030549335.1 of Pontederia crassipes. Classification (NCBI taxonomy): domain Eukaryota; kingdom Viridiplantae; phylum Streptophyta; class Magnoliopsida; order Commelinales; family Pontederiaceae; genus Pontederia; species Pontederia crassipes. The sequence goes on along the minus strand of CM060194.1, from coordinate 74,355,454 downwards.
ATTTCGTTTTCAGCCATTCTAGAGACGGAATGCAGAGAAAGTTAATTGCACACTGGAATGGAAATGATAAATTCAAAATGGAAATGGGATCTAGCTCGCCATATATTTATGGCCACACATCTTTTGCGATCGACTAGAACTGGGACTTCTCAATTTTCGCAAGTGTTTTTATGTTGCGGTAGATCGTTAGTGAACTCATGCAGTATAGTACTGATGACAACTCTCAAATTCATGACAGCCACAAACTCAACAGCTTGATAGATGAGGTGCCACGAAGCTGCTGCATATCCATCACAAAATTTCCACTGCCTTACTCTTCAAATAAGCCACAATTGATAAGTTATTAGCTTGTAATTAACTAATTGAATTTGAGATGAACAAACTTAAATTTCTTATAATCTGATACTGAGATCATCAATTTCAAGGGTTAATCTACTATCCAATTAAATTAACCAATTAATAATATTCTCTAGCTTTGAATTCTCACACCCATATAGTTTAAACACCATTTCTCTCATGTTTTATTCATGTCAGATAAAGGTTTAAAAAAATTCCCAATTCACTAGTTCAAGTTAGAATAAGTCTTTAGATTGCTTGCAAAAGTTAAATCCACCTAGAGACAAGAGAAAAGAAAAAAAGCTACAGCTGATTTCACGGACTGTAGGAGAGGGACCGGCGCAGCACCCTTGTCCTAGGCTGATTGGCCGCCTCCTGGCACTGAATTTAAATATAAAAAAATGCCCCTGGCATTAATTTTGCATGCTTCAATGACTTGGTCATATGCTCATGTGCCCATAGATTCATGCACTGACTGACCCTCAAAATATTAAATTAAAAGTGACATCGAAGTAGACAAATGGCATGCAGCGATCATAGAGTCACACAGACACATCATCGACCCCTCTTCTTCTTCATATTCCCTTTCTTTCTCTACTTTCTTTCCAGTTTACTCCATCTTAAATTTCTACTCATTTCTGATGGCTCCCAAATCAGTGGCCATTCTAGTTGCGTCCCAAAGCTGGAATATGGAAGTTTCTATTCCATGGCCATCCGATTACATCGTTGGTATTTTAATCTTCTACTACGAAGATATGTAGCTTTCGCTGGTTCAAAACAATGTTGACTCAATATAAATTACAAGAATTTGGTGCATTGCACGAGAGATCTGTCTCTCTCATGACACCCTCCTCTTTAGTTTTGCTATACAGTCACGGTCCCACGTGGCGGCACAGCATGAAATACTACTATATTCTCCAAATGCTTGGTTTATTCAGAGTCCGACACGTAGAAGGAAGGCATCTGTGACGTTTCTTTAATTTTGGAACTGGATTGAAAGAAAGACAGAATATTTTTTTCCCAAATAATTTGTTTGGCTGATTGCAAACCAAAACTTAGACAACCGGGTTGCCTTCAATCACGATCTCTATAATGATCACCAAGTGGAATTCCAATGGCACTGCCATGGGCGTCTGCAAAGTAAAATGCATTCTCGTTAGCTCGATACATCATGCTATCATAGTATGTAATCAATGCACGTATGTTACCATGCGATAACGTCGTTTTTATCCAGTACGTACTTATTTGTATTTAATTAAGCAGAAGTAATATTTTCCATTTACCCAAAAAAAGGGACAATTGTTAGCTAGACAATCCATGTTGAGATCGAGTTCAAAAGTATCACCATATCGGATTAAATTAATTAATATTTATAACTGAGTATGCATATATATATAATCATAAGCATAATATTTATTAACTATATTTTTTTTATCATGCAACCAATTTAAGTGTTCTTTTCCTTTTTGTTGCTGTTGCCTTTTTCTTCTCTCTCGTTTATGACTTGGTCATGGTCAAATGCAAAGACCACTAACTTTGTTAATATATCACTCTCTAGACCAAAGAGGCATGATCCGAGGCCCCATGGGTTCATTTATTGTGTAATATCTCTTTCCATGGGACCATGACTTCTTGCACTATCACACGTGTGCCTAGATTGCATTGTTTATATGTATCCTACGGTCTTCATCACATATAAAGCTCATCCACACAACATTTATCTATCTCCTTTAAAATGGTACAAATATATTAACTAAAGACGATCAAACACCAACAGTGAAACCGAAAAAGGTGGTCAACATCTTCTTAGATGTTCAACCTTCATCTTTAACGGTGCTATAACGGGTTGAGCTTATCATCATAATATCATTTCTTTTCTGTTCAAAGAACGAGTCAAACTTCTAATAATTAATTAAACTTAAAAACAGATAACATATTGGCTTTTCCAGGGCGTCATTGTTATTAGGAGTCAGTGTAGTGGTCAAAGTGGGGACAGAATTTAGGTGTACTTCCATATAAAATTATTTAAATAAGATATTTTCTCTTTCCTTCTGAGAAAGTTTTAAATGCAAAACAATATATACATTTTTTACCTTATAATATATATCATTTTTTTCATTTTTACTCAGTCGTTACTTTTATTAGCATTTTCTTAGAGCCACCGTTATTCTCATTCCTAATGCAAAATAATGTTTTTGCATTTTTTTGCTTCTTAAAATATAACGGAACAAAATTAGATCTTATTTAGATAATAATAACAAATAACGATGATAATGTAAAACAAAAGGGTGAAAAAAATATAAAAACTTGGCGCATAAAATTTGATATATGTATAGTTTTATGAAAAATGTACTTGATTTGATGAAAATAACATTAAAAACGTATGTGGATTCACTGTTTGGTAAAAAGAAAAAAAAATCAATACTGTGCGCTGATCGAAAAGGGTAACAAACCCTTTTTTTCTACTGGTATCACCGTTATTATTTATGATGATACTTACAATTGAATTCAGTATTCCGGTGCTGGAAAGACACATCAACGTCTCAACCATTTGAAAGTTTTCGCCATTAAATTATCCATCAGAGAAACTTAAGACTGGTGAATAATTACGTAGCCACCATATCGTCGGGGGGTGGGGTTAAGGCCCCCCCTAACTTTTTGCAATATTAGTGGTATAAATACTATATATTATTATATACATATATAAAATATATGGCAAGACTCCCTCTAATTCTGTGAACTTAGCACAATTAAACCTCTCTTAACTTTTTTAAATATTATATACAATAATATATATTATTATTTATATAAAAAATATAAGGTCCCCTAATTTTGTGACCTTGACATAATTATATAATGTGTCATTATATTAATGTGAGAAATATATGTATATTTATAAAAATATTATAGTATAATATGTGTATTTATAAAAAAATAATATATGTACTAATAATTTTGACTCCTTTATATATAAAAAAATCAAATTAATTAGTTGTCATAAAAAAAGTTACTTCCATATATCTTCCTTTAACATGATAAATGTAAAAAGAAAAAAATATGCATGATAAATAAAAAAATTAATCTAAATAAATTATAATTATAATTATATTTTAATTCTAAAGTAATATTATTATTTTTTAATTTAATTTAAAAATCAATAATATATATATATATATATATATGCATTTTATATTTCATCCTGTATCCGTCCTGCGGTGAATTTGAAGTTCCAACAAAATGCATTTTACATTCTGATATTTGTATTAAATATACATTGTAAATTGTAATCCAGAACACTTGAAATTTGATGGATAAACAAACTGCTGAAGCAAAATAAGTGATTGCACCATGCAACCAGGGCCCAATATAATTAGCTATCAGATAAATATCATTTTAAACTATTTAATGCTAAAAAAATTTGCTCGCTCTTTATATCCACGTACATAATATATACGTGGTCTCGGATATAGGGCGTGAGAAAAGAAAATGATTGCAAATTTTCTATATATTATTGAAAGTATTTTAGTTTTTATACACATTTTGATGGTGCTATATATCTTTCATCATGCAATAACCCAAAATATGTAACTAAACTTTGACCTTTTAATAACATGATAATGTACAATTCGATATTTGCTCTTTGCACTTAGACATAATTGGTGAATTTCAAGAAAAATAAATTTTCATTTTTTTAGAAAGGATGAAAAGTAAAATGCATTATTTCTAAATTTTGGTGTAATTTCTTCAACTTTAATTTAAAAAAATCTTGACTTGAACTGTAATCAAACAAATTTGGTTGAAAACAAATTTTGCTTTTGTTGAATAAAATCTTGTCATCAAGGTTCAAACATATTAGAAAATCATTACTTTTTGGTTTCTACATTATTTATTGCAATTAAACTGTACTTATTGCCTTAAAATATTTTTTCAATCTAAAAGTATAATAAACACATTCATTTTTTTATATAAAATCTAACAACGTACAATTCCAAAACAGAAATCCTGTGTTTAAAGAATTTCACAAATTTATTTTGAAAGTAAATGCTTATCTGCTAGTGAATGTTCCTTAAGTGTAAGATTAAAAAAAAATGGAGGACATCCGGAGATGGTTCCCCAACTAAAAAAGATAAAAAATTGCTGATCTACTTACGTTGGCTAAGCGGTGAGTGGTACAAATTCATATCTCTAAACTAATGTGTGCGTTTTAAACTTTGAAATTATAATAGTATTTGCTAAAACACGTTTAAGAGAGTCTAGTATTTGCATGTACATCTAGCCTTCTTGTTGACGATGACTACAAGATTGCAAGAATCAGCCTCCAGCCATACTTTCGAGAAACCAAGAGTCCTGCACCTCATCATGGATCTCCAATATTAGGACGGTGTTGATGTCGCACCTAAAGCAAGAGGAGCACAGAATAATATACCCTACCCCATCCCCATCCGGCTCCTGGGGATTAATGAAGGAACCATCCGAATTGACCTGTGTAGACGATTGGGTGGTTTGCAAGATAGATATTATACATAGTTATTACTAATAATTACAATTCTTTTCTTGGATTTCTAATTTAATTATCATAAAATATATTTTAGATTCATGTAAATATGAGAACGGAGCACTTATCTAACTCTTGCTTAATTTGGCAAGTCAAACTTTTTGCATTTTAAATAGTGAATAGAGTTTTAAAATTCTATTTTGCTATTTGGTGCACATAAAATAGCATTTAAAGTTTTATCCTCTAAATTCTATAGGCTATTTTCACCAACCTATTAAATTTAGAATTTCGCAGTATTTATTCTGAATATATTTTTTATTTAATCTAAAAATGTGTATTTAATATTTAAATATATATTCTATATTTTTATTATTTTACTTCTTTCTTATTTTGTCACATGCACTTATTATATTTTATTTTAAATTCGTTAAATTTATTTTGATGATAATAAATCAAAGCTATTTTTTAAATGAGCAATAAAAGTAGCTATTATGTTATAACAAAAAAAGTTATACTTATAAGAATGTCACTTATTTTCATGTCTATTTATAATTTTTAATCATTTTTATTAAAGTTAACGATAGAATTATTATCCGCTAATTAACTTATAGTAGCTATTCGTTATCTATTAAATAAATTATTATTCGTTTTCATCTTGCCAAATTAAGTCTAAATGATTTATTTAATTTCACGAAAACAATTGGAGCAACGATAAATAATCGGAGATTAAATAAAACAACACATGAACTATGGCCCACATGTTTAAATACCATTCGAATATCCTTTAATATGTCGTGCATAAAGCAATCTGACCCGCACCTGATCTCGGGAGAAGAATGAAGTTGTGATCCCACGTATTACATAATAATCTAAGAAGATGAAATAGACACAAAAAAAAAGGTGACGACTGACCCCACACAGGTCAAACCGCCACGTGGAACCTTCTTCACAAAGGTGTGGAACCACCTTGTCCACTCGCCAACCTGCTGCACGTGCGCTCTTTCGCTGACATGGCGGCCGTCGGCGTTTGACTCACCGCTCACGTTATGTTTTATCCCCCCCCCCCCCCCCCCCCCCCCCCTGCCCCCCACACATAATTTTTAATCTAGAAATCAATTTTTACTTGGTCGCATCCATCGAAGTTTGCATTTGAGATTTTAAATTAATTAAATTGGTCAATTAACAACTCAAATTTTGGATCTCTTTGAATCATGTATAATAGATAGAGTGTTAAGCATTGGAGCTATCCTATTTTAATTCTAGTTTTATAAATAAATGTGTTATACCTTTAATAGATCCCACCTTGTCATCGAATTTAATAAAACTTGAAACGAATTTAATATTCCGAATTAGAATTTACGCATTGATTGAAAAAATATTTGTCCCTGTCCACTACCACATTCCCCCCCTCCAAAACCTGCTCTCGTTGGAGTATAAAAGGGCCGACACACAAACAGAGAACATGAACGAACACTACCCTTCGAGTACATCAGAGAACGACCTCAAGCTCCTCCGCTGAACTTCGATGGATAGCTACTCCCTTTTCAACCTCCAACCCTCGCCGGACCACTCCGCAGGATGCCCGGGACCCTTCCCGCCGGACGTCTTCGGGTTGGGGTTCCCCTGTCACGACCTCCATCTCCCATTCGACGAGAACGACTCCGAGGAGATGCTCCTGCTCGGGGTGCTCAACCAGGCCGAGGCCAATGCGACGTCTTCTTTTTCTTCTTCGTCCTCCTGGTCGGAGGCGTGCGGTCGTGGCGCCGCGCGGTCGAAGGAAGAGGAGGTCAGCTCCAACGGCGCCGAGGCCGCGCCGGAGAAGGTGTACAGGGGCGTCCGTCGCAGGCCGTGGGGAAAGTTCGCGGCCGAGATAAGGGACTCGACGCGGCACGGGGCGCGCGTCTGGCTGGGGACGTTCGACAGCGCGGAGGCCGCCGCGCTGGCCTACGACCAGGCCGCGTTCTCGATGCGCGGGGCGGCGGCGGTGCTCAACTTCCCGGTGGAGCACGTCCGGGACTCTCTGACGGGAATGGCGTTGTGCGCGGAGGAGGGGGTGTCGCCGGTGATCTCCCTGAAGCGGAAGCACTCCAAGAGGAGGAGGTCCGGCAGCAAGAAGCAGAAGGGGTCCGGCGAAGGATTGGTGATCAGAAGAGTGGGGAGCGTGGTGGAGTTGGAGGACCTCGGAGCAGAGTACTTGGAGGAGCTCCTGATGGCATCAGAGCTCGTAGCTTGTTAAGTCCCCATGACTCTCTCTGTTCGCTCTATCGCTTGGCGGCAAGGATGTAATTTTCGACCAATTCTGTGATCATGTAACATTTATGGTTTTCCTTATTTAAAAAAAAAGAAATGAAAAAACATCACTTGGTTAATTGTTAATCGGACGGTTCATGAATTTAGTTGCAGATTCATAATTTGATGAGTGATAGTTTACATCTATGTACAGACCGTAATTTGCCTTTTTTTTATATTTTGGTTGGGATTTCATCCAATTACTGAATGTAAAAGATACAAAATTCCACATCCGAGCCATCACATAAAAATTGAGGACTAAATCTTTAAGTTTAATTTTAGGATTATCAAAATATACGATATACGAATATATGGAAGTTTCCTTCCACGTCCGCACTGGGAAAAAAAAGTGTTTATCACAGCACAATGATTGAGGAGATTCAATACTTACTTAATGCTTACTTAAGTTAAAATCATGACCTTTTTTTCACCCCGATTGTTTTATGTTCTCTTCAAAAGCTTTCTTGCACAGATATTTTGAATCAATTTTCTTTCTTTCTTTTAAATCAAGCAAAAAATCCGGTGAACAAAAGGACTTTATATATATATATATATATAGTGTCCCTCTCGTTGTAATCATTGAATTGAAAATTTATTCATGATGTTCCATTTTTTTTAAAAATCGACTTATATATTTATATTTTTTATATGTACTCAAATCTTTCAATCAAAATGTCCGCTATTTTTTCAACTCTTACTGTTCTATATTTTTTACTCATTAATAACTGCTAGTAATTTCAGACACAAAAAATCTTTCATAAATCCGGACCAACATCCAAAAAATATTTGCTATTTTGGGAACAAATATGAAGCTTCCTTCTACCCCTTCCTCTATCAGTAGTATGTGTAAAGATTTTACATATATACAGACACGCTACGAGGCAGACCAAATTTGCATAATGAAAATAACTTATAATTTAATTTGGATCTCATTATAAAAGTTACAAAATTATCGTATAAAAATTATAAATAAAATCGATTAAATAGCATTCATAAAATTTTAATCAATAAATAATTCAATTATGTTCGTTCTATCACTTGGTGACAAGGATGTAATTTTCTACCAATTCGGCGATCATATAACGTCTATGGCTTTTCTTATTTAAAAGAAAGAAATAAAAAAACATCACTTGGTTAATTGTTAATTGGATGGATCACGAATTTACTTGCAGAGGGATAATTTGATGAATCATAGTTTTACATCTCTGTGCAGAGCGTAATTGACTAATTTCCTTCTTTTTATTTTGTTAGGATTTCATCCAATTAATGAATGTAAAAGATACAAGCTTCAACATCCGAGCCATCGCATAAAAGTTGAGCATTAAACCTATAAGTTTGCTTTTATAAAAATACACATATGGAAGTTACCATAACATTCCTTCCACGTCCACACAGGAACACAGGGTTTATTACAACAGAAAGTTCTAACAACAATAACAAAGCCTTATCCCACTGAGGTCGACTACATGGATCGACGCCAATTCGTTAATCCATGTTCATAAGATTCGACAAAATTTTATATTGACTGTCGGGGCCTAACACAACCCTCCTCCTTTATCCAGACTTGGGATCGACTATAAAATATAAGCGGAGTTCTCTGCAGCCAATAATACCTCAAAAAATAAGTTCTTAAACCTAACAACAGTTTAAATACATTTACACACAAAGCTACTTAATCAAGAACATTTTTCTTGGTATCCATTAAGAAGCGGTTTCTTTCTCTCCGTTATTGTGAAACTAGACCAGACCAGTGCTTACATGGATTATCATTTCTTTTATAAGCTTCCAGCGAGGTTCATCATCAAAGTTTGAAGAAAAGGTTATAATTGGCCGTGATCCGCTCAAATGATTGCCGGTGAGCTTCAGTTCCTCCATTGTGTGGACAGCATTAACAGAAGGCTCTAACATATGAACTAATTTGACATCAACAAGGATATCACGGTGGAATCAAAGTAACAAAACATTTACCAGCAATTCCAAGAAAATAATTACCAAATAACAGCAGTCAATGTGCTCGACAACTTTGAAGTATTGCCCATCAGTCAATGGATACCTAAGGGAATTTGGTGCCTTTCTATCGGTTCGTTTATTGATTGGTACGATATGTCAATGCTAATTTTACACGAATAATTTACAGAGTTAGAAGAGCATCAGGACGATCTGCTTTATCTTCTCCATCTTTAATTTGGCACCAGAAATGATCGTCATTGTGATGTAGCTCCCCTCAGTGCTGCTGCAAAAAGCTAATCACTCAGGGATTTAGTAGGATTAAAGATATGCAGTACTAATTTATCAGAAGCAACTTGATACTGAAACCACAAGGACCATTCAGGTAAAAGACACTAATAACATGAGTAAAGTACCCAAGGCAAAAGCTGGAAGCAAAGAGCATCAGCAAAGAACACTTGAAACTTGTTTTGTGAGATGAAAAAGGATGGCAGACAGTATGCCAGGCATCCATTATTTTATAGATTTAAGAACACACGAGCAAGAACATGAAGCTTTCTTCCATGGTTAGTTTGTCCGAAAAGGATAAAGCGCTAGATTTAGATCTACTCAGTTTGATACAGTCTGGTTCAATTCAAACCAAATGGACAGTACCAAAGAAAGCAATCTAGCAACTTATCTGATGTGATCATATAATATTTAATACTTCTCTCGGGGATTGTACATTGTTTGAAAGTTGGGGTACTCTAGATTGCATTTGAAGTCCCAGTTCATCATTCAAACCATGCATAATATCAGACCCATAAGCATATTGCTAGGTCCTAAAACAAAATAAGTGCATCCACCAAAATATAGAAACTCTTAATGGAACCAGGAAGCAGAATTGTGAAATCATGCGATCCACCAAAATCAACGTCATAAGTGCAACAACCATATGTTTTTATTGTCACTGAATTACTACTTCTCTCGGGGATTGTACATTGTTTGAAAGTTGGGGTACCCTAGATTGCATTTGAAGTCCCAGTTCATCATTCAAACCATGCGTAATATCAGACCCATAGGCATATTGCTAGTTCCTAAAACAAAATAAGTGCATCCACCAAAATATAGAAACTCTTAATGGAACCAGGAAGCAGAATTGTGAAATCATGTGATCCACCAAAATCAACGTCATAAGTGCAACAACCATATGTTTTTATTGTCGCTGAATTACTCACCTTGCTAGAACCCCCGTGCTTAGAGATTAGAGCCCCATTTAGGCCTCGATCATGCTTCATTTCCTCCCTATGCACCTCCAAGTTGAGGGACTGATGGCCTTGATCAAATTTGGACAAACCTGAACTCCTAATATCCATTGTGTTAATCTCATTCTTCCCTTTGGGATTATGAGAACTTGCCAGAGCATCATCCGTACTGTTAGGCGTACTAATATGAACTTTTTTTGAGAATTGTGTAGCAGCAGTTCGTGCGCCAGCTATAGCAGCAGTAACACTAGGTGCTTTGCTCACTGAAGATGCATTGGAATTATTGAAATGTTTTCTAAGAGATCCTGGGTTCAGTGATGAAGGATCCTGGGGATCTGGAAGTGGAAAATTGACAGGTAAAGGACCATGGACAGTCAATAGACCTCTTACAGCTGCCTCATAAATCTGTGAAAAATTGCAACATCAGGTTTACCAACTATGCAGTGGAGTTTCAATCAGATAAGCACAAGGGAACAAAGTTGTTATTATTCAACATTCGGGTTTGACAAAATACCTTTTTTTCCAAGTTGTATACACCTTGATAACCTCGCATTTCAAATGGGACCAATAGTCTCTGCAGCACAAAATAGTTTAGATCAACTAAATTGACACTAGCTATATCTTGTGATGGAAAATCAATGGCATGCACTAGCATCTATGTGGAAATTCTTTTGTTGTAACCATAATAACTGGTAGAACATCATGAGATAGACGAAATACAGATAATAATATGATTAATGTTATCACTTGTTCTGTTGACTTAAAGAAAGCCTGAAATTACAATACACATTATAATAATTCATTATATAGTACACTGTTCTTATTTGTTCTTCAAACTCAAGCGATAAACACCCTCAATTAACTGTACAAGAACCAGACTTCCAAAACAACATATTAGTATGATCAAATCAAATCTCAAATTCCGATCAGAATTACCCTCTAACTGAACTGGCATGCCCAGTTCAATATGAATAGCCATCCAGTTCAACAGTTTATATGTTTATAATTTTCGGTTAGGATATTTCATCTTTAATATAAAGGGTGATATATGTCTGTTACATACCTGAGGGTTTTCACAAAGCCAGCAGAATTCTGTTAGAGCTTCTAATTTGACCTATATGAGCATGGGCAAGTTAGCGTTAGCTGTGATGACACAGTTCCATTTTGCAAAATATTATAAACAAATCCTAAGCAACAGATATTTCACCGATTCAGGAACTGCGTCCCAGCACTTCAGCTCTTCACATTTAACACAGCCTACTACATCAATGCATCCTGTAATAAGCACATACAACGTCATATTCATGGAACAACCTTTTCTTTCCAAATACTCACAGCACAGTTAATCTAATAAATAAAACTGAAACCTGTGGTGAAAAGCCCATCAAACACAGATGACAACCTACATTTGATTAATTTCTCAATAGAGACGCGCTATTGCCAGGTATGAAAATTCAATGGCCCAATCCTATGTTTCTGTATTGTATCACTCACAATTGAATCGACAAGTGTAAATGTCAGAAAGTAAATTGATTATTGTGTTGCTTTAATGTTGTGGAACCAAACAGCTGTTGATTATGGAACTACAATTTATGCATATTACAATTCCATAGGCACTAATATAAAAGTAAATTGTAATTGTACTTATATAACACCACTTGATAGCTATCATATCTAACTCCATATTAAAGAAGTACTTTTCAGGTGGCTACACAGATTTAACCACCGGGAGTAATCATTGCATCAGACCGGTTCATGCAACTTCTTGTTGATTTTAATAATAAATTCTAATGATAAACATGCAATTCATAACCGAAGAATCTAAGCTGACACAACTAAAGCAGAAGTTAATTTGGCCCCAAAGTTGATTTTACTCCCAATTTGAACAATTACGGTTGTAGTGCGCTCACCTAACAATCTTGACACCGGGTAATGTTCAGGGAACTTGATGTCAGTGATCCCATTAACGGCATAGATCACCCTGTAGAAGTCCTCCATTGCCTTGATGGTGTCGGGCTCCGGAACTTTTGCCGCAGCATGTATCCACAACCGCCCTGCTCAACGGTACACAGATCCAAAAGGCAATTCCAACCCAAAGCCCGTCAGAGGCAGCAGTAGAGGCGCCGTGAGACGAGAGAAACCAAAGAAAGACTAGGAAAGAGAAGCTGGATAGCAGATACCTCTTAGAGGGGCGGGCCAGGATCGCCCTTCAACGCGCTTGATACCGTGGACGAGCAGCGAGGCCCAAGGCTGATGCATCGTCAGGCATGGGTTTGTGTACCTTCCCCGACCGCTGCCGCCGCCGCCGCCGCCGCTGGCGGAACCTCGATTCATAACGTCGTCCCCCTTGTAAACTCGAAAAAGTGGCTTCCTTCCGCCCAAAAACGAGGCCTTTGACGTTTTCGTCTCTGTTTTGGGGTTTTATAGTTTTCAGCAGTCCACCTAAAAGTAGGAAAAATAACGATATTTTTCGAGGCCGAAAACGGCGGCGGTAATTTAATGGGCCTCCAAAACTTAAGGCCCAAATTTATTTTCAACTTTTTGTTGTCTTTTTTCAAAAGACTCTCTCTCAATAAAACTTTGTAATAATATTTTGCAGTGGATAATTGCATTAATTATACACTCGTAACGCATAGAGCTATAAATTATATTTGACACGCTGCTGCATTCGTAGCGCAATTTGACTATTCCATTATTCATGCACCACATCCAGCTATCCACTGAAAGGTCAAATGCATGAAAAGATGATGAGAAGAATCGTTCATGTCAAATTATATGTTGAAAATAAGATTAAAAAGTATGAATTTGTATCCAAGGGAAAGTTATCAAAGAACCAAACCATAATTTTCTGTCGAGAAAAAAAAATTACGATCTTCTTGAGTTTTCTAAAAGAAGAAGTTGAAGGTTAAAAATGTCATTTTCATTTGACAATGATAATTATTATCGTTATAAATTGATATATTATATCGATTTATTATAAAATATATATTACACATGCACTAAATTACATTTCATACATGTTCTTTTCCAACTAAATCAATCTAGTCTCGTTGATTCAATATCTATTTGATTTGATTTCTAATTTGATGCAGATTGATTAAGTTATGCTACTTTATATATACTTTTGAACGTCTCTAATAGCATCCTAATAATATGACATTATTCTGATAAGTATTTTTTCCTACCATGCGTCAATTGATATTTGAGTATAATATGTGGCAACTTGCTCATTCTATTTGAATTTTCATAATGCAGCAATTTTACGTGTGACCCGTTAGCTTAAACTGCAATAGTTCAATGAGAGCGATACTCGGTAACACATCAGAAAGTTTTTATAATAGTAAGAAGGATTATTTTGACCTCTCCTAAATTATTAGAATTTTTCGTATATAATTTTAAAATATAATTTTATTTTTTATATTCCTAAATTATCATAAATTTTTCACTTTAATCCTTTCATCTATTTCTGTTAAGTTTTTTATTTTTTTATTTTTTATTTATGAAAATACTAAATTACCTCTCCATTCAAATTAGTCATTGATGTATTTTGGAGGAAGAAGTAATTTAGTATTTTCATAAATGAGAAAAAACATAAAAAATTAAAAAAATAATAAAAAAAATTAAAGTGAAAAATTCGTGATAGTTTAAGAATATGAAAAATTAAATCCATATTTTCAAATTATATATGAAAAATTATGATAATTTAGAAAAAATTTAAGAAAATAACCTTAATATGAATTGGCATATTGTAACACCCCGAAATCTACGTAACTTTCACATGTTCAGAGTCGTCCCAGAGACGCTACACAATTATATATAAAATAATTTTGCAGAAATATAAATTATAAAATGAAGAATTAATAATAAAAAGATCTAAAAATCCATAATGTCAAAGGAGTTGTACAATATAAATATGCGAAAAACTAATGACTAATAAATAAATCTAGTTTGATATAATCCTACACTATGTGTAACATCCCTGTCACTTAAGTCTGACCACTTGCATCATCACCCTCTATTATCATTTCACCTGCATGAATTCAGATGCAGAGAAAAATTTATGAGTATAAAAATATTCAGTGGGTAGTATTCAATGCATATGATCTAATCATAACAATGATCAATAATCAATTGTGCTTAATAAATCAATAACAATATGATACAATAAATAATATAACACTGAATGGAACAATAGAATAAGAACTCAATAAATCTATAGATCAATAAATCAATAAAGCCATATATCAATGAAAAAGATCAGGAAAAAGATTAAAAGACCAATCAATATCAATTAACAATTAACAATATTCAATTATGTTCGATCATTATGACACAATCCAATTTAAGAATTTTAATTCAATATCAATATCAATGGTTATCGACTAATAATAATTTCTATTCGATTCAATGGACGAAGGCAATGCTAGTCAACATCAAAATCCAAATGATCATGTTTCAATTCAAATCCATTTTTATTCAATTCAATTTAATTCAATCTTTATAGTTATTAAATATAATAAGGAATGCTCGGTCAATTTTGAGAAACTCCATGTCTCTTTCATTTAAATGAAATCAAGTCATGACAAGTGTCATCCTCTAATAATGACGCTAAATAATAATTTCATGGTGACGAAAATCATTGCCATCACAAGATAGCTATAGCTTCCTTAAAGGATGACATATCAAACATCTAAGTACACTATCTGTCTTATACAATACGATATCAATATGATCTAAGAGGTTTATAGACAATCGGAGAACATAAAGATCAGTTTTCATTTTTTATTTTGTTTATCCTAAAGATCTATCTTTAACAATCCAATTTAGGTTAAACAAAGACTCAATTAGAAAAAAAAACCACTTGATCAATATTATAGTGAATCACATGATCTGACGGGATAATAATAATAATAATAATTTCAAAATCAAATATAAAAGATATAATGAGGTCAGATCTGTTAATGATATGATCAAGGATAATCAAGATAACTATAATAACTTTTCAATTATTCATAATATTTTTTTTCAAAAATAAGTTTTCTGCCCCCAAACTCGATTTACGTCGGGTAGACCCTGGGCCGTGCTTGGAACAAAAACCCCTCGACAAGGTCAATGCCCAAGCCGAGTTGGGTGTTAACCCGGGCCGGGTTGACTGGTTCACGCTCGTGACATTCACCCGATCAAACATGGTCGTGTTAGAAAAATAGGACTATACGTCGAAAACTCAGGTCGCGCAATCGCTGACTCGGTCCGCTTTCGATTCTAAATCATCATGCATCGACACAGTCCGAGTTCAATAGGACCTGGGCCGTGTTTACCATAGCCCAGACCATTTTGGCCAAAACTCGGGTCTGGTTCCGTCGCCGACGAGAAAATGTGTTCCAACACAATTTTTTGGCACTATAACTAAACCATACGATATTCAAATGATGCAAAATTTATATCATTCTCGATACAAAAAGGAGAAGAGAATATGATTTCATGTCGTGGAAAGCGGACGACATAGGGATTCCCCCTATCTACCTAAAGTTGGTTGAAAAATTAATCGAAATTACTCTAGTGCACAAGTTGTCTAGACGTCGAACTTTGGCCGACTATATCTTTGTGATGTGACTTTGAAACTCACGTCCATTACCTTGAGCCTCTTTTCCTATGTCGAAAATTTAAAACCAACCGTCCAGATGCCCTTTGAAACGTCTCAGGTTGCGTGAAACGAAGAACAAAGTGGGACTTATTTCTAACAATCATGTCATCATAATAAAGCATCTTAAATTTTTAATCACGTGATAGTGATGAACATTTTAAAGTGAATAAGTGACCCGTACAATATATTCAAATCATGCTATCACTTATTAATGAAATGAAACACGATCCGTTTCTAACAACAAGGTTTAATATCTACAAGAATAATTTATTTTGAGTAATTCTTATCCTTTTTAAAAAATAAAAAAATAATTTATTATCTGATGTTCTATCTAATAGCAAGTTCTAATCTTGCTTTTTCAATTTCTAAAGCAAAACACAAGGAGCCAGCATGATTTTTTTGGAGCCATTTGTTTTAAGAATAAATGACAGAATAACATCATATTTGAGAATACATCCAAACACAAAATCGAATAGGAATATTTTGATCAAACATTAGAAATTAAAAAATCACCTCAAAATTCACAAAACCACCATTTTTAATAATAATAATAATAATAATAATAATAATAATAAACTTCTATTACGTTGTTCTCTACCCCATTTAGAATCAGATGGTCAAATTTGGAATTGCTGGCCAAGTACTCTCTTTCGCTCCACCTAAAGATGGACATTCGTGCGGGCCGCACGGCCCAACCCGCAGCCCACACGAATTTTTGCCGAGCTATCCCGGCCCGGCCTCGACAGCTAGGTCGGGCCTGGGCCCAGTCCGAGCACGACGGCTGGGTCGAGCTCGGGCCAAATCGTGTCGGGCTGCCTAGCAAGATATTAGGCACGGCCCGGCATAGGCTCGGCGAGCACGAGCACGGCCCGACACGACCCGATGTGACACGATTTTTTATTATATATTATTATTATTATGAGTAGAATAAAAGAATATGACTAGTTTCGATCCCTTGACCTCCTACAATTCATAAAGAGAGATAACAAGTACAACCATTTTTAATTTTTGTTAAATATATATATTAATATATAATTATACTAAATTAAATTTGAATGAAGCAAAAGAAGACGGTAAAAGTTCCTTCAAAATCTTGAAAATTTTTAATCAGATATATTAATATAAACTTATAATTAAAAAATAAATCTGACCATCTTTAATATATTTAATGTGGTCCATTTTCAAATCTTCTATTTTGAATTAGTGGTTACTACACATAAAATTAAATACAAAGGTCATGGGTTCAATTCTTACATCTTACACTATTTCTTTTGGCTTATTTTCCTTTATATTCTTAGTTAAAAAAAATAACAAATAAAAAGAAAAAAAATCCAACTTGTACCAAATTCTGAATGGGCCGGGCCAGATTTCCACCGAAGAGGACAAAAAAAATAAAAAAGGCGCCCGGCCCGGCACCACCCGGCCCGGACGGTCCACCCGGGCCGGGCCTAAACTGTGCCGGGCTGGACCGGAGCCATTTTGGCACGGCCCGAAATCCGGTTTGACCGGCCCGGCCGGCACGAATGTCCATCTGTAGCTCCACCAATCATTTGTTTGGTCAAAATTATTTTTGACATACTTTTTTTGCATGTGCAACTCTTTCAAATAAAATATTTTTATATCTCATGTAAAGGAAAATGAACATCCTCTCATCCTCAAAACATTTTTTGTCATAATTATTTATTTATACCTATTTTTTTATTATTTGGTCCGACAATTAGGTTTATCTAGTTTGATCAATCCGACCCTATCTATTGTCCAATCTTTGATCGATCACTTGGTAGAGTCAATCTGTTGGTAAATTTAAATAATAATAGGATTAAATGATTTGTTAAGTTATATTTTTTTGACCTATACCCATGGATCAGGGGACAATAGCTAAATAAGGGATGGGAGCTAAGAAGTACAGTTGAACAATTTGGTATAGGGGTGTTTACCCCATCCATGTTAATTAAGTTGAGTGAGAATATGATCTAATGCGATCATAACTAGAGTCAATTTTTTTATATTTTTAAAATGACTTAATTTATTTTTAATAGTTTTAAAATGTGTAATTTTATTTAATTTAAAACTTATATTTGATTTAAAAAGTTAAACTATTAAACATATTAAATTATGGAAATAAAGTTTAAATAATAAGACATTTTATACTTTAAATAATAGTAAATATGATTTCTTTATTAAGTAATGCAAACTAAAGAAAAAATGCAACAGAAAAATAAAAATATATGGTTTTTAACCTACAAGTTGGATCGGGACAATGGTAAGTCAAGCTAACTATCTTACCAAATTAGAAACTATCCATGAACACGCTTAAATAGGTGAATATAAGAATTGGCCAAATTTGCATTTCTTTTATTTGTATTTTGATTATTTTTATAAATCTTTTTTAAACTATTACGATTTTTCACGTCTAATCTCAAATAATGAACTTATTTTTTGAATTTCAAAATTATCACGATTTTTTTACTTTAGTCATTTCGTCTATTTTTTATACGTTTTTCATTACTTTTGATTTTTTATTTATAAAAAGACTAAATTACTCCTCTCATCATAACAAATCAAATAATAAATATAAAAATTAAAAAATTAAAAAATTAGGGAAGGATAATTTAGTCTTTTTCACAAATGACAAATATTTTTGTTTACCACTTTAATCCTTTCAATGATTTTTTTATATTTATTATTTCATATTTTTTTGAGGGAGGGGTTATTTATTTTTCTCATATATGGAAAAAAATAAAAGTAACAAAAAATATAACAAAAGTGGATGAAAGGACTAAAGTGAAAAAAGTTACGATAATTTAGAGATTAAAAAAATAAGTTCTTAATTTAAGATTAGATGTGAAAAATCGTAATAGTTTATGGGAGGTTTATGAAAAATAATCTTTTTTTATTTTAATGTAATATTTTAAAATCTACTATTGAATCAATAATCTATCCGCTAATTCAAAGAGTAGAGAAGGTGGAATAGATTTTTGCTTTGCTCCCCTAGGAAGTTTCTGAAGAAGCCGGCTACTCCCTTAGTTTTTAATATCAAATATCAATATTCTAACAAACTAATTGGTGCCTTTCTTCTTCTCATAAAAGTATATTTTTTATTACTTGTCAAGTTTTGTTATAGGTATTAAATAAGTTGTAACAAAATGTTTCTTCAAATTTAATTGCAAAATAACGCTGCATTGTATTAATCACTCATGTGATAATCACTACAACATTGGTAATAAAAGACTAAAAACTGAAAGAGAGATGCTATATCCTCCTAAATTAGGAGGATTAATCCTCCTAATCCTCTCATAATGGTATGAAATTTAATTTTATGTGAGTGTTAGGAGGTTTTTTAGACTAATTTTTTAGGAGGATTTAGCATTTTTCAAATTGAAAAAGTGTCATTATTGCTACTTCAAAGTACATTATTGTCGCTTCATGTTATTTCATAAATTCATAAAGATAAAATTATACATTAACTTATATGATAAAGTGATAATAATAATTTTTAGAGTAATACAATAATAATGTGCAAATCAAAATTTTGTTGAACATCAATACTATTTGATTTTTTTAATATCAAAGGTTCAATGAGTGGATTCAACTTATTTTGAATATAAAGTAATGTGATTTTTTCTTATTCCCTATTGAAATTCTTAATTGTTTGTGTTTGGACGCATTCAATGATTCGTTAAAATTTTCCTTAGGCAAAAAAGTGCAATTTCTATTTTTTCCCCACTTTATCCGGGTCCCACTTCTTTTATCCATGTCATCGCGCAACGGACGCGATCGCACTTCTCCTACATTATGATCAAATCCTCACCGTTCGATTCATAATGGACGGTTGTCAAACCTCCGACGGCGTGTCCTCTTTATATGGTGGAATGTGGACTCGGCACTCCCATAAAAATTTCCTCACTAGTTTTTAGTGTCGTCTCGGCCTCTCGGGTCTCCTATCTTCTCCAGTCCACGCCACCAATAAGCTACGAACGAAACCCTAATCGATCGATCGGTTCAGCCAGTGAGGCAATCGAAGTGGCAGCGAGGTGGCGTTTGCCGTCCCTCGTCCGCCGCCATCTGACTCCCTCAATCCGGGGGCTTCCGGCGGCGGAGTACTAGCAAAAAGGAGGGATTTTTGAGGGACTTGTCGTGCTTTTTCTGTCTCGTCCGTCTTTTTTCTCTTTGGGTTCTCCGGCCGGTAGGAAGGGTTTTTTTTGGGAGGTTTCCCTCTTTCTTGCTTGGAGTAGAAGCCCAAAGGTTGGAATTTGGGGGTGCTTGGTCTTTTCAGTATCCTGTTTTCAATCTCCTTGAGCCCTGTGGTGGAAGAAAGGAAAAGGAGAAGAGAAGGCGACACTTTTTTGTGGTTTTTCTCTTGATTTTTTCGGTGGTTTGGATTTTGTGGTAAGGGGAATGGATGCTGTTGTTTTGGATGGCATCATCCAGCGGCTGCTAGACGTGAAGGGGAGTCGGCCGAGCAAGCATGCGCAGCTTCAGGAGAGTGAGATCCGCCAGCTCTGCTTAACGTCGAAGGATATCTTTCTGCAGCAGCCCAACCTCCTCGAGCTCGAGGCTCCGATAAAGATTTGTGGTATAAAAACCTGTCCCCATATTGTTAATATATTTTCTAATGTTTTCTGAGTTACAACTAGGAAATATGATTTTTTATGTTTGGATTGAGGTGAAAGGAGGAGGGTAAAGAGGGGGCGGGGAAGGTAAAAAATGTTTTCTCCTTGTTTGGATAAAATTTTAATGAAGGGAAATGGAGGGGAATTTTCATTTTTTTTTTCAATTTGTGCTATTTTGTTTCAACCCCAATTAAGGGGTGTAACAATTTCCTTCCCTTCCCTCTTTTATCTTCCCCATCATTCTCTTCCCTTCCCCGACCCTTCCCCGACCCATTATCCAAACACAGTGTAAGTAAACAACCAAGACAAATTGTTGCTGTGCATGTACTGCATACCTTTGTAGTAACTGGAAAAAAAGGTGTAATAGATCTATGTTTTTCGTCAGTCCTAAAAGTACTTGTGACGTAATAAAATTGTGCCCTGCATTTTATTTAGTTGCTTCCATATATGTATATTCTCTCAATGTTTCAATTGATAGGACACCTTTTGTTATATTTATGTCCGTTGTGAAATTGCTCTTGTTGCACCTTTTAAATTTTGCAAAAATAACAGTCAAGGAGTTGACTGAAGTGGCTATTTAATTGTTTCATTCATGGGTAAGAGGCCTGCTCTGTCCTACAGATTATGTGAGTTAAAATTGCTAGCACTATGATAAAGATGACGAACTGCTATCTGGCTATAACTCCATTAAATACTTTGTATTTGACATATATTCTTTAGTTTCTTGATTAGTGAAGTTTGCGTGCATTATATTTGTTTGGAGCCACCTCTTGGATTAGGAGTCAGTTTTTTCCTGATATGCATGTAGTTAGGGCATGGCAATTATGACAGCATAATTACATTAGGTTTACTATAGTGCGAAACTTACTTCATCTAGGATCCTCACTGGGACTCTTTGTGAATGGTGTAATTCGTCTGATCACATAGTCTTTCCTTATAGATTTGCCATTTTTGAAACTTGATGTGTGAATTTGTATTTGATTGTGCTAAAGTATTAACTTCTTATAAGTTGGAAACTTTAATTGTCCCATTAGGTATGGTATAATTATTAAACTACCACTTATTAGATCCACCATAAAGAGGATGAAGTATTACTTGGCCTGGGCTCCTGGGTGAGATTGTGCATAGTTAAACATTCCATTCATGAGAGAACAAACCATAAATTATTTGATGGACTAGTTCTAAACCTTTTCTTTTACTTTCAAAGTAACCTGGTCTCTTAGCTCCAAGAAGTTTTCTTCCTTTCTGAAATGGCATCTGGCAGAGCTCAAATTAACTTCATTCTTCTGCTAATCTTGTCTTCCGTATCATTTCGAAAATCCAAACTAATTCAAAGCCATATTCTCATTTGTCTATTCTGGACCAGGCTTGAGTTATACCAGATTCATTGTTCAATTACTTCTGTAATTTTGATTTCCATGAGAACTTATCTATTCCAATTTATCAGCGATTAGGTTATATTTCAGTGAGCTTTGTATGTTTGTATCTGTTTCCATTGTCCTTGTGGGTTTTCCTTTCAAGGAGGTAAGATTGCACCCATAAACAGGACTAGGATGGCTTGCTAATGTTTTTTTTTGTTATTGAAATTATTTTCTGAATATTTTCTTTTCATCTTCCGTCTTGGAACTTTTGGTGGCTTTTCATGTCTAAATGATATTATTTTGCCATCAAGTGGCTTGCCATAGTTAAAATAGATTAAGATTCTTTTCATATTTCCTTCTACTTTTTGGTAGTTTGCTAATGGTTGATTTGGTCCTTTATGAAAGATCTGAGTGTCACTTTGTCTGCTACACAGGTGATATTCATGGTCAGTATTCTGACCTCTTGAGACTTTTTGAGTACGGTGGCTATCCACCTGCTGCCAATTACTTGTTCCTGGGGGATTATGTTGACCGTGGAAAGCAAAGTCTAGAAACCATATGCCTTCTTTTAGCCTATAAAATTAAGTATCCAGAGAATTTTTTCCTTTTGAGGGGAAATCATGAATGCGCTTCAATAAATCGAATATATGGGTTTTATGATGAATGTAAATCCAGATATAATGTGAAGCTATGGAAGGTCTTCACAGATTGTTTCAATTGTCTGCCGGTTGCAGCTCTTATAGATGAAAAGATCCTATGCATGCATGGAGGTCTTTCTCCAGAGTTGCATAGTTTAGACCAAATTCGGAATCTAGCACGTCCTACTGATGTTCCGGACAATGGTTTATTGTGTGATCTATTATGGTCAGATCCTAGTAAAGAAGTCCAAGGATGGGGAGTGAATGACAGGGGCGTTTCATATACTTTTGGGGGGGACAAGGTTGCTGAGTTTCTTCAGAAGCATGACCTAGATCTTACTTGCCGTGCTCATCAGGTCATGATTGTCACATGCACTTCTATGGTTTATTATCATATGATGCGTTATTAAATATTTCATTTGTTTTTAGGTTGTGGAAGATGGTTATGAGTTCTTTGCAGAGAGGCAACTCGTGACGATCTTCTCTGCACCAAACTATTGCGGGGAATTTGATAATGCTGGTGCTATGATGAGTATAGATGATACTTTGATGTGTTCATTCCAGATATTGAAGCCTACGGAGAAGAAAAGATTTGCATTCGGTAGCACTACCACAACTAAAAGTGGAACTCCTCCTCCAGGTGTCAAGGTATGGCTGTTTTCCAAACTAGGCCTGAAAAGAACAATATGGCAAATATGATAATACCGTAATATGAATTTTTTCTTGAAGTATCACGGTATATACCTCTAGAGCATTCTAAGACATGTAAGCGAGGACAAATTAATGACGTGATGTTTGGCTTGATGGATACAAAGTCCTTGATATTTAGAATGAGAACATATTTTTTGCCTTGTTAAATTGCACTTGCTCATGCGATAAATCCCTCAACTCCTGTTTGCAATATAAGATAGATCTTGCTAAACAAGAAATACCTGAAAACTATTTCATGTATTCCCACTAATTTTGATGTTTCCTTTTCTCAATTTGGCAGTCTTTTCTTGGTGCGGGGGCATGAGTTGGACAAGCTAGATCTATTCAGTACATGTTGACTTCTGCACCTACTGAGATGGTCCTCACGAATGCATGTTATATGACTAATTACATGTGCTTCAATTCTGAGGGACCCCTGCCTTGATGTTATGACTAATTGTATGTGATAATTACGAGGGATAACCTGCCTTCATGTACATGTGAAACAGCCATGACTGAGTAGCAAAGCATGCGGTCTTGTCTAATAAGTTTTCTGCACCAGAGTGCATTGGGACGCATGGGAACTTAACATTTGCTTTTTTAGGATAAATGCAATTATTTATCCACTAGGTTCTCCATGAGGGCGCTCTCCTACATTTGTATTGCAATTCACCTTTCTGGTAATTATGTTGTATTGTCAATCTCTAAGCAAACTCCGTCTATATTTTATAGCCGGTCCCAAGTTCGGATAAATGATGAGGGTTGTGTTAGGCTCCGATAGTCTGCATAAAATTTTGTTGAATCTTATGAACATGAATATTCATGTAGCCGACTCCACCTAGTGGGATAAGGTTTTGTTGTTGTTGTTGTCAATTTCTAAGCAACGAAGGCCCACTTTCGTTGTACATGTGCATGTTGTTGTCCAATGCAAGAATAACAAGCTAGTGTTCTTCGAGTGAATCTCTGTGGAAGAATGATATTCATCACAAATCTTGGTTGGTTGTTTTATTGTCTGATTACCTGTAAAGAATAACAAGCATATTGTTGTTGTTGTACCTGTAAAGAGACTCGATAGCACTTGAATTTTGTTCTGCTTTTACGTCTGTGGTGCTCTAGTATGTGTACTTGGCAACAAGTGCAAACACTTGCAGTAATTTCTTAAAGATTGATACGTTGATTAAAATCACGTTCAACTTTTGTCATCCAGTTTCCTCCGGGCTAAAAAGAAAAAAGTGAAGCCAGGTGTTTCATGCACAATAAAATCAACATATTATCAAAACTTGATATATGGATGAATGAAAATTTGTGGCTCGCCGGCATTCTCTTCCTCTTCCTACAAACAAAACAGAAAGAAAAAAAGAAAAAAAAATCCATAGCCCATAATAATTCACACAGGTAATAAGAATTGGAAATCCAAATCCTGTGGAAGCACTCCCACAATATCTGATGCCTTCTGTTGTCTTTGTCCTTTCAAGCGCTCGAACATGGATTTTCTCAGAGGCGAGGAGGTTGGGAGCTGGTTGAGTGTCCACTCGACCAACGAACTCAAGTCTGTCGTGGAAAAATCCAGCATGTTTGAGAACAAGAGGTTGGGCACCAGAACCCTTTTAGTAGTGACTACTATTGAAGCTTGCAGGTAATCCAACTTTGCTTTCTCCAGCTCACTCAAGACACCCTCAGCCGTATATATTCTCACCTGAACCAAATCTCAACATAAATGCTTGCATAGATTTTGCTCTAATCGGATGGAGTATCAAGTGAACAATAATGTTTTACTTACAGCTGGTGAACATCTACAGCCAGAACATAATGCAAATGCAATGTTAGGCTCAGGCTGCTGCACTGCTAAGGATCTCACACTTTCTTCTTTATCATCTTCCCATTTGTCCTGTCCAAATTATTTCAATAAAAAACTATGCAAAGTCATTCGTAACTTTAGACTGAAAATTCGTCTCACCTCACTGAGTTTTGACGAGTGCCTCAGGACAAAGTTCTCTATAGATAGAGCACTAAGCTTGTTGCCTCCTATATTGATCATAGCCTATATTGAAAACCATGATTACGGTTGATGAAAACAACATAGATTGGATCTGTTGTGTTAGGCCCCGACAGCCAGCGTAAAACCCTGTCGAATCGCATGAACATGGATCAACGAATAGCGTCGTATGATCCATGTAGCCGACCCCACCTAGTGGGATAAGGCTTTGTTGTTGTTGTTTTGTTGTTGTATGCTTTCGTACCTGACTCCTCAGAGCTTGCACTTTCTCTGGATTTGTGGGCATCCCAAGTTCCAGGAACCCCTATAAATGGATGTGTTGTTAGATAACAGTTATTAACGTAGAAATAAGCTCCTAGCTGTTAAAATAATTGTAACTATACTGTACATTCATGATGCAGATGTTGTAGATATTGATCCAGAATGCTAACTTCTCTTGGTGGCTCAAAAATCTCAACTCCATTTTTTGAAGACCACTCATTAGGACCCTGTGACACAAGTTCATATAATATTAGACATCATAATATAATTTTTTGAGAGCTCCTCTGTTTGCCTGAAGAGCTTCTGATTATTGAAGCAGTTGCAGATCACTAAGAACATAGACAACTGTATTATTTAGGAACATGAAAAAATATATCTCCACAAAAGTCATAAATTTGGAACCTTCATGTTGATAATGTCAAACTCATCACCCACCTTAGCTTCTTCAATAAGGGAAGAGAATGTGATACGGTCTTGCGGTCGAAAGAATTTGATGTGAATTTCACAAGATTCTTGTAAGGACCAATGTCCCTTAATATTGAGTCCTCGAACTCAAAAACTCCGTAAGGATCGTGCTGCCCTGACTCTCTTTGCATGTGGATGTTTCCTCTTGCATTCATGGCACCATCAGCTTTCCCAGATCTTAGGCGTAAGTTCCCGGACCATGAGATGCTGCTTGATTTTTCTGCATCCAGTGTTCTTGACGACCGCATTAACCTTGTGAAAATGCATAGTAAGAACTTCATGATTTTCTCGGATAACTTGTTTGGCGAATACTTTCCGCTGTTTCGATCAGAGGAACTTGTAGCTGATGAAGTGTCCTTTGCAATCTTTATCAGATCTTCTGCAGCCACTTCAGAAGACCGAAATGGAGGTTGAATCTGATGTCAAAGAAAGCTCAAAAATCACAAGCAGTAAATGCTACTAAAATGCGAAAATTGCAGCTATAAATAGTCAACTAATGCGCCTTATCTAATGCAATAATCGAAGGGAAAAGATTGCTCCAGAAAACTAGAACATTGAACAACCAAGGCATTTAAATATCAATGTCAACAACAACAACAAAGCCTTATCCCACTAGGTGGGGTCGGCTACATGGATCATACGACGCCAATATTCGTTGATCCATGTTCATAAGATTCGACAGGATTTTATGCTGGCTGTCGGGGTCTAATACAACCCTCATCTTTTATCCGGGCTTGGGACCGGCTATAAATATCAATGTCAACATATTGCTGAATTAAAATTGATTGGACCCACTTTGGTAATTATATTCTTTGAAGTTGACGTAGTGGATGCTTCTTTTTCGGCCATTGTGTCAACTTTGGAAGATCTTTCTTTAATCTCCCCTGCCATCTGATTCTCAGATTTGTTCTTCTTGATGCTTACAAGACTCGCCTTGTTGAACCCGTTCGCTAGATAATCTTGTTTCATAGCCTGGTTAATGTAGAACATGGGCTTGGTTTCAACTGCTACCTTCTCATGCCATGTTTTGCTATGAGAATCTTCAAGTGCAGAGATAACTGCGTCCTTCGGATGCTCGGCCGTAGTTGCAAAAGATTTTTTACGTTCAGAAAGTTTTACCATCTCTCGTTCTCGAGTTTCTCTCTCCTTGGACAGCCCTTGTTGGACTTTGCTGATCTCTCCTTCTAATCGAGATATCTCCTCTTCCACCATCACAAGTTCTGCTAGAATTTCCTTTGTCTGCAAAAACCCGGGTAGAAGAATTACGAAACAGAAAGTAAGGAATTATGTATTGTCTTTCTTAGGAGAATTGAAAACCTTTTAAGCTTTGCTTAACTAACTACAATCACTGAAACTACAAGAGTGAATGCATTGCCTTGGTAATCATACCCGTTTGGGAAGAAAGCTTGGAATTTGAAGGCTAAAACGAGGGTTCCTTGGGAGCAACGCGCGTTCCAAAATCTCGTGCACCTTCTCTTCGTCAATGAGAAGCTTTTGCAGCTGAGCCACCTGTGACAAATGAAGCCATCGTCAAACGAAACTGTGGCTTTGAGCATTCTTAAACATAAGATCAAGAACATTCACAGCCTTCTTTTTCCTCAAAATCTAATTTTTGCTAGGAAGCTATTTATATTTTTGAAATGAAATTGTGAACTTGGGGAGAACATTGCTATCGAGAACCAAGATTTCTGGCTTCTGTTGTTCTTGGATGAGGAGCATAATTTGAAGGTTGAAACAGGGAATTAGAAAAAAACATCACCGACAATTAAAACTGCTTCATGCTGATAGAATCAGTGTATGGTAGTGAAATTAGCATCCTTACCTCTTTCTCGAGTTCTGACCTTCTTTGTTGTGCACTTGCACTCTTTCCCTGTAAAAGGGATAACTGCATCAGAAGAACACAACGTGATAGCAGAATTATGCGCATGATCAGAACATCACACAACACAAAAATAAATCCAAGAAACGGCCTTCCAACCAAAAGTTCACTGTAATAGACAATTAAGTGCCAGGTACCCTCACACCACATCAACAGGCTGCTTAACATATAAGCTCGATCTAAAAATGATTAACCTCGATAGAGTAAAGACATGTAT
The DNA here is from genome assembly GCA_030549335.1 of Pontederia crassipes. Lineage (NCBI taxonomy): Eukaryota > Viridiplantae > Streptophyta > Magnoliopsida > Commelinales > Pontederiaceae > Pontederia > Pontederia crassipes. The sequence goes on along the minus strand of CM060194.1, from coordinate 74,327,379 downwards.
ATAAGGTTTCAAGATTGATGCATGCATGCAGATGCAGCTTGGGGAACTTTACGCTTAGCGACGGTGTCCCTGTGTTACGCAAGGAAGCTTACCGGACCGATGTTGCCGGAAATCAAAACGTCGGCAGCGACGTTAGCATGAGCCATGCTTGAGGACTAGAGCGACTGCTATCAGCTTCAAGGAGGGAGGACCCGGACGTAGTGGCAGTAAAAAGAGCAAGAAAAAAAGTGGGTTTGATGGCTTCTGGTTGTTGAGGGTAGAAGCCTTTTGGACCAAGTTACTCCCCACCCCCTTCTCTCTCTCTCTCCCACTCCTCTCTCTCTCTCTCTCAAAGGAAGATGAAGGGCAGCTTTCCCCGGGTTGGTTTCTGGTAGGAGGTCGTGGTAACTAACTAACACAAATTCGTGGCTTCAAATACTGGTTTAGTAAAGCGTCATACAGTAAGAAAGATATATTTAATTCTCCAAAACGTTATTTGAGTTTGACATGATAAAAAAAGTCGGCGTTATTGATCAAGATTTATTTATATCATTCTCAGAGTTAAGTTAAAATTTATTCATATCGCTCCGTTCAAATATCGGTCCAGTAGCAATAGTCCTACATAAAAAAAAAACTACTAGAAGAATGGAAGAGAAAAAGGCCGATGGAAGACACCCTACAATGGGTGCAAACTTCAACTTTTAATATTTTCTTAATAACCACAATATAATCATATAAAATAACTCTGTAGATGGTTGTAAGCCATTTAAATTAAAACGTTTCTAACTAATTAATTATATTTTATACACTAGTTGCAGCGTCTAAAGTTAAAATATGTGGAAATCAGAAAATATTGTTCCATCAGAATATAACTGAATAATAATCATTAATATTATTTAAAATGATGTAGAGGAAATAGTAAAGAGATGGAAACTAACAAAGCAAAAATTGCTAAAGAATGACAATTTATGATTCGATTCTTCTCTTCTGCCTATCAGTTTTTTCCGTGATAAAAATGGAAAGAAATGAGTTTGGAATGAGCCAAATTTTTATGTACAAAAAAAATGTTGAAGAACGGAAATCCAGTGGAAGAGCATAAGATTCGCAAAGGTGACTAACTGGAAAAAAGTAATTTTTGCTTGATTTTTTATGGAACATGTTAAAATTAGTTACGACAAGTTATTTTACTAAATTATCCTTGTAAAAAAAATAATTGGGATTACATTGTTAAAACATAGATAGGTAATATGATATATGGCACTAGATATTATATGACTATTAATATAAATTTAATATTATGTGTCGAATGGATGGGAAATGGACTGGATCTGTCTCAAATCATTATCTTTCCTTTTACTTGTTAGCAAGGCAATTGGAAGGAATGTACAAGCTGACAACCTACCTGATTAGGAAAACGCCAAACCACCACACAAATTAAAGTGGAGACGAACTAATCAAAATACAATTTACTACCAATAGGATGGCTATTCCTCGAGTCTCTCTAAATAAAGAATATTTTTATTAAAAACCTCATGACACAAGATAAATTTAATTAAATTAGTTGAACTTGATGATGAATCTGTAACGTATCATATTTTCATAAAAAGAAAAGAATTCAAAAAAAGGAAATGTCACGCATGGAAATGGCCGACAAGGGGAGGAGAATCCTCCCCTGATTACGCCTACGATCGGTTGGCCTTCTGGCCGGCCGATGCCATAAATAGGGATGCGAGGGCAACCCTCGTGCCCCTTGGATTCACAGCCAGCCGCCGCCTTCTGCCTCCTCCTTCTTCTATGTCTTCCTTCAAGCCGGCGACCGACGCACGATCAAGCGAACGGGCAGAACAGAGGCAGCGCACGAAACGACGATTCGACGAACCTTTGACGTGCAATGACTCTCCTCGACGTGCGCAAGGACCAAGCACATCTTCCTACACCGGCCAAGGACGATCGGTGACCACCTGAACGACAACAGCGATCAGCAAATTCGAGTTTCGAACGAACAGAGGTACCTTAGTGTTTGAAATCCCTAGATGAAGAAATATGAATTATTTTATGCGTAAGATTGATCCATTATGATCTTGAAGTAGTTAGCTGTGTTTTTCGTATACATGTTATTGAGATTTATTGGCCAGAAGGCCGCCGGAATCGAGATACATGACCGACGGCCCTGTTTTATTGCAGGGACCGGTCGACCAGTTCAAGGAATGGTCGACCGATCCTACCATGTTATCATAGAACTTTTCGTTCGATCGGTCAACCGATCTAGCGCATGTCGCTTTCCGTAATCATCAAATCGGTCGACCAGCCACATCTGCACGGTCGACCGATCCGACGAACCTCAATCAGAGAAGAAAGTCGACCGATCCAAGAGGACCGATCGACCAGTATTCTAGAACGATCAATCGGTCTCACAATGGATGGTCAACCGATTCAAGTCCACCAGATCGACTCGGTCGAACCAAGAGGAACGGTCGACCGGCCCAGAAACGGTCGACCAATTCAGTCAGTGAATCAATTCTAACTTTAAATCATAATATGAGACTCTAACCAGTTCACCTATATTAGTTGAGTCATATTGTACCGAGATTAATGCCTAGTTGAGCCCTGATTCATAGATTTCATAATAAGCAGAGATAAATAAAGTAAAGATAAAGATATGTGATTGCTATGTACCACCTCAAAAGTATAGATGAAAGATTAGAGTTAAAATAAAGGAGGAATATGTGGTTAGCTGAGGAGACAACGAAATTACTGGTCTTCAATGACCACTGTTCCTGAGATTTCATGTCTTCTCTCATATGTATCTCGAATAAAGGGTGATGTGTCACACTCCTTCCTTCAAAGATTATTGAATTGTGCCATAGGGACATGTAGCTAATTGAGGAGACAGTGAATCTACAAGTTTCTTAATTGACCATTGTTTCTGCAGTGTATGTTCTCTCCCACCTACCTTCCGAACTGGGTGAGGTATTAACACCCACCCCTTTTTCCCTTTTTGGGCTTACTGACTTCAGAAATTCAGAGAGGTACCCATGGCATCCCAACCTAATAAAATCGAACTCGCCTAGGATAATTAACTTTAAGGACATTATAGTAATGTAAAAGACGTAGTGCAACTCACAATAAAGCAATGTAAAGCAGATTGCTGTAAAGTAAAGTAGAGAACATTGTAAAGTATGGAATATAAAACAGTAAAGCATGAATTATAGTATGGTAAAGATAACGTAGAGCAAAGACAAAGTATAATCATTGTAAAGAATAAAGCACAGATATTGATATTGCCAAAGAATGATGTATTGATCCGTTATGGTTAATGCATAGAAATTAGAGTACAATATTATTCATCATTGATATATTATTTACATGATTATCATTGATCCTTATTTCACGTCTATTTTATTATTGTACTAGGCTTTTTGCTTACGGGTATTCGATTCCCCTGCAATGGAATTTTGCAAGAGAGAATGCTAATTGAAGAGGTGTTGGAGAGCACAGAGCATGAAGGAGACTGCACATGACTATTTTTATCATCAAGCTTACTTCAGTTGAATTTAGTGTTATGATTTTCATATTATCCATAGACACCATGCTAGTCCGCTTATCAAATTCCTTCCGCTTATTGAACTTCCTGAGATTTATAATATCTTATCATCTTGTTATCACATGTATGGGTGAAACTATGTCTTTAATATTTTGACTATTGAACTTTCGCATTAAAGTCTTTCATTATAATATTTCGACTATTGAACTTCCGTATTAAAGTCCTTTATTATATTTATATTGGTGCCACGTATGCTATTTTATTGAATGGTCAAGGTCAATAGTGTAGTAGGCAGTACAGCGCTCCCGGGGTCAACCTGACTGCCTACGTGACATGAGGAGCGATTTTGAGGGCGTTACAGTTTGGTATCAGAGCTTAAGTTCTTGGCTCCCTCATTGTTCATGCATAGTATTTATTGTTCATATTGTTTCATAGCTCAAAGTAAAGTCATGTGCAAGCTTCTCAAGCATCTGCGGCTCCACTCCTCAAGTAAGTGCTAATTATGTTCTCATATGGATGATACTTATTTTATTGAGCTGAACCATTTTATAGATGCCGCCTCGCCGAATCACGTCTAGAGTGGTACGCGGCGAAAGTAGAGTCTTCTGGATAGCTGAAGCAGTGATGCACCCTCCCACTACAGCAGCTCAAGAACAAAGGCAGGAACAAGCATCGGCGCAGGGTCGCGGACGTGGTCATGGACGTGGTCGTGGCCGTGCGGTTGCCCCTCATCTTGCTACAGAAGAACATGAGCATTCTGATATGGAAAGCGTGGGAAGCAATGATCTAGTATTACCTTCCTCGCCATTGGAGACATCTGTAGAAAGGGAGAGGAGGCAGAGGCATTTGCAGATGATAGGGGGACGTATAAGGAATCGAATTTGCCTATCTTCAGATGAAGAAGAAGAAGCTCCTAAGCTAAGAAGAGAATTATCAAGCCGAGAATCTAGTCCCATAAGTCAGACAAATCCAGAGCCATACTGTAGTCTTTGTGATCAAGATGGACACTTTGAAGATGAATGTCCGAATCCTCCGAAGCATGAGAAGAACCTCGGGAATGAACTTGGGGAACCTTCTCGACGTAGTGACTTGTACTTAATAGTTCTTTAATGTTGAAGGCCTTAATGTGCCTTAGACGGATATCTATCGTTTTGCTTTGACTAACCTTATAATGATATTAACTTTTACTTTAAGCGGATATTGAGCCGTAAGGTCTCAATTTTTTTTATCTAAGATTTTTATTTCTGGTTAAAGATCTTTGATTATATGCTTTTCTCAGTCTTTTTATAGATGTCTCCTCAAAGAAGATCACAAACGTCCACCAGTGAATATCAAATACCTAACGAAGGAGAGACCCTTTTTGTCCCTCCACTTCCACCTTCTCCTCCTCTACCTCCACCTTCTTTCCCTTCACCTGAACCACCAATCCAACAAGGACGTCATGTCCCTCTCCCCTGCATACTACAAGAGTACTGGAGGTCAAAACCTTCAATGTTTAATGGAGAAGGATGCATAGAAGCAGCGGAGTAATGGATGAAGGCGATAGAGGACAAGTTCGACATCCTTGACGTCTCAGAAAATAAGAAGGTGCTGTTCGCTGGAGACACTCTCCAGAAGGACGCTAAAGAGTGGTGGAAAGCGAAGAAGACCACCATTTTTCCTGAAGTAAGAATTGTTGCCTGGGAAGACTTCCGCAAGGCATTTGAGACGCGTTACTTTTCTAAGTTCCAAAGGGACTTGAAACAGAAGGAGTTTCTGGATCTAGAGTAAGGGACCATGACAGTGGTCCAATACATGACAAAGTTTGTCCGACTGAGGAAATATTCCAGGTTGATCATGGATGAACATGATGTAACAAAGCACTTTATGGACGGACTGAGTCCCGCCTTGAGGTCTCAGACAAGATATGGGAATTGCAAAACCTTAGAGGACACTATCAGTTTGGCTACGCTGACTGAGAAGGACCACCCAGACCTTCAGCAGACCCAGAAGGTCCAACAGAATGTAGGACAGGGTTCCCAACACCAGCAACAACAATTTAGAGAAAACAACCGTCAGCACCATCAACGGGATAATCAGCCTCGCCCTTACCCAGTGCCTCAATAGTACAACCGTCCTCAACAGCAACAACCATACCGCCCTCCACAACAAGCTCCTCCACCACAACAACAACAACCACAGCAGCAGCGGAACCAAAGGCCCCCTCAGCAGGCGCAAAGGCGCCCAATCCAGCAACAGAGGCAACAGCCTCTCAGAGTTCTTCAGGCACCACCCGCACAAGGTGAGCGAGTTTTATGTAATACCTGTGACAGGACCCATGCAGGGGAATGTCGTATGAAATTTGGAGCATGCTACTGTGGTGGAATGTGCCACATCGTGGTGAACTGTCCAAGACGGGGGTAACAACAGTTAGTACAACAAAGACTCTTCAATTTGGAAGAGGATGCCCCATAGAATGACGCTGAGGTCATTCGAGGTACGCTATCCATAGCTGAATTACCTACAATAGTATTGTTCGATTTCGGTGCCTCTCATTTCTTTATATACGAAGAATGTGCCAATACATTAGGGGTAGCTGCAATAAACTTAGAGCATAAGATGAATATTTTGACCCCAGAAGGAACCCTGATTACGACAAAATATCTCCATAATGTACTCATAGAGATAGAGAAAAAGAACTTTCCTGCAAATCTTATCATTATCCCTATGAGAGATTATGATATAATTTTGGACATAGACTGACTAACCTCTCATGATGCTTCTATCTTGTGCAAGAAAAAAAAAGTGATTATAGGTAAATAGAGTACAGATAAAGTAATTGTCAAAGGCATTGCACAGAAAGAACAAAAAATCATAGTGTCTGCCATGAAGGCACATAAGCTACTCCAAAAGAGATGTAGAGGTTATCTTGCAAGTGTTACCAAGATAACAGAGCCAGTCAAGACCCCTCAAGACATAAAAGTTATGAGGAAATTTTCTGATGTATTTCCTGACGATGTTAGTGGTCTACTGCCCAAAAGGGAGATAGATTTCCATATTGAAGTGGCACATGGCACAACACCTATCTCCAAAGCTCCATATCGCATGACCCCAGCAGAGATGAAGGAATTGAATGACCAAATTCAAGAATTGCTGGACAAAGGCTTTATCAGACCTAGTGTCTCATCATGGGGTGCATCAGTCTTTTTTGTCAAGAAGAAGGACGGATCGTTAAGACTTTGCATCGACTACAGGATGTTGAACAAAGTCACAATCAATAACAAGTACCCGCTCCCTCACATTGACGACTTGTTCGATCAGCTATCCAAAGTAAAAGTTTTCTCCAAGATTGACCTGAGGAGCGGATATCATCAGCTAAGGGTAGTCGAAAAAGATATTTCAAAGACAACATTCTGATCAAGATATGAGCACTACGAGTTCCTTGTAATACCGTTTGAATTAACAAATTCCCTAGCAGCATTCATGGACCTCATGAATCAAACTTTCCATGAACATTTGGATAAGTTCATAATTGTCTTCATCGATGACATCCTCATCTACTCGCCAAGCATAGAGCAGCACAAGGAACATCTGAGGATAGTATTAGAGACTTTGCGAGCAAAAAAATTGTATGCAAAATTTTCCAATTATGAATTCTGACTAGAACAGATGATGTTTCTCGACCACATTGTCTCCAAGGATGAGATTGTAATGGATCCCGCAAAAGTAGAAGACTCCACCAAAGAATGTCTCCGAGATTAGGAGTTTCCTTGGACTAGCAGGCTATTACAGACGATTCATCAATGACTTCTCCAGAATAGCATTGCCGCTGACCAAGCTTACAAGAAAAGGGGAAAAATTTATTTGGTCGCCCAAGCGTGAAGAAAGCTTTCAAGAATTCAAGAAGCGGTTAACTTCATCACCAATCCTGACGTTACCATCGGGCAACGGTGGTTTCGTAGTTTACAGTGATGCTAGTGGTTCAGGACTGAGTTGCGTATTGATGCAACATGGGAAAGTAGTGGCATACACATCCAGACAGCTGAAGAAACATGATGTCAATTATCTCACACATGATCTCGAATTGACTGTAGTAGTGTTCGCTCTCAAGCTTTGACGCCATTACTTATATGGAGAAGAATTTGTGGTATACACTGACCATAAGAGTTTGAAGTATATCTTCACACAGAAGGACCTAAATATGCGCCAAAGAAGATGGATGGAGTTTTTAAAGAACTATGAGTTCTCTATCAATTATCATCCAGGTAAAATAAACTCAGTGGCAGATGCACTTAGTCGAAAGTGGGAAGGATCTGTTGCCTTCATGCATCTCTCGCAATTTGAAATAATGAAGGAACTTTTTAAATGGACACCAAGAGTAAGGCATGACGGGTCATTAATGATGATGCAACGCATTGTACCAGATGTTATAGGAAGGATTATTGAAGCATAAGTGGAAGACTCAGATTATGATGATAAATACTAGTCTTGAGATTACGAACTTTAATGTCTCAGCAGATGGTAGAATAAGGTATCGTGATCGTTTATGGGTACCGAATAACCCTAAACTCCGAAGGGAAGTGTTAGGTAAATGTCACAAGTCAGAGTTTGCAATTCACCCAGGGAGCATAAAGATGTATAAGGATGTGCAGAGGAGTTTCTGGTGGCCAGATATGAAGAAGGAAATCGTAAAATATGTCTCCAAATGCATAGTGTGCCAACAAGTCAAGGTGGAATACCAGAAACCTCAAGGAACCTTGAAGAGTCTGGGCATCCCACAGTGGAAGTGGGAAGAGATATCAATGAACTTCATCATCGGTTTACTCCAAACTCAGAAGGGGCATGATGCCATCTGAATAATATTGGACCGACTCACTAAATCGGCTCACTTCATACCCATCAAGGCAAAACAATCTCTTGAAAGTTTAATGGACTTATATGTGTAGGAGATTGTTAGACTTCACGGGATCCCATCAACCATTGTGTCTGATAGAGATCCCAGATTCACATCAAGATTCTGGAAGGGCTTCCAGAATGCTTTTGGGACGAGACTTCACTACAGTACCGCCTTCCACCCTCAGACAGACGGACAATCAGAGAGGACGATCCAGACACTAGAGGACATTCTTAGAGCATGAGCCCTAGATTGGCATGGTAATTGGGACAAACACCTACCTCTTATTGAGTTCTCTTATAACAACAGCTTCCATGTTAGCATAGAGACATTTTCCTTTAAATCATTATATGATCGACCATGCCGCACCCCGGCATGTCGGGGTGAAGTTGGCGAAAGAAAGTTCTTGAGTGTTGAGTTACAAAAGCAGACCCAGGAGTACACAGATATGGTAGAATTGATAAAGAAAATGATGAAATCTGCTCAAGATCGTCAGAAGGCCTATGCAGATAAGAAACACCATGAACATACCTTCAAGGCAGGAGATTAAGTTCTGCTTAAGGTCTCTCCCACTAAAAGAGTAATGCATTTTAGTAAGCGTGGAAAATTAAGTCCAATGTATGTAGGTCCATTTGAAATTTTGGATATGGTATCATATTTTCATAAAAAGAAAAGAATTCAAAAAAAGAAAATGACACGCATGGAAACGGCCGACAGGGGAGGAGAATCCTCACTTGATTACGCCCACGATCGGCCGGCCTTGCCGATGCCATAAATAGGGATGCGAGGGCAACCCTTGCGCCCCTTGGATTCACAGCCAGTCGCCGCCCTCTGCCCCCTCCTTCTGCGTCTTCCTTCGAGCCGACGATCGACTCACAATCAAGCGAACGGGCAGAACAGAGGCAGTGCACGGAACGACGATTCGACGAACCTTTGACGTGCAGTGACTCTCCTCGACATGCGCAAGGACCAGGCGCATCTTCCTACACCGGCCAAGGACGACCGGTAACCACCTGAACAACAACAACGATCGACAAACTCGAGTTTCAAAGGAACAGAGGTATCTTAGTGTTTGAAATCCCTATACGAAGAAATATGGATTATTTGATGCGTAACATTGATCCATTATGATCTTGAAGTAGTTAGCTGTGTTTTTCGTATACATGTTATTGAGATTTATTGGACGGAAGGCCGCCGGAATCGAGATAGATGACCGACGGTCCTATTTTATTGTAGGGACCGGTCGATCGGACTATTGTTACTTGACGGTCACGGGCGGTCGACCGATCCTTCGAGCGGTCGATCGATCCTTCGCATGTCGCTTTCCGCAATCATCAAATCGATCGACCGGCCACATGTGCACTGTCGATCGATCCGACGGACCTTAGACAGAGAAGAAAGTCGACCGATACAAGAGGACCGATTGACCGGTATTCTAGAATGGTCGACCGGTCTCATAGTGGACGGTCAATCGGTTCAAGTCCACCAGATCGACTCGGTCGAACCCAAAGAAACGGTCGATCGGTCCAGAAACGGTCGACCGATTCAGACAGTGAATCAATTCTAACTTTAAATCATAAAATGAGACTCTAACCAGTTCACCTATATTGGTTGAGTCCTATTGTACCGAGATTAATGTCCAATTGGGTCCTGATTCATAGATTTCATGATAAGCAGAGATAAATAAAGTAAAAATAAAGACATGAGATTGCTATGTACCGCCTCCAAAGTATAGAGAAAAGATCAGAGTTAAAGTAAAGGAGGAATATGTGGTTAGCTGAGGAGACAACGAAATTACTGGTCTTCAATGACCACTGTTCCTGAGATTTCAGGTCTTCTCTCATCTGTATCTCGAATGAAGGGTGATGCAATGGTCACACTCCTTTCTTCAGAGATCATTGTATTGTGTCAGAGGGACATGTAGCTAACTGAGGAGACAGTGAATCTACAAGTTTCTTAATTGACCACTATTTCTGCAATGTATGTTCTCTCCCACCTACATTCCGAACTGGGTGAGGTATTAACACCCACCCCTTTTTTCCTTTTTGGGCTTACTGACTTCAGAGATTCAGAGAGGTACCCATGGCATCCCAACCTAATAAAATCGAACTCGCCTAGGATAATTAACTTTAAGGACATTATAGTAATGTAAAAGACGTAATGCAACTCACAGTAAAACAATGTAAAGCAGAGTACTGTAAAGTAAAGTAGAGAACGTTGTAAAGTAAAGTATGGAATATAAAACAGTAAAGCATGGATTATAGTATGATAAAGATAACGTAGAGCAAAGACAAGTATAATCATTGTAAAGAATAAAGCACAAATATTGATATTGCCAAAGAATGATGTATTGATTCGTTATGGTTAATGCATAGAAATTAGAGTACAATATTATTCATCATTGATATATTATTTACATGATTATCATTGATCATTATTTCACGTTTATTTTGCTATTGTACTAGGCTTTTTGCTCACGGGTATTCGATTCTCCTGCAATGGGATTTTGCAGGAGAGAATGCTAATTGAAGAGGTGTTGGAGAGCACAGAGCTTGAAGGAGACTGCACATGACTATTTTTATCATCAAGCTTACTTCAGTTGAATTTAGTGTTATGATTTTCATATTATCCATAGACACCATGCTAGTCCGCTTATCAAATTCCTTTCGCTTATTGAACTTCCTGAGATCTATAATCTTGTTATCACATGTATGGGTGAAACTATGTTTTTTGATATTTTGACTATTGAACTTTCGCATTAAAGTCTTTCATTATAATATTTCGACTATTGAACTTTCGTATTAAAGTCCTTTATTATATTTATATTGGTGCCACGTATGCTATTTTATTGAATGGTCAAGGTCAATAGTGTAGTAGGCAGTATAGCGCTCCCGGGATCAACCTGACTGCCTAAGTGACAGGAGAGACGATTTTAGAGGTGTTACAGAATCGATTTTTAATCTACAAATAGTGCATTTTATAGTGTCGTGTAAATTGAATCGTCGACATCATTTTTTAAATACCGAAAACTGCCCACAAAATAATACAATTTACAAATTAACATATAAGAATCACGAAGAATTTCAGCCTTGTGATAATGCATTCTACCTTTTATGGAGAAATGATGATAAGTTGAAAGATTAATTTACAACTTCGCAAGATTTTTTTTCCACTAAAAATAGACAGATGAATTTACCACATCAAAATTCAAGCTAATATTAAAAAACAATCTATTTAAGAAAATAGTTTGAAGAAAAAGTGCGTAGCATGGTCGTACTAAAATCTTTTGTTATTAATAAGTGATGTTGGCTCAGTTGGTTAGCAAAATCGAGTTCCAAGCGTTCGTTGGGCGTTAGCGTCCCTTGTCAAGAAATTAATCTTCATTATTTTATCTTTTTTACTTCAAATTTATCAAGTGTTAATAATTTTGAACTGTAGACTCGTACCGGCAAAAAAATTTTGTTATTAGTGGGTCAGCTGCCCTTTTTTTAAGCTATTGAACGTAAACGATGTTTCACATTCTTCTATGTTTGGCAAATTAGAGATTTTTGTAACAATTTTTTGATTTCTTTGACAAAGACTGTATACACAATAACACAACTTGTAAAAGGGAAAAAAATCTTTTTTCCAGGAATTATTTTCTAGCCTAACACTTCACACTGTTTATCATATAAAATATAACCAATCTATATGTTTTAAAGTATATTTCTTTTACAAAAAAAGATAAATATTTTTTTCTCTTAAACATTTTCTCAAAAATAGTTTCAACTAAACAAATGTGACTCAAATAAAACAATACAAATAAATAAAAAAATAACACAAAAGTAATAATAATCCAATAAAAAATGAGTGGGTTGCAGGGGGTGGGCGCCCTGGGAGCAACATGGCGTTCTGGAACCGGCAGGCAGCCCGGGGCGCGAGACTCCGACCGCGGCTTCTCCGCCGACTACCTCGTCGGTCGGTTCATCGTCTTCATTCGCTCCCCGAGCTCTCCCACAAGGTGTTCGCCAACGTCCGCCCCGACGCCTTTCACCTCATCAGACACCCCTTCGGCAAGAAGCTCCTCGGGGAGCACAACTTAATCTACATGTTCGACCAGGCACACGCTCCGCCGCTCTGCATCGCCCCCAACTTCACCCCGCGCGCCCTATCCACCTACGTCGACATCCAACAGCGCATTATCCTGTCGCACCTCCGCCGGTGGATCGACCTCGCTGCCGCGTTCGGCGGGAGGGTGCCCTTGCGGCTGCAGGCTGCTGGTAAAAACTGGCATGTTCGGCGAGTCCGCCGCTCGCACTCCGTCGTCCGCGGCGCCGAAGCCCGCTGCTCCTGCTGGAAGCGACGATGCGGAGACCTCCGGATGGAGCTTGCGGGAGATACTCGCTCGACTGCAGATCAAACAAGCACCGAGAGCAACGTCACTGCCCTCGTCCAGCTGCTCGAACGTGGGATACATGGGAAGTCAACATTTCATCCTGCCGCTAAATATGGTGTTGTTCATTATCCCACTAATAATATATTACAACAGTAAAATAAATAATGTCAGAATATATTGCCAATTAAACTGTCTGCTACTTCTGATAACTATCTTGAACACAGAAATTAGATTTCATTGATCAATCTATAGCCATTAGCTCGTTTTCTATTTACATGATACAAGTATACTATTGTGACTAATTTACATTAAAGAATTGTATGAACTGTGAATCGTCTGCTGCCTCATTTCTTCTGCAACATCACCAGACAAACGAAGGCGACCAACCGGAAAACAAAACCGTAAAGGAAGAGAATGCCTATGCAAAGTCCCCAGTGATTGATGCTGTACCCAGCTTTCATGAGCAAGCCACACCGTGTGATGAGCCATACACCAGGGTATCTATCAGAATGAAAATAGGGCGTCAGTCGCAGGCCACAGATCTAGTAGAAAAAAGAAAATGTCTTCACTTCTTCAACACGATTCACGCTGTTCCAGGTAGAAGACTTGGACTACATTCTGAACCAGCAATGAGGTGAATTAAATACAAGAGACTGTTAATATATCCTTTTGAATGACATGCAGGGAAGATGAAGCCAAGTGTAACTCATTGCACCACGAGTAAATAAACCAAATTATACTTCGATGGGACTAGAGACCTGCTGTTTTTTCAACGCATAGTGCAGAGAGGAGAGAAAACTTTGACCTCTCAGACCTGTTTTATCTGAAGGATAATTCGCATAGGTTAAAATGATTGCACTTGACAAAGTGTGTGCTCTTGGTAACACGACTACGCACTATGCACGCTGTTAGATGTGCCACGTAGTGTGCAGGACTTCCTTGCCGCCACCCAAATTCAGAATAATTTTGAACGACAAGAAGAGCTTACATTCAGTGAACAAATACAGAACCTAGCCTTACATTCGTAAATCGTTATATAAACAGCAATTCCTTGTTTTTCTCCTTCTGTGATCACATGGATTTTCCAAGTTTTTAATATATCTCTTAACAACTGAAATAGCATCAAATACATGAGCATGATAGGGAAAAAAATAGGAAGATTGGGAGGAGTTTACCTTCTGGCATTTGCAACCACAAATGCTTCCAGTACCCACTTTGGATAGCAAAGATTCCTCAGGACTTCCGAGACGTTGGGGCGAGTTGATATCAATGTCAATACGACAGGGAGAAGTGCACCCCACTGTAACATCAAATGACCTTTTATCATTGTTGAGACGATAATGGAAACAGGTCATAAGGAAACAAGTTTCGGCAATCACATACCAGCTGAGAGGAACCTGGCTGAAAGCAGATGGCAAAAGTATAACCAATGCCAGAAACACAGTAGACAAGAGCAACTAAAACTACGTAGTTATCTGTGAAGGATGACCTCGGATTGTTGAGGAAATAAAACATAGAAAGATAAACTATTGGCTTGATGACTGTGTTAAAATGGTCAACAGTATCTTTTGCAAGGAAATATGCTAGTGAACTCATCCCAGATGCTCTCTCTCTCATGAATTGCAACTTTTCAAGTGAAAATGATCTCAAAGCGCCAATTTTGCATAAGAGAGCTGCAACACGATACATATCAATTAATTGATTCAAAGTCAAGCCGAACCATATAAAATACAAATATTTGTTATAGACAATCTCGCATGTCAAACAAATTTAGATATTCAGAGAACTGAGAGGATTTATGATCCTACAGAAACAGATTGAACTAGTAATTCCAGTCCAATTTAACATTGTTATAGGAAATTTAAAAGTTTTACATTGCCACACTGTCACACACACATACAGGAAAACCTGTCAAGTTTTCAATTGCAAATTTCCAAGCAATAAATATTGGAAAATGGATCTTATGCAAAGCAGTGATATTGAAATATGCCCCATCTAGTTGACATGCTCAAAGAATATATTACTTATGAGACTGTAGTATTGTCAGTCAATAGGATCCTGCAATTCATTTTTACTTGAGGAATAAATTCATGTGATCAGCCAGCTAGGAAAATTACATTTCCATAGCAAGAAGGATGTAATCTACATGAGATCACACCATAAGAACATTCCTATTGATGCATTAGTGTGACTTATTAGCCGTATCTTTTATAATGTCTTCCTTTAAGGATGTGTTTGAACAGAGGAAGGAAATTAAAGGGGAAGGGGAGAAAAAGGAAAAGAGGTTAATGATAGGAAGGAAAACCATTTAATCTCGGTTTAGGGAATGGGGGTTCATTTTTCGCTTCCCCTCCATAAAATTTCTATCTGAAGAAGGGGAAAGAAGGGCTAATGTTTACCTCCCCACCATCATCTTAGACAAATCTATGAGTTACCACAGTGATGTGCAGATTGAGTTATTAAACAAATATATTCTTCAACATGAGTTACATGATATAAAGAACAACATGGCTAGCTAAAACCTTCTATACCCTGAGCCATCATATTTTTTTCTTTTTTTGAAATTTTAAGATACATTTTCCAATCATTGTAAACAACAGTATACAATAATGCGAGCATGTTCTGCCAAGCAATATGAAGAAAAAGCAAAATGTGATCATTTCTCAGAATTGACTTACTACCATGCCAATAGATAATTGGAAATTATTCAAAACAGGAACAAGAATAGAATCTCCAACTTACAAACAGCAATGGTGGTATAACTATAACCAGCCACCCCAAATGTTTCATCATTAATTTTAGCGAGAAGCCCTAAACAGACTCCAGCAAGACACAATATAAGAAGATCCATTACTTGAACTCTCGCTTCACGTAAACGCTGCTTAATTACCCTGTAAAGGAAATACACATCATGTAAAGGAAGACCTATTATTATGTACACATCACTCAAATGCTAATTAATCTGGGTAGGAAATAAACAAAAAACATGAACTTCGTTTATTCAGTGAAATTACCTCCCAAGATACAATTTGTATTGCATGAGAATTCCAGGAGTTTTTCTCTTTGTCAAATCTTTTGATCTTGCGAAGTTGAACAACAAATGATGTTTCTTTTCATCTAGAGCACCTCTAAAATTTCCCCATGCTTCACTAGGACCAGAACACTGATCAGCTCCACGTCTAGCAAAACTTGTTCCACCCTCCCTGAGTGACGGATCAACGGACTCAAGATCATTTTGCATATCTGGTGGGATATCATATCCATTATGCAACATCCATATAACAGGAAGCTGTGTGCATGTCACACTAATGCTCGAACTAGGTTTTACTATGCCCTCTAAAATGTCAATATAATAGTCTGGAGGATTGACACGATCAGGAACATGCATCCCTAGGCATGCAAAGTAGTCTTCGAGTGTCTTTACTGGCCCATGATATACAATAGAACCTCCCTTTGCCAAAAGGATCAAATCATCGAACATGTTGAACAATGCATAGCTGAAACAAAAATTATTCACAAATTAAACACAAGTATATAACTAGCATGTATTCGGGCACTTTGTGAATCAAATATAGATATGTCATAAATGGAGCAAGAAACTATGTACGACACTTCCATAGGCACAAACACATCAAGGTTTAGATTCTTCAAAGATAACATCGGATTCTAGCCATTTGACATACATCTTTAATTTGAGCATGCTAACCATTATCAAACAAACAAACAACAACAAAGCCTTATCCCACTAGGTGGGGTCGGCTACATGGATCATACGACGTCATTCCGATTCGTTGATCCATGTTCATAAGATTCGACATGATTTTATGTTGGCTGTCGGGGCCTAACACAACCCTCCTCCTTTATTCGGGCTTGGGACCGGCTATAAAATATAGGCGGAGTTCATGCTAACCATTATCATTATAAGTTTTTTTTTTCATTTTTATTTCGCAAGGGTTATTTATTTTCTCCAAAATGTTGAAGAGGCATGCAAAAAGAAAAGTCATGCAAGACCCCAATTATAGATAGAAAGGAAACATTGTAAACTGAGCTGGTAAATGATTTACTTTTTCCATAAGCGAAGGATCATACACAAAACTAGATAAGTCAATCTAAAATATCGAAAGGATTCAGATATATATGCTGAAGGAATGTCATATACCTCTGCACTTACTGTGACATTTTTAGCAATGTTTAAGATAAGAGCTAGCATTTTAGATACATGTAATAACTTTCATAAGCACAATATCAGTATAGTACTTCAGGGGAACATGGCTTGATTTAAAGTACAAATCGCAAATTGATATTCAGATTTTCGTGAAGTTTGAGAGAACCTGGGCTGGTGAACCACCAAACAGATATTTACTCCTTCAAGTGCCTCATGGCGAAGAGCTCTTAAAAGAAGCTGAGATGAAGAACTATCCAATCCAGATGTTGGCTCATCTAATATAAGAAGAGAAGGTTCCATCACCATCTCCAACCCGACATTTACTCGTTTCCTCTGCCCACCGGAAATTCCACGCTTCTCGACTGTCCCAACCAAGGAATTACGCACTGCTTGCAGTCCTAAGGAATCTATAGTTCTTTCTACTACTAGAACTTTGTCAGTTTTTGACATGTCTGCTGGAAGCCTGCATTACAAACTCAATAGTGTTATCAAACACAAATTTTAATGAAAAAGCCAAAATGATGGTGATAAATGAATATTGGAAAATATTATTAATACACTAATCTATCTATTAGCTCTCCAAAGAATTCAGATGTCCCTGTTATGTGATGAGATGATGATGCCATACCTACACCTCGCACTGAACCAAATATTCTCCTCCACTGTCAAGTTTCCATGTACTATGTCATCTTGTGGCACAAAACCTATTATTTTCTTATATGACTGGATAGGTTCAGGTTTTCCATTTATAAGAACTAGACCAGTGACCTCACATCCAGCTGTCTTTCCTGCCAAAGCTGTAAGAAAAGTGGTTTTTCCTGCACCTGATGGTCCCATGACAGCAGTTATATTGCCAGGCTTTAGTTTCCCTGTGACGCATTTCAACAATGATTTTCTGTTTCTTTTCAAAACTAAAGTTAGATCTTTGAAAGCAACCTCAACCAAAGGCCTGCTTCTAACTTCTTTACTGGTAGCCATAGTAACTACTCCTGTAAAGGTCAAATTCTTGTTTTCCTCCTGCATAACTTTTTCTTTCTCGATTCGATCATATGCATACTTGAATATCTGAGTACGAGTATGTCTGTGCTTGCCTTTTTTGGAGATTTTTTCACCAACATCTGCATGAATGTCAGAATTCTCTTCAGACGAATGATTTTCGCCGTCAAGAATGCTTTCTTCCTCATCTTCCATTATGGATCCTTCCAGCGAATTGTTGCTTTGGCCAGGAATTGTAGCAAGCTCTGTTTGTTTACGGGTCCTATAGCCTGAAACATTGCGAGAAATCTGGTTCTGAAGTCCATGTGCTCGAGTTATTATAGCAGCTCTTGCTTCTTTCCATCTTCGACGAGCTAGAACAGCTTGTCTAACTGTTTTTACTGCAGTTTCCCTGGATTTTGCTTGCCTTCTTTCACGAAGCGCAATAATTTGATCATAGAAGTTATACATAATAAATAGTAATAAACTCAAAGCAGCCTGCACAAGCCAAAAAAAGCAGGATCACATTATGAAGGGAAGATTACAGCTGAGCAAACGAAAACACTTTCTGAATGTCACTTACAATAGAAAAGATTGTGAATGTCACTTAAAATAGAAAAGAAAGTGAACATGTGTGTTTCATTCATCATTATGACAAATATAAAAGGAATGGATTTTAGAGACTACAGATGCACCAAAGTAACTTAAACAACTTGCTAACACCTTAACGAATCTTTATCCTTTTTCTTTGAGAATGAAGGGAAATGATTTGATATATTTCTCACATAACAAGAATCAGTAGTCATGCCTTGTGTTGGCTTTTAGCTTATAAACAATTGGCCAAAATCATATTGACACAGTCAATTGGAAGATAAAAAAGATCAATACAATAAAATAAAAGAAGGAATCGTAAAACTGCAGAGAGACAAGCACAACGATAATAAAAATTAAATACATTCGATTTACCATTAGTAGGCCACCAAATAGTTTAATATCTTGGTTTGCAGATTTTGGTTTACATGAACTTGACTTGAAGCATCCTGCACAAGTAGTTTAGTTACAATCAGATGCCTTTTTAAACAGGATGGTCACAAAATGCATGCATGCATGCATAACAGAAATGTTGAGTTCTGAAGAAACTAAAAGTGGAGACGATTTTAGCCTCTTTTGTTTGGCCTGAATAACTTTTTTAAACATAAATATCACTGTTTTTCAATCATATTTATGTGTTGAAACTGTACTGACCTTACTCTCTGATTGCCTTATATTTGTGTAGGTCAATGTTATAGGGGAGATACAACTTTTTTAGTTGTTGAACATTGAAATTCTCTGTCATTCCCTCTTACCACATGTACATAGAATCAGAATTTGGGCATCAACCTTTCAATTTATGTTTATTGGCAAATGATTCTATGTTATTCATATAAGGTAGGACCAAAGCATAACATTTCAGTATTTTTCTTGTGTAGTATGTTTACATGGCAAAAAGGACCCATTAACTTCCTACTCGAATAAAGACTGGGATACACTTAAAGCTCTGTTAAAATGATAATCAATTAGCAACAGACTGAATATCAGTCTATCCATGTCTGACAGTTGTTAGAACAATACAGAGATCAATGAGTTTCACCGTTTTCCAAAAGTGCAATGATTTTTTTTTTCAATTATATTTTGCTCAGCTGTAAATTCTGTAAAGTGGAAACAATTCATTACCGAAATACCCCCCCGGAAAATGTCATGGTTTGAGCAACATTATTATATCCCTTTTCTAGCATGAAAGCAATCCTATTTACACAATTTATTATGAAAAATTATCCATTAGCCAAACACTTTCAGAAACCAAATCTAAATTGTGTAATGCATAGGATACCTTAAAACTGCTATGCCATAAAAAGAGGAAAGAATCTTACTTGTTTCATTAGTTGAACCCTTCCTGCAGTAGTATCTGATAAAGACAATCCACAGAAACTAATATTAGGACACTTCATAATTTCGGGCAGCAGCAAGCAAGGATTTTGAACCTCATTTTATGCCAAAGACTAAAGAACAACAGGAAGCCAAGTAACTCAGATGAAAAGAATACCCATCCTGGCAAGGGTTCTTCTGAATGGTGTTTGGGCAATAATAGCCTTCTGGACAGAAGATGTTACCACTGCTTTGAACATCTGCCCAGATATTTGCGCCGCCACAGGTATGGTTCTGCATTCTTGGAGATGGTTGGTAGTTGTAGCTGCATAGTTTTCTCAAATAATAAAGAAACAAGCAACCTTCACTGGTAAGCAACAAAATATAATTAATTAAAATACTTACGGTTCACAAACCCCTGTGGTTTCATTTAGCGTTGCACTTGGGCAGTAGGCACCCAATGGGCAAGCTTCATTGAATAAGAAAGAGAACATGTAAGATGAACCTCCTCTATGATAATCGCATGAAAGTGCATGTGACAGGCTCTCTATTAAAGTCAACCTACGGCTAACAAACACGCCGCAATAAATGTGTAGTGTTACATTCAAGTCACTAATCAGCATAGTCAGATCATATCTAATTATGTTTATTCTAACTTTTGGACAGCAAAGAAACCGTTGGAAACTTTTAATTTGTGTACCTACTGAACTACCACTAGAGAAGCGACAACGTTCCACCTTTCAGTTCTCAATCAAAAGGTCAAATCAAGCAAAGAGTCCAGAATATTTCATGGCTTATTTCTAGTTACGCAAGTTAATCAATTCGTCGGATACAAAATGCATCGCTTAGACAAACACTTAATCAATCATAATAAGAAATTACTGATACGATCACAAATATAAAGATATTCCTTTTCCTACCTGCATAAGCTTTTGAAATAGTTGGCAAATTTAATTTCACATAGTATCAAAGCTGTCTTCAAATCTCATCAAGTTCGTATTAAAAAATATGTTTTGTTTTTTTACCACGTAGTGGATTAGGTTAGATCCAAATGATCGAAGAATATTGTTAAGATTACAAATACAAAAATATTTCTTTGTTTGTCACCCTAAGTTTTCTTGGATAGTTGGTTAATAGATCTAATTTCACAATTACAATATATAGAATCCCTAGTAGACAGATGTAGTGTGAGAGAGGTTACTCACGTATCATGCATGTTATACCATAAGGAGAGAAAAAACCCTCACAGACTGGTTTACAGTTGACATTTCTCGAAGGAATCGTCTCAACGTCTAAAAAAGTCACATTCTGGTCTGTGCCAATGCTGCATGCCCATCCGGGTTCACATCCAGCTGTCCATGTACTGAAATTGCAATTCTTATTTGGGTTCAAGTAAGAGGTTGCACCTCTGCTTGCGAAGAAGCTTTTGAAGTAGAACTTAACTTCTGCCGCTGTGCATATTCGACCTACAACATCTGCCAAACCAGTACAGATTGAAACGTGAGGTCAAATGTAAGATTTAAGTTTCCAGACAACTTTAAAGTTGGCAAGCCACAAATGAAATAACTAGTTAATGCTTAATAGGCACCAGTTCCCAAGAAATATTTGAATGCATTACCAAATTAGTACTCTAAAGCTATCTGAATTCTGATCTGGATATAATTTAAGAAGCAATGTGAATTTCCCCTTATGAAGCCGCAAAAATGGTTATTCTGCTGAAAAAGTAAGCTTCTTACACATTGGAAACAACGAGCAACTACACACCTTCTCAATAACTATATGTTAGACGAGATCCCTGTTTAACTCCAGTTTTAGACCCTTCATGACATGATTAAATCTTCAAGTTTATCAAGCTGCAACGATGATGTTAACATGTTTACAGGAAAGCCATCTGTTTTCGATTGCTGATACAGTGTTTTCGATTGCAGGACATTCACAAATTCTCGTCTTTAGCTCGACAAAAATAAGAAAGCCTCACTTGATTCTTATGTATATTTGCAAGTTACTGATCATCTTGCAGATAGAAAAACAGAGTTTTGCAGAAAGCTTCACATGTTCTTCAGTAATTGGACTAAAAAGTGGCTTAAGGGGGAGAAGTTCATATGCAATAAATAAAATACAACTGAGGAAGACATCACAAACCACTTGTGTTCGCGGCGCACCGACCCAAGAACGGCTGATCGATCGAGAAATTGAAGGCGGCACTCAAGTCTCGATGCCTGGAAAAGCAGGAAAAGAGAGACTATCAACCAAAAGTGCGAAGAAACCTTATCAACAATTCGTGGGGGGGGGGGGGGGGGGGGGGGGGGGGGGGGGGGGGGTTGGGCTTTACGGATCACTGATGCAGAAGCCGAGTTGCCGCTTGACTTGGGGCTCGAAGGTTGCGACGAGGTCGGCGATGAGCCCGTTGATGTCCTGCACCAAAACGGTTGTCGTCGTTTCCGTCTCCGGGACGGTCCCGCGGCCGCCCTGGCACAGAACAACGGGGATGGCGCCGGCGACAATGAGGACGGCGAGAACGGAGAAGGACACCACTCGCCGCCTCGACGGCATCGCTATCGAGTTGCCAAGAACGACTCGTCAGGCACGAGGCGAGAGGAGGAGAATGAGTGAGGAAATGTGAGAATGACGTAGTCATTGCATCCGGATGCAGAGAGGGCGTCTAAACTCGCAGAGGACGACGACCTGCTCAAAGCAAACGAGAGGACTTGTATTCCTGATGTGGAAAGGTAAAATGCTGATTTCTTTTTTTTTCTTTTAAATAATACCGTTGAAGGCTGACATGATCTGAAATTTAAGATACTAAGTTGACCTCACTCATCATAGCAGTCTTTTATGATCACCGGATGCCCCCACAATACTTTTTTTTTATCAGAGGGAAAAATAAAAAAAATAAAGTTATATATATTTTTTATAAGTAAAAATTAGATTCGAAACTGCAAATATAATTCTTATACTGTATTCTTATTCTTACAGTCAGAACAATAATTATTTTATATAGAATAAAAATTTAATTCGAGACTGCTAATTTGGCAATTGCACGAGGAATATTGGGGAGATGAGTAAAGTAGTAGTTGCACGTCAAATGTTGTTTTAATATCGTAGCATGACTCGAATGAAAATATATACCAATCCATGCAACTACTCCAATAGCCTTTGTTCATTAATTAAATAAATAATGGTTATCGTGGACGATCAAAGGATAAAAAAAAGTGTAGCGCAGTTGCATACAAAATCGAAAGGTCACAAATTTTAATTACATCATATTTCTTTATTTTCAATCTTTAATTTTTTTTGCATGTATAGAATCGAAAGAAATGAACAAAAGAGAAAAATGATAAAATGATGTCCATAACATCATGCAACTGGAATTAAATAATATATATAAAGAAATGTCCTTTTCAATTTCCGCTATATAATTCACAGTTTCTACACACCATAAAAGAAGATATAATAATTACTTCAACTACTAGTAATATATATGAGCTATACCAAAGAAGGCCTGCACAAATAAAATTATGAAAACTAAATA
This sequence comes from Pontederia crassipes, assembly GCA_030549335.1. Taxonomy (NCBI): domain Eukaryota; kingdom Viridiplantae; phylum Streptophyta; class Magnoliopsida; order Commelinales; family Pontederiaceae; genus Pontederia; species Pontederia crassipes. Next base: position 74,304,031 of record CM060194.1, on the reverse strand, counting down.
ATAGGAAAGATTTAATTTAATTTGTTTGAATAATATATATGTACTTAGCATAAGTATTTTATAATAGCTTAAGATTTTTTAAATAAAAAGTGATATTATTTAATTTAATATATTCTTAGAAGATTCCGCATATTTATCCTCGTTTAATTTAATATGAATTGTTTACTTTTCAAACGTTAGTGTAAACGTACAATTCACTAAAAGTTATAAGAGAAGTCAATCCATTACGTGTATAAACAATTCGGATGAAATATACGAGAGGACTATGGTTGCCATATATGTTACAAATAATAGTGAATTTATTTGTCCGAGGACCTATGTTGTTGACTTTACTTGCCCCATGTTAGTTTTAAATTAATTAAGATCTTAGTGGGAGTTTTTATTCTTAATTAGCAAGTGAAAAATTCCAACTCCAAGTATTTAAGATCTCAATTAAGTTTATAGTAACATAAAATGATAACGTATCTAAAGATGGAACACATGTTAATTAGGACCAATACTTATTTTTTATTCAATTATCAAATTTTTATCCCTGACTAATTTGGTTTACACAAATTGCATGCTTTCGTAAGATTGATGAACCACCTGATAAATGTTTTTGCATGCACAAAAAATGGATTCAGAGTTTTATTTGAATTAAAAAAACAAATTATATCCCACGTCACGGTTCACATGCCGAGGAAAACTTCAACTCGGTGACGCTGAGAAGGATTTGGTTTCCTTAAAATCAAATAAGAAAAATGTATTTGACGCCAGGTAGTTAAAGCGCTTTGCTTAAATTAAAAAAAATATATATGAAAAAATAAGAAAAGCTATATGAAAATTATATAAAAAATCTAATAATAATATAATTAAATTCGAAATATGGAATAATGAGGAAAAAAAAGGAATATATGACAATATAATTGAACTTTTTTTAACTTCATTTTAATGCTTCTTGAAATGAACAAGATATTGAGAATTGCTTTGGACCATTGACCACATAAAATAAATGTTTCGAATTTATCTTTTTTTTTTTATGTTCTGTGGAGAATATTTTGTATGCATAAGTTTATGAGATGAATTACTTATCACCTAATCCAACATGCATTTCTAACAAACTGTCAACTGTGTCTAATTGAAGTTTTTTTAAGCTTTTATTGTATTCAGTTTTGACCTTTTTTTAAAACTATTGAAACATTCACATCAAATTGACTAATTAGTGCTCAATGATGTTGGCTTTGATTGGTTTTTTTAGCGGTCACTTGATATAAGTTGGGTCAATTGTCTAACTATGTATGCGAAGTTTGAAAGTCAATTTATCATCGAGTTTAATTAATTTAATAAAATAATTTCGAGTCGAACAAGTGGGGCTCAAAACAATTTTTCTTATATTCAAAAGAAATAAAATAAAAAACATTACATGAAAAAGAATTTCTTATAATTTCATCCTAATCAGATTAATTTGATCAATTAATTGCTCATTTTGATTATTTTTATATTATTATTAATATTATTGTAATATTTCTGAAATGCGTTATAAGAACCATTTTATAAATTAATTTTTCTTTTTGACTTTAATCAATCAACAATATAACACATATGTGAACAATTTAAAATAAAATATTATTAGTTTTAATATAAAAATTGAACATGCATGAGTTTACAATTAAAAGCAAATAAGTAATCAAATCTAAAAAAAATTAATTAAGACCATGGTATGCCATATGCAAAACTGCATCTGACTGAGTTTCGTCAAAATTTCCATATGGTTCATTCTCATGAGAATATCTCGTGGGTATAAAAAATTGAGTACTTAAGGTTTAAAAGATAAATAAGTCCTCGATTAAAAAATAATAATCAATTGAATAAATATAAATAATGATCAATTTAATAGTTTTTAATTATTTATTAGATAATAATGTATTTATAAATAAAGGTCAAATAACAATTGTCAATAGGCTTATTACTTAAAAATTAATAATCTCGACGAGTATATAGCCCCTGCCCCATCCACACACTGATCCCAGAGAGAATTTCAAATCTTTATTAACTTTTATAAAATAATTAATATTTATAAGAATTAATAATTATTTTGGGGGAAATAATATATATCAAATCATTCAAATATAACTAATTAAAGATAATGCAACATAATATTATATTATATAACATTAACTACAATAAGTTAAAAAAAATAAAAGTATTAAACTATTATTAATATTATGATGGGTTGAGTTTCCAACTTATAATCAATGCACATAACTCTTAGCGCCACGCGAGTTGAACGATTGACGCCACTTTTTAGACATTGGAATGACAACCGAAAAAAGTATTATTAAGATTATAATTTGATATTAATTTTGATGATCGATCCCTCACGGATGGGAGCATGTATCTCCTTCATGTTCCTCAAAAGTGGTTCCCTCGTGTTCCCTCCTTGATAGGAGATTCCCAACATTCCCAACACTTCAAGATTGTTGCGATCCTTAATATCATTCGATTCAATCCAATCCAATATCAATTGATTCAATGTAGAAGTTCTTATTCCTAATTTTTTTTATCTTATCAATTCAATAAAAAGCAACAATTTGTAAGAGACTTTCATGTGGCAATCAGCAATGGTGGGCATAATACCATGATAAGCATTTACTCAAGACAATGTACAATAGAGGTGAGGGATTGTACTATAAGACAATAATAATTTTTGCTAGACATTGACATATCGGTTTTCCACTTATACTTTATATCTCATTCAATTATCCATTAGTTCCACGAACAATGAGTATCCACATATTTCAATTTTTATTTTGTTTGCACACAATGTCAATTTTTTTCCTTTCTATTTAGGTGTAACAATATCCAATCAAGAAACTATAATTAATCATCACAATACTACAATCAAATAATCAATATCATAATAATAAGATCATTATTAAAATATAAATAAGATAGAAAATTGTTCATATAATAATAAATGTAACTAATAGATTAAAACATCCATTCGAAAGCCTAGACTGGTAACGGTAGAGCCCTTGCCTTGTTGCGACTACATGTCACAACAACATGTCATGATATGGTTCAAACTATGTCAGTCAGAGGATAATTTTCATAACTATTTGGTCAACCCCATTTTGATCACAACTTGTAGTCGTGATTAACTTGATCACGACTTGGTCATGGCTATAGTTACGACATGTCCTATTATGTTGAGCCTTGTTACAGCTACTTATCATGGCATAACCTCCATATCATCGTCGCACATGAAATGTTGCTTGCCAACTTTTTCCCTTATCTCATTTATTTAATGACATATCTCGATTCTCACAAGCCACAACTTACATCTCTTTACATATCTCTATTGAGTCGTCATGACCTGATCGAATGGTCGAGGATGAAGGTTGCTTGTCATGGCTTACTTCATTGAGTTGTCTACACAAGAGGGTAACTGAAAGGAATTCGTATATATCTTCGTGTGAGAGGAGTGGAGTTCTCTTTATAAGTCGACCATACTTTATTCCAATTAAAACTCCAAATTAATTTTAATCAAAAATCTTCAATTTAAAATTTGCATCAAATATTAATGCAACCACGATCTTAAAATCTCATGGTTCATCATAACAATTGCCAAAGCCACAAGTTTGAAAAGAATCAAGAAACAACTAAAACTAGAAAAGGAGGCGAACATGGGCGTGTTACACGCTACATAGAACCTAGAGATCCACATTAATTAAAGTGGAAACCATAAATGGAAAAAGGTCCATACTAGTAGGCAAGCATTAACTTTGTGTATTGGTGAACCATAGATCGTGGATCGAAAGAAAATCTCACTCTCAGTTACTAGTAACTATTGTGTTCCTACTTTTTCTTGTCTCAAAATTAGAACCTTAACTTAATTAGTTAAGAAATTAATAAAAAATATGCTACATTGTTATTTTAAGCCATGTGGGGGATGTGTATTTGAGTGATTATGGTTGAAGTTTATACTTAAGTAGTTTAAGTATGATTAATAGACTAGGAAAGAAATTATTGAATGGTATTATACAAAATATGTGTTAAGCAAAGGGTTCAATGTTTGTTTAAACAAATTTATTAACAAAATATTAATAATTATTATATTTTAAATTAACTATTCTAATTTTATTATTAGAACTTTCCATATATGGATGATCTATGAGTTTGAAAGTTTGGATTAAAAGAAAAGGGATAAACACAAGAAAATAAAGAATTAAAACTTATAACTTAGATGGATGGCCTTGAGAAATTGGTTTCCTATGAAAATTTGTTCCTCCCTCTTCACAATGTCTGTTGCAAAATGTCTTTCGAGTGTTGATAGATATATGTACTTACATAACAATTGAGAGGTCACTAAAAAATTTGACAACTTGCCATTGTTGGAGTTGGTGAATACTTCAGGCCCCCTTGTTTCTCATACGGGGTTCGCTCATATGAGCTTAGGGGAATCTAAGTATTATCCAATTATCTGTACTGTTGGCGTACGAACAAAAGGGGGGGTTCGTGGGGCACAGCCCTCCGACGGCGCCCCCAAAACCTAGACAGGTTTGGGCTTCTGTTCAGTCGGCTCGTGTGGTTCGGATTAGATCTTTGCTCTGTTTTGTTCGAGTTTTGAACCCGTTTAGGAGAGGCTTATTTATAGTCTATTTTCAGATATAATCTGTGTGGCAAATGTAATCAAAACGATATAGTGAAAACTCTTTACAAGACGTAGCCCTAAATTTCAAAGGTGAACCTGGATAAATCGTGTGTCTTCTTTATTTTTTTGCAATCTCTTTTCGATTTTCTCTCCCTGTTCTCGAATTTTCTCATCAGCCATCGCCCAGACAAACTCAAGTGAGATACCTCAACAAAACTAACCATGCAAATGATCTTAGCCCTCGGTTGCTGAGAATGGCTCAAATGTTCGGCCCATTGCATAATGGGTAGATCCAACCGTGAAGGACAAAATCAACTTGATCAATGCCCAAAATTTTTTACAAATTTTGAGATCGAGAGAGAAACTAAAAGAAAGATATAAATAAAGAGTCTACTTACTTGTCCCATGGATCCAAATGATTAATTATGGATGGCATAAACAAAAAAAGTATTGAATTATTTAGTCTAATCTTTGATCTCATTTTGTATTTAGATGTTATATATATGTCTAAGTAGACAATGTATCTACATATAAAATATATATTCAAATAAATAGGATGGTTTTTTTATTATTCGGTCCAATCTTTTTTTTAAAAAAAAAAGATTGAGCCGAATTTGATTGCATTCAATTAGTAGAACAAATAGGAATTATTGAATTATGCACACTTATATTTTCTCTTTATGTATCTAACTTATCCACAAACAAGCCACAATCGACATGGCATTCAATGATGGTGAGGAAGGAGTCTCAATCATGGTGGAGGATTAAACGTCGAATGCCCCCCAAATGGGTTTCGTGGTATCTTAATTAGATTGTCAATATGTTACATCTGCAAGCAAGTGTCCGGATTGGGAGACACATGGCCCTTTTCGCTGGGTAGTGATACTCCAAAATTGCTCTAGCCAAAGTGCTCGAGGTCTCTCTATTGCTGAGGTCAATTGTGAATAGTTCTCCCTCATTTGTATCGGGACCAGCATGAATCACCTCTCCTCCATCGGCGCCGGCAAGCAGAGTGCACAACCATGCATGTTGTCTACCAGATCCTTCAATGTTTCACGAAAGCATCTCGAATTTAGGGGACTGATGAAGGGACAACCTCAAAAGAAGAGTTACAAGATGAGGAGCTCGTTCCCCTAACATAATCGCAGAGGAAGACACCACAGAATAAGAAGAAAGAAGTATTCCATCTCTCCATCCAAGAAGTCTGAAATCACAAGCAAAGAAATATCCCAAAGTAATTAATCTCACTTAAACACTCTCACTCTCAAAGGATAATACTCTTGCGCAAGATCACTCAACATGAAGATCATAGTTTGAAACTATCAAAGGTCAGGGACCGTCTCTTCAACATATTGAAGATCCACAAGCCTAACATAGTCATTTTTTTATGTAGACACATACAAATAGCTACAATTCTAAGAGAGTTATCAGGTGTTTAAGGAAAACTTGGATGTGACTACAAAGTGGGAACTAGACACTACAAGAAAATTGGCGATTAGCGACTCAACATATGAGACGCTAGAAAGGTGATATTACGTCTTCGTTGTGAAGCGCGTCTCTTTAACGTCTAACTAACGTCGCAATATTGAGACGCTGAAAATTGGTGGCTAGTGACGTCGTGCTAGAGTCAAAGATATTGAGACGTAACTAGCGCCCCTTGTTGATGCTATATCGACGTTATTAAGACGCTACCTTTGCGGCTGTGCGAAGCAGAGGAGCGTCGCTCAGTCGACGCGCAAGGGGCGCTCGTCTTGGCGCGCTATTCCGGCGCCCACGTGTCACTATTGTAGGCGCTAGGAGGGCACCAAATTGATGCAAATATGATCGTGCATGCGTCGTCAATGAGACGCTCAGAGGGTGCTAAGTGCGATATATTTAAAGTCGCGTTGACATGTTTTGCGACGCCAATGAGACGCAATGGAGTCGCTACTTGCACATTTTTTTACCCTTCCCAGTCTCATTTTTTCCCTTCCCACACCCATACAATTTATAATGCATCTCAAAATGCATTGATAAAAGCATCACAGGCAATATAAAAGCATCACAGACAATATAAAACCATCAAAGGCATAATATATAACATAAAAATACGAAAACTACTAAACCGAACTAACAAACTATATGTATGTGTAAGTCTATAAGTAACAAATGCATAGTTTGTTTTCTATCCTAGGTTTGGGAGTTATTGTTATCATTCCGAATGTTCGACCTAGACGTGCTCGGTCCATGGCCTCGCGGGAATGGATTCTGCGTCGGGATCAATCCCTGAATCGCCTGCAATAGAGGAGCCAACTGCTGCGACAACTGCTGCGACACCTACTGCGATATCTGCGCCGATAACTGCTGCGATAGCTGCTGTGATAGCTGCGTCATATCAGGTGCAGCGGATGAGCTCGGAGCAGATGCACCTCTTGCATATCCTCTGATCCTCCTAGGTATCTGAGCGGCTGTGTCGAGGCCATGCAAGTATCCCCCTCGTGTCGTGCCGGCCACCTCTTCCCAAACAGTAGGGTCATCTACGAAATAGAAAAATTATACAATTATATAATATATAAATTATATATCAAAAAACACATAAATTAAAAACATGACTAAACCAACGAAGAAATATTACATGGTGGCTGAGTACTCGGATCATCTCCATACTTTTCAGTCATTTTCGCATTATACTCATCCTATAAAATTTAAACATTATGTATTTAAAAAATAATGCAACAATCAAATGACCATATCATTAGACTTTCCAGAAGCCTACGAGCAGTGGACGTGATTAAGTCGTTCGTCTTTCGGCTCTTATGCGTGGCCTCATAGACCACACAAAAGTCTACGAGACCGCCTTCTTTCTCCTCCTACAATAAAGTTTCAAATTTGATAACATAAGTATAAGTCAAAAGTTTGATAAATTGAATTTATATGTAAATTACCATGCGTCGTTGATGCTCGTCAAATTGCATCGATCCCCCTGTGTGGATGTGGGCCTCAGACTTCGAAAGATGATTAACTCTTGCCTTTTCCGACTTCCTTTGTCATCGTTCATCCGTCCTTTTGTGAACATCAAATACTTACACTTTCAAAAAATTATAATTTTCATAAAAATAATGTAAAAGTATACATACTTACCACTTCCTACAGAGGGACTCCCAAATAGAGCGCCTAATATGTCTTGGGCATCTTTGTATGCCCTGCTCCAAAGTGAGGTCGGCGGACGTAACGACCTTGTGAAACTTGTATAATCGATTTCGGAGACGTTTCGTAGCGACCTCCTCAAAAGCTCTCCGGATCGTCCCTAAACTAAGATCCGGATGAAATTGATTTGCCTCCTACAAATAGAACATTAAAACTTAGTAATTTTAAAATAAATATAAACCGAATTATGTAATCCAAATAGAAGATCATACCGTAAATGCTCGAAACATGTGATCTCGCACTTGAATTAGGACATCTTTTCAGGATCCTGCCCCTTCCGACAAGTGGAAAGGAACAAGAGCACTGACATCCCACATGGTACTAACGGGTATGAAAGTGGTCCTGTCAATTACAAAGAAGAATTAATTTTCAATAATAAACAAAACTATAACAAGTAATCTATACAAATTATTTAACTTACGATCGAGCATTATTATTCACAGTGACCACACCATTATCATGTAACCCATCTTCATCACTCGAAGAGGAATCATCATCTGGTACAACTGGGGAAGGCTGTGAAGGTCCGACATCAGCTATGAGCCCTAATACATACTAAATCACTAGTGTCATACCAAATTAAAATTGTGATAATTGATAAATGTACAATAATGTTCTCACCTCGATTGATGTGTACCGCATGATCAGTAGCAGTATGCTGGTCTGAATGAATTGAGTCGGGTGCTTGTGCTATCGACGGCGTAGCAACTGACATTATTAAAAAATAATTAATATAATTAATTGAGAAATATCAATAATAATAAATATATCACTTGGCATAAGATGTTGCTCGCCAACGCTAGATTGTGGTGAAGCATCTGGTATTCTCGACGGTGGCGGTGGGGTAGTAACTGTCATCGTAAGAAAATACATAAAATTTGGTTCCTACATAAAATTAAGTAATATACAAAAGCAAAATATTTAAAAAACTCTATTTCCTATAGTCTATTGCCTATAATATGTCACGTACCTAGAGTGATACGCTGAGCAGACCCACCAATTGATCGCCTACTATGTGATGATCCAACTACGTGCCCCGTTGGCGGTGAAGGAACTGATATTATTAAAAAAGGAATTTAACTATTATAATCAACTATAAATAAGCAGCTCACAATAAATATATTACCTGGTGGTTGTGATGGCTGACTCATGTGGACTGAACGCCTGGAAGAGCGAGATGACCCATGTTCGACCCCTATTAACCATGATTGAAAAAAAAGAAACTTCTCTTATTATCGGTAACCATATATAACTTAAAAAGTAAAAAGCTTATGTCATTAGAATAACTACGGGATTCATTTGCTTGTTTCGTATTCTGATTCATTTTCATCATCTTCGTCATCGTCGCTATAATCTTGGTTCGAGTCATCATCAACGAAATTATCAAAGTTTACATCCAAGAGGTCATTTGAATTGAACTCTTCCATTGGTTCAGCGTCATCGACCAATTGAAAATTCTCAACTCCATCGGCCACATCAATCATCCCATTCACTCTATCTTCTTGATAGTAATCGTCCATGGGCACATCGTTGTGTACGGATGATGTTTCATTGTCATCTATCATTATTTCTGCTAAGAATAGTCTACTCCTCACCTTGCATGGCGCCCACCATTCATCCTTGATTCTTTTCGATGGATACTTAGTGTAATACACTTGTTGTGCTTATTCCGCCAATACGAATGGATCGTATGACTAAAGTCTCGACCGAGGGTTAATATCCACCAGTTTAAACTTATGATCGATCCGAACTCCTTTCTCTGGATCGAACCAACGATATTTTAGCACCACTACTTCATCGTCGAATCATAATCTCATTTTATCACCAAAAATGTGGAAGTACATGAATTAGTTCATAAGTTAACTTAACAATTAACATAAGTTAACGTAACTTAAATAATACTTAACTTAAGTACTACTTAACTTAATTCATAACATGAATAAGTAATACTTAACTTAATTCCTAAGAGATGATACTTAATATTATACTTAATAAGTAATACTAACTTGATCCAAAGAGATGATAATTAACTTAAGTACTACTTAATTTAACATGAATAAGTAATACTTAACTTAACATGAATAATTAACTTAATTTAACTTCATGCATTAATAATTAACTTAATTTACATGGTGGCGGGCTAGTACCTTCTTAACCGGAGGACGGCGAAGGGCGGAGGGCGTCCGAGACGGCGGTGGAGGCGGAGGGCAGTGGCGGCGGAGGCGGATGTCGGCGACGGTAGAGGGAGGACGCGAAGGAGGGCGGACGAGGCGGTGGTGGACGCGAAGGACGGCGGTGGAGGCGGAGGGCAGTGGCGGCGAATATGGACGGAGGCGGCGGTGGAGGGAGGACGCGGTGGAGGGCGGACGAGGTGGCGGTGGACGCGAAGGGCGGCGGTGGAGGCGGAGGGTGGACGACGCGGCGACGGAGGCGAAGGGCGGCGGAGGCACCCTGCGGCGGCAATGGAGGGCAGTGGAGGCGGAGGAAGGATGATGAGGAGGCGAAGGGCGGCGGCGAACGCGGAGGGAGGAGAAGGATGAGGCGAAGGGCGGCAGTCGAACGTGAAGGGCGGCGGTCGAATGCGGAGGGTGGCGGAGGCGAAGGGCAGCGGCGGCGGTGGAGGGCGGTCATCGGGCGTCGGACGTCGGACGTCGGGCGAAGGGTGGAGGTGGCAGCGCGTCGGGCAGGACGATGGTAAACAGTAAAAGTGAAAATGAAAAAGAGGGGTTAGGGATTTAAGTAATTTTTTAGCGTCGCAATGAAACAAGACGCTATGTAGACGCCATCTAGGCGCTGACACTGTCACAATTCGGCTAGAGTGGCGCTATAGCGAAGGTAATGTGTCGCTAAGATAACGTAGCGACACCATAGCATCGTCGGGGCTCTCAATGGTGTAGCGTTTCATCATCACGACGCCATTGAGATGCTCATTAAAAGTTTTTTTCAAAATTTTTTAGTATGTATGAAATTTTATTTATCAATGTAATGTCTCATCGCATTATGCCCCGTTCCAATTGTTTTATTTTCTTCCAATAATCTATCATGTATGTATTCAAAATTATAGATATGTATGTATATGTGTATATAACACAATTGTGTGTGTATATTTATACATATGTAATATATGCGTATGTATATATATGTCTACGTGTGAGAGATTAAGTTACAACAATGTGTTTCGTCTATATCTATTATAAATATATATGTATATGTGTATGTATATGTCTATACATGTGCGAGTCATATATATATAGATAACATGTATATGTATACGTATTCGAAGTGAATATATATGTGTATTTGTTTATGTGTCAAATTAGGTTATAATAATATGTATATATGCACTTATTATATATAAGTATCAACATATACGCGTATTTATATGTCTATATGTGCCGATTGAGCTAGGGGTAAAAAATCGACTTAGGAGGCGCAATACAGACGCCATTGAGTCGCTAGATTCATTTAGCGACACCGTAGCGCCTAACTAGCGTCTCAAACAATATGGCATCTCGAACATGCGACGCTAAAGAGACGCCCATAGTGTCATCATAGCGTCGATGCAAGCTGTGGCTCTCGTTAAACGCTAGGTGGACGTTATTGAGTGTCTACTGTGACGCTAAAATATAACTCATTTAATCAACCATCGTAATCTCATGATTAAGTATATAATAATAATATATGCATAATTAAGATATTATACATATTTTATGTATAGATAACATAAATAATATATGTAACAAATTATATATTTAGGAACACTCTTATCATGTAAATATATATGTATATAATCGTATAATTAATACATATATATATTGATATTATGCTATTGATAATATGTTGATAATCATGTAATTAATACTAATATAATATTTAATGAATTTATTGATTGACATATAATATATATAATATAGTTTTTAAATATATACAATAGCGTCTCATTAGCGTCTCCTTTGTTTGAGACGTCATATAGCGTCGCTTTAGAGTCTTCAGACATGAGACGCTAGTGTCACGTCTAAAGTGGTCGATGACAGAACGGCGCTAGGTGCTGCCGCGCATTTGCGGTTCGTGGCATGAAATAATAGCGTTTACGTAGCGTCTCGATTGTGCTAGAGAGTTAACGTCAACCCGCTGAATAGCTAAGAAGACGCATAATTAAGATATATGCATAATTAAGATATTATATATATTATATGTATATAACATAAATAATATAGGTAACAAATTATATATTTAGGAACACTCTTATCATGTAAAAATACATATATATAATCGTGTAATTAATACATATATATGTTGATATTATGCTATTGATAATATGTTGATAATCGTGTAATTAATACTAATATAATATTTAATAAATTTATTGATTGACATATAGTATATATAAAATAGTGTTTAAATATATACAGTAACGTCTCATTAGCGTTTCCTTTGTTTGAGAACGCCATATAACGTCGCTTTAGAGTCTTCAGACATGAGACGCTAATGTCGCGTCTAAAGTGGTCGACGCCAGAACGGCGCTAGGTGCTGCCATGCATTTGCGGTTCGTGGCGCGAAATAATAGCGTCTACGTAGCGTCTCGATTGCGCTAGAGTTAACGTCAACCCGTTGAGTAGCTAAGAAGATGCAAATGAGACGCTATCGAGAGGCAAGTCGCATATGATTCTGGTGATGCGAAGTAGACACAATGGAGGCGCTAGTGACGTCTATATAGCGTCACAATTTTTGGAGGCGCTACATTGCGTCGCTAATCGCCAATTTTCTTGTAGTGAGAGCTTATGGGGACATAATAGCGACTTGAAACTCGTCTGTTGAATAGGTGACCCTGATTGTCACTTCACCCTGAATAATTCTGTCAATGCACTTTTCTTCTCTTGTGCATGAATATTTGGCATGAGATGTGTAGTTTAAATTAGGGGAAATATTGTGGGCTATAGTAGGCGATCTTAATTCGATAACCAATCAAAAAATAAAAAAAGGGATCACCAATTAGGATAAACAAAATCAGTGGATTCCCTTAGATAAATGATGCAAAACCATGACATGTTAAACCTCCTTCCTTCTCAATCTTGTTACACTAGGCCAGGAAATACATGAATCATGTGTCGCCTTGATAGTGTCTTACTCATCATTAGCTATTAAAAATTTCTAATCTTCGGCTCTCATTACTGTCTCGAATGGCTTCTGATCACTCTCCATTATTTCTTTTGCACACACGCATATTTAAAGGCGACATTCATTCCAATATAAATATTTTTTATTTAAACATATTGAACCTAGAGAAATAGTAAAGAATGAATGGGCCAGTACCACCCTAGTCGTAGTATGCACATGAAATAAAGACTAGAACTTTGAAATGAAACAAGTACTCTCTAGGTAACCTAGAGCATAGGGCAAATAAAGTACAAGGAAAACATGGCAGTTACAACTAAAGGATGAACAAATTGGTCTATTATAATATGAACCCAATCTATTAAGAGCAACATATAATTGACACCAAGCCTACCTTAGATAGATGAGTTTGAAATGGTGGAGCAAGTCAAGAGTTCAGTTGTCTAACACAAGGGAACATGAACTCAACATTCTTACATATCTCCACTAAAATTAGACAAAAAAATAACTTCATATCATCCATAATTGATCAAGATAGTGAGGTCTTAATAGAGGAACCCAAAGTCAGGGATGTCGTTATACAACATTACAAAAAATTTTGGGTCCCTAAGGATGAGACCTCCAACACTACCATATGACCAATATTACACCAACCGGATCATACATGGAGGGATCAACTAGTGGCCCCAATAACCCAACAAGAGATTAAATATTGTTTATGAAATTTGGGATTGAGAAAAGCTCCAAAACTTGATGGATTTACTATTAAATTTTATAAAAATTATTAGGACATCATTACAAAAGAGGTCACTATAATGTCATTGCTTTCTTTACAATTGATTCCATGCTCGTGGAGTGGTTTATGACTTTTTTAATTTTAATTCCTAAATCAAATCATCATAAAAAATAACTGACTACTGAAATATCTCCTTATGTAATGTTATTTATAGGCTCATATTTGAAATTTTGGCTCAAAAAGTGAGACCTCCCATCGTCATAATTAGTTTATCAATCTCCATTAGTATTCATGTCTAATAGATCTATTCAAGATTACATAGTTAGAAGTTGCACATTTTATTATCCGAGGTAGGAAGAAACATATAATGATTAAAATTGATCTAGATAATGCTTTTGATGGGGTTTCATGTGCCGCCATTAAGGATATCTTATTTGTTATGAACTTTTTCCCTCCTTTTATAAATTAGATGCTTGTGTGTGTTTAGCTGTCTCCTGAATTCTCTTGTGTGATAAATTAAGTTTCATCCCAATCATTTAAAAGTTGTAGGGGTATTAGACAAGGAAACACTATTATTCCTTATCTATTTATTTTAATTTCTCAACTTTTCCCATCATTATTAAAACCACATTTTCCATGGACTCCTTTTCTTTAAGTCATTTGATATATGCAGATGATACTATTCTATGTATTGTAGACACTAAAACTCTTTTCAAACTTCACGAAGAATTAACAAATTAGAGAGTAATGGGGCCAAATTTGATATATATTTTCCCCCCAAATTACCTAGGTCCAAAAAGTTGTTGATCCAAGATATTTTGAACTTCAAAGTTGATTCATTTTCTTTATCATGCTTAGTCTCATTTCATATAAATTTATTCCAATGAGACTACAATACTCTTGATAGATAAAATTACTAATATGACTATAGGATGGATGCAAAGATTACTAATAGTAAAGTTACTCTTATAATCCTATGATAAATCTTATTCTTATATATGTTATGAGTGATACTTATCTATCTGTAGTGGTACTAGTGGTATCTTATAATCAATTGAAAAACATGTCAGGAAAACTCCTAGAATCCAGGGTAATAAGAAAGGAGTTGTGTTGACGCGCCTTGAATTATGTATTCTGTAACTAAAATTATGAAAGAAAAAAAAAGAAAAAAATGAGGATCTGTGATGGAAGCGGAGGGCTTGAGCTATTAAGGTTTTATCATAATATACTCTCTTTTGCGCATAGTAGATTTCTTCTGACGGTGACTTTCTTTGCCCGTAGATGTTTCTCTTTTGTTCACATTGTTCAAGAAGGTTTTACCACGTTAAATTTTTGTGTTCATCTTCTCTTATATTTTTCTACTTCGTTGCCTTGTCGATCATCGATGTTCTATTCCCAACAAATTGGTATCAGAGTCGAGTTTTTTACGTGAAGATGACTACAACGAAGTTCGACATCGAAGAAGTTCGACGGGAACACAAATTTCAATTTTGGCAAGTTTGGATGCTTGCCATCCTAGTTTAGAACGAGTTGAAGAAGGCATTGTTGGGTCAAAAGCCTGACTCTATGGAGATGTTTGTCTAGGAGGAACTCGACGAGAAGGTCATGTCTACGATTCAGTTGTGCTTGACGAATGATGTTCTTCAAGTCAGCGTGGATTCAATATCCCAAGCTCGGGCCGGCACATCGCTTCGCTTTTTCTTTTAATGTATGATGTTCCCGGTGCGCCACATGGGAGGCTGCGGTCGCCAAATTGCGCAGATTTACTCGTCTGATTGGCTGGTCCCTCTCTGCCTCGGTAAGAAAGATAAGGAAAGAGAGTTATTCCTCTAACTAAAATAGATTCATGATGGCGACTCCTACTTCTTGTGCCTTAACTATCGACTCATATTTGCTTAGTGTGCCCCCTTTCATCGAGTGTCACTCCGGCTTTCGAGCCTCCTTAGCGTGCTCTGGCTTTCGAGCCAGAGCTTGCTTTAGAAGAATATCCTTGGCTAAATAAAAGAAAGAAAGCCGAGTCCTATCGAAGTCCTTGTAGAGAAGACGATGACTGATCTCTGGACGAAGTTGGAAACTCTGTATTTGACGAAAATCCTAGCGAATCGACTTGTGTTGAAGCAACGATTATACACCTTTCGTATGGCCAAAGGTACATTGATCAAATCGCATATTAGTGAGTTTGTTGCCCTTATCAATGATTTGAATAACGTAGATGCCAAGATCGATGATAAAGATTAGTCATTATTACTTTTGTGTTCTCTGCCATCTTCATATAAGACTTCAAAGAAACTATGATCTATGTTAGGGACAAACACTACAAGAAAATTGGCGATTAGCGACACAATGTAGCGCCTCCAAAAACGGTGATGCTATAACGACGCCACTAGCGCCTCCATTGCATCTACTTAGCGTCACGAGATTCATACGCCACTTGCCTCTCGATAGCGTCTCATTCACGTCTTCTTAGCTACTCCGCGGGTTGACGTTAAATGTAGCGCAATCGAAATGCTATGATTTCGCGCGATGAATCACAAATGCGCCGCAGCACCTAGCGCCGTTCTGGCATCGACATTGTTAGAAGCGAAACTAGCGTCTCACGACTGAAGACTCTAAAGAGACGCTATATGGCGTCTCAATGGACGGAGACGCTAATGAGACGCTACCTTATATGTTTACACACTATATTATATGTACTATATGTCAATCAATAAATTCATTAAATATTATATTAGTATTAATTACACGATTATTAACATATTATCAATAGCATGATATCAACATATATATGTATTAATTACACGATTATAAATATATATATGTATTTTTACATGATAAGAGTGTTCCTAAATATATAATTTATTACCTATATTATTTATGTTATCTATACATATAATATATATAATATCTTAATTATGCATATATCTTAATTATGCGTCTTCTTAGCTATTCAACGGGTTGACGTTAACTCTCTAGCGCAATCGAGACGCTACGTAGACGCTATTATTTCGCGCCACGAACCGCAAATGCACGGTAGCATCTAGCGCCGTTCTATCGTCGACCACTAGCATCTCATGTCTGAAGACTCTAAAGTACTTTAGACGCGACACTAGCGTCTCATGTCTAAAGACTCTAAAGCGACGCTTTATATATGGCGTTTCAAACAAAGGAGACGCTACTGTATATATTTAAACACTATATTATATATACTATATGTCAATCAATAAATTCATTAAATATTATATGGCCTCCGCCGCCACTGCCCACCGCCACCACTGCCCACCGCCTCCACCGCCGCCACTGCCCACCGCCGTCTTGGCCGCCCTCCGCCCTTCGCCGTCCTCCGGTTAAGAAGGTACTAGTCCGCCACCATGTTAATTAAGTTAATCATTAATACATGAAGTAAGTTAATTATTCATGTTATTATTCATGTTAAGTTAAGTATTACTTATTCATGTTATTATCATGTTAAATTAAGTAGTACTTAAGTTAATTATCATCTCTTTGGATCAAGTTAGTATTACTTATTAAGTATAATATCTTAGGAATTAAGTTAATTATTACTTAAGTTAAGTATTACTTATTCATGTTATGAATTAAGTTAAGTAGGAATTAAGTTAAGTATTACTTATTCATGTTATGAATTAAGTTAAGTAAGAATTAAGTTAAGTATTACTTATTCATGTTATGAATTAAGTTAAGTAGTACTTAAGTTAAGTAGTACTTAAGTTAAGTATTACTTAAGTTAAGTTAACTTATGTTAATTGTTAAGTTAACTTATGAATAAATTCATGTACTTCCACATTCTTGGTGATAAAATGAGATTACGATTTGACGATGAAGTACTTGAAACATGCGATTTTGGACTTAATTCGTAAGTTCAAAATCACACGTTTCAAGTACACGAATTTATTGACATATGGTTTCATATTATCCGTTACAGAAATGACAAAGTCAGATCGTAGTTGAATTCGTCATTGGAAGGATAAATATGGCATCATAACTGAAGAATATAAGGATGGTGTTGATGAATTCATTAATGTGGCATATCAAAATGAACGTGTTGTTTCTTCATATGAAGAAATCTTATGTCCATGCCGGAAGTACAAATGTTATCAGTGGAAAATAAGATATGATGTGCAGAAGGATTTATATTACAACGATTTCTTACTTACATACACCAATTGGTTCTTTCATGGCGAAGAAAGATGGGCTAAAGAAATAAGTAATGTAGATACCGTCGTGGGCGACTCGAGCAATCCGTACAGGGACATGATACGAGATGCAATGTTAGGAGAAAATGTTGGTGAAACATCGATTGAAGAAGACCCGAATCCTTCGGCTTCTAAGTTTTATAATCTTCTCGAAGAGACAGATGAACCTTTATGGGATGGATGCGTGAAGCAAACTACACTTTCTGCAGTGGCACAACTAATGAACTTA
Source organism: Pontederia crassipes (assembly GCA_030549335.1). Classification (NCBI taxonomy): domain Eukaryota; kingdom Viridiplantae; phylum Streptophyta; class Magnoliopsida; order Commelinales; family Pontederiaceae; genus Pontederia; species Pontederia crassipes. Next base: position 74,285,921 of record CM060194.1, on the reverse strand, counting down.
AAATCAGAATTTAATATGAGCAAAAGTTATTTTGACCGGATGCTTACCATTATTAAGAGTATGCTTCCAGTTTTTGAGAAATTATCGAGAAATTTTTACAAATGCAAACGGTTGATGAGAGATTTAGGATTGGAATATCAGAAGATTGATGCATGCTGCAATCATTGCATGTTGTACTACAAGGAAAACAACTCACTTGTGAGTTGTTCTATTTGTGGCGGAACAAGCACAAGTATACTACACTAAGTATCCATCGAAAAGAACCAAGGATGAATGGTGGACGTCATGCAAGGTGAGGAGTAGACTATTCTTAGCAGAAACAATGGTAGATGAGAATGAAACATCATCCGTACACAACGATGTGCCCATGGATGATTACTATCAAGAAGATAGAGTGAATGAGACGATTGATGTGGCCAATGGAGTTGAGAATTTTCAATTGGTCGATGACGCTGAGCCAATGGAAGAGTTCAATTCAAATGACCTCTTGGATGTGAACTTCGATAATTTCATTGATGATGACTCGAACCAAAATTATAGCGACGATGATGAAGATGATGAAAATGAATCAGAATACGAAACAAGCGAATGAATCCCGTAGTTATTCTAATGACATAAGTTTTTTACTTTTTTTTAAAAGTTATATATGGTTACCGATAATAAGAGAAGTAATTATCTTTTTTTCAGTCATGGTTACTATGGGTCGAGCATCTGGGTCATCTCGTTCTTCCAAGCGTTCACTCCAAATGAATCAGCCATCACAACCACCAGGTAATATATTTATTGTGAGCTGCTTATTTATAGTTGATTATAATAGTTAAATTCCTTTTTTCATAATATCAGTTCCTCCGCCGCCGATGGGGCACGTAGTCGGATCGTCACATAGTAGGCGATCTATTGGTGGGTCTGCTGAGCGTATCTGTGACACATTGTAGGCAATAGACAGTAGGAGATAAAGTTTTTTAAATATTTTGCTTTTGTTACAGTTGCTCTACCGTCGACGGGGAATATAGTCGGTACGTCTCGATCGCACGACCACGATCGTCATGTCACACCAGGTTATTTTTTGTACATTCCTTAATTTTATGTAGGAGTCAAATTTTATGTATTTTCTTGTGATGGTAGTTGCTACCCCACCGTCACCGTCGAGAATACCAGACGCTTCACCACAATCTAGCATTGACAAGCGACATCTTACGCCAGGTGATATATTTATTATTATTGACATTTCTCAATTAATTATATTAATTATTTTTTAATAATGTCAGTTTGCTACGCCGCCGATAGCACAAGCACCTGACTCAATTCATTCAGACGAGCGGACTGCTACTGATCATGCGGTACACATCAATCGAGGTGAGAACATTACTGTACATCTATCAATTATCATAATTTTAATTTGGTATGACACTAATGATTTATTATGTATTAGGGCTCGTAGCTGATGTCGGACCTTCACAGCCTACCCCAGTTGTACCGGATGATGATTTCTCTTCGAGTGATGAAGAGGGGTTACACGATAATGGGGTGTCACTGTGAATAATATTGCTCGACCGTAAGTTAAATAAGTTGTACAAATTTTGTTATAGTTTTGGTTATCATTGAAAATTAATTCTTCTTTGTAATTGGCAGGACCACTTTCTTACCCGCTAGTACCGTGCGGGATGTCAGTGCTCTCGTTCTTTCCCACTTGCCGGAAGGGGCAGGATCCTGGAAAGATGTCCCAATTCAATTGCGAGATGACATCTTGCGAGCCTTTCAGTACGATCTTCTATTTGGGTTACATAATTCAATTTATATTTATTTTAAAATTACTAAGTTTTAACGTTCTATTTGTAGAAGGCAAATCAGTTTCATCCGGATCTTAGTTTAGGGACGATCCGGAGAGCTTTTGAGGAGGTCGCTACGAAATGCCTCCGAAATCGATTATACAAGTTTCGCAAGGTCGTCACGTCCGTCGACCTTACTTTGGAGCAGGGCATACAAAGATGCCCAAGACATATTAGGCGCTCGATTTGTGAGTCCCTCTGTAGGAAGTGGTAAGTATGTATACTTTTACATTACTTTTATGAAAATTATAGTTTTTTGAAAGTGTAAGTATTTGATGTTCACAAAGGACGGATGAACGATGGCAAAGGAAGTCGGAAAAGACAAGAGTTAATCGTCTTTCGAAGCCCGAGGCCCACATCCACACAGGGGGATCGATGCGATTTGATGAGCATCGACGGCGCATGGTAATTTACATATAAATTCAATTAATCAAATTTTTGACTTATACTTATGTTATCAAACTTGAAACTTTATTGTAGGAGGAGAAAGAAGACGGTCCCGTAGACTTTCGTGTGGTCTATGAGGCTACGCATAAGAGCCGGAAGATAAACGACTTAGTCACGCCCACTGCTCGTAGGCTTCTGGTAAGTCTCATGATATGGTCATTTGGTTGTTGCCGTTAGTGCACTATTATTGAAATACACAACGTTTAAATTTTTTAGGATGAGTATAATGCGAAAATGGCTGAAAAGTATGGAGATGATCCGATTACTCAGCCACCAGGTAATGTTTCTTCGTTGGTTTAGTCATGTTTTTAATTTACGTGATTCCTGATATATAATTTATATATTATATGATTTTATAATTTTTCTATTTCATAGAGGACCCTACTGTTTGGGAGGAGGTGGCCGGCACGACACGAGGGGGATACTTGTGTAGCCTCGGCACAATCGCTCAGATACCTAGGAGGATCGGAGTATATGCAGGAGGTGCATCTGCTCCGAGCTCATCCGCTGCACCTGATCTGACACAGCTATCACAGTAGCTATCGCAACAATTATCAGAGCAGATATCGCAGCAGGTGTCGCAGCAGGTGTCGTAGCAGTTGTCGCAGCAGATGTCACAGTAGTTGTCACAGCAATTGGGTCCTTTATTGCAGGCGATTCAGGGATTGATCCCGACGCAGAATCCATCTCCGCGAGGCTATGGACCGAGCACGTCTGGGTCGAACGTCCGGAATGATAACAATAACTCCCAAGCCTAGGATAGAAAATAAACTATGCATTTGTTACTTATAGACTTAAACATACATATAGTTTGTTAGTTTGATTTAGTAGTTTTTGTATTCTTATGTTATATATTATGCCTGTGATGGTTTTATATTGTCTGTGATGGTTTTATATTGTCTGTGATGATTTTATATTGCCTGTGATGCTTTTTATATTGCCTGTGATGAATATCAATGTATTTTGAGATGCATTATAAATTGTATGGTGTGGGAAGAGAAAAAATGAGGCTGGGGCGGGTAAAAAAATGTGCAAGTAGTGACACCATAGCGTCTCATTGGCGTCTCAACGCATGTCGACGCTAATTTAAATATATCGCACTTAGCGCTATCTTAGCGTCTCATTGGCGACAAATGCACGATCATATTTGCGTCAATATAGCGCGTCTCACGTCTACCGACCTTTACGCGTCGACTTAGTGACGCAATCCTGCTTCGCGCAGCCGCAAACATCGCATCTTAATAACGTCGATATAGCGTCAACATGTGACGCTAGTTGCGTCTCATTATCTTTGACTCTAGTGCAACGCCACTAGCCACCGATTACCAGCGTCTCATTTTTGCAGTGCTAGTTAGACGCTAGGGAGACGCTCTTCTCAACAGAGACGTAATAGGGCCTCCCTAGCGTCTCCAACCTTGAGTCGCTAATTGCCAATTTTCTTGTAGTGAAACTTACTTTTGAAAATGTTAAAAGCAGACTTCTCAGTAGAGAAAAATTAGATAACAAATTGGAATCCAGCAACAAATCTGATGATCAAGCCTCAGCTCTGATTGCAAGAGGCAGACATCAGATAAAAAATCAAAATCAAGACAGATTCAGATCCAAGTCAAAGAACAGAGATAAAGTCTGCAACTACTGTAAGAAAAATGGTCATATCAAAATAATGTTACAAATTACATAATAAGAATAAAATGATCAATGAGAACAATGAGAAGGGAAATAAAAAAGCTGATGTTGCAAATGCCAGTGTAGTAGAAAGTGATAATGAAGATGTTCTATTGGTACCAGCATCAAACAAATTTAGATCATCAAGTGAATGGATCATCGATTCTGGATGCTCATGCCGTATGTGTCCCAATCGAGATTAGTTCTTCACGTACAAATCTGTTGAAGGTGAACTCTTTCTTGTGGGCAACAATGCTGCATGTAAAACTGTTGATATTGGATCCATCCAGATTAAGATGCATTATGAAATTATTAGGATATTATTTAAAGTTAGACATGTTCCTGATTTGAAGAAGAATCTCATTACGCTCGGGGTATTAGACTCAAATGGTTGCAAAGTTATTATTGGGTCTAATGGAATGAAGATTTCTCATGGTGCTCTTGTGCTCATGAAAGAACTCAAAATTGAGAGCTTGTATGTTTTTCAAGGTCTAATTGTGATAGGTTCAGCAGTAGTCATATCTACTTGGATGATTGCTTTGGACCATATGAGTGAGAAGGGCATGCAAATTTTTAGCAATAGAGCTCTTCTTCTTAGTGCAAAAGTTGAAAAATTAGAGCTACATGAGCATTGTATTTTCGGAAAGCAGAAGAGAGTTAGCTTCGGCTCAACTATTTATAAGATGACGGAACCTTTGATTATATCCATTTAGATTTATGGGGTTCTTCTTAGGTTTCTTCAAAAGGAGGAAATATGTATTTGCTTATATTTATTGATAACTTTTTTAGAAAAGTTTGTGTTTATTTTCTGAAGTATAAAGATGATGTATTTGAAACATTCAAGTCATATAAAGACTTTTTTAGAGAAGCAATCTGAAAATGCTTTGAAGAGATTGAGGAAATTGATGATGGACTAGAATTCTATAATTCTAAGTTCAATAAATTTTGTAACAAAGAAGACATTGCAAGGTATCACACAGTTGTGAGAACTTCACAGTAAAATGGAGTCACAGAAAAAATGAACAGAACTTTACTAGAGAGAGCTCGATGTATGCTGCCAAATGAAGGACTTTGTGAGGAGTTTTGAGCAGAGGCTCTCAACCTGGCATGTCACTTAATGAATCGGTCTCATCACCGATCCTTAGACTTGAAAATTCTTGAAGAAGTATGGTTAGGTAATCCTCCTAATTATGCACATGTTAATGATGAAAAGCTTGAACATAAAGCTAGGAAGTGCATATTTCTTTATTATGAATCTGGTATTAAATGTTATAGATTGTGGTGTTCTGAAACCAAGAAATTTATTATTAGTAGATATGTTATTTTTTATGAATATGTAATGCTTCACTCGAAAAATGATTTGTCTGTCATTGATGATACAGAAAAAATACTTTGGAGAAAGTGAAGTTGCAACTTTCAAGTTCTTCTGATGAAAAGAATGTTGCTCCTCATACTTCTGAAGTTCTTACATCACCTCAAGCTCAGCAAATAATACATGCTAGCTCGTGATAGACCGATGAGAGAAATAAAAGCACCTCAAATGCTCGGGTTTAAAGAAATGATGGCTCATGCATTAAGTGTTACTGAAGATATTGAGTTACTTGAAGTTATTCGAATTTTTTATTGCAATAAGTTGTTAATAGCAATGCAAGAGGAGATCGAATCTTTACAAAAGAATGACACTTGAGAACTTGTAAAACAATCAGAGAATAAAAAGATTCTTGGCTGCAAATGGGTGTTCAAGAAGAAAGAATAGATCAATAATACAAAGTGCAAAGCAAGATTGGTTGCAAAATGTTACAGTTAAATAGAGGGTGTTGATTTTCATGACAATGGGAGCTACAACCTCATGGTTGGATTAAGTTTAATTCAGACGAGTCCTTCACGGAGAATAAGAGGATGGATGTGCAAGTTTTATTTTTCAATCTCATGACAATTCCTTCGTGTAAGTGACAGACATACTATCATGGAGCTAGAAGCATGGAGTTTACTTCAAGGGATTAACTACTACCGCCGATTGGGTCAAATATTTATACTTTTGAAAATACTTAATTTTTTAATCAAGCAATTATTTTTTCTATTCATTTTTTTAAGAGTGAACCTACTTTCTTTTAGATTTCATGAACTATTATGATTTTCTATATTCAATGTATGCTTTTCAATTTCACTTTGCGTTTGTCAACTTTGGTTAACAAATAATAGGTTATTATTCTGGTTTTGCCAAACATCAGTTTTTATTTTAGACAAATATGTTTTTCTTTTATTGTGACTTTGTTTATAAAAAAAAATTGATTTTAAGAAAATAAAAATGACAGAGATGGAGGGTGCACTCCTCGTCCTCATCTCGAGTAGGGGAAGCGATGGCACCTCCCTCTCCTCGGTCTTCGATGGGGGAAGAGATATAAAAGATAAACCTTCCAATCATACTTAAATTTGTTAACCAAAGTCAGACTTCTCCTCTTCCGTATCGTATCATGTTTAGATTGATGAACTTAAATTTGACCGTACTTGAGATAGTGTCAGACCAACATAATCCAACGTCGTTTCGTGTTGAAAGACACTCACGCCAACCTGGCGCAATTTAGACTTACGAATTGGATTTCTTATCGAGTCACGGTTGGACCGATTCAATCGGGTTCGACCGAATTAAACCGAATTTTATTAAAATAATATTATTTATAATAATTATAAAAATATAATATAAGTTATATGATGTAGTATATTAATATTATACTAATAACCTATTAATAATATTAAAAATTAATATAACATAATTTTAATTTGTTAAAAGTTTTAATAATGATAAATAATAATTAACATTTAAATATAAATAGATTATTATAAATTTAATATCTATTATTTAATGATATAAATGCTATATTAATAAAGTTTATCTTAAATTATTCTTTTTTCTTTTTTCTTTATCACTTTCCTTTTTATTTCTTTTATTTATATCTTTTAATAATTTTCTATTTTAATGCTAAGCAATTTCAAATACTTACCTTTGTTATTTTTATTTCTATTTAATGTTATACCTAGCATATTCCTTTCCTTCCTTACATTTATTTTATTTCTTTCTTTTTTTCCCTTTTCAACTTTCCTATTTTTGTCATTATTTTTTTTCAAAATTTGAATTGAACCGAGTTGAACCGGTCCAACCGGCCCAGTCCAACTGGCCGGTTCAATCGGTTTTCCCCGGTTCAACATCAAAACCGATTTTGTTCCTTGACCGGACCGGTTCACTGGCCGGTTCGCGATTGAACCGATTGAACCGGCCGGTCCGGTCCAGTTTTTAAAATATTGGGTCGGGTTGTACACCCATTTTTCTTTTTTTTTTCTTTGATGTGGGTAATTATTTAAATTTAATTATGTATTATACTTGTATCATAATAATTAAATACATAATATATCATATAATATATATATGTATATATATATGGGTGAAAATAGTCAAGGAAGGATCGGTTTTTCGGTTAAAAAGTTATTATATTTATAATAAAAATTTGGTAACTTATGAATTAATTATATAAATTAAAAAAATTATCTATATATTTTCTAATCATTTTTTTCGAGTGGAATCCTAATTTAAACGGATGGATTTCAGTATATAAAAAATCATCCTAAGGCATATCCGGACTCTTAATTTTTTTTATTTGATTTTTTGGATCGAGTAGGATTTTTAGGTCAAATTTTTCTTACACCTCATGCGAGAATATGCAATATTAATAATTGTTATAATTTTAAAATATTTTTCTTACTTAGATATATCATATTTAATAATTAATAATTATTAAATTATAAAAATAAAAGTGGGCCACGTTAGAATGGATTGGGTCGAACCATGCCCACTAGAGTATGTTGGCCTAACATCTAAATGAATGACCTGGCACAATTTGGCACGGGGCCTATCCGATGATTATGATCGAGTCATGACACGATAAAATTCCATGACAACAACATGCCGCGAAAGGGAATGCCTCCATCGCATTCGAAAGGCTTTTGCACAAGGGTGTATTCACTGCATGCATAGTTGTCAAGATCACGATCTTGCGATCCTACTTGGGGTACACAATCTCGATCTCATATTTGAGATCATTTTTGTAGGTTCATTAGGATCGTAAGATCCTATCAATCTACTAATATTGTCCCATAATTTTTTTGCAATTTTTAAAATTTTGATTAAGTGCAACATGATTTTTGGAGAAATAAAATTAAGAATAAGTTGATGATTGGTTATAACTAAAATTTTAAAGTTAGTTTTAACAAAATAAATGTAATATCAATATATATTAAAAGCTATTTTATATAATTTTACTTCATATTAATCATATTGTTATCATTTTTTTGTCAATTCATATTAAATTATTATTAGATAAGTAATATATGTATACATGTGTAGGGAAATCTTAATGAGATAATAGTTAATTTAATATTATCTATAATCTAAATAATTATAGATTTATTAAAAACTATTTTTAATTTAATTTTATATTTTAAATTAATATTTTAATATAACTTTATATATTAAATTAATATTTTAATATATAAGGTAAGATTTTATGATCCTCGATCCGATCTCACAATCTTTCATCTTACGGAACCCTTTCTATCTTACGTAAGATTCCGATCTTAACTACTTTGACTGCATGATCATTCAAGATTAACTGATAATATAGATTGCCTCTAAAAAAAATTATCACTTATTAGATTACCAATAATATACATTATCTTGTTCAATATGTATAAGTAATATACTTGGCAATTCATATTAGTAATTTATAAAAAATAAAATTTATGAGTTAATATATAATTTTTACCAATATACCCCTAACTAAAATAATTATATTTATATATGTTATTTATTTTAAATTTCGTAAACTTAAATCATGAATACATATTTCACCCATAAAATTTAAAATTATAAAATAATTAATATATGTTTAAAAATATGACAATAATATATTCATAATAATTAAATAAAATTTATTTGATTAATTTTATAATTTATTTAATTAGTTTTATAGATTATTTAAATAACATTTTAAAGGACAAATGCGAAAGTGAAATTAAAATGACTTTAACTCAAGTGACAATTTAGATTATCACCCTTTGCATAAGCAATCTGTCTTATCATTTTATACATAATGTGAATTGTTATCCATTATCTGTTAAATAAAGTAATGTGATTGACCTAAATATCTATATATAAATAAAGCTGATGCATTGGGAGGCTTGATATTGCAGGATTTGATGTTATCCTTTTTCTCATGCGTTCTAATTTTTTTACACATTTTAACATCCATAATGTAACCCCTAATTATTTAATCCATCCATCTATGATGTAACTCCCATATTTATAGCATATCATTGCCAAATTTATAACCTCTTTTAATGTCTATTTAATCTCATAACACTATAATATAATCCACTATCAATGTTATTTGATGGCATAATGTGTTATAAAGTATTGATACCTAAACGTATCTTTTGGAGTGCCCATTAATTACTATTAATTATATTTACATTGTATTTTGATTTAGAAGTATTGGTGTCATAAAGTAAATAAAATTGTTATTATTAACTTTTCAGTTACTAGATGTTTGAATAAACTCCTCGATGAACTTTTCGTGGATTGTAATTGTAATAAAATAAAATAAATAAATTTATTTACAAGAAGCATGAACATCAAATCACTTTTTTTTATTTTTTTTCTCTTTTTTTGCATTTCTGGAAACTTATACAGTTGCTAACTGAGAATGGTGATTTAATTAGATAATTCAAAATTAAACACATTAATAATTATCTCGCCGGAAGATGAAAAGACTCTCATGTTATATATAATCCTCACTTGCCGCACCCGTGCTTCTTTGTCCTTTCGTTAGCTCAACACCTTCGTCGTCATTGTCGTGCTCTATTTCCCTCCCCTTGCCGGTGTCGCCGCGGGCTCCCCTGACCTCAGATGTGACATCAGCATCCTGCTCCCTTCGCTACTTCGTCGACAATGTGCTGGCCGGGGACAAGGAGGGCATCACATCGAACTTCCCTTCGCTTACATCTGCAGAGGACAAGGAGGGCTTCAAGGCCCCCGCAACACACACATTCCTCTTCACCTTGTAGGTGTTCTCGGAGGGCATCACCTTCATCTTCCCATGCGGTTCTTCACCATGGACGACTGCATCGGGAACAAGATGGGCAAGGCAAAGGGTGAAGGGAGAGCATGGGGCAGCATGGGGCGGCCCAGTGGCTGATCTCCAGCCCTGCCCTCACCTCAGCCAACACGGCCTTATGGGGCTCGACCCTTCCTACTCCCAGTCAACCTGCCGATACTTCTGAAGGGATACTACTATTGCCTCTACAAGCAAGTACAAAGACATGCCTCCTAAAAATTTTAAATGAAGGACCTGGTAGACAAGATTAGTAACCGAGGGGTAATGAAGTATTACTTAACAATAATCATGTGGATCATTTTGTGTAAGAAGTAATTGGGGCATATTTCATTGCTAATTGTTTTGTTTCTTTCAGATTGATTTCTATGTCAGTCCTAAATGTCATGGTAGAAATTTGTTCTCTAAGCTTTTGTTCTGCTCTTTTATTTGTAAATTGTTCTTTTCTAATTGAGGCATTAATCATTAATGTTCAGGCTAATCAGGTGTTGTGGTTTTTCATCGAAGAATAACAAAGATTTGCACATTTGGATTATGGAACTCATATATATATATATATATATATATATATATATATGAATAAAAAAACCATATATGTGCACAAAAATATACTTATGAATTAAAATCATACTAATGGAGTGACTGTCCCGTTATCGAGAGGTTTATAATTAAAACTTCATTCATGAAATTTGTTGACATATCATTATAAACCATATGAATAATTAAGACCATTAACTAATTACAAAGTCTTGGTGACTAGATAATTTTGCTTTTACGAAGTCATGATTCCCATGTTAATATTTTTTTCTATCTTTTAGATTTTCAACGATTAGGTACATTTATTTACTAGATGTTGTAAACATTATACTATTAAACTATTACCATCAATGATCGATAATACTATTTACTTGATACTCACATAATATAGACTACTACACAAAAAATTTTTGTAATTGCTTTTCAAGTTATTTTGGTGATTACTTTTAAGTAAAAGCTTTGATGAGTCCATGCTATAGTATTTTTTATCATTGATTTACGATATAAATTATAGAAATAAGTCATAAATATCATCTATATATAATATTATCGAAAACATGATAATAGGAGTCCATTCATTTCTCTTCTTCATTTTATACTTTATATATAATTAAAAAATAGGAAAAAAATGATTGTAAAATACTTCATAATAATCAATATGAAGTGCATGGAGGTGCCTATTTGATTAATATAACTAAACATTATGATTTTTTGCCCCTTAAAAAGCTATACTTTAAAAACATATTCTTCTATCATTTTTTTCTATTTTTTTATGTTTACATGCATTATCTTGATAGTTGATGTGAATTTTAAATATTTTCATATATAACATTCCTTACTAATTATATGTTTTTTCAACATAAAATATAGTTATAAAAAATTGATTCAACTTAAATTGAATTATTTTTAATCTGAGATGATATCCTAATATCTTTTTGTATATCTTTACTTATAAAATTATTTTAATTATGGTATGTGCAAAAATTTCCCAATATTTAATTTTTTTTTGCAAAAGATTTGAAATTTTAAATTCATCCCATTGAGATTTTACATTAGAAAAATATTTTTTTATGGGGCGAGAATTTTTTTCTTTCAAAAATCATAATTATGCCAGAATCTTTTTCTACTAAACATGATCGTTTGATTACTTATATAGTTTTGAGTCGACTACAATGGTTTTGTGGATTTAAAACTTATATGTATATAATTTTATTACACTTTTTTATTTATCTTTTGTGAATCAATATTGACAAAAAAAATTGCTCAAGTAATAATTATGTATTACTTATTATTATATCAAATATAATATTAATTGAACAATAACTAAATTTTAATTTGAAAAAAATCTAAAAATAATATTGATTATCACACAATATTTAAAGGTTATGCATTCAATTACACTATAATTTTGAATCATATATTGTGATATATTTTGTCTTTTGTTAATGTTATTTAAAAAATTCAAAAGGTGTAATAAGATTCACTACATTTATAATAGGTCGCGCAAGACGCGAAGGTGTTCACTAGTTTAATATAATATTACTTGATAATATATACAAAGACTGTATAAAGAAACATCTCCTAAGAACCTTCAAAAGGATTTAGTTATTGTCTATCTGTCATATGAATAGGAGATAACTTTAGACGATAGTTTATTTCGATATTTTGTAGTGGCGCCCTTAAGAAAAATATAAGAGATGGTAAAGTAAAAAAGTGGTTAAAACTCAAGTCACAATCTATATTATCATCCCTCATAAATAATTTGCATTATTATTTCAGGCGACGTGGATTGCTTAAGTAATTCTGATTACTTACAAATAAATAAAATAATATGATAGAATTAAATAATTTAATATAATATTATTTGATAATTATCTATAGAGAAATATCTTCCAAAAGTGGAAAGGTTTTAGTTATTGTCACTCGTGATACGAGTATTAGATAATTTTATCCTAAAACGTAGTGACAATAATTTATTTCGATATTTTGTACTGGCACCTCTAAGAAAAATATCAAAGATGGTAAAGTGAAGAAGTGGTTAAAACTCATATATGCGCAAAGTAAAAATTTAGAAGTCATGATTTGAGAAGGCCTAAAAGTAGCGAACAATATATTTAAAAGAGATATTAATAATGCAATGACAGTTTCTCTTTAAAAAAAAAAAGATATATGAATGATGTATTTAAAAGCTGAAGAATATATTTTAAATAAAACGGCCGGTGCAAATATCGACTCATGAAATTTATACTGAGAGATAATGTAAAATGGTTGTAAAAAAAGTGTCGAAATATTGTTCTCATTTTTCTTTCTTCGAGATGAAGGCAACTTTTGAAAAAGAGAGTATTTGTTTCGAAAAAAAATTATATTGTAAGGAAAGAAACTTCGAGGGCAAATTCGTCATTGGACAATAAGATAAAAATAAAAATAAAAATAAAACACCTTATAAAGGGGGAAGGAGAGGGAGAATACGTATTCTCTACTCCAATTTCAATTTCAACGGGCGCACGCGCAGGAGACGTAGAGCCGCCGCCGTCCAGCCGTCCGGTTCCTTGCCGTCGGCAACAACCAACACCACGAGCACAGAGAAGAGAGCCCAATGAGGTGCCGAGGAGGAGAGGAAAAACTCGGCGCCTGCCACCATTGCTCTTGGATTTCTACTCCTCTTTGAACAACGATAGTTTTTAATTAGGTTTTCTTTGTTGCGTTTGGTTGAAGTTTGGATTCAATTAGCTTTCTTTTTCTTTTCCCACTCTCCTCGGAAGAGACGACACCGCCGGGGCTCGTTCCACCGCCGTCCGCCGTCGGCGTCCGATTCACCGTCACCGAGCCCTCGATTCTTCATTTCTCTATCCTCTCTTCGTGCTTCTCGTTCGCCTCCCAATCTTTTCTGCTACTCCTTTCTCTCGGCTCAGACCCGCTCTTGATCATTCTCTCGGCTCAGACCCTCTCTCTCTCTCTCTCTCTTTCTCTCTCTCTCCGTCCATGCATAGCTAACCACACTCAAACGCACAAGGGCATCCGTGCGAGTTCTTTGTCTGCGTTCACGAAGAGGAAAACGTGCGAAGAATCCGATTTTTTCCCTTTTTATTGGCGCATGAGACTCCAACGGTTTCATTACAGGTGGTGATTGCGAATTAAGGTGTCTACGCACTTGGTGTGCTTTTCCATAGAAAATTCAGTTGATAAGTACTGAGAACCAGCGTCTCAAGTATTCTCAAGTTCTTGGTCGTAGTTGAGGATCATACGTTTCATCTTCTCCAGAAAATCCAACGACTTCATTTGTATGTTAAGATTGTGGTAGATTATTGTAAACGATAACAAGTTATCATGCATGACATAGATCCTGATCTTCTTAGGTGGGGTCTGCATCTTCTAATTGACCCATCTTTAAACTCTAATTATTCTTGTATTTCGAATCAACTCGATGCTGAAGTTGATGGTATGCAACATGCAAATGAAAACGATATCAGAGAGGATTGTACTTCTGTTGAGAATGATGAGGTCATTGCACATGCTCTTCAAGAGGAATTCTCACAAGTTGCTCTTGCAGAGGCATCAGGACATTCCTATAGAGCAGCTGAAGAACAGTTGCATACATCTGTTCTTACTCAAAATTGGATTGATCTCTCAGCTAATAAAGAATATTTAGGTGAAGCATTATGAAACAATTTTCTTCATTTGTCGTTAGGTTTAGGTTTTATGACTCAATGTTTTTCATTTGCCCTTGACTTTTGACAATTGGTTAAAATTTATATAGGGGATGAGCCAGCTCATAAAGTCTTAGACGAAATGGAATCTTATACATCATCTTCAATTCCTGCTGATAATTTTCCTAACAATGAGATGCGAGTGTTACAGTTTACAGATGATTTTTCCACTCTAGATGGTGAAGTCTACAAGAGATTGAATCAGATGACCTCTATCCCTGTAAGTTTTTCCTTAATTATGCTTAACTGGTATTCTTTTTCTCATAATCATCCGTGATTATGTCCTACTCTAATTGCAGTTTTTGTTCCCTTTTAATGGTTTGATTCTACACTGTCTGCTATAAAGGTAATGTACTGGAATTATGGATTCTTCTTCAGAGCGTGAAAAATATTATATCTTCTATACTGGAGTTTACGAGAATCTTACAAATATATACTTGTTGGGCTGTTCTTGAAGGAGCTTGTATTTTGTCAGACATTCAATGTGATTCCACGTACTGTTTAAATTTGCAATTAACGTATTGTTTTCTGCAGTGTATCAGATGCCATGCCTTTAACTTGCAGTCTTGCATTAAATCATACCATTACCAATATAGACACAATTTTTTATAGATAATTCAATATAACTTATTTGCACACTTGCACTGCCTCAAAATATATTTACAAGTGTCATTTCTTTTTTCTAACCTGCCTTTGAATCTATTTTCAATAAATTAGTTTATATTTTGAGTTAAGAGTTTTATTAGCATACGAGGGAGCAACTTAATGTTGAGGTTTTATCCTTGCACATGTATGCCATTATTTTATTTTATAGTGAAGCATTCCAAAATTTCACTGAAATATCCTCTTGAGATTAATGCAACACAAATTAACATCTTGTAGTCATAGTTGTTTTACTTTGCAATGTATCATGGTGGGTTCTTACTCGGTATTAATTGTAGTTTCTTAAAACATTCCAGATATTGGGGTCTATTAGACCATTTTATCTCAAAAAAAATCTTAAAACCATTTTTTCTATTCATATGTCTAGCATGTTCCTAAAATCAATGGAGTGATTCCTTCAGAAGATGAAGCAACTTCAGATCACCAACGACTCCTTGACAGGTATATTCTAGGTAGAATGCTGCCCTTATTACAATTTTCTTCTCGAGAATCTTAAAAAAATTTGGACCTTGGTAGTTACTTAGTTGAACTGATAGCACCATTTCTTTTCTAGAAATAACTTTTTGAGTTCGTATGATTATCTAAAGGCATCGTCTCATTTTCTCTAAGCGGCACAATCGGAAAAGAAAATTCATGCACTGTATAGATTTTTGTTATAACTCCGTCTATATTTTATAGCCGGTCCCAAGCCCGGATAAAGGAGGAGGGTTGTGTTAGGCCCCGACAGCCAGCATAAAATCCTGTTGAATCTTATGAACATGGATCAACGAGCAGAATGGCGTCGTATGATCCATGTAGCCGACCCCACCTAGTGGGATAAGGCTTTGTTGTTGTTGTTGTTGAATGTGTATTCTTAGATAGTCTTTGAACTAACAATCAGATAGACAAAATGAACTAGCAATAAGATAGCCAAAATGCTCTTTCCTTATTGTCTCTCTAGCATTTTTGTTCCTACATTCTGACCAATTAACCTTGTACATTTGTGTAAGGTAATCAGCATTAACTGTATTGATTTTATGCAAGAATTTTGTTTGTTCAAGTGCAACCGTATTAGGTACTCACATGATACATTTAAGTTGTAAACCAATTTTGTAATTTTTGTTTAATCTAACAAAACTTTCATATCATATCACAAGGCATCACTTTATTGTATAGACCAGTCAATCTGTTAAGTTCATTATTGTGTAAAGGTAGATAACATCACAGGCATTGCTTTATATATGAATGAAGTACTTTATTGTCCTGTTTGTATTCTTCATGCTTTCTTCTTTTTCTTTTGGTTGTTTCTGTCACTCTTTCATTAGATCATTCTGTCTTTAATAATTGCAACTTGCCTCTATGCCAGCTTTAATTTATGACGTCCAATTTTCTTCATGCTTCTCAAGGTTAAAGGTATATGATTTGGTTGAACTCAAGATTCAAGGTGATGGAAATTGTCAGGTTAGTATCTATTAGTTTTATGCTTTATTTTGAATGTCATGCATTAAAACATATTTTTATTCCTAAAAATTATAATATATCATTTTACATTCGTTGTCATAAAGCTAACATTTCCTAGAGACGTAATTTTTGCTCAACAGTGCATTACAATGTGCTGACTGCTGAGATCAGTGACTTTTTTACCTTCATGAGTATCTATAGAATGAACATTATGCAGTCCTTTAAATGAGATATGTAATTTCAAATCTAAATTTCAGTTTCGAGCCCTTTCTGATCAATTTTATCGCACTCCTGAACATCACAAGGCTGTGAGGCAACAAATAGTTAAGCAGGTTTGTTTATCTAGAATAGATGTCTTCTATTTGTGCAATTCGTTATATTGTACTAGATAAACAACATATTTTCTATGATTTTTCTTTTTCTGCTTCTATCTTAGATACTGATGTTTTCTAAATTGGTCTCAGCTAAAATCACATCCTACCATGTACGAAGGATATGTACCTATGGCATATGATGACTACATTAAAAAGATGTCCAAGTATGGCTTATTTTGCTTCCTTGTTTTTCAATTGGCCATGAAATTAAAAAGTCGTGTTGGCAATTTTATGATTGGCTCCAAACATTAATGTTGATCAGGACTGGTGAATGGGGTGACCATGTAACATTGCAGGCTGCATCAGATTCTGTATGTTTCAACTTGCAAATTCTTACCCTAATATTTGAGTTTATTTATTCACTTGTCACGAGAGTCGAGTCCTGCAGTCCTTCCAAACAATCTCCTGAATGTTGTACAACTAGTAACCTTTAACAACAAAAAGAGGACTAGTCTATGTAATTTGAAATTCACAAGTTAACTGTGTGCATGTGAAATGGAATCATCAAAGATTTTTTTCTTCTAGAGAAGGAAATCTTGACCATATGCCTATCTCTGTAATCTCAAAAAAAAAAAGGCTATCTCTTTAATCTGTATAATGTATTCGAGAAACGACAAAGATCATTTTAAGCCATGGGAAAAAACAAAGACCATATACATATAATCAATACAAATGTGATTGTGGATTAACTTTCTGTTCATGAGGTCACTAATAAGTAATTACCTCTGAATGACTACACCTTTGGCTAATCATCCTTTTCCCCTGTCAAATAAAAATAATTAGAATTGTGTTTTTCTACTGTGTATTTAGTTTCCAATAATGGTAGGATTCTGTCAATATATTTTCTTAGTGTGTATAAATATTTTTATGTGATAAGCCTATATTCTCTTGTTTTTATCCATGCTGGGCTATTGAGTATAATATGAATTCTTTGCAGTACGGAGTTAAAATATTTATTTTAACATCTTTTAAGGATACTTGCTACATCGAGATTCTGCCTGCTGTTCAAAAGTCCGAACGAGGTATGGTTTCATCATTTCTTGAGATTGCAACTTTATGAAAATATTTGTTTTAGGGAACTCAGAACTATTGCTGATGTACTGATGTAGGAACATTTGATTTTGCTTTCAATTCTGTATGTTTTTTTTTTGTAGAACAATAAATGAGATAGGTTGCTTCTTTTCTAGATATATTTAACCTTTTCTTGAATTGTTAATGGAATTTATTTTCTTCCTGTGTGTGTGTGTCATATATGTCTCTGTGATAAAAAAAGTACATGTTTCTTTTTCATGCAGTAATCTGTTTGAGTTTTTGGGCTGAGGTGCATTATAACTCGATCTATCCTGAGGAAGGTTAGTAAATTTATCCGAGCCTTGCTACTCTCTGTTACCAACTTTAGGCTTCAGTACCCGTAGCATATATTAAGGTCTAATCTTTACTTATTTTTCCCTTTTGTCTTTAACTGTTACTTCTTTTTATCTTTTATCTAAAACATCTACTGGGAGAAAAAAGAAAATTGAAACTGTGATAGTCATGTGCACTGCATTTTAGAAGCCGAAGATCTTTCATTTTCCTGCTTTATCTGTGATATGATGGGCTCCCCTTTTGACTATCTTATTTTCTTAACTTAAAACTTCCTGATCTCTGGCCCCATTTTCTTCCAGTAAGTACATTTAATTTGTATTTTCAACACCAAAGAAACACTTTAAACTGCACTGGGATTTATAATTTACTTGCTAGAAGTGGGGTGCAGTATTTTCAGTTTGTTTAATATTTTTCATTTGCGTGTATATTTTTACAGACTTCCCGATATCTGAAGGCAAGAAGAAAAGAAGATGGTGGCACTTTTGATTATAGATGACGTTTGATACTAACAATTTTTTTATTGATTTGCACTCACATTTCATTTCGCCTTTGTTTCTCTTGGGGAGTTCTAGAATGAGAGATATATCATATATAATAGTTGAGAGCTCTAATTATGTATATAGACGCTGATCATGCGTATTTAATGTATTGGCTGGTGACTTTTTCCATGCCCTTAATGCCACTCCCAGACTACTATACCCTTTCAATTTTTTTAACACATAAGAATCATGATATAGGGTATAAAAGTTGAGGAATTTGAAACGTCGGACTTTCCTTTTCCTTTCTCAATGGCACAACACATCTCTCACGTTAATATATATATATATATATATATATAATTTAACTTCTCTCTTTTAATGTTTAAATTCGTACACATTGTTTGGAATAAAATCAATCCGAACAGTAAAAAATTCCCATGCCAACTTATAAAAAGTAAATTTCTCACGCAACTTATAAAAAGTTGGCTTCGAGATTTAAAAATTTAGATTAAAAATTATTAGTTAATTAATGATGTAGTATGGTTAACTTTGCATAATATTAGTATATTATAAAATATTTAATTATTTCCATTAATTAAAAAGTACTAAGCACATAAAATTTGAAGACAAAAAAATAACGAAAACGAACACTATAAGAATAATAAGTAAAAAAAATATAAATATTGTATATAGTTCAAAGAATAACTTGTTTGATAAAATTCAAAAAATGAAACAAAAATCAAGTTAAAGCTTACTTACCTGGAAACAAATTTTCTTAAGTGATTTCGAGGTTTGTATCTATATGAATTGACCTCTCAGATTTGTGAAGAAAAAATGAATATGTGAATAAAACATTGAAAGGGTAAAATAGTCTGAGTGGAAGTGATATTAAGCATTTGGGAGTAACATTAAGGCACCCTAATAATTTTTCTTTCATTTAGTTTTTTCGCTGATCATGCAGCCACTGTTCAATGTTGGATTGCGTCGTCACGGCCTTTATATTGTTTTAACATTCTTAGTCTGTATAGTTATTTATTAGTCAGGACCGGAATGTGATGCTGACATATTTTTATATGTTTGAGCATATCAACAGAGTGCATATCATTGGTGCATAACGTTGCAATAAGCCATCTTTATCTTTTATATTTACGAGAGAGCCATAAGCTTGTCACATAGAAAATTGGAAATAAAAAGGCACGAAAAATCTCATTGTGAATTTGATATTCAAAAGCTCTTTTTACTGTCGAACCAGCGTTCTGTTCTCGATATGAGCTGTCAGAGGCCATCAACCAACTTATTTTTTTTATATAAAAGGATGATGCATTTGATTAAGTAATAATGTTGGTGTACAAAACATAAGGGACACTCGAGGTGGAATATCCATTCAAAAAAGATCATTTGACGATCTACAACCGCCACAACATTATGGTGTAGTTTACATGGTTATATTTGAAAAGTAAAAAACTTGTAATCGGCATCAAAATGTCGTTAAAGATGTTTTTGAGATGTCAAGGACATGGGGATTGCCATAGCTACATGAGAATCCGACTCAAGAATCAGCATTTGAATTCTTTGGTTAAGACATTATTGCAAGTCAGCATGGATCGTCCGCGCTTCCACCTCCAGCACAGAAGGAAAGGCTCATAAAGATGGTATCAACATCTCTAATGATGTAGCCTGCTCTTCCACTCCAATTTTGCTCACAAAGGAGCCATCCACGTTCAATTTGAATGAGGACCAAGGTGGAGGCCCTCAAGAAATCAGTTTGATTTGTTGGAAAAGTCTCCTCAGCAATGATGGGTGGGTTTAATTCATAATAAGAGACCAAAACTCACGACCAGATCGCGGTAACGATTGCCTGACTAGAGTTGAAATGTGCAAGTAGAGATTGCAGACTAGCTTTTTGAGGAGGAGATAAGGATATCACTTCCCTCCAAAATCCAGTCCCATCCCCATTTATGGAAATGTTGGAAAGTGTAGTCGATTTTGGATTGAAATAGGTTCATATTTGCATGGATACAGGACAACAAAAAAAAGAGATGGATATTTATTTCAAGGCTGCCACCACAGAGGGAGCAGATAGGGTTTGTAGAGGCGATAAATCTAGATAGAAGATGTTTGGTTGGTAGGCGCTTATGCATCATATTATTTTCTCCAGCCAGGTCATCCAGCATGCTGAGATGGGACAGGTGGTCTACTAATTAAATTATAAACAGATTTAGTTGTTGGAATCCCAGAAGGTTCTGGGTCCAAACTCAAGTGTCCTCATTGAGAAAAGCAGACAAATTGATAGATAGAATTTTATCCACTAAATATGGTGCAAAACATTTCATAAGAATCTCAACATCCCATAGATGATGTGACATTAAATCAGCAATCATGCAATTAACAATTGGTGAGGAGACATTAATATAGGTAGGCATGTAACATAATAATATATTAAATAACGAAGGGTCATAATAGGCATGAGTGTTAAGACCATTCCTAATGTGTTTTCTGATTTCAAGCTTAATATTATTTACAACCTGCAAAAGTTGTTTCCAGCACCAGGATTGTCTGATTTTAGGTGAGTCCTGATATTCTATGTGACTAATTTTGGTATGCCAAGGATGGGGGAGATTATATTTGAGTTATTAATTTTGTGAAGAGATCTCGAGAGTTGTTAAATATGGTTATAATTCTTTTAGTGAGGAAAGCAGTTTGCATATGGGTGAGATATTTGATTCCTACACATTCATCATGTTTAGATAGGAGAGTGGTCTGCCAAGGAATAAGATGTAGTCCCTACTTTTCCTCAGAGGAAGACTATAGAAAGGATCTAACTAATCGCTCAATGGATTCTAAGAGTTTTGCAGGGACATGGAGGGAGCTAAGAGTCTGTTTGGATTGAGGGTTATGAAGGGGTGTAGTGGAATATGGGGGAATGAAATTAGTTAAACCATGTTTGGCTATATTTTTTATTTAAGTTAAGATGGGTGGGGTGGAATAGCTAAGCCATTTAAACACCATATTTTTCATTCCACCAAATTGGTGGAATGATGATGGATAGATTATTTTAGACCAAATTAACATCTTTCCTTTTTTTATTACCAAATTAAATTATTTCTCTTCTTACCAAATTAAACCACCTCTCTCTTCTCTCACATTCATTGATATATATCATCATATATTATTTTTCTAATACGAATACATATTTATCTATAATTTTTTATTAAAGAAAACTTTTTAGTAAATATAAAATTTTATTCAAAATAAATAGAAATATACTATTTCAAAATAATTTTATATTAATATAATATATTCAACCGGGTTGGGACGTAAAATTCGGGTTCAGTCTCGACGTGACCCGATCGGGTGTCAAATGAAATGAGACTCGGTCCTGACCCAATTATCCACCGGGTTGGAAAAAAATTAGAAAATCCTAACCGGTGCGGATGAGGACGACCAGGTCATCACGGTTCATGCTCACCCCTAATTAACGATTATAAATACTTTAAATATATAATGAAGGGTAAAAATGACTTTTATACAAATAAAACATTCATTATCCCACCCCACATTTTATATAATTTATTATCCAAACATGAACTTTCTAATGACACATCACGCCACCCCACCCCATCATGCACCACACCACCCCATCACATTCCTCCATTAGTTATTTGCCAAACAGACCCTAAGAGAATAATGAAGGCCTCCCTTAACTTTTTAAAATATTATTTATATAGTTATATATATAATAAATTTTTTCCCGATTTTGTAAAGTTAACATAATTATGATACGTTATTATATTTATTAGAGAATATATATGTATATTAATAGTAGATTTATATTATATTGCGTGCATTTATGAATGCATAATATATGTGTCGATAATTTTGATTTCTTTTTATAAAAAATTAAGTTAGTTAAGTCATAAAAATATAGTTACATATATCTTTCTTTAACTTGATAAACACACAAAAAAATTATACATGATGAATAAAAATAATAATTGAAATAAAATAAGATTTCTAATTATAAGTTATCTTCTAAAATAATACTTTTTTCTTAATTTAGTTATAAATCTTGATTAATTATATATATATATATATATATATATATATATATATATATATACATGCATATATACATTTTTTTTACACTCTACCTTTGCCCCTCTTAAGTTGTCATCCTGACTTGGTCGTATGGGTGATAATCCAGATATTGAAATAATTTTCAAAGATTAAAATACTTTGTTATAATACATTTTAAATTTGAATCGTTCTAAATATTATTATGGATCAAATCATTTTAATGAAAACAATCAAAAGGTCAGGTCATCGAGACACGTTGGATTGTCTCAAGGTCAAAATCCGCCTACGTCAAAACTATGTCGGATTGGCTCATAAGTCATATCGCAATCATCCAAGGACCTAATGAACTAAACCTAGGTGGCGGAGTTGGTGTGGATGCTCTATTTCACATCGAATGAAAAATAAAAAAATATTATCTTCTATTATTAAAATTTTATTCTTATTTTCTACATATGTGATGCGAAAATTCATAACACTATCGTAAGGTCAGACCCATATTTCATATTCTTATTTTTTTTATGAGGCGTTCGTGTTTTTGTGCTTTCATGTATTATTATATAATATTTTCATTGACCATTTGTAATTAACTAAAACTTCAATTTTGATCAATACTTTCAGGCCACTAATGTCTCCATATGGAATCTTGAAAAGTAGCCTGGCCCACGAACACCATGGAGATTTGTCGCATCGCGTGAGCCGAGCGGCGGCGGAGGCGACACAAAATCCAAACGACGGGTTGGGGATCTTCCCGCCTCCGCTCCGTCCAATAAGCCACTGCCACGACTTACCAACATCAATCCAACCGTATCTTTCCTTGAGGGTATTCTTGTAATTCAAGCGCATTCAGCTTACAGCAGTTTGTTAGAACTCAAATCCTCTCAACTCGCAACGTTTCTAAAAAATTATTATAGAAGCACTACTGCAGTCTGCAGTCCAATGTCTCTCCGTCCCCTCTGTATCGACCACCGAAACCCCTAATCTTTCTTCGGAAGTCAAGATTCTGGTAGATAAGGATCACGATTTTGAAGAGCAATACGGCAGCAGTGGCGAGCAGTATGGACGCAAGCAGGAGGCTCATCTCCCCATCACCTCTTCCTGTGGTACCAGGAACACACTACCATCTGAGGAATTCCTCCTCTTTCTCCAGTTCAGGTATGTCTGGACGTTCTTTAAATTTTGGCGTGACACGAGACCTTTTCTACATCTTTCGTCTGTTTTCCATTCTTTTTTTTTCTCTTGTGGTTTTAGCATGACAATATGAACAGTAGATGTCACTGGCAACTAGATTAACTGATTAAGTGTTAGAGTTTCGATGTGATTTTGGAGATGTAACATATATTACTACGTTGAACCTGCAAAGCAAATGTTAAACTTAGTTACAGAGCATATATTAATGCATATAAGGTGTAAGCATTTGGAAACCATTCTGAAATTATAGGATTTCTGCGATAAACTTTAGCTCCGGATGGTCGTTTTGCTGAACAAATAAACCATTGAATTATTTGGCACTTGATTACTGCAACTGGTAAACGATGAATCAAGCATTTTATCCTGGTTGCAGTTTGACTGGTGATGCTAGGGTCAAATATGTTTCATCCTTTGAAGCCATTCTTTTACTTCAGAGAATCTCAGTTTACACCACGCAAGTTAGTTGGGCATTACATCTTTATGAGAAAATTTTCATACATCATTTCTTCATCTGGCAGTGCCGATTCTACATGACCAAGCTAGTCGAACAGTTGGTCCTGTGTCAGCTATATCTGTTGTGTGCCATTTTCCTGCATTGGTTCTCTCTAAAGAGCAGCGAGATGATTACAGGAGCAACTGTTTTATCAAGGAAGACCAATTTGCTCAGGTGAGGTTATTACAAATGAAAATTGTTGAAGCCAACTAAAATCAAAGTTTAAGACCCATATATTTCTTAACTATCTTTTTGTTGAACTGAGAGCACATATTTTCTCAACTGAAGAAATGAGGAAAGCTTTCGATTATTCGGGATCACAAGGTGGAATGGGAGAACAGACAATTTCAAAGTAACTTATTAAGTTACTGATTAGAAATTTAGTCACATTAGCATCAATTTTATTTTAGAAAAGAAGCTCTCAGCCCCTTCTTTGAGGCAATAAAATTACCATCTTATGATGTCTATTAACCAAGAATGTCACTGAAACTCGTAGATGACCTAAATCAATTACATTCACGTGGACAGTATATATTTGCACATCTTCTTATGTGTTTATAAGTGTTATATAGTCTTAAAATTGTATCAAATATTACTGAAAAACCTCTTTTTAAGTTTTTTAGGGCGTCGTATGATCCATGTAGCCGACCCCACCTAGTGGGATAAGGCTTTGTTGTTGTTGTTATAAGTTTTTTAGGGCACATTTTAAGTTTCTTACTTGCAAATTAAAGAACTATTTTGTAATGTTAGGTATGGGT
Organism: Pontederia crassipes; assembly: GCA_030549335.1. Classification (NCBI taxonomy): domain Eukaryota; kingdom Viridiplantae; phylum Streptophyta; class Magnoliopsida; order Commelinales; family Pontederiaceae; genus Pontederia; species Pontederia crassipes. The sequence continues at coordinate 74,260,735 of CM060194.1, read as the reverse complement.
AGATGCTTGAATATTAAACACCACAGTTGTAATTTTATCATACTCTTTCTCTAAAATAAGAAAAAAAACAAAGGGAAAAAGAGTACTAAAGATACTGAATTACCAATTTTCTTCACAAATAAAATATGGTATGTTGTGGTATCAACTATATGGGAATTTTAATTGTTTTACTATGAAGGCAACAATGGAAAAACAGCTGGAGACTGCAAGTTCACATGCGGAAGAGATGGAAAAATATGACTTTGACCGATATCTTGAGCATTTTGAGAGACAATTGATTTATCAACCAAGTTTATGGCATCAGTAAGATATCATTCTTACCAGCATCCTTTAAAGATTGTTTATTTGCCAATTTTACCATCTAAATTGGATTCCTCCATGATAGCTTCTTTAATATTTATTGTATTTAGGTACCCAGATTCCCTTCATCAGGAAGACTCTTTGTCAGAAATGTTTATGGAATCATTTCACAGTAATAACAATAAAATTAAAGATATTGACAAGCTACCATTGGCGAATAATCTAAACTCTGTCGCACCAGCAGATGCTTTAGACCTTGCAAAGAGAGCTGTTATGGCTTCAAGGAAGGCAGCATCGTTAATGCAAAAAATCATAGATGAATCAGAGATCAACAAATCATATAATCTGGGGTATGCTTCTAGGTGATCTATAAAAGATGAATGCTATGTACCATCATGAACAGTTCTAACATGACTTTTATCAGTTTTGTTTCTGAAGGTTCCACTGAGGACGCCTCCATTGAAGAAAAAGTGGCTATTAGGTCCAAGAGACTGTTGGAGAGGCGATCAAGGAAACGCAAGGTTGCTAAATCCCCAAATAGTCTTCATACGAGGAGTGCTACTTCATCACCAACAGAGATTAGCAAGAAAATAGAAAAGATTCTTGATTCAAATGACCCCCTCAGGTTATTTTTGCGGGGTCCTGTGACAAAGAAGCTCCTATCAGTGAAAGAAGAAAAGAATTTATTTGGCCAGATACAGGCATGCCTTCTTCATATCTATGTTGCAACTTTTCAAGCATTATGTTTATACACTTGATTATAGGGAAATTTTGGTACAATGACAAGTTAACCATTGCTAACAGGATCTTATGAGATTGGAAGTAATTCAACAGAGGCTACGGTTACAATTTGGTCGTGAACCAACATTATCTGAGTGGGCTCAAGCTGTTGGAATGAGTTATGAAGTTCTTCGAGCTTGCATTTCTTCTGGGAGGCGCAGTCGGGACAAGATGATCTGTGCTAACTTCCGACTCGTTATACATGTGGCTAGACAGTATGAAGGAAAGGGTGTTAATCTTCAGGATCTTTTGCAGGTTGTTTAGACGTTTCTCCTTGCAAATGCTCATGTTTTCATTTTAACCAAATATCGTTTGTTTATCTCGTGTGATTCTTTCCCTATATGTGTATGGATATTTATATGCTGTTTGGAATTATCAGTAGCTGCACTAGACTTAGATGAGAGCAACTTCATATTAAATACTGATATACATATAACCATTGATGTATGTTATCATACCTTGAGCAAATCTTAATTAGTAATTCTTTGCGGATTACATTGGATTTGTCTTTTTACTTGATACTGAATTGTTGATGAAGTTTCTGCTTTGTTCAATCTGTTTCATGTTGTTCTTGAGAAAAAGCTGGTCATTGTGCTTCAGGTATCAAGATATGTTCTTTGTTACAGGAAGGAAGCAGAGGTCTCATTAAGAGCTTAGAGAAGTTCAAGCCCAAAGCTGGATGCAAATTTCCAACTTATGCCTACTGGTGGATAAGACAATACATTAGGAAGGCCATATTTCAGCATTCTCGAACTATTCGTCTACCAGTATGAACTTTCATGTGCTTGATCAGATATGAATTCTCCAAGCTTGCAAATGAAGAATTTAGCTGCACAGCTTTTTCATATATATGAATGTCAAGGTTTTCTTGCTTCAGCCATTTACATTTCTCAATTGACAAGTGAAAAAGAAATGGATTTTTTCTTCCTCTTATCTGATCTTTTTTTTTCTTTCCTATCGACTTAAAGAATCTATTTTGCTAGAGGAAATCACATGTTCTTGCATGTCTACGAGTTTCACCCTTAGAGAGGTGATAAAATGCCCAACTTGACTTCTTGTCTTCCAATTTACCATCCTGATCAGGAGAATGTCTTTGAACTTCTGAGGAAAATAAAGACTGCTAGGAGACTATGTGCTCAAGATGGTCATCCCCCATCTGGTGAAGAGATAGCAAGTTTTGTTGGCGTCACAAATGCAAAATTGGAAAGTTTGCTTAGAAAATCTAGGAACCCAGTGTCATTACAAACACGTGCTTGGTTAGATCATGATGTCACTTTACAGGTGAGTTTCTGACAAGACTTCTTTGTTTTCAGGGACATTAATTCTCCCCAATGGATTTCAGAATGAGTTTCCCGATAAGTTTTAGATGCTAAGAGGGACTTAAATATTCATAAATTAGTAATTTGTTCTGTACTTTTTTTTATTTCGTCCTCTTTCTCCTACCAAAATGTATAATATTTTCATGAAAATCAATTTTGGCAGGAGATTACAGTAGACCCCGAGGTTGAGATTCCTGATCTTATCATATCAAGGAGGACGATGAGGCAGCATGTGGGTGACCTTCTCAACATCTTGCCAACCAGAGAAAGGCAGATAATTCAGTATCGTTTTGGAATCGATGACAATGGACGGAAGTCACTGACAGAGATCGGCGTTATGTATGGCTTGTCAAAAGAAAGGATAAGACAGCTAGAGAGTCGGGCTTTGGGCAAGTTGAAGAAGTATCTTGGAAGCCAAGCACTCGAGGGATATGTGAATTTGCTGATTTGAGTTTGCCAATAGCTAATAGTGCCTGAAGGATTCTTTATGTAAATTCTCTTGTCTAGTCACAGTAAAGTCAAGCTATCACATGTTTGCAAGTGGCTCTACATAGATATACTTTGTAAGTGTAAATATTCCTCACTGACCAGTGAAAGCTAATGATATCAAATTGCGACGTTTGAACGATACATTGACATAGACCAGTGCAATGAATATGCATGCGGCTTATTTTAGTTTAGGATTGTTGGACATACAATAGTCAGATCTGTGTAGCGAAGAAGAAGAATTCTTTTTACATGAAGCATAGTTGAATCATTGGCATCATTAAGCTGCAATCAGGTTCATCCGAGTATCCGTCATTTCGTCACCTTGTGTCAGTTTTAATAATGTTTCTGCATATGGTTACAAGTATTAGAGTAACCGCATGACTCAAATAACACCTCACCACTCTCCACAGTTACTCTGATCATCAAGGTTGAATTGTGTGGGAAAATATGAACAAGTATCGCCCCAAATCATGAAGTCTGTATGTTCTTAGACAGTGGAGAAAAACACAAACAAAAACAAGGATATGGTAATTAGGTTTTGTTTCCAAAATGGTCGAATTAAATATTCAAGTAATCTCCTCAACTCTGTTAAATGACCAAAGTAGCTTTAATAACAATCATAGGTGTCCTAGGAAGCGAGAACACGAACCTGTGACCTGCAACTTCATCTGAATCAAGTATCATCAAGACAACAAGTAAGCAACTCGCTATGATATCTAGGCAAGATTTCATTTTTCGTGCTTGTATTTATCTGGGCAAAAGCTGCATTTAACCTCTAGAAATATGGTGGAAGAAGAAGAAGAAAAGGATGATGATGATGATAATGATGACGATGGATGGCGATTGATTGTGATATAAATACTTGTTGCTTTCCAGGCAGAGAGCACTGGTCCTCCCAGACAGTAAATTGGCAACTTGCTAGAGGCACGTACAGGAGAGGCAGGTCCACCTCCATGAGTGAGATGAGATGGCCATGCCCTCGGACTCGATCGATTAACACAGCCTAATTTCCTCAACCTCACACTGCCTGCAGCCGATTCCAATTCTCAGGGACACTTCCAAATCTCGATCACTAAATATCTCTAAACCGACGTCACTGCAGACTTGTTTACTCAAAGTGCAAGCTCAAGGAAAACATGTCGGGATCGATTAGATGACTTGTTAATATAAAAATTTATCAAAATATTTTTTTATCTATCGAGTTTATGCTATTTCGAAATGCCAACATAAAGACTTATTTCGAGCATAATTACTTTTGGTCTATCTAAGATGGTATATTATTTCTGCAATGAATCGGCATAACATGACTTGTTAAATTATTGAAGGCGCTCAAATATCCCATCAGCTATGAACATGCTTGCTAAAATACAACTAAATGATGAACAATTCCCTGGATATCCATACACAAAGCTTCTTCTTGTTATACAATAAAGCAATAAAATTAAAGCGCATACAATAAAAAGAATACGTATATATCTTGTTTTTCAGCTTAAACGAAAGCACCATCCTCTCTACATAGATATCGGATTTAAGAACCATGAACATGCATACGAGCAATTAATCAATTAAGCATACGATTGAAAAGGGGAATTAACTGACCTTAATTATAACCGGGGACAGAGATAATTAGTCGCTTATTGCCGATGCAGCATCATCAAGATTCTCACTTAGGAGTTACTCTCGGCGCAAATTAATTTGCTGTGTATTGACACACGCGTGTGAACCTTGATGATGCTACATCCACAAACACCGACTGTGATCAAACAAACCACATCAATTTGCTCGGAGATTATTAACAACTGAAGGTAATACTAAACATGTAGGAGAGAGAAAGGGAATCAGCTACTAGATGGATATATATGAACAATAAAGCTGATCATGTCTTCGACGGAAAAGAAACAACGGAAACTCCTGTTGAAGAATGACCAATGGAGGAAGAAGGAAAGGGCAATGGACGTCTTGCATTTCCATAAGCTTTTGGGCTTTTGCCATAAAAAGAACAATGGACAGGACTTGCAAGTTGCGCCGATCTCTCTCTCTCTCTCTCTCTCTCTCTCTCTCTCTCTCTCTCTCTCTCTCTCTCTCTCTCTCTCTCTCTCTCTCTCTGCGCGCGCGTGTGAGAGGGGGAGAGAGCATACAGAAACTGAAAAAGAAATCCTCGCTAGCTAAGTAGCTATATAGATTGCAACTTGCCCTTTGCTCATAGATCTGAACAACTTGTGAACCGACGGCTTGTTTATAGAGTTCAGATGCTGCAGTACTCTGGAGAGAGAAATAGGTTGGTGATGGCGACGTATAATTATTTATATATATTATATTGCCAAAGCATTAAAACGAGCTTGAGGACAATTTTTTATCTATATATATATATATATATATATATATATATATGAAAAATGCATGCGTAGCGCATTTTTATACACGCCACACAGGCTGGGGTTCTTTTGTAAAAACTTTCGTAATTCATATACAAATATTTTATACGCACTGATCCATATGGATCTATATATATTCAATGTAGATCACAATTTTGATTATCTTGCATAGTATTTGCAATATTAATTTCATAAGATGGTATAAGGAGCAAAATGGATAGGATCATAAGATCATAATATTGTTTCAATTTTTACCTTTACCAAGTGCAACATGGATTTAAAAAGTATACACGAGGAAATAGTTATTTGTGATTAAATTTGTAATATTTTTGTTAAAAAGTAATATCAAATATATATTGAATATTGACTCTATAGTTAAAGATAATAGTGAAGTATATTTAATTAATAATTATACCGTGAAAATCAATCTTTTTAAGTAAGATGTTAGTTTCTTTAAACAAGATGTATATGCAAAAACAAAATAACAATGTATATTTTTGTAGCTTATTTTAAAAAGTTGATTCACACGTAATATATATCAACATTGAACCCTTATCTAAGGCCCCTATACTATTGTTTATTTTCTTATTTATTCCACCACCTAAACTAGCTATGAGTTGAAACTGACTAATTATTCACACTGTATGGAATGTTATCATCATCAGATAATAAATTTATGATTATGATTCATGATTAGAATAATTCATGTTTAGACATTTTATATATGAATTATGTAATTTTTTATATGGATAGTTTTAATGACAAATCACAACCACAGAATTGTTTATATCTATGTTGCAGTAAATTTTAACAGGATATATAGTTGTTTAAGTCATATCATTAAAAATATATACCATTATGAAATTTTGTATAAAACATATATTTTTTATAATTTTATATTTTATAACTTAATTATATTTAATAATTTTTTATCTTATCACGTGATACACTACAAGAAAATTGTGCATTTTCAATGGATAATTTTTGACGGACAAGTTTCCTTCGTATTTTTATTTTATAATTGCATTTGTGATGAAAAAAATCTTTTTGAAATACTGGTGGGCAAAATGTTCGTCGTTAGTACTAACAACAAAATTCATCAATAATTTATCCACGATCATCGTCTTCGAAATTATCGACTGTCAAGACATTCGTCAATAATTTCCAAGATTAGATTCATCAATAATAAAATTAATACTAAAATATAAGCATATTTTAATATTAATAATTACTAAGGAATATAACTTTCAAAATTATCGAAAGATAAAAATCCTATCTTGCGAATCTTGCTCAGACTTGGCAATCATCCATTTCTTACGAATCTTATCTTGACAATATTGCTCACACTTTGACACTACACAATATAAAATATTATATATTGAGGATAACTTGAGTTCTACAAGTTGTTTTATCTAAACTCTTAACTACTGTATGAAGGATAATTTTTAATGTCAATATTCTGATGGTCCGGGGCATAAAGGTGCATGGACACGGACAGCGGCTCCGTCACGTGGGATCGCGTTGGCTGTGTCATGCACGCGACGACGGACGTGACGACATCCGTGTCCGTACGGACGCCGTCGCACGTGATAACATCACCGGCCCCAACTTGACAATTTTGCAAATGCAATGCACCGACTCCGCCACCATCCCCCACCCCGCCCCCAGACGCTACTGTAACAAGTAAGTGATATATATCTGCATTCTGCAGAATCTGTGGGCGTGCTGAGCTCTACCCCCAAACAGAAGTATCAATTTGGTAGGAGGTTAACTAAAGCTTCCTTTTACTGAACTGCCATCACGTCTTAATAGAATATGGGCCCCGGATGTTATAATAAAAGGGACTTATAAATGTTACATACTGATCATAATATACTATGTATATTCATTTTCTTCAGTCAGCAAATGTTTGGATTCAAAGCTTTGTAATCTAGGTGGTATCTTTTTATGACTCAATCTTTCTAATCAATTTCCTTTTTGGAGCACACATTAAACTAATATATTAATAATGTCTTAAATCTAAACTCAATTTATAATTTCAGAAGAACTCTTATGTTAATTAGATACTTAGATGTTTAAGCAAATGAAACGACGAAGTCATTGGGCTCAGATAAGAGTCTCGTTATTCGGACAACAAACTTGAGAGGGGGTCTAGAGGATCTTCAAAGATTCGAGATGGAGCTTCTAAAACTTAAATAATTTTAAAATTTTTATTTCATGTTTTGCATTGAAGTTTTATCTATGTAACTTTCATGATGACTGAGTTATTTTGTATCATTATAATCATTAATATTTCATAACGAAGAAAGAGTCACCATTGTAGCGAATTTAAAATGAACTACGTACGTGATGTATAATCTTATGTGTTTATACATGTCATGTTTTGTTTAAATTCTTAGCACCGAAATTCAAAAGAGATAATATGGCAAGTCACTGCTACATTTTTTTTATTTAATAATTGCTCTAAAAACGAACATATCATTTGTAAGTAATTATAGCCATCGGGGTGTTCTTTATAACTTGATGCATCTCATATTAGTCATGTATGGAAAATCGCGAAGATGACTGATATTTAGCTGGCCAGTTAATTAATCTACCGAGTTCGTGTACTTATTTGATCTAATTAATATAGGCATCACTGTCACTTGATTATTAGTTAGACTTTAAATTTCCAGCTAGACCATAAACTTGATTATTAGTTACATTATGTTTCAATTTTTTTTCTTTTTTATATTTCTTCCTTATGCCTTGCTTCTAGCTAGTTTTTTTTCATTAATACTATTTTTCCGTGAACGGACTTAACAATTGTTTCACGATTAGATTAATTGAGCCTGATTTGCCGTCAATTTAATAAGTAACACATCGGTTTGATTTGTTACGAAAAGCGGGAGAGAGGGATAAGTAACAGAAGAACGCGAAGAGAAAAAACGGCGGCAGCTCTTTGGTATGGAATAATGATGATTACAAGGATGGGTCTCGGTCTAGACCCCTAGAGAGTTTATATAGACACTCTCTTTGACAGATGATAGGAATTACATACGGATTGAGACTCTAAATAAATCTCCTGAAAATAGGACACCTATCTCGTGATAAGGAAATAAATTAAATCCGAATCACAAGCAGAATACCCCTAAAAATTACAAACCGAGACCCCCGTAGGGGAATTCTGCTGAAGCGTCTGACTATGTAGGGTGACCAACTGAGTTCAGATTCAAGGCATTATTAACATTATGATTTTAACAATTTTTTTAATTAATATCTTCATGTGATCGTGCACTCGAAGCATGTTGCATGTTGCGCCGATGTGGTATTTCATATTTGCGTGGACTTTGAAGTCCAAGCAATATCTGAATCGCGATCCAAAGCATGCCGCGCATATGCGCGCGAGTGCTGCTCATTGGCTCGGCAAAATATGAAGTCATATCAAGTACGATTCTGGATAGAATGCAGGACCATTATTTAAATTTTAATTTGATCTAATTCTTTTTTTACGTCCCCGAAGGAGTTCAACTAACGCGCGGTACTAAAAGTCGAGCTCAATTAAATCAATTAGGACGTTCTGCGTTGTGTTCAAAAATATTTTGCATAAGAATTTGAATTCGAGCCGTTAGTTAAACGAGAAGAATCCGTTTATCACTTCACTCCGTATTGATAATTTAATTTATTTTTTTTAATAGTTGGTACAAGATCCTAATGATTATTTTCTCAATCAATCTTATTTTATTAGTCTTTTTTATTTTCTTTTAAATTTAATCATTACGTATATAACGTCCCAAATTGACTAACTCCATATGACAAATATACTAACCCGAAAACACTACAATAGTCATGATTTTGATCATTGACCCATACTCGGTCAAGAATCATAACATGTCACCAAAAGAAAAGATAAAATGATAAAGAAATGCGAAAGGTGATAAATATCTGTAAAAATCAAAGAGTCACTATATGATCTCGAATTAATAATATCATAATGGTTACATCAGTTCATAATATAGAAAGAAAATAAAATAAATGACTAGGCCCTTTAGTTCATTTGTTTTAAATCTTCTTATTGCACACTAACTCAACATCATCATCTAATCTTGTAGAAATCAAACACAGGAGAGACAATTATCTCGTAAACTTTACAATCTAGTGGAAAACTAATAATAAAATACAATATATAACTTCAATTAGAATATGTTAGAATATAAAAATGAGCACTTGTCTTAACCAAATATATAAGCATGAGATCATATCATCATATATCATAAGAAAAAGGGAAATCAATGGACATCAATAATCAATGAGATCAAGTAATACATAACAGTCTTGGAATCGATAGCATGCTTGATAACGATAATTTGATTAAGTATTCACGTTTTCTTTACTTAACCATCCTTCATTATCATATCTTATACTTAGAAATCAGATGACTTTAGCTGCATTTAAATTCTTTATGGGGTATGCCGAGCGAAACAATACAACCGAGTGCGAGTCAATGGTTGATTAAGCCATGACCAAGGGAGCAACCCTTATCATCAAGCACTTGACATAAGCTGGCAACTCATTATTCATCTTTCATCTTAACTTATTACTCAAAACTTGTAATTTGTTACTCATCGTATTGTGGTAAACAATATATCAATAAAATGGCAAATCAACATAAGAGTTCATGTCTTGATTCAAGGATAGCCGTGATCAATCAGAAAGAGAACATATAGTATTCAGATCAGAATCAAGAATCAACAGAGAAACATGATGAATGGTCTTGGATATCATAACCCAGGCCGGGTACAGGGTGACTCAGGTCGAGTTCATAGATGAACACGGGCCGAGTGTATTCAGCGCTCAGGTCAGGTTCGTGAATAGTGTCGCGCAGCTTCGAGGTCAACGTGGAACAAACCTGGGCTGGGTTCAATGGAACCGGGTCGGATGGTAAAATGTCGAGAGGATGTCGAGAGGTCAATCGATCTATTGCTCACTAGCCCGAATCGAGTTCAGGGTGAACCGGTCGATTTTCGCTAACTCGGGTTGAGTAGGTAGTTTATCTGGTATGATTGAGTATGAACATGGGCCGGATTCATTATGATCCGGGCCGGGTTCTTATGTTTTCCAGAATGTCGAGAATTCGAGTAGTAGTTCTATTCTACACAGCACGTATATAGCACAAATAATACAGCCATAATAACCCACATCATTATAGTAAACATCTATTGAAACTACTATAGACATCTCAATGTATCCACATCAAGTCATAATAGGAATAATAGGAACATGGCATAACATAATAGGTAGAAGTAAGCAGATCCAAATATTAACTCCTAACATGAACTAATTACAAACAAGTCGAAGAATAGCAGTCACATAGATTTCGATGACATATCATGGCATTCATACTTGAGGACAATTGTTATCATGGATAGCAAATCTGAGTGGAAAAAGGATGGATCTATTCAAATCTATTATAAAAGAAATTATACAGGGTGATTTTAGATTTCACCCACCTCTACTCGTGACTGGTCCTTGTCGTTCTTATTTGCTTCAGTTCCTGCATTGTCTTTGCTGTCCCGGTGCAGGCTCTCCTTCACCTGGTCTCCCTTGACCTCTAGGATGAACAGTGTCACAGGGACGTGAGGGACATGTCATCGGAAATGGAGAGAAGGTGAGGCAAAAAGAACATTTGGTTGCCCTTACTTGATGATGCAGTGAGCGAGATCAACGCGGGTCGTCACCAAGGAATCCTAATGGTCCGTAGCACCATCAGCTTTTATAGACCGAAGCTCTGTAAAAGAAATCAACACAACTACACGATAACTCAAAGTATAACCAGGAAAAAGTTGACTCTTCTCATTCATCCACCACTATTTAAAGTCTTCATAAAGAGCTAACAAAATCAGATAACTAAAAGAAGATAAAACAAATCAACTCTTTAACTAAACAAAACTAATATGTCACCTAGCTAAATGATAACTAACGCTACATAACTAACAGGATAAACTATGAATACAATCTAAAACATTCAAGTGGCATCAATTGAACTTATCTCCTCCTGTGTTCCTACATCAGGTTCCCCGTTCTTCAAAGAGCTCGACCCCGAGCGTTCATCAGTGCTTGACTCCGAATAATAAAGTGACATGTCGGACACGTTGAAGGTGTAGGAAATCCCTAGTTCGCTTGGCAGGTCGACGACATAAGCATTATCATTAATTCGTCATAGAACACGACATGGCCCATACTTCTTATCTTTAAGTTTATTATAGGAACCTGTTGGAAAGCGCTCTTTGCGCAAGAACACCATCACGAGGTCACCTTCTGAGAACAACTGTGGACTGCATCGCCGACCAGCTGTCACCTTGTACTTCATGTTAGCATGCTCCAGTTGAAAGGCGGGTAGAGTGTTGAGTGTCTTGAATGTGTTGAATGAGCACGTCAACATTAGAAGCCTGTGAGCTACTGTGGTCACGAAGAATGAGATCAAGCGGCTGATGCGGAAGTCATCCGTAGATGACCATGAATGGAGCTTGCCCAGTTGTTCTATTAACCATGCTATTGTATGCAAATTCAGCCTGTCGCAAGGCACAATCCCACTGCTTTGGCTTGCTTCCAGAGAGTGCTCTCAACAAATTACCAAGCCACAAAAATAAAGTGCTCTCAACAAATAAAGTGCTCTCAACAACCTCTGGCTGTCTGAGGATGACTAGTGCTGCTGAACTTCAGAGAAGTGTCCAATCTGTTCCATAGAGTGCGCCAAAAGTGCAACATGAACTTGGAATCTCGATCAGAGGTAATAGAGCGAGGAATTTCATGAAGGCGAACTATCTCCTTAAAGAAGAGTTGTGCTATACAGCTAGGTCCTGGAGCAAGCAATAAAGTGCGACATTATGGAAAAATGATCGACCACCACGAAAATAGAATCACAGCCATGTTGTGTTTTAGGGAGTCCAAGAACGAAATCCGTTGTGAGATATACCCAAGGGCCATTCGACGTGGGCAGTGTAAATAAAGGCCAGTGTTTTGTGAACAGCCTTTTGCAACTTGGCAAATTTGGCACTACTTCACAAATCGTTCCACATCACGCCGCATGTGTGGCCAAAAGAAGCGTTCCACTAGTGCAGCTATAGTTTTGTCACGCCCAAAGTGACCTGCCTGACCTCCCCCATGTAAGTCACGCATAAGTTGCTTACGGATGGATGATTGCAGCACACACAACCTATTATCGACGAAAAGAAAGCCATCATGCACATGAAATCCATCAGTTCATCGTTGCAGCTGGCAATCTTCCCATTGCTGATGGAAGTCTGGGTCTTGATGATTAAGATCTTTCAAGTTATCAAATCCTGTGAGCACCACCTACGTGGTTACCAAGAGGGAAGCTCGACAACTCAAGGCATCAGCTACCCGATTCAAGTATCTAGATTTATGATTATTGACAAAAGTGAATTTTTGCAGGAAATTAATCCACCTGATGTGCATACGATTGCTAGATTGATTTTGGATATGTTTAAGGGCTTCATGATCAGTGTGCAGGACGAATTCCTTTTGGATGAGGTAGTGTTCCCAATGCTTCAATGCCTGCATAACTGCATAAAACTCCAATTCATATGTAGTCCATCCACGACGTGCATCACTGAATTTTTCGTTGTGCACCCTCCTTGATTGAGGACAGCACCAATACCAACTGCATTTTTTCGACGGATCGGTTCCGTCGAAAAACCCATCAAAATCATAATTTTCGACGGTTTTTGGCAAATTACAAATGGTCAAAATCGTCTGTAATTAGCTTTTTTCTTATAGTGATCGAAGTTTTATCCAAAACTTCTCCATGATTGATGCCAGTATGATAAAATTGACAAGAAAGGGAGAAAAGTTCAGTTGGACACAAAAGTGTGAAGATAGCTTCTTGGAGCTGAAGAAGATATTGGCCACTACACCAGTGCTCATAATTCTCACAAGAGTTGGAGGCTACACAGTGTACAGTGATGTCAATGAATCTCGGGCTGTGTGTTGATGCAGCATGAAATAGTGGTCGGTCTCCACTTTGAATATTTTATCAAAACTAGGTAGCGCTAGGACAGGGGCAGATGCAAGTTGTCTTTTGACCTCTTCGAAGCTGGCTGCTGCTTCGTTCGTCCATTGAAAATGCCCTCTCTTGAGGCATTCAGTAATAGGTGCTACAACACTGTTGAAGTTGCGGATAAAACATCGATAAAAGGAAGCAAAACCATGAAAGCTGCATACCTCGTTGACTGTTTTGGGTGTAGGCCAAGTGAGTATTGCCGAAACTTTCTTTTGATCGACAGACAAGACCATCGGAGCTGACAACATAGCCGAAGAACAACAGACTATTAGTAAAAAATACACATTTCTTGGAATTTAGGAACAACTTATGATCTCGTAGTGTTTGCAGCACTTGTCGTAGGTGATTGATGTGTTCACTCTTGCTCTGGCTATAAATAAGAATGTCTCGAAATAAATGATGACGAATTTTCCGATGAAAGGTTTCAATGTGTGTGTCATCAGTCACATAAACGTGCTTGTTGCATTTGACAGCCAAAGGGCATTACGAGCCACTCATATAACCCTTCTTTCGTCTTAAATGTTGTCTTCCATTCATCGCCAGCAGTGATGCAAATCCGATGGTATCCACTACGAAATCCAGTTTCGAAAAGATTTGTGTGCCATGAAGCACATCTAACATATCTTCAAGTCGAGGAATAGGGAATCGATACTTCACAATGATTTTGTTTATTGCACGACTGTCAATATACATCCTCCAAGACCCATCTTTCTTCGGGACTAATAGTGCTGGAACGGCACAAAGGCTGAGGCTCTCCCTTATTAGTCCCTTCTTCAATAATTCTTCCACTTGGTCCTGCAATATGCGATGTTCTCGAGGGCTCATTCGATAATGAGGGAGGTTTGGTAAGCTGGCGCCGGGGATGAAATCAATGCGATGTTGAATGTCTCTATCAGGCGGTAATACTGGAGGCATCACCTCTGCATACTCCGTCAAAAGTGCTTGGACATCAGATTCATGTGGTTGTTTAGCTCGGTCCTCGCAGCTATGGATGACTAAAGCTAAGCAGAAGTCGGCTTGTCTCATCGAGTGAGAGAACTCATGTTATTTAACTATCAGAAATTGGGGTTGGGTTGTTGTGACACCCGTTGGGCGAGGTTCTTCTAATGGCATCAATTTGATTTGCTGATCTTGATGGAGGAAGGTCGTTGTCATGACCCCAATGGGTGGCTTGCACATCATATTGCCATGGCCTTCCCAGAATTAAGTGACATGTGTCCATGTCCAGAACATCACAAATAACTTCATCCTTATATCGTTGTCCAATGGAGAATGGTACACAACAAGTAGAAGTAACCTTCAATTATGTACCAGTCTTGATCCATCCAACGTGATATGGCGAAGGGTGTTGCTTGACAGGCAGCTGCAACTATTTAACCAGGATACTTGATATGATGTTTTTCGAGCTCCCACTGTCGATTATGATGTCACAAAGCTTTTCCTTAACAGTACCCCGCGTCTTGAAGATGTTGTTGCATTGTGTTCTTTCTTCCTTCTTAGGTGCTAGTAAAATCTTCTGCAGCACATATGAGACATGCTCCCATTCCGTATCAGCATAGTCAGCCGTCTCTTTTTCAAGAGCATCATATATTTTATGTTCAGCATCTTCCGGTGGCTCTTCACCTTCAGCTTGGACGTAGGCAACAATCGGTCATTGTGGACACTTGTTGGATCGATGTCCATGTTGTCGACAGCAGTAACATATCAGTACTCTTCGGCGGGCCAGGTGCTAAAGCTTTGTTAGGTAACGGTTGTACCTTGGCATTGTAATTATCTACTTCAGTTTGAGTAGCTTTTACTATTGTGCGTGCAGGGCCAGATCTTCCAGAATCGATTGCTTGGAATGGTGTTCGAGCGTTCCTTCTGAGTTGCCTTTCTGCCTTTTCTGCTAGAGACACCGCATCCGCCAATGTTTGGGGTGACTGCATTTCCATGCGGTCATGTATTGCTGTCCTCAAACCCCACAAGAATCAAGCAATCTGTTGATTCTTTGAATCAATCAAATCGATGCGCGAAGATTGTCGGTAAAACTTTGTGGTGTAGACCTGCATAGAGCAACTTCCTTGCTGACAGTCCTGCCATTGTTGGTCACTTGTTCATACTCATGAGGAAGGAATCTATCACGTAGTAGTTGTTTCATCCGCACCCATGATTGCATTGCCGGTCGTTCCTAGTGTCGTTGCCTTGCTTGCAGCCGCTCCCACCACGCAGACGCGGGTCCTTTCAAGCGATACGCCACTAGTTTAACCTATTTATGTTTTGGAATCTCCATGTATTCGAAGAACCTTTCGACCTCGGCAAGCCAATCCAAAAAATTTTCAATTGATAATTAGCCACCGAAAGCCATCTTCATCTTGAATCCACTTTCAGCCTGGTAGTTGCGCCTTCCAACATTGCCCACTTCATCTTCATCGCTGAACTCATCAATCGGTGGAAGCGGGTACTATTGTCCCCTCCGTCGTTGATCTACTTCATTCGGAACACCGAACTGTTGCATGGCTGCTGTGAGTTGTTGGATGGAACGCCTAAGTTCATCTATGTCTGTTCGTAACGCTGCAAATTCCGCACTGGTTGGAGGATCTGTCATATCTAAGGACTAGGACAATAGGGCGGCTCTGATATCACTTGATGCAGTGAGCAAGATCGAAGCGTGGTCGTCACCGAGGAATCTTGATGGTTCGTAGCACCACTAGCTTTTACAGACCGAAGCTATGTAAAAGAAATCAATACAACTGCACGAGAACTCAAAGTATAACCAAGAAAAAGCTCGCTCTTCTCATTCATCCACCACTATTTAAAGTCTTCATAAAGAGCTAATAAAATCAGATAACCAAAAGAAGATAAAACAAATCATATCTTTAACTAAACAAAACTAATTTGTCACCTAGCTAAATGATAACTAACGCTGCATAACTAATAGGATAAACTTTGAATACAATCTGAAACATTCACGTGGCATCAGTTGAACTTATCTCCTCTGGTGTTCCTACATCACATGAGGTGATCTATAGGTCTGTTTTCTTTCCAATTGTGCAGGATGTTTAGAGAGGTGCGGCTGATTCTCAGGTGGGTAGAACAGAGAGTTAATGGTGAGATTTGAGAGGAAATTAGAAAATTTTAGGTTACTAATTTTCTTTATTGCTTCATTTTACCCTTTATTTCTTGTCATACTCAAATTGTAACTGTTGTTTGATTTCTTGCCATGATTCCAGGGGTTTTGATTTCCCTCATACAGCTGGCCATTTTATTTACTGCATTTACTTTAATTTTTTTCTCAGTTATTACAACATATGTTAATAACTTTTCTTTTTTTCATATCTTTCTATTAAATTATTTCGCCTTTCCTTTGTTTCTACATTCAATTATTTTCATTTTCCTTTTTCTCTCTCTTCCTCTTTTTCTTCATAAATTTCTCACTTCATTATTCTTCTTAAATTTCTCACTTTATTTATACATTATCACCTTATTTTTTTTCTTTTCACAATTATATATTTTCTTTCCTTTTTATTTTATTCTATCATTCAAAATTTTAATTATACATTTTTAATGCAAAAAAAACCAACTGGAACTTATTTTTCCCTTTCAATATTATTTATTTTATTTCTCTTTTTTACTTTATTCAATCATTAAATTTTCTAATTTATCATTTTCCAAAAGCAAAAATTAAAAAACCGGATTGAACTAATTCTTTCACCCGCGAACCTACTGCCAGTTTGGTTCAATATTTCATCAAAACTAGGATTGACAAAAAAAATCGGATTGAACTGAAATATTGAACCGGACTTGCAACTTGAACCGGTTCAATCCGATTTTTTTATCAATTTTGATTTTGATGAAAAATTGAACCGAGTTAGCGGTCTGTTCGATTCAATTCTATTTTTTGTCAATCCTATTTTTTATGAAAGATGAGCTGGTTCAATTCAATTTTTTTATCAATTTTGATTTTGATGAAAATCAAACCGAATTGATAGTCGATTCACGGTCATCAAAATGATCAGTCCAGTCTAGTTTTTAGAACATACTCACACATATTTATTTTCATGAGTAGTTTCAAGATTTTGGAAATAATGAAAAGTAGTTAGGAAATTTTAAGTAATCACTTTCGAACTTTATTTTCTTTTGTAATTAGTTCGATCCTCAAATTTTAATTCATAATGAGATTGTCCCCCTCCAGAACTAAGAGCAAAGGGGAATGTCACTCTCCTTCCCTCTTTTTTTTTTGGAACACGAAAGAGAAGGGCAACTCCCACCACCATGAAAAGAAAAGAAAGAAGAGGGGGCTACCCTCTTTCTTCATAGATGATGAGGACATCAACCAAAATATTTGAATCAACCATTTCAGAAATCAAATTGCAAAACTACATGCATAGTTCAAGAAAGTGAAATAAATAGAAATACTACATCACTTTGCAAATGATGAAAAAAGTATAGTAGAATAGCTTGAACCCTAACCATAGAAGCAATCCTTGCTCTCCTCCCATGGGGTATCAAAGTCATACATTTTAGCAACATATAATTTGACATATTGTTCTTGTTAATGGTTGCTTCATTTTAACTAGAGTTATCTTCATGTACTTTATCACTTATGAACGTTGATAATACATGTTCTTCTCCATTATATGGTGAAGTTGAAATAGTATCACCTTCGCACTTTTTTCATGTTGCTTTTTATCACATTTTGAATATTTCTTTTGCATCAAAAGTTTTTTGCTATTTTGTACAAATATCATTAGTTGCCCAGCAAGTAAATAAAATATCATTCTTTTGCATTGAACAAATGAAAATCTTCTCATTTATTTCTTGGTTGCATATCAAAATTTTGTAATTTTAATTTTTGTGTCATTTTCTCATAAAGATCAAAGCCTATGAAAATTCTAAAATTATTTGAAATAATGTACCACAAATCACGAGAGGTTGAGCACAAGAATACTTTCAGGGGAAGTATTCAATATTTAAAAGTATGGTAATTAAAATATGGAGATTAAGAACAAAACTAGTGTTGATATAATTTTAATTGTAGGATCATAAGACACTAGAAGAGAGGATGAATTGATACTTAATCAAAAACTAATGCAACAACGTTTTTTATTGTGGTTCAACCTAATAATTTGGCCTATGTCATCCATATCTCTGAACTCCTTAACCTTGAGTCACATAGGCTTTACTAAATTGAACGCTTCTATCTATTGAGTGAGAGAGCACCCTTACAATGATCTTCTTCTTTGCTCAAGAGGTAAAGACAAGCTCTACAACTTCGATTATAAGTTCAAATAATTTCAAATATTTAAATGCTCATATATTTATACAATTATCTAACATTGAATTACATAAGAAAACATAGATTTATAAAGAAAACTCAAAGTATACTCCAAGATAAAAATAGACCTAAAATTTAAATCGTCATTCGGAAGTTTGTTATAGGTGTTTACAAGTGAAATGGTTATTGGAATTCATCTTTTAATTCAATATCAAACCTAGCCATTGATGTGTTATTAGTATACACTACAACACTTTTTAAATTTCTAATGGATGGATCAATCGGAAATCACGTGAAATCAGTCGGAAGATCAAATTTTCTGACGAGATGACATCACTAAAAAAATGCTAGTTGGAAATGATTTTTTGACAGGCACATTAAAACGGTCGGTACTTTCGACGGGTACCACCGTTGCAAAGGCGTCCTTTAGAACATTCAACGGGACTCATCTGTCGAAAGTTCTGAAGGATGGGAGCCCTTCGGAAGGTACTCCCATCGGAACTTTGAATGAGAAGATACCCGTTGAAAGTTTCAGCGGATTTCCGACGGGTAACTCCCATTGAAAATTCCAAAGGGCATCCTACCCTTCAAACTTTTCGATGGTTTTACCGGTCAAAAATCTTTTTTTTTTTAAAGTAGGCCACTGAAGTCGGCCGCTGTGTCGGATTGGGCCAACTAATGTGGAGAGAGGGAGAGGGAGAGAGAGAGAAAAAGGATTGACCAATAAGAAGCAGTTGGAGGAGGGCACCTAGAAATTACTTTAAAGTTCTATGTGGGCGAGACAATGGCGGTCACCCCGAAGTACTATGCATTCATGTAGTTCTTGAGGGAGACCACGTCTCCAACTTCGTCCGGCTCTGGCGCCTGATGATGGCCTAATGTCTCGACGTCTTGCAGACGCTGCTACTCCACGTACTCCAATTGCACCGCCTGCTAGCTGTTTTGGTCCAAAGACTTTCTTTTTCTTCAGACCAATCCATCAACGTCCGGGACATAAAGGACGACGAGAAGGAGGAGAAGGATCATTGCGAGGGAGGGCGGCAGCTGTAAAGAGGAGAGGAACCGCTGGAGAGAGATATAGAGAGAGGGCAAGGGAGAGGGAGAGGGCATGAGAGATATAGAGGGAGAGAGTGAGAGAGAGGGGTGAGTTTGGATTTTATTGTATAATTAATATTATAATATATTTTATTATAAATCTAAATTATGAAGTCTACAACCATCAAAAATCTTAATATTAAAATATTAATCTTTATGACATTATTTTATTATAATATATTTTATTAGAAATTCAAAATTGGCATCTTAGCCCTCATAATTCTCGATGGATAGGCATCCGTTGATAATTTTGAAGGCTATAATCATAAAAAATCCTAATATTAAAATATTAATGATTATGTCATTATTATATTATATAGTATTATAATATATTTTATTATAAATTTGAATACGATTTGAGTCATCAAAACCACCAACATACGTCCTATCCGTTGGTACTATCAATGACCATGGTCATCGATGAAATACTGACGGGTTGTGCCGTTGATACTAGAGATGAGCACATCAGAAAGATATTTTTCTGTCACAAATTATGTCAAAAAATGTAAAAGATTTTTACCCATCAAAGTTAAAAATATGGAATTTTCTTGCATTGATAATATTGGTTTGATAGTTCCTCAATCATTTTCAATGTGACCTACATTCATTGAAATTTTGACCATGGGCGCTTGGATCGGCCAAACTAGCTCGGTGGACTTATTGCTCAATGCATATGATTCTGCTTATCACATTTGAGATGTTTATAATTATCATTAATGAAGTTTGTTGTCATTAAACTTAGAGATTTTTCATATGATGATAATTGAATATCATTGCTTTTCTCATTAACAGTTGATCTCCTTAATTACCAAATTCAAACTCCATGTGTGATGACCCTAATAATGTTTGTTCAAAATAATCAATCAACCCTAGTATAGCATGAGCTAAATGATTGAGATGAATAATCATCTCGAAAGAATAATCCATAAATTATATATATAGTTTTAGTGGAGGAGGATTTTTCAATTGTCAAAACAAAAGATTGCCACCAGAATAAGCTATGCAATCTAAAAGAAATTGACAGAAAGCAATAAGAGTTTAAAGTTGATTATTTCAAGCAATTAAATGAGTCTTTCAACTCAGAAGCTAACATATTTTTTTTACATTGAAGAGCAACATATCAAACAACAATGTATAATCAAACAACAACATAAATATCTTATATCCATCGCAACTAAGTTCATCTTGACTAAATCAACCTCAGAAAATAAAATATTTGGACAGATGTGACTATTACAAATATAGACATCCATTAATTGTAGAATCAAGAACACAATTCCCAGTAGTGACATATTCATGGAAAATCTATCAAAACAACTAGAAATAAAATAAAATGGTTGAGGCTTCTCAATGGCGCTCTCCATGCTCGTGGTCATTGGTTTTACATCAAAACATAAACTTCTTGTACCGAACAAAAAAGGAAAGTTCCAATATTATTAGGAGGTGGCTGAAAGAAGTTAATATAAATCAAGAGATTTGAATAGGTGACAATCAGGCAAAAGTGGTCATAGATTATATTTTCTCAAACCAAAAATGGATTATGCAAAAATGGTAAAACAACAAATAGTAAAGCTACCTTTCAGTTTTTTTAGCTAGCCTTCTATGGAATGCATGATTTAAATTAAATGCAAAAAAATAGAAAAACATATCCTAATACATTAAAGGTGTGTTTGGTTTTCTAATAATGGAGGGGTGTGTTACGATGGTGGAGTATAGGTTGGTGAAGTAGAATGTTGCGAGGATTTATAAAAAAACACGTTTGGATATAAATTAATGCGATAAGTTGGGTTAGTTTGTTCATGTTTTATTTAGATAAAAAATATAGTACATGAGTTAAAGAATCTTAACTTTGATCAATATCTTTATTATCATTAAGAAAAAAATATTTCATTAAAAAGAAAGGGTTATTTTCATAAATCACCTATAAATTATCATGATTTTTCACGTCTAACCCCAAATTATGAACTTATTATTTTGGATACTTAAACTATCATGATCCACTTTAGTCTTCCGGTCTACTTCTGTTATATTTTCTATTAGTTTTAATTTTTCTCATTTATGAAAAGACTAAATTGCTCCTCCCTCCGTAACACATCAAATAATAAATATATAAAAAAAAGAAAATGCTGATCCCTCCCTTCCCTTCCCCACCCCCACCCCCCCCCCCCCCCCCCCCCCTCCCCTCCAATCCGACCCTAAAATTAAGTGTTCCACTATTTTTTTTTCTTTTATTTTTACTTTTTATGTTTGTTATTTGATGTGTTATGGAGAGAGAGGTAATCTAGTCTTTTCATAAATGAGAAAAGAAAAACTAACATAAAATGTACGAGAAGTGGACGGGTGGATTAAAGTGAAAAAGTTACGATAGTTTAGGGATCTAAAAAAATAAGTTCGTAGTTTGCAATTACATGTAAAAATTCATGATAGTTTATGGGTGGCTTATGGAAATAACCCAAATAGAATTAAACAAGGATAGATAGAGTGGGAATAATGATTTCTAACCCCGCAAAAATCATAAATTTGGTGGATTTAATTTTAAGTCAAATAATGAGTTTATGAAGTTCAAAATATCCGAGTAAATTACAGTGATGGTCATCCAACTTAGGCGGCATTCCCATTAAGGTCATCCAACTTCATTTTGTAACACGACGGTCATCCAACTTTAGAATCATTTCAACCAAGGTCATCGCGATAGGCTATAGTCTGTAAATCAGTAAATCACTGACGTGGCGCTGACGTGGATGCTTACGTGGAACCACGTCAGTATTTTCTCTCTTCTCTACGTCAAATTTAAAATAAAAAATAAAATTTACCACGTCAGCATTTTTCTTTTTGCTTCATCCAAACTTTTCTTTTGTATCTACGTAGTCATCCAACTTTTCAAAAATTTTAGATAAGGTCATTCAACTTTTCAAATTTTCAATCGCGGTCATCGCTCAAAAGTTAAAATAAAAAAATAAAAATTTGAAGACACTTAGACTGACTCGGTATATTTTTTGGCACGACCCATTCGGATTGAGCCGTCCAAACTTTTATATGTATTAAATATATAATATTATAATAATTAATAATTTCTTAATTATGGAAATAAAAAATTAGAAAAATAACATACCAATTATATTTTTATATTATATTATGATATTTTCATATAATACCAAGTCAAATCGTAATGGCTCGTCCAACTTCCAGCGGGTTGCTAAGCCAAACACGATTTTTTTATATAATATTATGATAACTAATAATTTTGATTTTTGATATTATGATATTTAATAATTTGGCTCAATAATTCGTTGAATGTCGAGTCATGCTCAGCACTTCGCTAGAGGAGCCATTACGATTTGACTCGACCCCGATAAAATATCGCACAAAAAAAAGTATATTTATTTTCTAATTATAATATCTTTTATTATTTTAATTTTTAGTGCAAAAAAATAAGTGGTGTTTTTTATTTTTTATTTCCTTAACTAAAAAAATAATTATCATAATATTATATATTTAATACACATAAAAAGTTTGGGCGACTCGATGTGAATGGGTCGTGCCAAAAAATGTACTGAGTTAGTCTGTGTCTTCAAATTTTTATTTTTCTTATTTTTTATGTTTATTTTTTATTATTTATTATTTTAAGTTTTTAATGATGACCGCGATTGAAAATTTGTAAACTTGAATGACCTTGTCTGAAAATTTTGAAAAGTTGGATGATCATGTAAATACAAAAGAAAAGTTTTGATGGAGCAAAGAGAAAAATGCTGACGTGATAATTTTTATTTTTTTAATTTGACATGGAGGAGAGAGAAAATACTGACGTGGTGCTGCGTAAGCATCAACGTCAGCGTCACGCCAATGATTTACTAGTTTACTGTCTATAACCGATCATGATTGCCTTTGCTGAAATAATTCTAAGTTGGATGACAGTCATGTTACAAATGAAGTTAGATGACCTTACTGGAAATGCCCCCTAAGTTGGATGATCATCACTGAAATTTACTCCAAATGTCCTTAGTTAAATTAATAGAAGTAATATTAAACACAATATAAAAGTTTTAAACCCATTCCATCTTAATTAAACCTAACACATTCCTTTTCAATTCTTCATCCAAACATTATCCTAAGTGTTGCATGGAATGTATGCAAAGTGAAAGACTATCATATATTTTAATTGCTTTGTGTGATAACTTAAGACCGACACTTTGGTCAGAAATGAAATTGATAATCTTCTCGATTATGGGAAGGAATGATCTTCTTAAGAAGTTTAGTCTAATATAAAGAGAAATTAAAAAATCGTAGAGTAAATTTCAGTCATGGTCAAGCAATTTAGACGGTATTTTTAGTATGGTCATCTAATTTTCCTTTATAATATCACGACGTCAACTTTAAAAATATTTCAACCACGATCATCGCAATTGACTATCGTCAGTCAACCGATGGATTGCTGACATGTGGCACCACATTAGTATTTTCTCTCTCCTTCACATCAACTTTTAAAAAATGAAAATGTCACTTCAGCATTTTTTTCTCTCATTTACCCAAACTTAATTTTGCAACTGCATAGTCATTCAACTTTTCAAAAATTTTCAAACGCGATCATTCAACATTCCAAAAATTCAATTGTGCACGATCATCATTAAAATACTTATAATAATAATAAATAATATAATAAAAAATAAAGGTACGTAGATTGATTCCGGCATGGTTTGAGCATGACTCAGTCAGGTCGGGTCGGGCCGTCTAATTTTTTATGTGCATTAAATATATAATAGTATAACAATTATTATTATTAAATTTATGTAAATAAAAAATAAAATACATATTGTATTTCCCCCCTAAAATTTGGAATAATAAAATATGATTATTAGATATACAATAAAATTATGTTTTAAAAAAATAAATATAATGTATGATTAAATATTTAAATATATAAAAAAATAAAAAAATATCGTAGTTACGATTTGGCTCAACATCCCACTAAATGTCGGGCGCAACCACTACAAGAAAGATGAAAATTACAGATGGTTACGATCGTCTATAATTTTTCAAAAACCATCAGAAATGATGATTTTCGATGGATTTTTTTATGGAAACCATTCGTTGAAAAATGGTCGTCGCGGGCGGCCGGTCCGCCCTAGGCCGGATCCGACGGCCAGGCTGCCAGATCCAGCCGCCAGCGGCTAGATCCGACCCTCACGGCCAGATCCGGTCGCCCGTGACTGGATCCGACGGTCTGCGGGAGAGGGATGGGGAGAGGGCCGCCGACGGGAGAGGGTCGTCCGGGAGAGAGAGAGGGTCGCCGACGGAGAGATATAGTCGTCGGCAAAATAGGAGAGGGAGAGAGAGAGGAGGTAAAGAAATAAAAAGTGAAAGGAAGTGGATATATATATATATATATATATATATATATATATATATATATAACGGGATAGTAAAAATAATTAATAATAAAAGTAGCGGAAAAAAGTGCAGCGGGAGAGTGATTTTTAATTACCGACGGCTATGACCGTCGAAAACTAAGCAAATATTAAGAATATATATTATTATGATATATATATGAATATGATATTTAATTATTTTTAAAGTTACCAACGGTCGAGATCGTAAAAAAATATTTAATTATAATAATAAAATACTACATACATATATAAAATATTTATTTTTTAGGTTATCGATGGTCCAGACCGTCAAAAAATTTTGACGATCTGGACTGTCGCTAATTAGATTAATAAAAGATTTTTTATATTGTATTATTTTTTCATTTACCGACGGTTAGAACCGACGGAAATTATGACGATTTGAATTGTCGCTATTATATTAATAAAATATTCCTTATATTATATTATTTTTTATTTACCGACGGCCCGGACCATCGAAAATTGCGACGATTGGATATCCATCCAAACTTTCGACGTTCCTAGTCGTCAAAAAATAAAATAATATAATAAATTATATAATTTTTTATTATTTATTTACCGATGGTTCGAACCGTCAAAAATTGCGACGGTTGGATATCCGTCGAAATGTTCAAAAAATAAAATAATAATATAACAAATTATATAATTTATTATTTTTTATTTCCGACGGTCCGGACCGTCAGAAATTGCGACGGTTGAATATCCGTCGAAACTTTCGACGTTCCTAATCATCAAAAATAAAATAATAATATACTAAATTACATAATTGATTATTTTTCATTTACCGATGATCCGGACCATCGAAAATTATGACGGTTGCATATCCGTCGAAACTTTCGATATTTCTAATCGTCAAAAAATAAAATAATAATATAAAAAATTACATAATTTATTATTTTTATTTTTTACGATTGTGACCGTCAGAAATTCCGATGGATCACTATCCATCGCAAAAATTCGTCACAAATTACGATAAATTTTTATCCGTCGAAAACTGCCCATCGAAAAATCTCAATTTTCTTGTAGTGAACCCAGCACTCCACTGAGTGGCCTAGTATAATTTCGCGTGAGATTTCATCGGGGTTCGAGATGTTAGGTTGTGCCCAACATCTAGCGAGGTGTTGAGTCAAATCTTAATCACGATATTTTTTATTTTTATGTTTTATATTTTATATTTTTAATCATACATTATAGTTATTATATATATAATAATTTTATTATATATCTAATAATCATAATATCATATATTATATATTTCTTAGTTTTTATTAGTCCAAATTTTAGGCAAAAATGTAATATGTATTTTATTTTTTTCTAATTTTTATTTAGATAACTTAATAATATTACTTATTATAATATTATATATTTAATGAACATAAAAAATTTGGATGGACCGATCCGACTAGGTCGTGTCCATACTGTGTAGAGTCAATCTAAGTGCTTTAGCATTTTATTTTATTTTGTTTTTATTATTTTCTTATTGTATATATTATATTATTTATTATTTTTTAAAGTTTTTATTGATGATCATGTTTGAAATTTTAAAAAGTTGAATGATCATGTAAATACAAAATTAAATTTGTGTAGATGAGAGAGAAAAATGTTAACGTGATAATTTTATTTTTTTAGCTGACGAGGAGAAAAGAAAAAAATGTTAATTTGGTGCCATGTGAGAGCCACGTCTGACTGACGATAATCGATCATGATAAAATTGGATGATTATAATATTATAAAGCAAAGTTGGATTAAAAATATCTCTAAATGATCATGATTGAAATTTACTTAAAAATCTTTTGTCCAGAAATTTGAAATTTTAGTAGGCGTGATCACTGAAACGGATGGTGATTCATGTTATATTTAAATACATTGGGTTTGTCATGCAGTTGGCCAACTTAAACCTTGGAAAACCAGAAAATTGCTTTACTTCAATAAGAAGAAACTAAAACTGAGCAGACGTCCAAATAATCAAAGCACAATTTTGATCGATATCATACCACGCTACAATGTAACTTTGCAGCTGCGACTCTTAAGTCTTAATACACAGTTTTGCTCAATTTAATTGCTACAAGCGTGCAATCATTTTTCATAAGCTTCGATTGTTGACGCACGTGAAGTCAATCATTCCACATATATCATATTTTTCCCACGCAAAACTAGAATACTCACAGCAGTGATTAACTCTGCGATTGTGCGATTTTTTTAATTAATTAAAACAATATTGATGCGTGTGAGATATCTTGAATAGCAATAATGAAAAGGGTAATGCACAGTATATATACAGAGAGAGAGAGAGAGCGAGAGGGAGAGAGAGAGAGATCCAAATCATTGAAGAAAGTGTTGCACATTGCAAAGAGATTTAATTGCAGGCAGCAATAATATATCACACGAGTATCCCCCATTTCCTTGTGACAAAGAGAAAAAGGGAGGCAAAGCAGTCAGACCAACAGCTAAAGTATTCACGCCAAACGACTCTAAGCTTCGCTGGCTCTCACTGCATCTGTGATATTAGTTGTTAGATCTCCATACTGACCTGTCCTCACGAGTCCATTAAAGACCCTGATCACCTTGATCTCCATATATATATCAACCGTATATATATATACACGGATATATATAATTGCATCTGCACTCCCCTAACATATATAAGAAAACATCATGCAAAAGGCCATGTCAAGATCTACTCTGGGCGACTAGATGCCTCGTCCTGTAACAATGGCGTATCTCCTCCTCGTACTAATGGCATCTTCTTCTCCATGGGTAGTAGCTGCCATGAGACCTATAGGGAGCAGGCAACAACAACAACAGCATCATCTTACTGTCTTCAGAACACAACCGCAAGGTGATATGCATGGCGCCGTTGGGGTGAAGGACTGCAAGCCCAGAGGGTTTAGGGTGCCACCTTCGGCCCCAAGTCGGTATGTCAACTACCACACGCTTGGCTCCACAATGTGCAGCAATGAAGGCCATCACAGGCTCAGGCCATGAAGCATACCGTCAAAAGGGTGAAGGGAACGATTACATGTCGATGTATATGTTACGTACTGTTGATTTATTTTGCTTCTCTTCCTAAGGGTTCATAACGTTTCTCATGGAGAAAATCTGCAATTGATGGGCGATGCAAGTCTTCCAAGTTCCATCCATATTTATATGTACAAAAATGTACACTTACATATAGTAATTTGATTATATGTTGTTTTCTTTCTCAGGGTTGTCTTTATGTGCATGCATACATTTCGTCACAATAATAGATTAATCTTAATTTAATTATTACTTCGTTTTAGAATGAAAACAGTGCCAAACTGCCGATGCATTATTTCAAGGCCTGAGATATGCACCATCACACATGGATCAGGTCATGTCTTCCCCAAAATGAGCGAAGCCCATTCATTGCGCTGTGGCTATTTGTAAAGTTAACAAAATCCAATTTAAAGGTGTCAATACTAAGCTGGCTTAAACCACAAGCCCATTACATTGACCCTCAAATCTCACCCAAAAAAAGGGGGAAAAAGAATATGACAAAAAAAAAGTCGAAATTTTCATTGAAAAATGAAAGACAACTGTCATTTCTTATTTCATTTTTTTAATCAGCACTCGGTAGCTAGATGGTGGACGGTGATCAAATCGTACGATATTAAAGAGCACACTATTCACAAACTAAAAATCATTCACCATTAAATCTAATTAATTTGGTTAATTTGTTTCGCATCACGTAGCAAATGAGGCTCTAAAAAGTTTTTTTTACATTTATAAAAATTTGAAATCGAGACGTCCCCCCTCAATTATTGTTGGTGACTATTTCCCTTCAATTTCTGCTGTACTGTTACTAATTCTGCATCATGATAAAGCGTGTGGAACTCATTCTGATCCAAACGCAAGAATCAGGTGTCAGATGCCACCTGATCTGCCTAATTAATGTTTTGATTTCAAGTATAATATTTTGTTATAAAAATATATATATTACTTTGTTTGAAACAAGAATGCAAATGTGCTTTACTATCCAGTGGAAATGCATCGCCGTGCAGAAGGTTTTGATTTCCTATAAAAGTGGTTTGTGAAGTCAAATTAAAAGATGGGCAAAAGCTCATGGCGTACGTGACGGTTGATGGTGACAAATCCTATTAAATTTCCTGGCCCCCACTATCTGGTGAGTTGGACCCTTCCGATTGTTTTGTTTGACAACTACGCACAAAGTGACCAGCGAGTCATGTGTGCCAAGGATGAAGGACCCCTGCGCCATTGCTATATCAACCTCCATATACTGCTGATATTAAAAGCTCACAATCTCAGGAACCCAGCTGCTGCTGCTCAACCCTCTCTCTCTCTCTCTCTCTCTCTCTCTCTCTCTCTCTCTCTCTCTCTCTCTCTCTCTCTCTCTCTCTCTCTCTCTCTCTCTCTCTCTCTCTCTCTCTCTCTCTCTCTCTCTCTCTCTCTCCACCCACGAGGAAGAACTGAAGAAGACCAGGCGGAAGTAATGGCCAGGAGAGAGGGGGTCACCTCAACAACGTGCGGGACGTCCTTCAGCAGGCGGTGCCGGCAGCTGGCGAGGGAGCAGAGGGCGAGGTTCTACATACTCCGGCGATGCATCGTAATGCTGGTGTGCTGGAAAGATGGCGGCGAACCTTGACATCATCGACGAGTGGTACTCCCGGGAGAAGGATGCGTTCCTTTTTATTTAGGTAGATATGTAGCGTACATGTAGGCTGTAGCTACTCTCTATAGGATCCATAGACACATCGTGATCTCTACAGAAGAAACGTTGGCCGCTGGAGAAAAAATGTAGCCGGATAAATGAAGTAATTATATATGCATGTATATATTTTTATTATTATAACTTTTGAGCATAAATTGTTGTTTCTTATTCGCGGCATATGATTTTTTTCTTAAGATTCTTAAACTAGTTAACATCCATCAAATGATACCTATATATTGTAAAAAGTTGCATGTTATGTTTGGTTCAGTCCAGACCGAATACAGAAATAAGAGACTACAACATTCTCGGAAACAATAAGATCGAGAAAGAATCGATTTTTGCACTCCTCGTACTCATTTTTTTTAAGGTCACTTTAAGTCCTTGATGCTGTCTTGTATTTCCCTCCTACAATATGTATACGATGATATGTTCCGTGTGAGAAGAAATTAAAAGAAGAACGAGTTAAATAAATTTAAATTACGAAATTTCCGAATCTTGAAGCTAACACAAAGGAAAAGGAGAAAAAAAAAGACTAATAAATGAGTTGTTTTGTTGCAGTTGAGAGGTCAGAAGGAGATTTTGAGGGGTTGTGACTTGTGAGGGGCATTTAGAAGCCGACAGCAGGAATCGAATCGTTTGAAGCGCACGTACGAACGCGCACAGCTCACCAAGGATTTGCCGCCCGTGCGCGTCGAGATGCGGGCCTCAGACCATCTGCAGGTCCCGTGCGGCTCCATATATTTTTGTTATTGTGTATTTTTGTCAATTTTCGCTTATGAAGTTGTAAATTAAATTATTATGAAAATTTGAGAGTTTTGTCATGCGTCTGTCAGGGTAACAGCCGATATAGGAAAAAAAAAAGATGGAGTGTATTTTGAGAAGAAAAATAAATTTAGAAACCAAACTGATCCAAAGTAAAAAGTTCAAAAAGTATGGAAGAAATTAATTTGGATCCTACCGCAATTGGTATGCTACTGCTACCTATAACTTTTTTTAAAAGAAAACTCAAAGTATCGGGTCTTAAGATGGATCCATGTTTATGTTATTTGATTGGTCAAAGTTGAATTTAATTTCTTTCGTGATATATAAAAGCCTTGTTTTTAGATATTATTTGTATTGTATAAGAGAGTGCACATATGCGCTATAAAATATATCATAATAAAAATGTGAAATATCACTAGGGTTTAATTTTATTTTATTTTATTCTATTCGCTCGGGTTTAATTTATGAGACAATATAAAATATCATCATACATTGCGTAATTTCTTTATTTAATAAAGAGTTGTTGTTCTCTCGATTAAGAATTAATTAAGTCAGGTGAAGAATGTGTCCTTTTTGTTTGTGATCATAATACAAAATCTGAACATTCTTCATCGATATTGTTTAATTTTCATTTGGTGGCCAATCATAGAAATCCACATATAAATACATCAAAGAAGAAGAAAAAAACAAAAGCATCAAACTCAAGCTAAAAGAGAAAAATAAAACATCATTACGTCGAAATATCAGTTCTCAATTATGTTCCATAGTTGATTAGATGCCCATAGCTGACTAGGAATTAGCAGTTGTGTACCTGCGCCCTACTAATTGAGAACAGATGACCTATAATTGAACTTTTCGTGATAAAAGAAAATTGATCATAAATCGATGACTTGTAGCTGAGTAGGAGAGTTAATGATTTGTTGTCCTATAGGCCATAATTTATGGTGGATGTAATGAGTTGCGAGTGGACTCTATTGAATTGATTCAAGAACAAGTTGGCCATGAATCGTTCTCTCCATCCCGGAATATTACGAGCATATAAAAAAATAGAAAAAATGAAGGTTCCCCTTATTTTATTCATTTTTATTTAAAGATTTTAAATTTGATTCATAAATTCTTAATTTGATGAATAAAAAATAAGAAGACACCGTGTCACTCATTTAAAGAAGGGACACGCTCATTAAGTTCATATAAAATTATGAGTTAAATCAATAAATTCGATGAGCCTCTAAGTTGTTGGAAAGAGATTTTCTTTGTAACTATATATGTTTTTATTAAAAGAAAAAAAATATTTTTCTCTAAGAGTTTCGTCGAACTCTAAATATTTCAATTAGTGTTATGATACCATGCCAGTTATATATCTCAACCTTTCTAAATTATTTGAAGAGAAGAAAAAAAAACTTTTTTTGCATTTTATATTCTTAACAAAAAAAATCAATGAATGAACTTAAACTCACGAGTTACGACGATATTATTGCTTCGCAATAATCATGAACAAACTTTAATTTGGCGTGTTAATTAATCGTGTAATAATTAATTAATATCACACCCTGGAAAAAACCAACAACCGGAATCTATGAAGTGAGAGGTAGTTAAGAAGATGCGCTCAATTAGACGTCTCCTATTTGTAGATTATGGTCTCTTTCGCGTGGACCATTCATATCATTAGTTCCTTTTTTTCTACTTAATTATTAATGAAGGACAAGTAACTACTATTATTTTTTATTATTAATCACAATGCGGATATTATATGAGTACGTATTAATTCAACACTTTGTACTTTAAGTACATGGACATCTAACAATATACATATTTTTTAGCCACAAGGTCATCGACACGTAACTACGCTACTAAAATCGTTATTCCCTACTTAATTATAAACGTTAGCTAAACGTGAATTATTAAATTCCAAGTTGCTTCAGAACTTTTTTCTCAAAAGAAAAAAAAAAAGAGGAATCGTGAGGGCTGTAACTTTTCTTTCAGCTTAAGAGTTAAGACCTCTTTAACCTTCGATTAGATATTTATTATTCATTATTCTATTTTCTGTTACAGGTTAGTAAAGCTTTTAGATACAATCGGGAAAATTGAAGTTACAATTTCCAGTGTTTTTTTCCTTTGTTACAGTAACTCGATCGTGACGTTTACATGAATCATAAACGCCTTTTTTTCCAGCACAACGCAACTAACTGGTATTATTAGATATCACAGCTGTCTTACCCAAGACACACACGTGCTGTTGGAACTTAGTGATGTAGAGGACTCCTGGGCAGATTGTGACGCTTTTGTTGCATTGATTGGAAGCTTTTAATCAGGAACTCGCGAAGAAGAGTTCATGGCAACTTATTTTGCAAATTCCAATGTGAGTGCTTAACTGATCTTACTTTCTATGATCAATTATTATGCTTTTTAGATATTACAGAGTTTTTATTAATAAAGGTGACAACAATTAGAAAGTCTGGCATTAAATTTTCAGAAAAAGGAGAAAAGAAAAAATGTGCAGTACAATTTTGTAACGCAATAAAATACACTTTCGTCACGTGACAAAATCTCCTCTTGAAATGATATGATTCGTACATACATCTTGACTTTTTTTCACCCAATTGGTCAATAAAAATGATACATAAGTGAAAGATTTATAAAAATAAATTATTAAAACACTTAAAAATAAATGCAAAAAATGAAATGATAATTAGAAATAAAAGAAATATATTGCATTGTCCAATATCACTACATATAGATACATAAAAATTTATGCTATAATACAATAAGAACATATGTCTCATACATGCCTTCAAATAACATAATTCTATTCATCATGTGCACACTCTACTATACGAGCATTAGCGGTTGTACATCAAACATACCGCATAAGTTCACTACAAAAAATGGGTTGATTAGAGACACATATAATGTGCCTCTAACCCGTCGCTTATTCGGTGTTGAACAAGTTAGCGACACATTAGCATCAAACTTAGCGCCACAGCATATGCGACCCAAATGCTTTAGTGCCTTAGCCTCGTAGACGCGCCCACGGTAACGCGTCGCTATTACCGTCCACGGGCGACGCCATGGTGGCACTATCTGCAAGCTCGGGGAATCACTTTTAGCGTCAACGGCATGATGCCATCGTGACACTACGCAAACACAAAAGCAATCGTCACGTGGGCCACTTGTGTTACCCGATGCTATTCAAAGTGACGCTACTTTTGACGCAAATGCGACGTTGATTGGACGTGAGGCCATAACCCTAAAGAGACGCAAGTGTTTTACTACGACGATGATATTGCATGCTAACTGTGATACCATGTGATGGTATTGTGATGCTATGTTTCACAAATTTTGTATCATATTAGTCATATTCTTCCTTTCCTTCCCATACAATTTATAATGCATATGTATATATACACATTCTGCACATTCATAATAATATAAACTAATATACAAGGCTTCAAAGTAAACTACCAAGATCATTAAAAAGTAATAATATAAAATAAATATTATCATCTTCTAGAGTTACAAAATTGGTTATGTTCAAAGTTACAAAAATTTCTATCATTTTGCATCATGATCGTCATCCACCTCGTTCCTAACGTTTGACGATGATGCACTCAGTTCTTGACCTTGTGGGGTCTGAGTCTATAGATGGACGATGTCCTGAATAGTTTGCAAGATCGTAGAGATCTGCTTTGAAATAAGTCCTCAAATGTTGTAAAGCAGATGAGTCGTCTACATATCCTCCACTCTTCCTAAGAACATGATCAATTGTTCCTAAATCCCTCAGGTATCCTCCTCGTATCACGCCGACTCAAATGGCAACATCTTTTGCAAAGTACATAAATTATATAAAATCATATAAAGTATTATGTAACATTAAATATATGAATCAATTTTTAGAAACATTATCTGGTGGCTAAGTACTAGGAACATCTTTGTACTTCTCGACCATTTTCTCAATGTACGCATCCTAAAAATTTAAATATTACAAATTTGAGGAATCATTTACACTAATGCAAATAAATATATGATGGGACTTACAAAATGTGATGGACAATAGGCGTGACTATCTCATTGGTCTTCCTACTCTTATATGTAGCCTCGTAGACTGCACGAAAATCTATGGTACATCTTCTTTTTTCTCCTGTAACGAAATTTCAGATTTTGTAAAATAAGTAAATATAAGATAAAAGTTTGATTATTATTTTTGTATATACATTAACATGCGCCTACGATGCTCATCAAAACGAATAAACCTGTCTATATGAATGTGACCTTCAAGCTTCAAAAGTCCATTAACTTTTCTTTTTCAGACGTTTTTCGACAATCATCATTCATCATGTATCAACATCAAATATTTAGATCTTGTAAAATTATAAATATTTAAGTAAAAACAATTCAAATGTTCCTATAAAGTGACTCTCAAACTAAGCGTCTAATATGCCTCGAGCATTTTTGTATGCCCTGGTCAATACTGAGGTCTATGGACGTGAAGATCTTACAAAATTTATACAAAGGATTTTGGAGGCATTTCGCAGCCACCTCCTCAAAAGCTCAAACGATTTTGGAGGTATTTCTTATTCATTTTTATTACATGTCATCCTTCACTTGGGAAGGTCTCATCTGGTCATTTCATTTCATAGTCTTTTCATTTTCTTTAATCATTCTTTATATCTTTCACTTAATTGTGAGAGCTCTCCACTTTTAGAGAATATTATACAAATACACAAATATGTATCTACTTAGACCATGGATAGTTGGTGGGGGATGGTGCAATGATAGTACCCCATAAATGGGGAGGACAGCCTCACACAAGGTTGATAAGATCCTCTAAGAAGGTGGAGTGCTTCACACAAGTTCATAATCTCCACAAAGAGGAGTGTCTCATACAAGGCTAATAAATTCATATTCAGGTAGGCGATGATAACCCTCTATTTCATCTTTTATCTTCATTAGTCTATCAACATATATTTTGATCATAAGGACTCATCAAGTCTTTAGAAAGCAAGAGTCAACTCCATATTAACGTGAGAGGTCATAGAGTATAGGAATAATTATGTGAGCAGAGTTAAATCAAAGCACAATAATTAAATGAAATCATATTAGTTCATTTCCCAACTACCTGACACTTGTATCAAGAGGTCATCCGCTAGGTCAATCGGACGTACAATCTATCATGGTTCGTCAGTCATCCACTGAGTAGACAAAAGCCCAGTTTGAGTTCATCTTTCATCCATTCCAAAGTCGGGTACAATTCAGACAACTTATAGGTCAACAATCGTCTGATATTCCTTGGAAAGAAATTCGCAAACTCTCGATCGAAAGTTTTGGAAACGATCAAAACTTCAAATGATTGTCTCGCCTATCTATAGCACATAATTTTATAATTTGATTCATGATTATGGGTCGACCGCTTAATCATATTTTAGATATGACATTTTGGATCAGACATCCAATCTACAGATCGATCGTTTGGTCCAGAAGTCGCTAATGACTGTCCAGAAGGAATCGAAAAATTGTATGTCCATTTCATTCGGCAAAGTCGCAACTCATTGCGGTGTTCTTCCATTTTTTAAACAGTTTTCACACAAAACATATATCTAAACACTAGCAAATTTATATAGCAAGGTTAAGAGAACAATCATAATAGTAATCATATCCAAACTATCATATACATTTATAAGAAAAGCTATCTCATTCTTATTTAGTCATGAGTATCTCCATATTTACAATATAATCATCTTAACTTAAGCATATCCAAAATCACATAATCATATCTTATTCGAAACCATGATTAAACTTAACTAAAAATGCTATAAAAGTATGGATCTATATCATCACTCATTCATAGCATTAAATCAACTCGAAATATCCAAAACTAGTAATTCAAAATATCATATTAAGAATATTAAGATTATGATCAATAACATGAAATTAAGGCATAATTTTTACCCATTCTAGCATGGATCTTAAGCCTAGTTTGGTTCCTAAAATATGCAAATCCCTTTGAAAAATTATCTCTTCAAGGATCAAGCTCTAATCATTCCTCCATGATTCCCTTCACGATTTACACTTGTAGAATTCTCTCCCAAGTTCTCTGGACAAGACACAAGGAAGAAACCACAAAAGAAAAAGGATGAAAAAAGTAAGATGAGAGGATGAAGAAAAAAGAGGCAGATGTGTGGATCTTTAATGGGTATGATGTAGTGGTTTCATCTTCTCAATCTCAAAAGAACCTTGGTGAACAAGAGTCGCACGAAATCTCTTTTTTTATTTTTTCCCATTGTGCTTTTGGACGTCCTCTCTATGGAGCAATTGTCCGATGGTGCACCGTCCGTTTAGTCATCTATTGCAATTCTGGACACCTATTTTACGGATTGGATTATCCGGTAATCTGACATCACTAGAATTAAAAAGTTCAATTCTTTTATGAAAAATTACGGTGTGTTATAATTTAGCTATAGAATTATTAATAAAGTTCCCTCAATTGATAAGTGAAATGAGTTTTGGACTAACAAATGAGTGAACTATCCATAACTAAGAGTTTCATAACGAGAAGTGAAATCTCGACTGATCCTGAACACTGATCATATTAGTTTACCAAAAATAATTAGTTGTCAAATACTTTTGTCTTATTTATTATTGATCTACTTAATGTATAAGTTGTTGGTCATAATTTGGTGATTCGTATGTTTTGTATACATGTTTTATTACTAAATATCCATAACCATGTGTAGAAATGAAAACTAGCTCCATTGATATTAAGATCACTGATTCGATTATCATATAAAAAGCATACATTTCATTTTAACTAATTAAGAATATAATTTCAATTATATTAAAAGTAAGAATATTTCACATGTGT
Source organism: Pontederia crassipes (assembly GCA_030549335.1). Classification (NCBI taxonomy): domain Eukaryota; kingdom Viridiplantae; phylum Streptophyta; class Magnoliopsida; order Commelinales; family Pontederiaceae; genus Pontederia; species Pontederia crassipes. The sequence goes on along the minus strand of CM060194.1, from coordinate 74,223,342 downwards.
AAAGTAAATATATTTCAACAATTTTATTTTATGGTCTAAGATTTCAAAATAAGTAATAGTTCTTCATTAATTTTAGCCATGATAATTTCTCCTTTCCCTTTATTATTTTTTCACAAATGTAGTTCAACCTATGATGCTGTAATTATATTCAAATATTGTCTTTGTTCCTTATTTTGAGTTCAACTGAAGTTAGAATATGCACCACTCTTGTAACTTGTAAGAATGAATTGTCCAACCCTTAAAATCTAATAGTCACATACATGTGTTGATTCATCTTCTACATTGAACTCGTTTTTATTTTCCTTTTTTGAACAATATATTGATGTCAGAATATGCACTAGTATTGTGAGAATGAATTGTCGAACCCCTAAATCTAATCTTCACATAGATGTAACACCCAAAAATTCATGTTATTAATTAAATAGATAATAATATAGTTATTTATTTAATTAATTCTGAAACTTCTTTTTAAAATAAAGGATATAAGAAATTAAGAAAAGATAGAAATTTGAATCGAAGAAAAAGAGGAATAGAAATTTGTTTAAATTAAAGATAAATAAAGGATATTAAAGATAGTGTCCACAAGTTTATTAGGGTGCATTTATTAGTTATGTTCATATTATCAAATTAATAATTATGTAATTACTTTTTTCCTATAAATAAAGCCCCTTTCATATCAGCCTCCCTCTATTTAAAAATAAAAATTTTCCACCAACTTAGGATCTTATATCTCCCTCTTTCATGTTCTTGCATGGCTCGACCCGACATTTTCTTCGTGGATCATAGCTTTGGCAAAGGATGCTAGACTTATGGTCAATAGTCGTTGCCGACAAACACGTGTCAAGTCGCAAGTTTCAGGAAGACTGAAACAGAGAATGTACGTAAAATTTTGGATTCACATTTAGATATTTTCTTAATGAAATAAATAAAATGGTGAAAGAAATAGGTTAAGTGTATGTTTTTCTATGATGCACGATTAGTTCCACATAAATTTTATGCCAAAAAGAAGAGTTTATGAACAGTTATAAATTGTTGAAAGTCTCGAAAAAGTGGCCCTGAAATTCCAGCAAGTCCGCTCAGCTCTAAAATAGCCTAGGCACTTGGCCACCCGACATGGGTTTCGTCATAACATGTTTTGAGCTTTGGATCGAGTTCAAACAACATGGCCCGAGTGGAGTTCATACCCAGCTCAGGTAGTCCCTAGTTGATAAGATAACTCGGGCCACCTTGGAACCGACCCGAGTTCTATCAAAAATAAAATAACTAGAATGATGCTAGATAAACACGATCCAAGTTTTGAGAACGTGAATCAAGTTCGAACCAGTGTTGTAAGGCTCGGTCCGGCCGGTCGGACCGGTGTCCGAGCATTAAAACGGCCCACGGGTCATCCCAAACCCGGCCATGGAATTGACTCGCTTTGATCTAGTCAAACCCGGTCAAAACCCGAGTTCAACCGGCCGACCCGGCCGGGTCAAGTTGTAAAATGTAAAAAAAATAAAATGTACAAAATTTATTATATTTTTTTTAGAATATCATATATATATATATATATATATATATATATATATATATGTATACACACACTTGAGTTTATATTTCAATATTCTTCTTTATCACATATATAAAATTTCATTAATATCTTTATTTTTTTATAATTACTCACAAGATTCTTTATTTAGAAAATATTCAATTGATGATTTAATTTATGCTTATTTATTATATTATTTGATCTGAATTATTTTATTATATTACATTATATTTTTGCTAAATAATATATTACATATTAATAATATGATAATAGTCACTCGAACTTATTTTATTTTTTATTAATTCATATTACCTGGTCCGGCCATTCGGTTCGACCCGATCCAACCGGTCCGACCTAACTCATTAGACAATCCGGGTTGATGGCCGGGTCGGATCTTACAACATTGGTTCGGACTAAATCAAGCTTGGGTTCCACTATACTTGTCATAGATTTTGCCTACAGAGTATGGTTTTAAATTTGTTTAAATCATTCATTTGTAAAATGATAGATTCGCCCTCGAGTTGATTAATTTAATTGAAAACATTAAGTATATTAATTTGGTCAACAAATAAAAGATGTAAAATGGAAATTTCATGGGCATTGTTTGTCAACAGAATAAAATAGAATGCGGGTATTAATAGTCACACCATCCTAACAGTTTAAGATGTGTATTAATAATCTCATCACCATCGGTAATTGTGGGTATTAATAGTCTCACATTTCTAATATTATAAATTAATTTCATCCTCTTATTAGGTTTGAAGTACTCACTTTTGGTCCTTATTTGATCAACCTTAACCCCATATGAAAATGTCATGATTGTCCATAATAAAAAAAGTTGAACTCACATTATAATGAAGTCATAATTTCCAATGAAAAAATTAATTTATTTTATTGACAATTCAAATTTCTAGTAGGACAATATATATATAGACAATATAAATGTCCTAGGAATTGTCAAAGTAGAAAATGTACTGAAAAAACAAAATAGAAGAAATAAAAAGAACAAAAAGAATAGAGTAAAACATAACAGAAAAGGTAAATAATTAATTTTATTATGACGATGATTGATGAAAGCTTGCATTTTTTTATGTAAGTTTTTTATTCATTTATATGATCTTATGTGCTAAGCATTCTTTACTCACAACTATTTCACATTATTGTATTTATATCTCATTGTTACGAAAGAGGGAGAAAGATCGCACAAACACAGAAGAACATACAAGATTTACGATATGTTCATCCTAAAATAGGGTGGCGGCGTCTCTCTTTATTATAGAATATTGATTATTACAATGATACTAAATAACCTAGTCATCATGGAGTTTATATAGGAAATTTCAATACAAATAAAAAATCTAAACCCTAAAACCATCTAGGAAACTCCGAACAGTGAGACCTCGTATAGAACGGATGGCTTCACCGCCCCATTTTTAAAGCGCCTGACTAACATGGAGGTCCATCTAGGGTTACAACTGAGTTCAAATATAAGGCATTATCAATAAATTTATGCCTTGTCTTGAATCATCTTCAAAGCACAAATATCTTCAATGCCAATGTCATGCCGCCGCCAGCCCCATCTTGGGGTTATTACCAAGTATTGATGTTAAATAAGTTCAAATAATGTTGAAACTTGCAATAAGAAAATATATAAGCTGGATTTCTTCGGTGTCAATCTTTTTCACCTTAATCTCTTTTCAATTCAGATGAAGTGATATATTAGTTCTTTCATGATGCACTTGGTCCTTGGCTAAATATATTGCACTCAATTTGTCATAGTGCATTGTAGTCTGCTCCTAATGCAATCCAAGATCTCAAACTAGGCTTTTTAGCCAAATGCTTTTCTTAACAACTTCTATCATTGTCATATACTCTGTCTCTATGGCAGATAATGTAACTTATATCTGGAGCATAACCTTCCTGTTGGATCACAAGGCACCAAGAAGGATGTGAATTAGTGTTTTATCGAAATGATCAATTTCACAAAATACGTCGCGAAAGCTTAAAATTGATTCGTTAAACTTTAAATCAATACAAAAATAGTCAAATCGTATGTATAATAAAATAGGAAGGAGAGGGAGAGAGAAAGCAAATACAAAGGAGATGACGGATTTGTTGACGAGGTCCGGCCACACGTTGGGAGATGAGGGATTTGTTGACGAGTTTCGATCACACATTTGCCTATGTTCCCGCTCTGATTTCTCGACCTCGAGACCGTCGAAGATTCCATTAACACTTTCCTTCGTTCCAAATAAGCTAAAGAAAAACCATTTACACCACATTCTTCTCCACTTCGAGAGGTAAGGCGACATATCCTTCTAGGAAGCTTTTACTCGTTGATTCTTTGCTTAAGAGGTAGGCAAACCTCTTTTACAAAGGAGCACTTTCAATTTTTTCTCTAATTCGAGAAATAAGATAAAATCTCTTCTACACATGATCTCACACCAAAATATTTAAACAAATATTTCTCTCTTTTACAATACCAAACTCACATGACGAGAAGAGAGAAAGAAGAGAGGATTCAATAATATGGCTCAATAACTTCAAAAAAAATGATTTTTCTTTGATGCTTGATGTTTTCCTTCAAAACTTGAATGATTCTGCACCCCTTTGACTCCTTTTATAATCTTCCTTGGATAATATGGTCATTGCCCTTTCGTTTGGCCAAAAACTAGTCGCTATAGGTCAATTGCATGCGGTCCGATCGACCGGTGCCTCTAGTCGGTCGATCAACCTTCAAAATCTTATAATTTGTGAGTTTTCTATTCAAATCATGAACCGGTCAACCGGTTCGTCCAACCAGTTGATTGATCACTCTGCACTATTATGCACATAATGCACTGATATCGAAATGAGGTGACTTTTTATTCGTTGGAAATCTAAAAGATTATCTACAATTTTTATATTTACATGTTACTCCAGATATGAATGAAACATGTTCAAATATTAACTTCAAGTTTAGTGCATAAAATAATCCATTCCGAATTAAACTTTTCTCGCAGTTTAAATATGACTACGATTATTCGAGGTTTATAACATCAAAATATAATTAGATATATCATAAAAAATATATTCCAACAATTTCCCCTTTTTTATATAGACAAATTGAAAAATATGAAAAGTAATAAGTTGGGAAGGAAAAAATTTCAAAGTCAAAATTTCACTCCCCCTAAAATTTCACTCCCACAAAAACTAAGCTTTCCTTATAATTGATAAATATTGATATAAATCTTAATTGTAATGTACTTTTCATATAGAGTTATATTTATGAGGTCCACATAATAATTCAGGGGTTATATATATTTCTCCTATATATGTTTCTCTTATGTTATTATCATATATCTCATATATTTCTTCCCCTTTTGTGTCATTAAAAAGTAGTTTGTACATTAAGCACATATGTGAGACAAATGTAACTACCCCTTAATTATGTCATCTTTCCAATTTTTTTTTTATTTTCCTCATTTTGTTATATAGGAAACAAAATGTAAAATATCATATGGGAGATAAAATAATAATAATTTTCATTATTTTGTCATATAATAAAGAATAATACAAATTAATAGCATATGTGATAGACAAAAATAATTCCACCTAAATATATAATCGGTTCATAAAAATAAAATATGAGATTTAAGCTATTTAGGAGCTAACACAAGTCTCAAAACTTATATAAATAGTCAAAATGTTGCACAAAACATTGAGACAAGATACATCAAATTTAAATTGAATTATATCAAATAGTTCAATATTTGACACGATAAGTAAAAAATTAATCACATAGCAAGGTTATATCAAAATAAATGATGAGTAACATTTTAAACCTTTAAGTGTGCTTTTCCTATCATTATGATCATGTTTTCTTATATATCACAAGATGATATTCAAGAATAATGACAAAAATAAAAAATATTCAAATTTTAGTCCTTTTTTTTAAAAAAAAAATGATAGTAGTTGTTTAAAGTAATGAATGAGGGAGAACTTTCATTACATGACATGATGATTTGAAATATACAAAAAAGAGTTATGTCAAAATATTTCACAAAGATGGAGTATATGAAACGATTTTGATAGAAGATGTATATAACAATTTGAAAATGATCTTTTTAGTAATATGCTTCATTTCAAACAAGTGCATAAGCATAGAGTTGACAATTTAGTGTCTTATGCAATAATTTTCAAATGGCACAATAATATGATCAATCATCTTATGCCAAATTAATTTATCAAAAATCATAATGTCCATGTATACCTAAATGACATAGTGTAACAAGACGAAATTCATAATAATTTCATGCACATAAATCTCATAATACAATAGTCATATTAAAAATAATGTCAAACATATTTGTCACAAATATAAGTCTTCTTTTATAAATAAACAAAAAATATTCAAGTTCAAAAGACCTAGCAACTAAATGTGTATATGTCTTTTCCTTTGCCAAGTTATAAGAATAATTGTGATAATAAGCATGGCAAGAATAAAAATAGGCATATAGTTAATATGAGTAAAAAGGATTTTGCAAATGTAGTACCGCAAGTCAAAAGATGCTAATATAAACTTTCAAAATCTCTCTTTAAATTTTTGTTTTCAAAATTTTAAAATAAGTTTTTCAATTCTTATGTCATATGAGCAAAATCAAGTAGTATTTCAATTTCATAATTCATGTATGCAAGAATAAATAAATCCAAATCAAGAGCAACATTGTTAATTTTGCTTCCTTTTGGAATTCACGTCAATTTCATGCACATATTAATGGATTTTATAATTTGACACTTAAATGAATAATAATCGTGAACATTATAATAATGACATGTAATAGATGATTTAATAAAATGATTTTGATCATTCAAGCATCAAAGTATCATTATAATAAACACGAAAATCTTTAGCACCAAGGAAACTATCATAAAAGTGTTTATTTTTCAAATAATAATCATGAGAATGCTTAGATTTCAAATAATAAGAATATTTTAAATAATATATCTTTAAGTTTCTAAATTTTTTCTTCAAATCATTTTTATTTTGTGATGGATAAGAAATATTCTTTGTATGGGTTTTAATAACATGGATAGTCTTTTGAACATTTTTAATGTTTTTCCAAGAAATAGTAATTTTTGTCATCCAAGAATTTTTGTAAAGAAATATTATTCTTTTGTAACTCATCATGCAATACAATCAATTTTGAATTCTCCACTTTTAAATATTCATAAGATGCAAATAAATTATTAAGAGAAGTATTTTTTTTCAAGTTCTCTTTTTCAATCATGCATGAATCATTCTCCTTTTTCAAATTTTCAATTGGATTAGTCAATTTTGCATTTTTCGCATTTTAAAAATTCACAAGATGTACAAGATAATGAAAGAGAATCATTTTTTCCGTTTTTAAAATATCTATTTGAAATAAGAATGCATCATTTTCTTTATTAAGGGATTCATAATCATTTTTCATGATATGAAAATCATTTATCAAAATTTCATTTTTTTAAGAGAAAGATATTTTTGAATTAAAGAAGAAAGTTCTTTATGCACATCAAAATCAATATCATCATCATCACTAGAATAGTAAGATGAAGTTGGGGTTACTCCATCATTTGCACTCTTTGTCTATAAACATAAAGCTCCATTCTTGAATGTTGTGGATGTAGAATTGTCGCTTTCTTCATTTTTCACATTTTATGTGCACTTTGTATCAAAATTGCTCCCTTCAGAATTATCTAATAAAACTTATCAAATTTCATGAGATAATAGAACAAGTAGGAATGATATTTAAATTTTCTTCATCTAAAGCACAATAAAATGCATCTCGAGCTTTAGAATCAAGTTTGACGAGTAAAACCTGAAAATCATTGTATTTGAAAAATGAAAGATCAATGAAAATACCATTTATAACTTTCTTGAGTCTTTCAAAATCATTTTCAATGATTTTCCATAAATCATAATGAAGAGAACATAAATAGGCTTGCATGCCTATTGAGAAAAAATTAAGTCACAAAATTTCGGCGGAAGAAAAATTGATTTACCTTCTTGAAAAATTTGTGTCATGCTCTAAAATATGGTTAAATCTTTAAAATAAGAGCAACCTTTCTCTGATACCAATTGTTGAATTACAAGGCAACAAGAGGGGGTGAATTGGTGTTTTACCGAAAAGATCGATTTCACAAAATACATTGCAGAAGCTTAAAATTGATTCGATAAATTTTAAATCAATACAAAAATAATCAAATCACATGCATAATAAGATAGGAATGAAAGGGAGAGAGAAAGCAGACACAAAGGATGAGAGATTTGTTGACGAGGTTCGGCCACACCTCGGCCAACGTTCCCACTCCAATTTTTCGATCTCAAGATCGTCGAAGATTTCACTAACAGTTTCCTTCATTCCAAATTGAGTAAGGAAAAACCCTTTCTACCACCTTCTTATTCATTTCAAGAGGCAAGACAACCTCTCCTCCAAAAAAGTTTTTACCCGTTAATTATTTGCTCAAAGAGGTAGGCAAACATCTTTTACAAAGGAGCACTCTCAATCTTTTTTCTAGCCCGAGAGGTAAGATAAAATCTCTTCTACACATGATCTCACACCAAAATATCTAAACAAATGTTTCTCTCTTTTACAACACCAAACTCACATGAAGAAAAGAGAGAAAAAAAAAGAGGATTCAACAATATGTCTCAATAACTTCAAGAAAATAATTTTTCCTTGATTCTTGATGTTTCCCTTCAATACTTGATTGATTTTGCACCCCTTGAACTCCTTTTATAATCCTCTTTGGATAATATGACTATTGCCCTTTAGTTTGACTGCGTGTCCAGTCGATCGGTGCCTCCGGCCAGTCGACCGGTCTTCAAAATCTTGCAATTTGTGAGTTCTCTGTTCAACTCGATCGAACGGTTCATCTGGTCGATTGATCGGTTCACCAGATCGGCTAGTCAACCACTCTACACTATTTTGCACGTACATTTTTGCACCAATATCGGAATGAGGTGATTTTTGATTCGTTGGAAAGATAACAAGATTATATACAACTTTGATATTCACATATTAGTCAGATATGAATAAAACATATTGAAATATTAACTTCAAATTCATTGCATAAAATAATTCATTCCGAATTGAACTTTTCTCGCATTTTAAATATGACTCTGACTATTTGATGTTTGTACCATAAAATATAATTAGATATAGCATAAAAAAAATTTCCAACACTTCCTAATGATGACAGAATTGTCCAAAGTGAAAACATAATATGTCATTAATCGTCTTCCATCAACATCTACATCATAGTTTGAGTTTGAGTAATCTGCAATTAAACACTCTTTATCATTTTTGTAGATGAGGTCAATATCAGACAATACTAATTGTATGAGCAATGTCAGGTCTAGCGGAGACCATGGCATACCTCAAACTTCTAACTGCACTGGCATAAAGAACTTGAGACATGTACTCCTCTGCTTCTGATTTTGGTGTGAAGGCAATAGAGAGATGAATATTTGCAGTTGCTGGAGTATTTCGGGGTTTCAAATCTGAATAAAATTTTCTTAATATATTTTCAATTGCTGGAGTATTTGCAGTTGCTTCTAACATTTCAAATCTGAATAAAATTCTCTTAATATATTTTTTCGAGATAAGAAGAGTTTACCCGACGTGTGATCCGTTAATATTTCCATCCCCAAATCTTTTGCAAGTCGAATTCTACACTGAGAAGCTTATTCAAATTTTGAATGTCTGTCATGTTCCTGCCAATAATGAGCATGTCATCAACATACATGTGGATTCATCATTCACCTTCTTGTGATATACACAATAATCATAATGACTTCAACTAAATCTCTTACTGATCATGAAGTTATCAAACCTCTTGTAACATTATCTATGAGACTATTTCAGGTCATACAAAGATTTGCTAGACTGCAAACTTAATTCTCCATGCCTGAAATGTAGAACCGCTCCGACTGACTCATGAGTATCTTCCTCAAGTTCTCCATAAAAGAAGGCAAAGTTTTCATATCTACTTGCTCAAGCTTTAAATTTTGATGTACTACAAGAGCAAGCAACACCTTAATAGAAGTATGTATGAGAACATGTGAAATTATCTCATTGTAATCCACTCCTTCTTTCTAATTATATCCTTTAGCAATTGTGTCTTCAACTCCCGACTCTCAAGCTTCTTCTTAATGATCCACTTGTTGTCAACGACCTTTCTATTTTTAGACAACTTGACCAACTCCCAAGTCTAGTTCTTGTGAAGGGATTTCATCTCTTCACTCATAGCAGCGATCCATTATTCAGATTCAGCACATGTGATGGCATCCTTGTAAGTTGATGTATCCAATGACTCCATCTCCTCAGCTACGAGCATAAGCTATCATATCCTCAAAGTCATACCTCTTAGGAGGATCCACTTATCTGCGATGACGTCTAAACTCCTCTTCTGGTTCTTGTTGTGATCCTTCTACATCATCCCCACCTGGAGTTACTTCAATCTCCATATATTTGTTACACTCTCTTCAACCTTCATTTTCAACTACAACATTGGTGCTTCATCAATTGCCACATTTTTGTTGTGAATAACTTTATGTTATGAGGCAGACTAAATTTTGTAGCCCTTCACTCCTGCACCATATCCCACGAACACTCTTTGCTCTAATTTTCTTTCATTGACATGATAATAAGTTGGTCAGCAAAAAAAAATTCATGTTAGTAATGTCTTGAGATTAATTACAATTGTTGAGCTTCTGTTCACCTAGTAGCAAACTGTGTTCACAGCTTCAGCTCAAAACGTCTTATTCATACCAGCATGCACTTACTCTCACCAGAGATGTCTTGTTCATTCATTCTGCCACTTCATTTTGCTGTAGAGTATCTCTGTAAATGTATGACAATGCCTTCAACTCTACAGAACTGATAAAATTTGATAGAACGAAAATTCAGTCCATTCTCGATGCGAAGACGCTTCACTTTCTTTGACGTGTAATTCTCTACCAAAATCTTCCATTACTTGAAATGTTTGAAGAACTCAATCTTGTCCTTCATCAGGAATACTCAAATCATCTTTGAGTAGTCATCAATCACATATACGAAGTATCTAACACTTCTCAACAATGGAACACCAGAGAGGCCTCAACAATCAATATGGATATAATCGTTTGTCACCTTCGCCTTGTACATTGTCTTGCCAAAGTGAAATCTCATTGTTTGTCAAATACGCAGTACTTTCATAAATTGATTTCATATATCTTTTGACCTTTCAGAAGACCTCACTTGGTGAGAATGTTTATCCCATTTTGACTCATATGTCCAAGTCGCATGTGCTACAAACTAAACTTTTCTGAATTTGATGAATTAGCCACAATAGCAATATCAAAGTTTGCCTTGTCTTGTAATATGTACAACGACTTATGTTTGACTTTCTTAAGAACTGTAGCATCACCTTTCATGATCATGAGAATACTTTCAGTAGCATTGATCTGACACTCTTTAAAGTCCAAATAGGGTTGGACACGAGGCCGCGTGAGGCTTCCACCTAAGTATATCAAGCCTGTTGCAAAATAAAATATTTAAGAATGGCTCATAGCTTGTAACAAATCAAGAACATAAACTTAGTCTAACTTGTTTGATTATTTTTAATGTCTGTCCTAATTTATTAGTCTATCAAGCCAAATATATTTTTGGATGGTATACTAAATTAAATATAATAAATCTTATTTAATAAAAAATAATAAATATGAACTAAATAAAAGAAACACCATTAATTTACTTTTTCTGAACACATAATAAAAATAGTAGTATTGAACTCAAAATTAAAATTTTAAAAGATGAAAGGACATTTTATTTTTTAAAAATTGTATATATAATATAATATATTAACAAATTTTGCCCTCATAAGTTATAAGGCTAAGCCAATTATTAAGAGGTTGTCTCTTTAAGAACATAGGTTTTTTTTATTTTTCAGTCTAGTTTATTCTAATAATAGGCAAAGCCGAGTTAAGTCAAAAATAAGTCGAGCCACGAGTGACTCACGAATGGCTCGACCTATTTTCAATCCTAAGTCCAAGACTCCAAGTGAGGAACATGGCGGACATCTGTTAGCATCCTCACAAGATGGTCAAGTCTTGATATGCATAGAATCGATCACAATTATTTGACATGACGCATTGTTACTCATGATGATATTTCCATCATCAGTCTTATGCTAAAATGAGAATCATTCGTATTATGAACAACCCGAATTAAAAACTCAATCATTCTCGAGACATCTTTGTTCACTAGCAGTTAGAACCAAATCATCTTCTTAATCTTCATTTCCATGATTGCAGCAACGTGGGCCTTCTTTTTGAACAATCTTTCTTCCATGACCTAGCTCCTTACGGTAATTATAGATGTTTTGGCAGTAATATTCTTCTTCTTTGGCTTAGATGTCTTCAAATTTGAGGTTTTTCCCTTTTCCACAGTCAATATCAATCCCGCGATCTGAGTCTCTACAGAATTTTCTAATGCTCTATGTCAAAATTCACGAGTATGGAGACTCGATCTTACCACTTCTAGAGTTATAGCTTTCTTTCTGATAATCATAAATTAAATAAAATTCTCATGTGATGGAGGAAGCGAAACTAACAGAAGTAGGGCAACATCATCATCCTTAATTTTTACATCAATGTTTCTCAGTTTCATCAATAAATAATTCAACTGATTAAGATGTTTCTTCATATGGGTACCTTCTTGCATGCGTAAGGTGAATAGATGTTGCTTCAACGAGACTTCATCATATAAAGATTCTCGAGACTCAACCACATATCAGTCATCATTTTTTCATCGACTTTGATAATCACCTCGTCCACTAGGCACAAAGTGAGCCTTCTTCTTCTGTACTGCCAAATTGGCAAGGTAGACCTCTTTTTCTTTGCCCTTTGTGTCTTCCTCTTTTAATTTGTTATTCGACACATTCTCAAATGATACCTAAACTCCTTATTGTTTCGTAAGTGCCCGCATCTTGATCTTCATCTTATGCATTGTCATCTCTGTGACTGATGAAGGATTGCTCTGATACACGATATTTACACGGTTCACCCTAAACTAGACTACGTCGGACGGTGGCGGCTCTCTTTATTATGAAATATTAATTATTACAAGGATACCAAATAATTTAGTTGTCATAGAGTTTATATAGGAAATTCTAAATGTATGGGACAGGCGATTTCGTCGCCTCCATTTTTAAAGTGCCTGACTAATAAGGACTCGTTTAAAATTACGACTAGTTTTATATTCAAAGCATTATCAACATTCATAAATTTAAATGGAATAGGATGAAGCCGTGTGCAATCATATATGCTCATCTTAATGCAATTGCACATGATATTTTAGTTTATTTATCTTATTATATTTAAAATTCTGATTCATGGTTTTCAATCTCTCGAGTTAACTCGTAAACTCATATGGGTTTAAGACTCTAGAGTACAAAATCGAGTGAACTCGGCTCAAACTCGGATTTGATAGTAAACTCGGGTAGACTCGGAGTAAACTCGGTAGAATCGGGTGGAATCGGTTAAACTCGTAGGAGTTCACACGTAGACTCGACAATTTTGTTAATTAATTGTTTGATTAAATTTTGAGAGTATAATTGGAAGAAGAATGAACTATGTTTTACCTTGTGCATTTTATGATAATATTATACTGTATAAATATATTATAATATATTAAGCATGAATTGTTTATACATTATATTATAATTTTTTAAAAAAATATATTATGCATGAAATGATCTTATTGGTAATAAATATTAATATAAGATTTTCAAATTATTTAAAATTTTTGTAAATTTATTTAAATATTTTAAACTTAAGTTAAGACAATAAAGTCGTTGTGATTTAATCTCAATCACCTCGAGATGGTTTGATTTTAAACTAGTCCGGGATTGATTTTAGGATTAGATTCAAATTTTTTAACATGCCTAATTGATGTTGTGAGGTCTCGTATTCAATTTTGCACACTCATATTAAAAAAATTTATATTGTGAAATATTTTTATATTCTATAAAGTTATACGTAGAATCTACGAGTTTACGTTTCGAATTTACGACTCGAGTTTATCAGACACAAAATGAGTTTACGTAAACTCTCAAATTTGAAAACCTTGTTCTGATTCAATAGAATGAATATGAGGATTATTTGGAACAACAAATTTGTTAGCTTCTTCATTTTTATGATATTAGTTAATAGTAAATTCATTTTTATTAATTCTTATTATATGGATCAAGCGATAGGAAAGTGCATTTTGAGATAGAGACCTGCTATATCCTCCTAATTTTTAGTCTAAAAATCAACCTAACTTTCACAATGGCTTTGATGGTAATTTTATCAATTTTTAAGGGGAGTTAATTCATGTGAGTATTAGGAGGAAAATTAGGCAGATGTTTTTAGGAGGATTTAGAATTTTTCTTTGAGATATTATAAAGGTAGATTCACCTTATACGTAGAATTTTTTATTTTCTATATATATATATATATATATATATATCCACCGACAAAAAAGAAACGGCGTTCCCTTAAATGAGCCATACTACATTAAATGAAATCTCGAGCCTCAGTTGGCAATACGGTGTCAGTCCACAGATGGTTTCGATATGTGATGTGTGTATGAGAAAAGTACCATGGGGTGAGCCAATCTCGGGTGAGTGAGTAAGTGAAACTAATAGGGGGATACGTCAAAAACTGCATGGACAAGCAGTTTTCTTTTTGTGTGTTCAGTAAGCAGTACATTAACATTTGATCCACGCCACGCTTCTCTGTTTCCGTCTGCCACCCAAGGTCTTCTCCAAGTACACGTTCTCAGTGCACGCCCACGAGCGCCCTATTGGAAGACTTAGATGGCCTTTTCCCTCCCTCTCTCTCTCTCTCTCTCTCTCTCTCTCTCTCTCTCTCTCTCTCTCTCTCTCTCTCTCTCTCTCTCTCTCTCTCTCTCTCTGAAGTCGGTGGATATGTTTTTTTCATTTTTTTTAATGCATTCAAAATCAGCGGTTTACAAAATTATTAATCCAATTGCAAAATGATATTTTTCTCCACCCACGATTAATTAATGACTTCAGAAATAGGACCAATGTCACGGTCAAGACTCTGCACCCAAGAAAGTTAAGGTTCAAATTGGAAACCGAGCATAGAATACGCCGAACGCCAAACGCGTATGTGCAACCATGCAATTAAAACACGCAATTATCACTCTGCCAGGATTAAATTAGATATAGAAGAAATGGCAGCATGAGTGCACATGCTATTGTCTGAATATCATTTTTCAACCATCAAATCCGAATGACCATTCGCACGGGATCCAAATATGAATAAATTGAACACCCATTAGGGTGTATGTATCAGGATTGTATAACAAGAAACTAACTGTATAAATCATCATCATCTGCACCAGCACCAGCACCAGCAACACCGGAGGATGCAAAAGGATCAGATCCAGGGGCTGCACCTTCAGAACGCTCGTTGAAGCGGAACTCACTGCCAAATCCCCTTGACTGCTGCAGAGTCTGAGCAAAAGCCTGGTATTTACGTATGTCTGCATCACTGACACTTCTGCGAGCAAATTTCATGGATTCTTCGAAGTGCGCAGCTTTGATTTCTGCTACTTCGTCTGTCACATCTTCTTCCATTGCTTCGGGATTCTCGCTCTTCCTCCTTTCTCTTTCAATGTCCTGCATCAGAGAGAAGATATCAGCTTCTACTTTTCAACTTATAATAACCTACAGGCTACAACAGCATCGGACAGAGTCACAGAATTACAGAAAGGAGTGGAAGATTAACGTCCAACTTCCTGTTAAAGCGGGTTCCAGATTAAAATCTTGGGGTTGGCACGCAAGTATTTGGCCAGAGACGTTCTCTCCCAACACTTTGTCAAAATAAGAATATTTTGTTGAACCAAAGTTTTCAATTAGCTCGCAAAGAGGTGCAGCTCTACCAAACCACTAAGCACTAAAAACCACAGAATTGTTAAGACGCATAATAAGAGACCTACAAAGTGGAAACCTGTTTAATTTGTGAAGTGATGATAAGAAGCCAACAATTTGATGGTCATTTCTTTTTAAGACAATCTCTAGCAACTTTAATCTTCTAATGCAGTAAAATATTAATAATTTACATTTCTCAAGGGTTAATATAAATACCCGAAATGTCCATGATAAGCTGAAGCAATGTGGAGGAAATGATAAGAGTAGCATGTGACACAATCATCTTACATATAATTCAGATCAATAATGGTACTCCGGGGAATACACAAGTTTGGAAAACTTTTAGGGAGAATCTCAGACAGAATAAGATACGAGAAATGACATGGAAACATACCTTCTCAATATTTTCTCTAATTGCGTATTTACATGCACGCTGGCAAATTTCTGTAATGTCAGCACCACTGAATCCTTGGGTGTACTTTGCAAGAGCCTTCAGATCAACCTCCTTTGCCACTGGAGACTTTCTCAGGCAAGCTTTGAATATCTGGTAACGAGAGGCATCGTCAGGTAAAGGAATATAGATTAACTGATCTAATCGTCCAGGTCTCAGCAATGCTGGATCAATAATGTCGGGTCTGTTGGTTGCACCAATGATGAAGACAGTTTTCTTAGCATTCATGCCATCCATCTCCGTGAGAAGCTGATTGAGGACTCTATCAGCAGCTCCACCCGCATCCCCAACACTGCTTCCTCTCTTAATTAACAATAAAACTGTAATTAGCAAAGAATACATTTAAAATTCAAATAATCAGCAAAAAGAAAGGATAGGTAACCTGAGTCGCAATTGAATCAAGTTCATCAAAGAAGAGAACACATGGTGCAGATTGACGAGCCTTGTCAAATATCTCACGGACATTTGCCTCACTTTCACCAAACCACATGGTTAGTAATTCAGGACCTTTCACGCTGATGAAGTTTGCTTGGCATTCATTAGCAATGGCTTTGGCCAGCAAAGTCTTCCCACAACCAGGTGGACCATAAAACAAGACACCCTTAGATGGAGACATCCCAAACTTCTCAAATTTCTCAGGATGCTCAACTGGATATTGCACAGTCTACGGAAACAGGAAAACTACTCGTCAAACACTATCAAAGTGACTCAGAATATAGTATATTATTCATAAAAAAAAGATACAAAAATATTAAGATTTCCACAGTTACCTCTTGAAGTTCTCTCTTAACATTGTCAAGTCCTCCAATATCATCCCAACTAACATTTGGAACTTCAACAACCTACTCAAGAAATATTCATATCAAATGTAAGAAATAATTTTATATCTTAAAAACAGATGTGCGAAAGGGTAGAAGATAACAAATAATGTGCATGTCAAAATAAAACAAAACACACAGACTACTTGTGTGATTAAGATTATAATGTGTTATTGCCTTTTCTAAACTTGCATGTACATAAAAACTGAATAAGAAATATTTGATATATATATATATATATATATATATATATATTTGATATATATATATATATATATATATTGTCCACGTTAATTGAAGATTCGCAACACCATTATATCACAAGATATCTCTCAGATCCTGTAGTAACTTTTTTTTAAAGAGGTGTTTCCTGTTATAATTTCAATAATGCCAGCAAAAATGTATGTCATTGATGACAAAGGAAATCATGAAACATCAATATGCAACACAAGTTAAAACATGTCAGATGCTTTGACAAAGAACTTAACCAATGTAAAAGCATTGACAGCAATGTACCAGTATCAAACTTAACAGCATTCAAATTCAAACTTACAGTTTCACGAAGTGCAGAAGGATTGCTACTTCCAAGGGCTGTCTTGAAATGTTCATTTGTAACAGCCATTGCATTAAGTATTTCAGCATCAATTGATTCATCTTCTAGGTCAATAATATCCATTTTCTCACGAATGCACTGTAGGGCAGCCTCAGTGCAGAGTGCGGCGAGATCAGCACCGACATATCCATGAGTATCCTTGGAGATCCTTTCCAAATCAACCTGCATCACACAGAATTTCATTTTTTTCACTCCAAATCATGTTAGAAGATAAAGGAATCTTAGCAGGAGGAAAAGGAATGTGAGCATCTCACATCTTCAGCTAGCTTCATATTCTTAGTATGAATACGGAGAACCTCCAGGCGTCCAACTTCATCTGGGACACCAATATCAATCTCTCTGTCAAACCTTCCAAATCTTCTAAGGGCTGGGTCAATGCTGTTTGGTCTGTTTGTAGCTCCAATAACAATTACATGGGCACGAGATTTCAACCCATCCATAAGAGTCAATAGTTGAGATACGATACGCCTCTCAACTTCACCATTAGTTTTTTCTCGCTTAGGTGCAATTGAATCAATCTCATCAATAAATATGATGGAAGGTGCATTTTTCTCTGCTTCCTCAAAAGCTTTTCTCAAATTGCTTTCACTTTCACCAGCAAGCTTTGACATGATTTCTGGGCCATTGATGCAAAAGAAAAAAGCTCCAGTCTCATTTGCGACTGCCCTGGCTATTAATGTTTTACCTGAACCAGGTGGTCCATACAGCAAAATACCCTTGGGTGGTTTGACACCAATAGATTTGAAGAGTTGAGGGTGCCTAAGAGGAAGCTCAACTAGTTCTCTTATTTGAGCCATCTGTTTTCTTACTCCTCCAACGTCATCATACCCCACCTCATCAAGTCTATCCTCATCTTCCCTTTTCACAGGCTCCCCCTCAAAAAAGATCTCTGTGTCAGGAGCAACAATACAATATTCCGCCGGATCAGTTTCAATAACCTTGAACTCCACACTCCTCATACCTCCCCTAACAAGAAACATATCCCCTTTTCTTACAGGACGGTACGCTTCAAGAAAATATGCTGCAAGAAAGAGGTTGAAATTTTATTATTTTGTCAACACAAAAAGATGTTATGCTCTTAGAACAGGTTTTCACATAGAAATAAGAGAGTAAGCATATTAGATTCAAAAGTCAAACAAGAAATAGCATGAACAAAAAAAAATGGCATACAGCATAAAATGTAGCAAAAGGGAGCATATGAAGCACCAATGGTTTCTTAGTTACACAGAAGCAAACAAAATGGAAGTACCAATTGTAATGTTTCATGTTTAATTTCGGGTTGTCTGTTGCACATAAACTAACCCAATCAACTTCTTTAAGTGCTGTAACCGAGAAAAATAAAAACTTTAAGCACTTAACTTTAGATCTCAACCACTGCAAAGTTGTAGAATGACCAAATGCTCTCTGATCAATTGCTTCATCAAACATTTTGGCTTAAGGTTACATCAAATGCCAAGGATTATTATTAGTTACTACATTTACATTTATCAGAAGCTGAGAAAATATCATAAAAGGAGGTTTTTTATATTTGGGATTGTTACTGGCATCATTTCAATTCATTCAGAGTTTGTTCCAGTATGCATAATGATGGATAATAATCAACATCCCATAAAGGAACATGATATATCCTAGGCAAACACGTAGAAGGACTTCTATCACGAGAGCACAAAGAATATCAATTAGTGATATATTTTTTGAGAGGAATTATATATCCAGTCAACAAGACCATTCTAAGTTAGCTATTCTGGAGAGGAAACAAGAGTGGAATGTAGACATGTGTTTATGAAAACTACATGGCAAAACCTATTGAAGCATTGGATGCCAAGAAGAAACCTCACGTTTTATGTACGTGTCAAACAAATTCCCAGTAATGCCTTCAATTGTATCGTCAACTGGAAGAATATGGACTCGCTTTCCATACTTCACGTCCTGGCACTGATGAACAGACACCACATCACCAAGTCGCACTCTGAGGTTCGACCTGACAACCTTGTTCATCCTAATCTTGGGCTCATCACAGGTGTCATCAGCGAGTACAATACAGATGGTATCCTTCCTTTTCTTCCCCTACAATTTCCAAAACAAACTTTTCTATCACATTTGCAATATAGGTCAATACATATGTGTACCTTCTTTTTTTAAGGGCATACATATGCAACAACAACAACAACAACAAAGCCTTATCCCACTAGGTGGGGTCGGCTACATGGATCATACGACGCTTCGTTGATCCATGTTCATGAGATTCGACAGGATTTTACGCTGGCTGTCGGGGCCTAACACAACCCTCCTCCTTTATTCGGGCTTGGGACCGGCTATAAAACATAGGCGAACAATATAAAAATAAAAAAGAAAGAAACAAAATGTTTGCAGTATATACTTATTTATACATATCAATAATGACAATGACAACTTGCTTTTCATGGAATATTCACAAGCACAAGTTAAATTGAACATCCTTAAATGTAACAAGAACTAATGCATCTTTAAACTATTGACTATAAAGTACAAATCTAATTCATTTTTCTCCATTTAACTATGCAGAGAATATCCACGTTTCCACAGAGTTTAACAACTGAGAGATTTTTATGTGCTAAAACCCGAGAAAATTACAAATAATTTAACAAAGGTGAAGATAAAAATTCTGTACAAAGGGAGAATTTATTTACTTTTACGTAGCTTAATCATGAAGGAACTTTTAAAACCTTATTACATCAACGAATGGCGTCGTATGATCCATGTAGCCGACCCCACCTAGTGGGATAAGGCTTTGTTGTTATTGTTGTTGTACAAGAACAAAGTATTTCATACAAAAGGTAAATCTAGATGAAAAGTTCATATGCCCTTATAGTCATCTTACTTTGATAAAGAATGGTCTAATCTGTCAAATTGCCTTATAATCATTGCCAAATTGTCTAATCTGCCCTTATAATCATTGCCAACCAATAGGAACTAAAAATACCAAAGTTCAGATTGGTACATGATACATCTTCGTGAAGAAGCATAACAAATCAACTTACTGTGAAACCTTTAGGTAGGGCAATTTTTGATTGCCCATAGAAATAGCCTATGCCTCCTAGCATATTCGCAACAGCTGCCTTGCCAACAGCAAGTTCTTCGTAGGCAACCTTATCTTTTAAACTAAAAATTTTACATATGCGTATCTGAAAAAATTTTACAGAGCTAGATAACCCAGTTCGTATCATAAAGTATCATGCCAAGAAAGAAAAACATGAGATCTCGGCATCTAATAAAAACATTAAATCAACAATCCCAACTGATATTTCCATTGAGACAAATGACATTATACAGAAAGCAAAAATGCTATTCACTTATCATGTCATTGAAACACCTTACTACAATAAGAAAATAAAAGAAATACAAAGTTAATATTCACCCTTGTTCAGAGGTTTACAAACAAATAACAGAATAAATAAAAATATACCTTCAAAAGGATCGTATCGCCGCGAAAGAATTGCAACTTCTCCATCGTTTCCGGGTTCATCGACACCACAGTGTTGTCATCGTTGGTCGCCTCGTCGACGACCAAGCGGTTCGGCGCCTTCTTCCTCTCCAAGATCGCGGTACTGTAATCTTTTTTCCCCTTACTGCATCAGTTCCGCAGCCAACCAAAAAACAAAAGAACGAATCAAACCGACACAACCAAATCAGAATGAATCAAGATCGACGACACAACCAAATCAGAATGAATCAAGATCGACGAACACCTAAAACGTAAGAAAAAAACAGAAAAAAGTATCGCCAAAATGAAGAAAATTACGGATCGGAAGAAGAAGCGCCGCCCTCGTTTGCCATGTTATCGCGATCGGAGAAATCGAAGCCCACGAAAGCAACAAAGAAGAAAATGAGCGAAAAGAGAGAAGCAAGGGGGCGACATGGCTTTATGAGGAACAACGATCGGTCCGCATAGGTTTGTTCTTTCTATAAAATTTGCATGCTTTAAACTATGAGTAAATATAAAATCCGCCGTCGATGATAATTTTTAAGGTGGATTCTTCCCTCGCCTGGTTTCTTTATATGCGAACCTCAAGTGGATACACCGCGGCTTCCCGTTTGGTGGATGGCTAAATAATCCGGACCGTCGGATGGCGTGACCTAACTTTGATTCAGATTTACTCTTATTCGTCCGATCTGAGTGGGAAAAGAATCGGGAGGAGATCGGGCCGTTGCTTTAGTCCGTGCCAGCGCCGACCAACGCGACTGGAACAAGTTAGTTGCGACTTCGAGCTCGGCTCGAGAGTTTCTAGACGGCGCCGGTAAATTTAAAACAATTATCCCATAACTTTGGGTATTGTAACTATTCTGTCATTAATTTTTAATTTATAATTAGATTGTTTTTCAATTTTAATTTTTTTGTATGTTTCGTCCACTACCGATAATAACCGATTTTTCGATTAGGTTGTTCACATGGCACAATAAAAATTAATAAGATATCATAAAAATAAAAAATTATGGTCGACGCCAGTGCGAGCTCACGATGGGGGCCCGCGCCCCTTTGTGAGAGCTCGTCAGCGCCACCATGTGCGAGTCGCAAGGTGTCAGTCCCTTTTTTCTCGTCGCCGACGAGCTTGCAAGGAAGGGTCGACGCTCAGCGCTCGCCCGCCAACGAGCTCGAACAGGGGCATCGGGCATCGGTCTCCCTTTTCTTCCTCACCGCGTACGAGAAAGAAAAGTGGGCCACCACCCCCTTGCGAGCTCACCACGCCCCCTATATGAGCTTGCCCGTCGGTGAGCTCACACGGGGGTGATGCCCCCTCACAGGAAGGCACAGGCCCCTCGCGCGCTCGCACGCCGGTGCCCCTGATCCTTCTCACCACACGTGAGGAAGAAAAGGGACGTGGCGCCTCCGCCGGGGAGCTCGCACAGGGGCGTCAGCCCCACTCGCGAGCTCGTTGGTTTGCAAGCTTGCACGCCAACCCCTTCTTATGTTTTATAATACTTTTTTATTTATTTTTATATTGTTTTTTGTCAAACAATATAATAAGGAAAACAGTTATTACCAGTCAGAGGGATGGTGTGTGTAAGAAAAAATTGAGAATAATTTAATTATAAATTGAAGTTAGAGGAGCGTTGAGATATTAATCTGAAGTTGAAAGACGATCCATATAAATTTTCTAAAATAATGAAAGGTTTTACGAAGGGTCGGGATGTTTGTTTTGTCTCATGTGGACTTCCTAAAAAGTCCCCTTCCACCAATTTTTGTTGGTTTGATCACCTACAAAGTCAAGTTCAAGTTAGAATTACATGAACATGTTCATGTGTGTTTCACTTTCCAGAATTAGAAGTTACTTCATTCTTGTGGTCATTCCTTATGCAAGTTTGATATGAATAATGGTAGATTATTTGAGTCCGATATGAATCATTTTCCTTTTTGTTAGGTTATTATCAATGTAATTGTAAAAATATTATACCAAGCTTTGGATAAACTCAATTTTTTCATTGAC
Source organism: Pontederia crassipes (assembly GCA_030549335.1). Lineage (NCBI taxonomy): Eukaryota > Viridiplantae > Streptophyta > Magnoliopsida > Commelinales > Pontederiaceae > Pontederia > Pontederia crassipes. Next base: position 74,200,523 of record CM060194.1, on the reverse strand, counting down.
TATTTGATATAAATTTCTTACTTAAATGTTCTAATTATGAGTCAGACCAAATAATTCGATTTGTGATTTTTGCAAAAATATGATTAGCGAGCTCTTTCGATTACGACGACAGAACAAAGAATTCGTTTCATTTCAACTACTTATGGAAGAGAATGAATGAGACAAATAGAAATCTTCTTACTTGAACAATAAATTATTTTGTTTATATGTCCTTTTTATATAATAATTCGACTTATTGCAAAATTAGGTGAAAAAACTACTTATGTCTTTGCCCATAGAGCCAAATATTAGAACAAAATTTTAAAGAAAAATGGATCAAACAAAAAAAATGCATATGTAGAAATGGAAGATTTAAGAATATTAAAAATAAATTATACTATATCTATTTAATTTAATTTTCATAATTATTCAAGCATGACCATTATCAATTATAGCTTTAATTGTATTTGCCAAAATGAAATATAAATAAACAAAAGTAAGCAAAAACTAATAAAAACTTAAAATAAAAATAAATTTGTTAAGCCCTGCATTTAATATTTGAGATAAAAATATATTAACAAAAGCTATGATTTTTTTTCCAAAATTAATCAATTAAATTTTATTCAGTGGACATATACTGATCACTTTTGAATTTTTTGTTACTTTGAACCAAAGAAAGAAAGTGCATATCATCAAGGTTAAAACCCAAAACTCATCTAACATCTAAGTTAACTAGATTCTGCTATGATATGGATCCGATCCACAACGAGGGCTTGACCCCCAAAAAATTGTAAGAAGTTCTTTTATACTACTACTATATATGACTTAGAATAATTACTGAATACAATATATACAATAAGTTCTTTTATTGGATGTCTTATAACATGTATTCTTTGGATTAGTACTTATTTTAGGTGTATTTATTATTTACTACCTAAATATGTGCAATCAGGCCGACACAATTGATTCAATTGTGGATCGAATCAGGCTATATGTCATCATGGGAACTTTATGGTCCAGCACAATTTGAATATGATCATGTAAGCATGACCCTCCTCATGCCTGATCAAGTCCAATTTGCTCATTATGAGCTCAATCTCACTCGTCTGTCCACCATTATTTTAGAGTGAGTCGATTCATATTAAAATGTAGGAAATCATTTTATCTATGCAATACCACTCAATTTTTTAAAGAAAATATAAAATATATTTTTATAATACAATATAATACATAATACATTATATATTTATTGATTAAATTATATAATATCATTTAGACTTTTAAAAATAATGTATACTATTAATAGTGTTGATTCCTTATAATATGTACAGTTTGGTTATTATTTATATTTATAGATGAATTTGTTAGTTATGACATCAATAATCCAATTTTTATGATAAAAATGTAAAGTATATAAATGGATGGTCCAACTCAGCATAACAACAGTCAAGCCAAACTAGGTCTTGCTGGATAGGAACTTTCGAGTCGCATGACCGTAACAATAGTCGTGCAGGCACATGAGCCTCGCCTCCTTCGAACTTGAGTTTACTAGTTTGAGCACAACCCTAGATAACTTGAGAATTTTTGTCACTAGCCCATAAAAAAATATTTGAACTTGAGTAAATATTTGAATTTAAAAAATAAGTAATGGAACAAGTTTTTAAAAATGTGGAAAATATTGCACTTAATCACTTGCTATTTGATATTTAATATTTACTACTTATTATTAGCCATGTGATATTATGTCTACAACATATTTGATACTTGGCATCATGACTTTTTCTACTAGATCGAGCTTTCTAAATCTCTCATAATGCACCAATCAATACTTAACATTCGGTACTTATTTACAATCATGTCAGAATTTATTCATCATCTCCTTGATAATTTTTTTTAAAAATTAAGCATAATTATCCTATGTATACTTTCTCCTATTGTCCCTTTTAGGAAGTGTGAAATTTGTTAATGTGCCATATGTGACACTTGATCTTTGATATTTGACGTGTATTATATACAAGCGTCCTTTAAGAATGTCACTTAATACCTAACATTTGACAATGTGTCCCTAATAAAATAATTAACATTTGATAAATGTGATATTTGCTACTTGAGCTTTCATATGTGACTTTTACTTGATATTTGACAATGATAAAATGTCATAATTTATATTTGACCATGTATTTTAGGGGTTGTTTTACTTAATATCCAAGGTTTCATAAAGTAACATATCTAATATATGATCTTGATATGTGATTTTTTTATACTTATTCGGGGACCTTGGTTAATTTGGAGTCAAGATAAAGATAAAGAGCAAAACGATATTCCTCTAGTGGTGACTTTAGGAATCGAATTCGTGGCTACTAGCTGCCAAACAAGCTTGGATTAAATGTCACATTGAATATATATAACACTTGTATATCAATGATTGGTAAATGGTCCTATGTATTATCTAAAGATTTAGTTGTTGTCCTAGGAGTACTTATTCACTTTTGCTTGACTATACTTGCACTTGACTTTGCGTCTTTTATAAAAGACATCGTTTCATAACAAGATGTATTTGATTTATTCATCTGCAAGTCATTTACTTAGAAGGTATGGATGATATCATGTTTATATTCTATTTAAAACATAAAATTTATAAACTCAAATATTATAAATGTGAAATTCATATTTGAATACTTTAAATAACTATTTTGAGTTTCTTTTATTAAATAATGCAAAAAATGAAAAACGCATGGCTAGGTAATTGGATCATTAGACTCGATCCAACTCTAATTGATTGAACCAACTTAACCCAAAATTTATAAACTCTAATTGGATCAAGTTGGAAGCCCATAATTATATTGATCTGACCCAACACAACTCCATCATGCCCAATCATAATTACGTTGGGTTGACTTTGGGGTAAATCAATGAGATCATGTTTCTGAAGGTGTTAATTTACATAAAAAAATGAAGTAAATATATGTCCTTTGTTCTTGATTTCTCTTTTTCATTAAACAATGTCAAAAGAATAGTTATATATTTTTGGGAGATCCATTTGACTATTTAAATATTTGACTCTCAGACTTTTGTATGTTGATTTATTTGGTTAGCAGAAATGTCGGAGTATCGAGCTACAAGAGGGTCTTTTTGTGACATTATATTTGCACAAATAGCATTGTAAAATATTCTTATTGTATATGTTTTTTTTGTTTGTTTTCCATTGCTTCCTACGTAGGGGCATGAAGTCCTTTGATCTACCGAAAAAATGTCAAAGAAGTCTTTTAATAACCAAATACAAACACACATAAAGATAAAAAAAATGTTTTCCTATCTCCAAATAGACGATCTTTAATACAAATCCAACAATCTAGCAATAAGTAACGAAGCAGGTTCAAGAAAATAAAAGACAAACTTGAAGCAAAAGTCAACCAATATACTTATAAAATTATATGACATCTTAATGGTAGAAGAATTACGGAGTTGCACATTACTCGAAGAAGTACAACTTAGTAATAAATGAATTGTACTATTTTATGATAAAAACATATTTGAGAAAAAGAATTTTACATACTACTTTTGAAAAGTTGTATACTTTTATACAATAAGTGGAACCATGCATAATAAATAGAAATGGAGGGAATCATATGGAGGTAAATTTTAAGATCTGGTGGTTACAAAAGAACATGTTAGTTACATCAGGAGTATTTCTTGTCCGAAATTTTATTTCTAGTGATGCTCATGGGTCGAGTAGGACCCGATCCACAAATGAATTGGTCGGGTTAAAAAAAATATGTTACCTACCTAATTGTTTCTTTAATTTTCTTTTTTTATAATTGTTTGATATAAAAATTATTATTTTAAAGCATACAATAAGCTTTCTAACTATTTAAGTAATTAAAATATTTTATTTCAAATTTTAAATTTTTTAAATCAAATATAAGTTTAGGTTCAAATGAAAAAAGAAAAAAATTAAAAAAATAAACTTGGGTTGTCGGCGGGTCGAATCAATACATGTTGGATTTTTCTAATTCATACCGGACTCAATGATCGGGTTGAGTTCAAGTCGGATCAGGTAGAGTCGGGTCGCCCATGTGAACACTCTAATTTATTTCTTACCTTCAATCTTCAAGCTCCTTTTCTTTCTTTCTTCTTCTACATCTCTTCTTCTATTTCCATGTCATATCTCTTCTTGATCTGTTGAATCAACTCTCCTTCCATCTGCTTGTTGGTGATCGTGTTCTTTAGTCATCAAATTGCCTCATAAAAAAAAGACTTGAAAAAAGAAGGGAAGATCCAGAAAATAGGTCTCAACAGATTTATTTATTTTTAGACGGAGATCACTAGGCAACATCGAGCGGTACGTCAGACATGGGTTTTTAGATGAGACTTGAAGATTTTGTGTGGGCTATAAAGCGTTAAATGCTATTAGTATAAAAGATAAATTTTCTATCCCCAACAATAGATGACTTGTTGGAGCTCTTCTTTTTCTAAATTGGATTTAAGAGTAGGGTGTTATTAAATTAGGATGCATTATCTTTAAGTTAACAAGACCGTCTTCAGAATTCATGAAGGTCATAATGAGTTCTTGGGTAATGCCTTTTGGGTTTTTCTACATTTTCAAGCCATTATGAACATATTGTTTGTGTATTTTCTTAGAAGATTTGTCATTGTTTTCTATGATAATATCATATACAATATTAATCACTTACTCTACAATTGTTATAGGATTACATTTTCTATTTTAACAAAAGTAAATGGTGTTTAGTTCAAACTCATATTGAGTATTTGGAGCATATTGCATGAGAACTTAGGGTATAAGTTCTCAAAAGGTAAATTCACTAAAACAATGGCACGTTCCTACGTTTATCAAGCAGTTCAAAGCTTTCTTAAAGTTGGATGGATATTATCGTAAATTTGTAAAAGAATATATTATTATTGCTGGACCTTTTAACTAATTTGCTTCACAAAATTCTTTTATTTGGTTTGATCGAAATAATAGTTTTTCAAACTTTAAAAATTGTCTTGGTCTTGGATCCTATGTTACACTTGTTGACTTTTCAAAAGGTTTTATGTTGGAGACTATAGATATTGTGCAGTTTTATTACAAGACAATTATCTTATTTGTTATTATAGCAAGAATTTAACTCCTCGCATGCAAAAGACTTATGTTTATGTGAGAGTTATTTGCTATTATGGAGACAATAAAGAAATGGTACAATAATTGTTGGGACACCATTTTGTGATTAAAACTGATCATAAGAGTTTTAAGGAGATTTTAACCCATGTAATACAAAGCACTTGAAAAATAGTAATTTATTTTTGGATATGACTATTTCATAGCATACATCAATTGCTCTTATCCTATTTTATTTTTATTCCTACTATGCTTCATGTCATTCTACTCCTATTGAAGGACATTTGAGTTTGCTTAAGACCTATGAGAAATTATCTTTCAAATATTATTTGAAAAAAATTATAACTATTTTTGTTCAAAATTATTTGATTTGCCAAGTAAGGTTCTCAAGATCGAGATCTTACATAAGATAAAAAATTATGAGATCGAATTGATGGCATAAGATCCTACTAATTAATGAAATAATATTTTTAAAAAATATAATAAATATTCTTTTATTGAATTTATCACACTCAAACACTAAATTATACCTTACTAAATCATATTTTTGTCATCTCTTAAGTCAAATAATTTAAAAACAAATAATACATATTAAACTTCATCTAAATTTATGGTAAATTTCAATAAATGCTCTCTAACTTTGATTTTCCCAACGCAATTATCAAATTTTACTTTATAATTAGACTATTATCCATATTTTAACTTGTTTCACTAATTGCCCTTTTAACATGTGATCGACAATTTTTCGATTGCTCAATCGGCGTGGCATTCACGTAGCGATTTTCTCTCTCTTCCATACGAACAAATGAGTGATGTGGCATAATTAAGAATAAATTAATATTAACAAATACATTAAAAAATTAGGTGACCTACCGCCAGAGGTCGCACAAGGAGGGCGAGTCGGGGCGACCCCCCTCCCCGCACCGGGGTGGACCCCCTCTCTACGACCTCAGGGCCTCCCCCTAGTCGGCGCGTGCATAAAAAGGGGAGGGTCGCCTCCCTCTACGACTCTCGTCGGAGGTCACATAAGGGGGCGCCCCGACGGGAGGTCACTTAATTTTAATTTATTAATTTATATTTTTAATTATGTTGCATCATCCATTTGTTCATGTGGAAAAGAGAGAAAATTGTCACATAGATGTCACGTCAATCGGGTAAGGCCGATCATAAGTCACAATGACAGTTGGTGAAACAAGTTAAAAAAATAGAGGACAATCTAGTTATAAAGTGAAGTTAGAGGATAACACTGAAAAACTTACCAAAGTTGAAGAACATTTAGTGAAATTTATTCTCTATATTTATTATTATGTTGATGAATATATTTTTTTATTAGTGTTTAATGATTATATTAATCATATGAGATTATATATGATTGAATAAAATCGTAAGATCACGAGACTAAATTTAAAATCATTTTAAAATCTTATACATAAAATACTCAAGATAAGATCGAGATCGGTTATGGGTGATAAAATCATAAGATCTTAAGATTTAAATCGAGATTTTGATAACCTTACTACTAACAAATAAAATTTTGCACTTCTAATCTTGTTGGATTGTTAAAACCATTACTCATTTTGGATAGAGTTTGGGAAGATGTTTCAATGAATTTCATCACTTCACTTCCGCATTTGAAAGGGTATACTGTTGTGTTGGTGATCATGGATAGACTTTCTAAATAATTTTAATGTCATTTTAGACTTTTTCTTAATATTTTACAACCTCCTAGAGTTGCTACTTTGTTTATGGATTTGGTAGTCAAACTATGACGTTCCCCAAGCCATAGTATCCGACATAGTTCCTATATTTCTAAGTTCCTTTTGGAAGGAGCTCTTTCGGCATGATGGCACAAAGCTGTGCACAAGTATTGCTTATCATTCTCGAAGTGATGGGCAAACTAGAGCGGTAAACAGATGTTTGCAATAGTACCTACTAAAGGTTTTGTCATGAATAAGCCAAACCCTTGGGTCAAATATTTGCTATGGGATGAGTACTACTTAGTATCTCATCCACTCTAGTATGAAGACAACTACTTATCAAAGTTGTATATGATAGATCTCCTCATACTATTCTTGCTTATGTTAGAGATCAATCATGTAGATGCTGAACTCATGGACAAATTCTAGAGTCTCATGATAAGTTAAGGATCTAATATTCTTTGAGATAGGAAAGGATCCATATTATCTTTTAGATACTTTATAAGACTTCTTGTTAGCTAAAGAACTTTGTTGATATGGATGAAGTTTGATAAAAATTAAATTCCCAACTTAAAATTCTTTATCACTTAGTTGTTGATCAACTAATGATTGATAAAACCAAATTATAAATTCTATTTGAACTATGTCAAACCATTAAGAAATCTAAAAGTACTTAAATGTATGCACTTACAATTATCCATCGTCAGTGATCGTTGAAGAATGATTTGATGAAATTGACTTCCAAAATAACATAAAAATTTTCCTTTCTTCTCTTGTAAGATGGGGAAAGAAAGAAGAAGACAATCTTTCATCAAATTCTTCCAGAGATGTGTTTTGGACAACATAATCATCTATTTACAAAACCTTTATGTGATTTGAATTCCTAACCCATAGTAGAAATTTCTATGCATCCTTTGATCTTCACACATTATATTTCATATCATAATATATCAACTAGTATCCCCATTAAATATATATTGATCACTTTTATTTGGGCCTTAACTTATTTTGACAATTGTTAATTATATGATTTATTTTTATATTGAATATAATCCAACAATGATTTCATGAGATTGAGCTTGAGCCAATTGATGGTTAAGAATCTTCTTCATTCTTGTCAAGATTATTATATACTTTTAAAAATATTATTCTACAAAAATAAGTGCTAAAAAATCATATGAAAAAATTGGCCAGCTAAGTAGTTAATTCTTTTTTTCTAAATTATTTAGGGTAATTTTTTATAATTTAAAAAATTGGCCAAAAAAATAATAGATGATTTTTTTAGCCGAAGGATTGGTTCTACCCGAATCAATTTCATCCATAGTCATTCTACTACTAAATAGACAAATCATGTATAATTTATTATTGTATCAACTCATTTGTTCAAACACCCCAATGTTTATGCAGACATTATTTCCATGTTTCCAAAAAAATTGTCAAACAATGTATAATTTAATTGGAAATAATATAATTTGAATGAAAATAATTAATTAATTGTGGTAACAGAACTATTTTAAGCATAATTGAATTGATAAAAAAATATTTTAAAATAAAAATAGTGACCTACTAAATATGATTTTTTTGAGAGTATCAACAGACTAACTTCTTTTTTGGCAGTACATAAGATATTTTTCATATCATAAAATATACTACAAATTAAATTAAATTAAATCCGATGCAGAAAAAAATAAAGAAAACCTATTTTTTTATGCCGGCTCGGATTTATTTTTTATGACTCAAGACTCGACTTTGAGGCTAAGCGTGAGACTCAATCCACTCTCAGTGAGTCAACAAACTTTGGATAAGAGACCCATTTGTTGATAACGTGTTATTTATCAATACAAGTGTTCTTCACGTGAGTACTATAATTTCCCATTTTGGAAAGTGCAGAGTTTTGTTTTCCTTTGACATAATTAGTTAGTAGAATGAGTTTAAATAATATGCAATAAAAAAATTAATAATTCTTGAAGTTATTAATTTAATTAGAGCAACCAAATATCAAACTAATTGGATACTAGTAATTTTGAATATCTGTGGGTGATACACTCATACACCTGTGATAAAAAAAAACACGGAACCAAGAAGGACAAAGTTAAAAGCACATTGAAATGAGAACTTTTCTGTTGTTTTGGATATACGAGGATAATCAAAATAGCTAAAAATTAAACTGCTTCAAGGCATTAATTTTAATTATATTACATTTCCATGATACAATTCATCATTGTACTGCTAACTAAATTACCTATGGATTAACCAGTCGCAGTTTTTCTTATCTCTTGGATCATTAAATTAATCCGACATTAACACGCATGTCTTATGGGTTTAGAAGTAGATTCGATTCTTACATAATTGCCAAATTATTTTTTCATAATAATTAGAAACGAGTATATCACGTACACACTGCTATTACGAAGGTCCACATCTGGACGAAAACATACATATATGACAAATTATGTATAACAAACAAGTCAGTCATTATATAATTCATGGACTCAAGTATGAAATCAGTTCTTACTTCCGAGGTCAAGGCCTCCCCTCTCGTATATTTACTTAATATTTGACTAATAAGTCATTGTCCCATCCAGCCTATATATTGGGTCGTTTTCTTGGTCCCCTAATCGCCCTAACGGGAGAGCGTTAAATATCTACATATCGTCTAAACTAATCCAAAGAGGGGGGTGGGTGGGTACATGGGTCCTTCCCTGCCCTCGACCCCATTGGCATTTCTCACAAAAATCCTAATCAAAGTTTATTTTATTACCATGTATATATATATATATATAATGAGTTATATTAATGTGACACTACAGTAAAATGGATACACTGGGCGACCACACGTCTCCACCATACGATCTCCTATCAATGGCTGACCAACTTCTTCCCCCATCGCGTGGGTCCTCAACGCCTTGCGCGTGCATCTTCCTTCCTCGTCGGCGGCAAGCTCCTCCGCCCCTCCCCCTCACGCAGTCACGCACGAGTTCGATGCCTCCGCGATCTGCTTCCCCCGCCCCCATCGCGTGCATAGTCCTCCTCCTTCCCCTGCGTCTTCCTTTTCTTTGGATACTTCATGCGCCGCAACTTCCTTCCTCCGTCCTCCCCCTCACAACGTCTTCCTTCCTTCATCCTTCCTCCTGCGGCAAGCGCCTTCGTTCCTTCGTCAACGCCGACTTAGGCAGAAGCAGAGCGATCATCGATCCCGGGTGTGGCCCTTTCGAGTGTCGATAATCTCCGATCAGGAGACGCAGATGATTGAGAGAGAGGGAGGCGCTCACGGATCAGCGGAAGAAGCATGGGAGAAGATGTGTGCGAGAAAAGGAGAAAGATCAACCTTTGTGATCATACGGTGGAGATGTGTGGTTGCAGACATCCATTTTACTGTGGCGACACATTAATATAACTCGTATATTATATGCACATATATCATTCATTTAATTTAAAAAACAGATACATGAAAAAAGTAAAAAAAAAGGTTGTTTATCTGATGTATTAAATTATAAAATTGACTGGAGTTACTGATTCCAAATTTCATTTTTTAGTTCTAAATTTAGATCGTATAAGAAAATAATAAATAAACAACTCATTTAAAAATACAAAACACTCAACAGGCCGTGAGCATACATTTGTAAGATGCAACGAATAATTTAGATAAATTATCAATTAATTAATTTGATTTCTCATACTAGTCACATTATCTTGCATAGCTGTAACGTATTATTACAAATCTTAATTGTCACCTCATTAATAATTTATATAAAAGATAAGAAATGTGATTTTCAAAATTGAGTTAGCTGAAATACCTTATGACAAAAATATTCATTCAATAATTTTAAAATTTTAACTATTTTATTAATAAATAAATATCACAACTTCGTCTTTTTTATTGTTTAGGATTTTCTGTAAATAACTTTTAATTCTATCTCGTCTTCTTTTACTTATTTTCATTTTTTTTTCTATTTTCTCGTTTGTAATGATATATGATAAAAACTTAAAATAATTTGTAGGGAAATATTGATATTCTACTCTCTAATTATTTTAATTATTATATATGGAATATTATAATAAATAATATTATTGATAATTTAAATAATGGTAATATATTTTAATGATGATCTAAATTACCGCCCAATGAATCCCTGATTTGTACACATTTAAAAGTCAAAGTCATATCAAAAAAGGTCGTGCAGTTAATTAATCATAATATATATTTACTTCGGGGTAACTGATAAAAAATAATCTTTTTTTATTAAACATATTAATATTATTTTTATTTCAGTTATTTTTATCTGAAAAATATGATGCAATATTCACTATACTTTTTTCTTCTACGAATCTTAACAGGTCACAACTATGAATTTAAGAACTAACAATTAATACTAAACAACACGTAATATCAATCATTAATTAGTTTACATAAATATTGAACTAAATTATCGTAGAATAGTATCATATTTATCATTTACAAAAAGGTTTTTTTCATTTTCTGTTCCTACTTTGTACCATATTATCACATTATCCTCTAAATTTTAATATTATCCACCTATCCGCCCCCTCAGACACTTTCACTTATTCTTAATCATTTCCTAAAGGGTGTGTTTGAATGGGAATAAAATATCCGAACATACGAATGTTCTGCCAAACACACCCGTGAGTTGAGGTGGGGCCCACATTTTTTTTTTGTTCTGATCAACGATGAAAATTCTCGAACCAAAGTTCTTGTTCATGGCAAGAACTTCGGATTTTCGCGATGGCACACGAACTCCCTCGAAGCCCACGCGGAAGTTGGGAAAAGGCCAATGTCTTCCCCATTTTGCACTCGCCGAATGCCTCGCTCTCGTCCGCTTCACATTTTGCTCTTCGTCGACAGCTGCAGGACACGCAGTTCGTTGCTTCAAGTCCAATATGTGACCCCGGATGACACAGCGAAATGACGAAGATCGTGCTCGCAGGTAAGTGCTCTCACTAGCGTGTTTCGTGAGTCGTAGATCCTGATTTCGTTTTCCCTCATCAAGAGTTTTTCGCTTCGTCTTTTGAAATCTCTACCGCTGGTTGATTTCTTGGTCACATCGTCTGTCGTCCGACATTCTTATCGCCTTTCCCGAGTTTCGTTGGTGTAGGTCGACGTTTCTATTTTTCAGATCTGTGATTTGCCTCGTCATCGTCCGTTGTTTTGCCTCTTCACGAAAATCTCGGGTCGTCGACTACCTAGGGTTTTCCGGATCATTTTCTAGACACGTGATTTTTGACTTCTGTTTCACGATCCGTGCTTTCCTGATTTAGAGTTTCCGAATCTCGGTCGGGCCTTTCCATTTTTTTGGCCCTTAGGACATGATTTCGATTCCTTTGTTTTCTAAGTTCCTCACATATTTGAAAATTTCTTCATTCTTCAGTTGTACGCATTACAACTAATCAAACGTTTCCTTTTTTGTCGGCCAAAAGGTCCAACTAGCACATTTTCGGCCAGCACGCACGGAATCCCCATGCCAAGAAATTCACAGTTCACCTAGTCATCCAAGTTCAAGTAATTCCCGACCTTCAAACCTCCTTTTTTGAAAATTTATGTTTCGAATAAATACTGTAAACCAACTTAATGTCCTCGCAATTGTTTTTGCCTCTTGGATACTTACGATATTAGAAACATTCACCATAACCCCTACATTTTGGTTCTCTGATTAGAACAATGTGAAGAGTAGGAAAAAGAAGAACCCAAACCCAAACTTATGTATCACTAGCTCACGCATTCTGTTTCCATTTTTATGCTGTTGTGATTTAACGTGTTAAGCTTCTTCTGTGTCATTGTCATTACTTAGTTGAATGCAATCAACATTCCTAGAAGAGCTTAGATGAATTATATGAAGACTTGTGGACATTGTTGTCATGACGCGATATTAGGGTATCTCTTTTAATGTCTCTCATTTGGGCAGGTAAGACGAGAGAAAGTAGTGATCCCGCGTTGCCCTTCCACGACGACTTCCTTGCCATCAACGTCCGTCGAGGTAATGCCGTAATGCCAAAGCTACCTCCCTTGTTCCACTGATAATGTACCTTTTTCCCTAGGCATGACATGTTGTCTTTTGTTGTGTTCTGTCGTTGATGCTTGGTTTGAATGCCATTTTTTAATCACGTATGGTGTAATCGTATTGCAAACATACATCTTGATTGACGTTGCAAGTTAACTAAGTTTCTTTATAAATTATAATGTACATCTTGAAAACATATGGCACCTCATTATAAATTTCGCACCGCTCTTGACATATTCCACTTGACTATGAATTATTTGGTATGTGTTTACTATGTTTACTCTACCTTATGCTACATCTTTCATAGATACATACCGAGTGGGGTAAACTAAGATGCAAAAAACTTCAATCTTATCAAGGATAGCATAATCTTAGTAATTGAACACGAGACCATTTTACTTCATCCTTGTAGGCCTACACAAAGAAATCCCAACACTTCCGTGTAATATGGAAAAGATATAGCCAAAAGGAAAAGAGAAAATAGTGTCATTTTTGGATAAGGCAAGATCTAGCCACTTGTCGGGTAATATGGATTCCTACTTCGTAGGGATGATGATGCAGGAAAATGTTGACGATTTCTTTCGGAGTAACACCTTCACACCATAAGCATGAAAAAGAATGTATAACAAGTTCAATGAACACTTCCGTGAGAGGATGACAGTTGAGCACATGAAAAACCATTTAAAGGTGATGAAAAGGAACTTCGAATTGTGTAGAACTCTAGCCAACAAGAGTGGATGGGGTTGGGATCCGGAAAAATGCATGCCCGAGCCATCGAAAGAGGAAATGTGGGATGAGATCATTGCGGTGAGTACTAATTCAGTTCGTAAATGCACACTGTCCTTTGGTCTAGAGATGTACTGACACTATTATTTTGTTGTGATAGGAGAACAAAGACTACGCGAAGGTGAAAAACAAATTATTCCCACATTATGACGATTTCATCTTCCTGTTCGCAAAGAACACATCCACGAGGAAGGGGGCCTGTACGGCCACGAAGCTAGTAGATCTAGAAGAAGAACAAGATAGCTCCGACGATAACATTATCGATATGACCATAGCCGAAACTGAAGGACCACAGAAGAATGATCCTAACCCGTGGAAACCAGCTTCGTATGGAACCACATCTTTCGGAAAGAGAACTAGATCCATATCCACTCCAGTTTCATCGAAGAAGAAAAAGAAGAAACCTGTGAGGGACGTGGATTGGGTGGCACAAGAGTTAGCCATGAAGAAGTTACATCTAATGGAAGAAATGTTGGCGCTACAGAATAAAAAACATGGGGCTGCAGATGCTTGTTGGGCGAAATTGGAGGCCAGGATACCCAACCTTCCTTTGCATGTGAAGCTTGCTGTCGTGGATGCATTGAAGGAAGAAAAAGAGTTATGGACTTTCATGCAATGCGATGACCACATGCTTGAAGCTTGGATAGCGAGAAAAGTATCTGAATACTACCGTCTACCACCTCCCCCGCCGCCGACAGTTGGGTTGACACCTTTTGGTGCTGATCAAGAGAGGTCGAATGTAACACTTGGGGTAGCACCATTTGCGAGTGCCGTCACTTATACAACGCCCCCGCCAATCCATGTAGCAGACGTCCGAGCACCTTTCTCCGGAGCAAGTGTCATGGGAAATTCTTTTCCGACTTTCCCAAGCGTGCCATCTCCGTTCAACGTCTCCAACCCGTACTTCAGTCCCAGCAAACTTGTAAGGCATGCGAACCCCCCAAACGCGGTACCCTCTCGTCGTTTCATTCCTGCAAGATCTAGTGGGGCCGGGGCTTCCTCGAGCAACACGGTGTAGTATCTTTTGTTTGTTGTTGTAAACATTTGTCTTTCATGGTATGTACTTTTGTCTGCACGAGTCGTGCATCTTAGTGTGTCCGAAGACTTTGTACTCTAATTTCCAACTAAAACTATTATGTTGTGCTTTTTAATTTGGTATGCTATGTATTATTTCGTGATTTAAGATGCGGCTGTGTTAAAATGTTTTAGATGTGTGCTTCAATTTGGTTTGCTTTATCTTTCCTCTATTATATTTTTCACTTTTCACATTATGTTGTGCTAGATGAATCTTGATGAGATGTGGGAATTTTTGGTTGATGATGAACTGTTCGAGGATGACACTACTTCCTCACTAGGTTACACTAGCTCAGTTGCGACCTCAGTTAGCATACCAAGAATGTCGTGTAGGACACGGCCATTCACAGGCGATCAGACAGGGAATGAGATGTTGAATGGACACCCGAAAAGAGGCTACCATCATTTCGGGTTGAAGAACACAACCTTTCTGATGTTTGAAGAGCTGCTTGTCTCGCGAGGGCTCCCTGCGTCGACAAAGCATGTCGGCGCGAGGGAACAATTGGCCATTTTCTTATTTGTTGTTCGTCGTGACGAGACAAATAAAGACATGCAGGAGGATTCCAACACTCCGGTAAAACGATATCATGTCACTTCCGGAATGTCCTAAAAGCAATTTGTTCACTATGTGAGGAGTTCATTGTGTTACCTGGTGCAGATGTCGGCGTCCATCCATGAGTGCGGGACTCCCGCAGATTTTATCCATACTTCGCGGTAAATTGCTCTTCGTACTTTGCATTACATGAAGGTTTTTTTCTAAAAAGTTTACTTTCATTTTCCCTTCACGTGTTATTGTAGAATGCGCTCGGTGCTGTCGACGGGACCCACATACCCGCTCACGTGCAAAAGTCAAATGTAGTACCATATCGGAATCGTAAGAGATTCTTTTCACAGAACGTGATGGCAGCATCAACCTTCGATCACACTTTTCTCTTCATATGTGCTGGTTAGGAGGGCTCCGTCGGCGATATGAAGATTCTGCGTTGGTGCCTAGAGAGGAATGAATTCCGTGTGCCTGATGGTATGATTATGTAGACTTCAGTCTCAAAATACTTCTTCTTGATCACTATTCCATTGCCCTAACTCTATTTCAAATGCCCGACATAGGAAAGTACTATATTGTAGATTCTGGCTATGCAAACTCCGATAAGTTCATAGCACCATATCAGGGTGGGAGGTACCATATGGGGGCCTTTACAGAGAACACCCCAGCAAGTCGGTATCACGATGCAAATGATATTTTCAATCATAGACATGCACAGCTGCGAAACTGTGTAGAGAAGTCTTTCGAAATTTTGAAAAAAAGGTTTAGGTTGCTTTGTAGCCCCATCCAGCATCCATTGAAGCTACAGAAGTATATCGTCATCGCCTGTTGCGTCATTCATAATTTTGTAAGGCGTCATGCCGGGGATGACAAATACTTCAACATGACAATTTTGCCGGAACCAAAAGCGGTACGTGCGGGTGATCTGCTGCCATCTATGCCCGCCTCTGCATTTGAGAAAATCAGAGGAGACATGATGCGGGATGGAATAGCTTCTAGAATTTGGGCTGATCATCGCAGGCATAGAGGTAACAATTTTGTTTAATTTGAGGTACTAATATTACTTTTATGTAGCTCTTACACATCAATTTATTATTTATTGATCCATGTAATTACAACATATTGAAGCTTTATCTTGTGTATCTCTTCACTGAAATTGTGTTGGCTTCTCTTAATTATCTCTCTCATGTATTATCTTTATCTTGTGTGATCCAGTGGGACTTCATGTTTTTTTACTTTGCATTACAATTATGTAAATAGCTCACATACAATTCTGAACTTTCGTTGTTATGCACTCATTCTTTCATGTAGTGGACTTGATGTATTACTTTGCTTACTGTGTTATTGAAATTGCAGGATGCTTAGACGTCGAGAATTAGCATGACAATGAGAAAATTTACGTTGTCTACGAAGATCGCAATACCGACATATTTGACACGTGGGCAGATTGTCAAGCACAAGTGCTGTGCGTATAAAAAATTTGATAGCTACGATGCTGCCTATTCTTCTTTGTAGAGTTACTTTAGTATGCGCTCTTCTGAACTAGGTACTGATATCTCTATGAAGTCTGCAGCGCACGGGGTGATTGAAGCCGAGGACAAGGCCTCTTCTGTGAACTGCAAATCCAAGTGTAAGGTTAATATGTTGCTGATATCGCTAAGTGTTGCATTTTCATATATACTGGGTTTCTACATTGAAAAGTGTTGTAGGCGCGATTGAGAAACTAAAGTACTTGTTGTTGTGGATACTTGTCTTTGCATACTCATGTGTGACCTGGGAATGTCGATGTTCTAAGACTGATTATGTTGTGTTTTGCTAGTGTTTGGGAGAATGTATTAGTACTGAAACCTTCTTAGTTGGGTTACGTAGTGCTTATTTTACTTTGTTAAGTAGCATATTGAATGAAGCTCTTGTAGTCGCGGTATATATGTTGGTTGTTTGAGATGGTTGTGTGTGTTTTGGTTGGTCATTATATTTGTTTTGCACCCTCTATTTTCTTTTCTAATTCCTCTTTTGAGGGATATCTGATATGCGTGTACTGCTATGATGTAATTCTATTGTGTGTGCTTTCGTTGGTCATTATGTTTGGTTGGTCATTATATTTGTTTTGGTTGGTCATTATATTCGTTGGTCATTATATTTTAGTTTTTTCAAGTTGGCGAAA
Organism: Pontederia crassipes; assembly: GCA_030549335.1. Classification (NCBI taxonomy): domain Eukaryota; kingdom Viridiplantae; phylum Streptophyta; class Magnoliopsida; order Commelinales; family Pontederiaceae; genus Pontederia; species Pontederia crassipes. The sequence goes on along the minus strand of CM060194.1, from coordinate 74,183,143 downwards.
TTTTACTTGTAGCCAACTGGAAATTTTACTAATATGATTATTGATGATACTTGTAGCCAACTGGAAATTTTTCAAGTTCTCCGAAGCTATGATTATTGATGATACTTGTAGCCAACTGGAAATTTTACTGCTATGATTATTTTCGTTGGTCATTATACTTGGTTGATCATTATACTTGTAGTCGCACCGCTCATTTTTTTTTCATTATTGGCAACGAGTAGTGCTATGATGTAATTCTATCATATTGCGGTATCAGGTCGTTTCTTCTTCTTCAAAATGTGTTTGCTTCTGAATTTTTTGACTAGTATTGCTTCATTTTTTCCGCGCGCAAATCTTCCCGGCAGTTGTTCATTTTTCTCTCACGCGTTTAACCACTGGAACTCTCTCCAAACGCCTCAAAAACAAAATCAAAGTACCCGGTCAAATCAAACGAAAAGTTCTCCTATCTATGAGAACTTTACCAAACACTTGATGCGGACTTCGACGTCAAATCCGGAAGTTCGCGAGAACTATGAATCCAAAATTCTCGCTCTGCCTAACACAGCCAAAATGTATTTACTTTTTATTATACATTTATTTATTACCCTTATTAAATTTTATACAATTATTTAAAAATCAAATGGGACCATGTCAAAGATGAGGGTAAATTACACGAATGATCTCCCAACTTTGAGTCGATTTTCAACTGGTCCTCCAACTTCAATTTGTAACCAGAACGTCCCTCATTTTTTATTTTCTTGCACGATTAGTCCTCTTGACCGGTAATAGTGAGTTCCCGATTGCCTTGCATACGTGATCGACACGTGAGCCATTTCTCTCTCATCCACGTCATTTAAGTCATCCACATCATTTAACGCTCCAAACCAAGTAAATTACATGGATCGTTCCCCAACTTTGAGTCAATTTTTAAACAGTCCTCCAACTTTGATATTATTGCACGATTCATCCACTTGACCGGTAAGAAATAGTCTCTCGATTATCTTACGATGTGGCGTAATAAAATATAATAAAAACATTTAACTAGCCGACATCACATAATAAAAAAATATTATAAAAATTTAAGGACGCGGACGAGCTGACAGAGAGAGGTGTCGACCCAATCTCCATGTAACGATACGGATTTTTAGAAAATAGATAAAAGATATTTATTTTTATTTAATGGATCTGAAAATCCCAGCGTTAATATTCTGAAATTAATTAATTTTGAAATTGATGGAAATTGTGAGATAAGAAGGAGAATATGATAGAATTTGAATAAAGATAGAATTGTTATGGAGATAAGCATGAATTAAAAAAATAAATTCATATTTAAATAAATCTGAATAACTAATAAGTGATTAGTCATTGATGGATGGCCAATATTGATTCTAAGAGAGTCCAAGGCCTAATATAATTGATATCTCAAATATGCACCTATAAATAGACGTTAAAGGGCGGCTGGAAACTCCTTTTTATGCTAAACAGAATTCTACCCACAAGCTCTTTTTTCCTCTCATTTGCACGCGAACTGAGACACCTCCGAGAACGTGTGACGGCTAGTTTCAAAGCCTGCACATAGGAGAAGAAGTTCCAAGTGGTGACCACGAATTTCGGAGCGAGGATAGAGAGCAATCGCCGGCCAAAGTTCGGCATTCGTGCAAATTTTCAGAGAAGGGAATTCAGTTAGTTTTTCAGCCAACTTTAGGTACGTAGGAGGAATTTCTATGTCGTCAGTTTTCCGCGACATGGAACCCTAATCTCTTTTTCTTTGTACCAGGATTTCATTGATATATCATATGCATAGTTTAGACATCATATGACATAGTTATGATGGTCGGAAAGTCGCGTCAGAACGCACTTCTCCGTCGGTGGCAGAACTTGGCCCGAGTTCTGTTGTGCCCGACCCGGATCTGGTTAAATCCGGATCGAATTGGATCGGGTTGTCCAACCCAACCCGAGTTCTTATTGGTTCGGTCCGAGTTTTAGCTTCGGCTCGACTCGGGATTGCGACGCGATTCGATTAAACATGAACCGACCGACTTGGCCCGGGTTCACCATACACCCGGCCCAGGTTTGCCCTGGCCGAGGTGATATTGGTTGTTTCCGAACACGACTCGGGTTCCACCCCACGCGGGTCGGGTTCTGGGGATAGAAATCATAATTTTGGATAAATTATTATAGAAAATTAAATAGTTATCATAATTTATTGTTCATGATCATCCCTAATTATATCACAAACAGATCTGACATCATCATATCTTTTAGATTTAATTTGAGATTATCTTTATTGTTACCCTATCAGATCTTGTGATCCAATTGATTCAGTAGTTTTTTCCTGATTAGATCCTTGTCTAACCTAAAGTAAATTATTAAAGATAGGTCTTTAGATTAAACAAGATAAAAAATGAAAACTGCTGGATCTCAATGTTCTTTGATTGTCCCTAAACCTCATAAGCAATTATTGTTATAGTATTATATGGGACAGATAGTGTACCTAGAGATTTGAGACGTCATCATTTAGGGAAGTAATGACTGTCCTGTGACAGTCATGGTCCTCCATCACGTAGCTATTGTTAGCGCTGTCATTGAAGGGCGACTTGTCGTAGTTTGATCTATTACTTATCTATATGAAAGAGACATGAAGTTCCCTTTTATTGAGCACTCATTATTGAATTGAAATTGAATTGAATTGAATTGAAATTGAAAATAATTGAACTGAATTGAATTGAACCTTGATCATTCGGATTTTAGCGTTGATTGGCTTTGCCTCCGCCTGTTGAATTGACTAAAAATTAGTATTGGCCGATGATCTCAGATATTGATAATAGAAAATTGTTAAATTAAATAGGTGCCATAGTGATCAAGCATAATTGATAATTGATATTGATTGATCTATTGATCTCTTACATGATCTTCTTTATTGATTCATGCTATCATTGATCTATTATTTTATTATTAGACTCTTCCTATATAGTTTTATCATGTGCTCTATTGTTTATTGCTTCTTATCGATTATTGATATTTGAGCACCATTGATCTTTTATTTATCGTTATGGTTAGACCTTACGTACTGAGTATTTTTATACTTATAAATTTTTTCCTGCATCTAGATTCATGCAGGTGAGATAATAGAAGCGGGTGGTCAAGTTCAGTGACAGAGATGTTGCACATGGTGTAGGATTTGGTCCTATTAAATGATTGATTTAACTTTTATTTTTCGCATATTTAGTACAGTGGAGTTATGAACATTCCAGCTCCTTGTTAATATATATTATTAGACGATCTTACCGTGATTTTCGCATTTTATAGAGTTTCTTTTTCGCAAAATTTATTTACATAAAATTACGTAGCGCTTTTGGGATGACTCTGAGCATGTGATAGTCACGTGGGTCTCGGGGCGTTATAATCCAAGCTCGCCTACTGGCGAGTTTCGCACAAAGGACGCTAACACATCCTCGCGAGTTCATCGGCGTTCCTATCATTTTTATTTTTTATAGTCTCTCAACTTTGAGTCGTTTAGGATCGTCGACGAGCTCACGAGGGGGTGTTGATGTCCCTTGTGCGAAGCTCGCCAGGGGAGAGCTTGGAGAGGAGGGTTGGCGCCCCCTATGCCAACTCGCCAAAGGGCGAGTTTGGAGAGGGGGACCGACACTCCATCTGTCAGCTCGTCCGTGTCCTTAAAATTTTATAATATTTTTTTATTATGTGATGTCAGCTAGTTAAAATTTTTTATTATATTTTATTATGTCACGTCGCAAGATAATCAACAGACTATTTTTTACCAGTCAGGTGGATGAATCGTGCAATAACATCAAGTTGGGAGACTGTTTAGAAATCGACTCAAAGTTGGAGGACGATCCGTGTAATTTACTTGGTTTGAAGCGTTAAATGACGCGGATGACTTAAATGACGTGGATGAGAAAGAAACGATTCACGTGTCGACCACGTATGCAAGGCAATCGGGAAACCCATTATCACCGGTCAAGAGGACTAATCGTGCAAGAAAATAAAAGATAAGTGACGTTCTGGTTACAAATTGAAGTCGATGACCAATTAAAATGGATTCAAAGTTGGGGGACCATTCATGTCATTTACCCCAAAGATGAAGATTAGATTATGGGTCCCATTTAATTATTAAATTTAAAATTAAATGCATATAATTTCGAAATAGCATAGAGCGGAATGGCGTCGTATGATCCATGTAGCCGACCCCACCTAGTGGGATAAGGCTTTGTTGTTGTTGTAGTATAATTTCGAAATAGCAACAAAAGTAAATGCATAACTTAATACACAGGGACAGACCGATGTACCCTTTGCCACCCCCAACTTTTTGACATACATTAATAATATATAAATATTATATAGTTATAAGATAAAATTATAATTTAACCCTCTTAAATTAACACTTAAGAGCATATTATTTCATATATTTATTATTTATAATATAATTTAATAATTATTATTATTTAAATAACTCCGCCTATATTTTATAGCCGATCCCAAGCTCGGATAAAGGAGGAGAATTGTGTTAGGCCCCGACAATCATCATAAAATCTTGTCGAATCTTATGAACATGAATTAACGGAGCGAAATGACGTCGTATGATTCATGTAGCCGACCTCACCTAGTGGGATAAGACTTTGTTGTTGTTGTTGTATTATTATTTAAATATATTTTGACCCCTTGATTTTTTCTGGGCACGTCCCTGTTAATACACATTTTAAGTATTTGAGATTAAGTGATAGTGTGTGAAAAGTCCCTGATTAGGAGAGGAGGTAAGTGAATATAATTTTAAAGTTTAGAAGACAAAGTGAAAAATTCGATATTCATATAATTTAAAGTGGAAAATGAAAAAAAGAATTCTTAAATAATGACTTAGGGTCGTTGTATTCCTTACAAAAAGACCAGAGTCGAGGAGACCTGGAGCCAACCTGGCGTCACAAGCCCATCAACGAACCAAACTGCATTCAATTTGACAGAGAAATGCAAATTCATGATGCGGAGCATAAAAAATGACATCTGCCTGCAAATAAAATAACGCTCTGTAAATTTTTCTTCTCCTCCATTATTTTCCTCAGTATAAGAAGAACGCTCAACAGCTACTGTTCACTCACATGGAACAAGCTCTTTCTAAAACTTAACCCTTTCAGCAATGACTAACCCATCATCTTTGCCACAATGCCCCCCTCAGCTCTGAACCTTCCACAATTCCGTTCCTCTCTCTCTCTGCTTTCATTTGGGGGGTAAAGTTTCTCTTTCTCTCGCTTTCTCTTTCCATTTTGCTCATGCACTTCCAGTATGCAAACAAAAAGAATAGGCACATACGTCCAAGAGGCAGCTAAAGGCCCTAAAGCCACCAGTCAAAACCAAAAAAAAAAAGCACTCTAAACTCTAAAGCAAAGCTTGCACAGTGCTTAGACAGCTACTAAAGATTCCATTACCCCCAGGTAGTTGTAGTAGTACATGGTCTTTATAAACATCGGTTTGGCAGGTGGAGTTTAATTATCTTGCTCACGAGGAGCATCGGAACAGAATCTGGGAACCCGGAATTTGTGCAGAGACTTCATTAGAAAGAGCCGAAAGAATAAATAAAAGGCGACATCTTTTTTTTTTACTTCGTTCCTTCTCGCTCTACCGCCGCGCGGATCGAGGTAATGAAGTGTTATTTTCTTCCGCCCGCTCGCCAAGATCGGTTTTTAATGCGTTTTCGTTGCTTGTTTTGGCGTTTGGGATCATTGTTCAGCGTCGGAAATGAGAGGTTGATTCGTTTGCTTGCTGTTCGTTAATCCTCTGTTTTGGTTTCATGTGAGCTGAGATCTGTTTCCCGGGCAGGGAAGTTTGTACCTATTTTACTTCCAGTAGTAGTAATGTTTGTTAATGGCATTGAGCTTTCTCTGCGTTGTGATGTTTGTGTCGTGATTATGCTTCCCAAATCATGCGAAGAGTCGAGCGCAACAAGGTATTTTCTGTACTGTTTTGCGGCTGTTAGGGTTTAGGGTTTCTCCAAGTGTAAATGACTGGACAAGCATCTGATGTGCTTTTCTGGAGTGCCTTTGCGGTCAAAATCATAGCTTTGAGTTTTACTTTTCGTATTTTTTTCCTACTTAACTTGGAATCCGTTGTTGCTCGCGGCTACGGAAATGCATTTCAATGTGGTAAGATGAATAACTTCTGTTGGAGATCAGGGATGTCGAAGTAAACTGAAATACTCTCAGAGATTAGCGCTTGGGGTGTTTTGTTAAACATTGTTGATAGTCTATTCTAGTGTATGGTGGATATACTTCATATGGATCATTTTGTTAGTTCTATTCTAGGGATAGGTATTGCCAAGTTAATTTTGCGTAATTAATTTAAGTTATTTCATTTTAGGGTGAAAAGTAATATGCTACGCAATACTGTTTAAGCGCGCGTAACTATTCAGAATATATGGTTCTTTGGTTCTTAGTTGCTTTACTCCTAATTCCACATAATTTTCAACCTTCTGTGCAGATATGAGAAGTCTTGTGTGATGAAAGAATGGTCTTTGCAATGATATAACTTTTTCCTGTTTTAGATTGATATATCATCCTTACAGAAAGTGGGAAAAAAATGGAAGAGATACAATCTTACTCAGATAACTACAGGTCATCTTCGTCCTCGGCAAGTAGTCCAGCTGGCAGACCAGCTTCAAGTTCCTTTTTCTACCTGAGGAAACCAGGTACCTTTGGGCAGCCAATATCATTGGATGACTCTCCTGAGTGGGATGATGCAGAGATTGATGCACATCTGGAGGAGGGAGGTGATTCAATCCATATTGCAACTACCACAGCTTCCCCGTCCTTGTCCAAGATTAACAGTGGGTCCTTGCCATCGCCACTGCTGGCTGATGGTTCATCATCTATTACTGCAAGGAAGGTAGCCGGGGCAACTGTAGTATGGAAAGAACTGACTGTTACAATTAAAGCAGAAAGAAAGAACCCTGAAAAGGTTGTGAAAAGTTCAAATGGATATGCTTTACCTGGGACACTAACTGTAATAATGGGCCCTGCACGCTCTGGAAAGTCTACACTGCTTAGGGCTATTGCAGGTTTGTTTGCAAGCCAGTTTTTAAGTTTGGATATCATTAAATTCTGTGTTCAGTCTTGAGAGTAGATTTTCATTGAGTCAGCTTTTCGTATTCAATGTCTTTGAAATTCTCTTAGAAAGGAGTCACGATTTCAATTGAATTGGGGATTTTAGCTATAGTTGGCACAACAACCTTAAAAATACAACAATGTGATCCAGAGCCGCCTATGTTTTATAGCCGGTCCCAAGCCCGGATAAAGGAGGAGGGTTGTGTTAGGCCCTGACAGCCAGCGTAAAACCCTGTCGAATCTCATGAATAGCCGACCCCACCTAGTGGGATAAGGCTTTGTTGTTGTTGTTGTTGTATCTTATTGTGAGAGTTTATATTTTATTTATCCGTCTTTTGACTTTCAGGTAGGCTTCAGGACCCAGCTAGGATGTATGGCGAGGTTTTTGTGAATGGAGATAAATCTCACATGCCATATGGTTCTTATGTATGTATGAAGATGTTCAATCAGATAATAATTTATTGATATCTGTTCGCTACAATTTAGATGCTGCTTGGTTAGATAGAGGAATTAAAGTAGAATAGATATGGTTAACCTATTTTCCCCTCAAAAAAAAGATACGGTTAACTTATTTATCCTGGAATGAATAAGATATTCCCTCGTTTTGGTACTATAGTTTACCTATCAAAAAAGAACTATTTGCTAGAACATTCATTCTTTAAATACCAACGTCCCCCTGTTCCTCAGTTACAATTCGATTCTTCTACACCTTGAAATTTTTATGGGTGTCTAACAGAATGGAGCCTTATTGTTCCTTCTATTCTTCAACCAAATGCGACCTAATATGTTCTTTTTATCTAATTCTCTGATGTCTATTGGGATATTACCTCTGAATATTATGGTGGTAGCTGTACTAACTTTAATATCCAACTCTTTATTGTAATAAGATGCCAAATTTATTTGGGGTGTTTGTTTTTGGAGAAAATAACATACCTGTTAAAGTTTTTTTTTTTTTTTGAGAGGGAAAAAGGATGGTAAACTGGGTTGTTAGCCATCCAGTCTTTTGATTGTAATATCTGGATTGTGACAAAGGTGTATGGTAGTTTTAGAAAAAACATAAATGAAGGCAGAATGAATAATTTAATAGCATCCCAATCTCTGGCCAGAGCTCCTGCATGAGCCAGGACATTTTTCACAAAGCTGTGACTATCGAGGAAGACCATCGCATTGCACTGCAGCTAAAGGGCCTAGAGAACTGCAAACATGTGTGCCTGATCTCTTCTGGATCTGTAGGTTATGGTGCTGAAAGAAGGGCCACCTCTTTTGAAAGATGCCCAGAAGCTACTCTCAGAATTGCAGTAAATTCAGCCAATTATTTTTCAGGAGGGGAAATGGAAAAACATCTGTAAATCTTATTATGCTTCACTGGACTCATATTTAAGGAAAGAAACAGATTTAAATTTAATTATTGCTAAAGCAAAACCACATCGCTCATGCAAGATGATTATTATTATGCTTTGTTGTGTGATCTTCTAGATTGGCTGTTGCCACATGAAGTCATTTTTGTTTGTTAGTAGTGGATCATACGAAAATGTGGTCATGAGTTCACACTTTCAGAGCTTTTTGTATGAAGGGCTCATAGTCATACTTACATAAATGTCTCCAGGGATATGTTGAAAGGGAAGATTTCTTAATTGAATCGCTCACTGTTCGCGAGATGCTATATTATGCAGCACTTCTACAGCTTCCTGGTTTCTTATCTCAAAAGAAGAGTTTTGTGGAAGATGCTATTGCTGCTATGTCACTGGGGGATTATGGTGACAAGCTTATTGGTGGCAATTGCTACACAAAGAGTCTTCCACATGGTGAGAGAAGGCGTGTCAGTATAGCTAGGGAACTTGTAACCAGACCACATGTTTTATTTATAGATGAACCTCTCTATCAACTTGACAGGTTTGGCCTCTTGGTTTTTTTCTGGTCAAGACATTATGAATCCTGAATGATAATTTTTACATGAAAATTTGTTGATTCATCCCTCATAAAAAAAATTTGTTGATTCAAATTATTTTTTACTTGCAGTGTTTCTGCACTTCTATTGATGGTGACACTCAAAAAACTTGCAAGCACAGGCTGCACTCTTATTTTTACTATGTATCAAAGTAGTACAGAAGTTTTTGGCCTCTTTGATAGAATCTGTTTACTTTCTAATGGAAATACATTATTTTTTGGAGAAACATTAGCTTGCTTGCAGGTATGCTACTCTTTATTACTATTTTATCATTTGGACATAAGTCTTAATTCCTTTATGACAGCTTAGGCTAGATTTCATTTGCTATTTGACTGTAATTTAAGACATTCTTCTTGTATTTTCTTACCATTTTAGATCAAAGGTTTCCATATATCTTTCTGTTCTTTCTTTTATTTTTTTCCAGTATGAGTGATGCTGTAGCTGTTAGGACTAACTTCTTTACTTTTGGTTCCTGCAGCACTTCTCTAATGCAGGGTTTCCCTGCCCGATAATGCAGAGTCCCACTGATCATTTTCTACGAGCAATCAATACTGATTTTGATAGAATCATAGCTATGTGCAAAAATTTGCAGGTACTTGTTTGTGTGCTTTCCTAGCCACTCTGCACTTCTATAAACAGCTGACATGACTAATGCTTTTGTCAGGATGATAACAGTGAATTTTCTTCAGTAAATATGGATACATCTGTTGCAATCCGAACATTGGAAGCTACATATAAATCATCTGCTGATTCTGCTGCTGTTGAATCTATGATTGTGAAATTGACGGAAAAGGTGAATTCTTTTCTGTTTCATGTCGATCAACTCTTTTTTCTGTATGACATATATAATAAGGATCTCTGCCTCAATGCCCCTATTTTCTCTAATAACTTGAAGCAATAGATGTAAAGAGAGGCTTTCTGTATGTATTAGCTTTTTCTTGTCTTACTTCTATGCTGGTTATTATGAAATGTCTTCTTAGAAATGATGTGCAACTTATATGCTGCAGGTAGGTCCACAGCTTAAAAGTAAGGGCAGAGCAAGTGTTGCCATAAGAGTTGGGGTGCTGACATGGAGGTCATTGTTGGTTATGTCAAGGGAATGGAAATACTTTTGGATCCGGCTTCTGTTATGTATGCTTCTTGCACTCTCCATTGGTTTCATATTTTCAAATAGCGGTCACTCCTTATCATCTGTTATGGTGAGTTCTCTATTTTATGTCCAAGAACAATAAAATATTTTATTGTTAGAAGATGGCCACTCAAGTTATGTAGCCATCCTTTTACCCTTCAAAAAAAAGCAAATTTCTTTGATTCATGCAACATTGCAATCTAGTTAATTTGAGATGGAATATGGAATAGGCCGCTCCTTTTATTTTATTTAAAGATGAAGTATCTTAGTAGTTTTAATATGGGCTTCTAAGGATTGCCTCCAATTCTTTAGCAATCTTAGTTCAAGAAATTTAGAGCTGTTTAAATTGAATCAAGGACAAACATACTTGCTACGTATTAACACTGAAGCAAGAATTGACCTCTTATATTCTATTTTTTTCTGCAGGTTAGAGTTGCTGCAGTATCTGTTTTTGTGTCATTTACCATATTGCTCAGTATTGCAGGATTGCCTGCACATATAAATGACATCAAGGTATTCTCTTTTTTTATGGACAATGTGTTCAATGAATGTATCTTCTTCACTTTCCAAACTGGGAGCCAGTTGGAACAATCTTGTGTAATAGATTGACATATTCTTTTTATGCAAGCAAATAATCATGCCTGTCAAGCTTTGCCCAAAAGATTTTGTGTAATAGATGACATATTCTTTTACACAAGGTTCCAGTTGATTTCCTTTTGTAATGAATTTTCTTTTTGTGCTACGCCAATGGCTTTACGTTTTAGGGAGTCTTTAGATTGTATCTTTTGTAGAATTTTCTCCACTGAATTGAATTCCCTGTGTTTTATGATATAGTATCTAGTTCCTTTGGTGCATGCTTTGACTCTCTATCTGATGTTATGCAGATTTATATGTATGAGACCTCAAATCACCATTCTGGACCGCTAGTATTCCTTCTCGTGCACCTACTATCTAGCATTCCATTCTTGTTCCTCATTTCCATTGCCTCGACCATGATATTCTATTTCTTCGTTGGGCTAAGAGAGGAGTTTAGTTTGCTGATGTATTTCATATTAAATTTATTCATGTGCTTACTGGCGAACGAAGCACTTATGATGGTTGTTTCTTACATTTGGCTTGAAAATTTCAAGTCCATTCTCACTCTTGTCTTCCTCCATGTAAGTTCTACTGCTGCTGATTTTTTTTTTCTCGCCCCTCTTCCATTTTAGCCGACCCCACCTAGTGGGATAAGGCTTTGTTGTTGTTGCCCCTCTTCCATTTCTATATATAAATTTGTTATTATAGTAGAAGCACTCTACGAATGTACCAGTCATTTTATTACAGTTTCTGACAACTGGTTTATTCATCTCTTAGGTTATCATGATGCTTGTAGCAGGATATTTTAGGATCCGAGAGGCTTTGCCGAGACCAGTTTGGAAGTATCCACTTTCATATGTTGCATTTCACACATATGCTATTGAGGTAAGTAAAATAAACACTCTAGACTTCTTTTTATCATAGATATGTATGAATGCACATTAAGGAAAATTCATGTTGCTGTAGGGTCTCCTAGAGAACGAGTATATCGGGACTTCCTTTGCAGTTGGGGAGGTCAGAGTCATTCCTGGTGTACAAGCTGTTCGCGGTTCTTACAATATATCTTCCTCCCCTAATGCCAAATGGGCAAATGTAATGGCGTTGTTCCTAATGGCAATTGGTTACCGCCTTCTCTTGTTTGTTTTGCTTCGCTGTAATGCCAGAAAGTACATCTCCTGTTGTATGTTTTCCTCGTTTACAATGAATACGAAACCAAAGTGAATCATGGTGTCAATTTTATGCATGCTCCCCTTCCAGGATGCTTTGTTATTGAATTGCAAAAACATCTTTCTTGATCATGGGTCAACCTTCAAAGGATCGGTAAACTATAAGCCACAACCTGCAGCAGGGAAAAAAAATCAGCCATACTATTTTAGATGACGAATCTTAGTGATTGTGATTGCAGTTACGAAATTGCAATGTCGTTTCCTTAGGAGTTAAATTATCTTAGGCTCATCATATTGTTTAGTTTATTTTAACTAGCATTAACTAGCATTTAGATTGAAATGACAATTTATTTTTATTGTCTTTTCATTTTTGTCCTTTTCAATCTTAAACAAAAAAATATAAAAATTCATATAACAATACAATAATAAAGCCTTATCCCACTAGGTGGGGTCTTCATATAACAAAATAAATAATATTTTTATCATCATAATTAACGATATTAATTTATTCTAAAATTATTTATTATTGTTATTCATATGAATTGTATATTATTATTTAGTTATTATTTTAAATATCGTATGCATTACTATTATTTTCATTTAAAAAATATGAAATATTTATATTTATTTAATTTATTAATTTTATTTGAGTTTTTAATTGAATTATATAATATTTAACTTAATATTAGTGATAAATAGTACTTTAGTAAAAGTCGTATAGTATTATTTAAATTGTTAAAAAAATTATTTGTACATACTAAATAAAATAATGCACGTTGTTAATAATTTAATAGGTGATAATTTTTTTGTTAAATAATATCGATTATTAAATAATATAAAAAGATAATATAGTGAACATCCTCTATAATAATTGAATTGTGGATACAGATTGTTTTATTTACGCAAAATAAGGTGCATTCATATCGGCTTTATCCTCTGATAATGATCAACGGCGGACCTTCTTCAATCGACACCGAGACATTATTTATGTTATGCCCTTGACATTCTAACCATTACGATTTTAACTAAAGTTTTAGCCATACTTGATAAAAAAAAAAGATGAACACCGCATTCTTATTGTATACGATGTAATGCCGTAACCGGGCAATTATTGGACACCATTTTATGGATCAGCATTTACCGAGCATGGATTCAATTGACGAACAAGATTGAGAACACTTTGTATAAAATAGAATTTCTAAATTCTGAAGTAGCTAAGTTTCTTTTACAGATCAATTGAAGCCCATAAGTTTTTGATAAATTGAAAACTGTACAGAATCCATGGTTATTAGTTATTAGTTTTCATGTATGCTCATAACTTCTGTCTAGCGACAAACGTAGTTGAATATTTTTTTTTTGAAGGGATGATCAGAGTCGTATGAGTCATATAATATTTTTATATGCATTTATATGGAATCAGAAAGTCTTGATATTAAAATACGTTAACAGTTTTTCTGATGAACTACTTATCACTAATAAAAAGACATCAACGAAAGCATTTTATCGGACAAACTACATATCTCCCGTTATGACCTCTTTATATATATATATATATATATATATATATATATATATATAATTGAGTGATCATAAATTGAGATTTATTATTACTGTGAAAATGTGAATGAGTGAGAAATTGTTGACTTTTTATGAAAGAATGTCCTGAGTAACTCAGATTTTTTCTTGCCAAAATATATAATCACAGGGTTTAATGATATTTTATGCTAAAATAACTTTATATACAAAATAAGTTTAACATTTTTATTTTTTTATAATAACTTATATTTTCTATTTATTATTTAGAATATATTTTTTGTATACCACTTTTCCAATCCAATTTACTGACAGTATTATTATTATTATTATTTTTGGTCTCATATATATAAGTTTTAAATCCTATTAGGGGGGTGGAAGAAAAATTGGACTCGAAAAAATTGTAGGGAAAGCTCGTTTTTATTTATTATTTATATAATTAATTTAGATGTAATAAATTATTTTATTATTGGTGTAATATTTTTTATATAACTTAATATATGGTTATTTCCTTTTACCACCCTTAAACTATCGCGAATTACCACATCTAATCCCAAACTACAAACTTCATTTTTTGGATATCTAAACTATCACGATTTTTCCAGTTTGGTCCTTCCATCTAATTTCGTCGACTTATTCGTTATTTTTCATTTTTCGCATTTGTGAAATATCCATTATATCCCTGCGTTGTGCACTTTTACATAAAAAAAATATAATAATAAATATAATAATAATTTTTTACAAAAAGAAAAAATAGACGAGGCCCCCCACCCCTTTCTCTCTTTCCCGACGCGGAAAAGAGAGGAGAGTAGGAGGTCCTTCGTCGACGTCGATGGGGGGCGGCGACCCCCCTCCTCTCTTTTCCGGTGCTGGGAAAGAGAGGGAGGAGGGGGGTGACCTCCACGGTCTCCTTGGCCCTGATCTTCCTCTTGGCTGCCGTCGCCATCGTCGGCCGAGATCCGGGACATGGACGTCCGCTCCGACGCATGCGCCATCATCCCCTTCGACGAGTTCGGCTTCACCCACAGCGGCATCCTCGAGCTTAACGTCTCCGGCGTCTCCTTCTCCGACGAGACCAACGACTTGGACCTCTTCCAGTTTGAGTTCTTCCTCTCGACCCGCGACGCGTGGGTGCATGTCCTCCAGCAGTTCCAGGACCGGGAGGTCACCTGCCCCCTCGAGTCCGACCTCGTCCGCCTCGTCTACCCCTTCGACCACCTCCTTCCCCCGCCCAACGCCGTTGGCATCCCCAATGCCCGTGCCTCCTCCTTCTCATATCACTACGACCACAACTCCGATCCCGGACGGTATGCCCTCATCTTCGCCAACTGCCTCCCCTCTGTCCGCGTCTCCATGTCCGTCCGCTCTGCCATGTACAACATCGACCGGGCCACCGACGCCCGTGTCTATCTCTCCGCCGGCTCCGCCTACATGCCTATCATCTTTTTCCTCTTCTTCCTTGCTTATGTCGTTCTGGTCGCTGCCTGGTCCTACATCCTCGTCCGGAAGTGGCAGACAGCGTTTCGGATCCTCTACTTTATGCTCGCCGTCATTGCGCTCAAGGCCCTCAACCTCATTACGGAGTCGGAGGATAAGGCCTTCATCGTGCGCATTGGCTCGGCCCACGGCTGGGGCGTCCTCTTCTACATCTTGAGCTTCCTCAAAGGCATCTCCTTGTTCACCCTCATCGGCACCGGGAAAGAGAGAGGTTGGGGTGGGGTGGGGGGGGGGTCGCCGCCCCGCCTTCGTCTATTTTTTTTAAATATTTTTATATTTATTATTATATTTTTTATGTAAAAGTGCACTAATGCAGGGGTATAATGAATATTTCATAAATGCAAAAAATAAAAAATAATGAATAAGTCGACGGAATTGGACGAAAGGACTAAATTAAAAAAATCGCGATAGTTCAAGTACTCAAAAAGTGAAATTCGTAGTTTGAAGTTAAATATGGTAATTCGCGATAGTTTAGGAATAGTAAGAGGAAATAACCCCTTAATATATTCCTATCGAAACTCTAATTTAATAATTCTAACACTATATCTTATATTTAATTATAAAATTAATAGATTAATATTAATTATAATTTATTATATATTTTTTTAAAAATGTTTATTAAAATAAGGGTCTCAAAAATTTATCCAAAAAAATTAATCCGCTAAAAAATTATTTTTTTCTAAATAAGTTTAGATTGATTTTTATAATTTAAAAAATCAACCTAAAAAATAACGTATAATTTATTTTGATCGAAAAATCGAGCCGATCCTACTTTCGCCCCTAGCTCACGGTTCTCACGTCCTGACCTCTAAATAACACCTTTCGTTTCCACCGCCGACGGCCTCATCGCACGTGCCTCTCCCTTTCGCATGCTTGTACCTTCGAGCAAGAAAGAATAGGGAACGAAAGAAAAAGAACAAAAAAAAGAAAGAAAATAGTTCTCTCTCTCCCCTCTTTGGCACGTTCGTCTCGACGTCTTCTCCTTTCAGATCTGAGCTCCACTTCCCCCATCACCGCCCTCCCCGGTCCATCGCATATATTTACCACTGCAGTCGTCGTCCCCTTCGCTCGCCGTCTTCTTCCGCTCACAGTTAGATTTCCCGGCGTCTTCTCCTCCCATTGCCGTGATCGACGGCGAGATGGAAGCGCCGCCGGGAAGGCACCGGGATCCGGTCTCCATCGGCCGCTCCAGCTCCGCATCCAGCCGGTCTGATTTCGACTCCCCCTCCTTCTCCTCTTCCACCGCCGCAGCCGCCGTCAGCCAGAGCCTCTCTTCCATCCTCAACAATCCCCACGCCGGCCGCTCCGACGCTTCTTGGTCTATCTGGTGGCCCTCCACCTCTTCTTCCGTCGCCCCGGACCTTACCGCCCCCATTGCCCCCTCTGTACCCTTCTCCGAGGTCTCCGGTGCGGATTTCCAGCCCTATCTCTCCGTGATCGCCGACTCCTACGCTCGGTTCGAGGACATCCTTCATCACAGTTCAAAGGAGAGTGCCGCTGCTGCCGTAATTAGCGGAGACGGCGAGGTTCGCGGCCAGGGGGCGGCTCTGGTCGCCTGCCTCCGGGAGGTTCCGTCGCTGTTCTTCAAGGAGGATTTCGCGTTGGAGGATGGTGCGACGTTCCTTGCGGCGTGTCCCTTCTCACCGTCAGCTGAGGAGAACCAGACCCTCCAAGAGAAGCTGACACAGTACCTGGACGTGGTCGAGATGCACCTGGTGAGAGAGATCTCTCTGCGGTCCGACTCATTCTTTGAGGCTCAGGGGCAGCTACAGGGCTTGAATGAAGAGATTGTGGAGGCGTGTGTGAGAATACGTGAGCTGAAGGAGACAATCAGGATCCTCAATGGTGATCTTGTGGGAAATGCGAAGCAAGTGCAGGAGCTAAATGCCACCAGAGGAAATCTGCTGGCTCTGCAGCAGAAGCTTACTGTCATATTGTATGTCAACCAGGCTCTTGGGGCGCTAAAGCTAGTACGTGGGTTGCCCTGTGTCTTCATTTTCTTTACGTTTGACAGAATTGAATGATCATATAAGTGTTCCACTTTCTTTCCATCGTCTTGGCTTTTGCGTCATTGCGTGAGGTGTGGTTTTTGCATGTAACATAAGGCTACAAATAGATCAACTCTTGTTTGAGTGATTAATTAGGTCTCTTCAGACAGCAGATATAATGTCATATCTGGAGTTATGGTAAGAAAAATATCCATGTTCATTTTGAACAAGATGCTTTGGTGTAGTTTGTACCTTTAAGTATTATAATACCCCTCATAGACAGTAGGCTTATTATCTATGTTGGGCGACGTGTTCCATTCCTTGTTGGGCCTATTGCATGATTTCATTTGGATTTGGTTCCGTTGAACCCTTGCCCAAAGACCACATCAGTTATGTAAACGATGCTAACAAATGTTTCTAACTTTCGGTATGTTCTTCCTTTCAAGGGAAATATTTTGATGCTTTCTGATAATTTAATTTCATTCAGACAAATGTAAACTTCAAATCTGATTTCCCTTTCAAAAAAACTTCACATCTGACTATATGTTCTTTAGCATAAATTAGCATGAGTTAATTTACATGCATGGGTGCAGCTTGTCGCAGCAGCAGATTGCGCTGGTGCTTTAGATGTCATAGATGACCTGCAGCATTTAGTGGTATGTTCTTTCTCAATGCTCGCAATTCCATTTCTTTATTTATAGTTTATATACAAATTAATAATTTATATATATATTATATTGAGGAGATATTTCAGATAGATGACTTCTTCAAGTGCTTAGTTAGTCTCCTCCCAAAATACTTGTGAAGAGAAAATGTTTATCCATTCGTCGCTAGATCACCCATCCATTTTAAAAAAAAAGCCTCTGCTTCTTACTGCAATTTTCTGTTCCAAGAGTTCTTGAATAGATAAACACTGTCCTAAAGAAGTGTTTGAACCATGTTAGAAGCTCTTCTTTTTTTTTTTTGGCAGTCTGAGAAATTCTCAGTACTCACCATTTAAGGCGGAACATGTCCCTCTTTATTATATCGGAACTAGATGCTTATATAAACTAGTGCGAAGCTTTATGGGTTGAGCACACTTAAATACAGCCATAGGCACTTGTTTCTGAGATCCCCCGCCCAGTTGGAGATCTTAAGCATTTTCCACATCTGAATAACCATTTGCTGGTTCGAGCTCCAAAATGATTTGAAAAGTCTGCATCTGATGCAGTTGGACCTGCCAATCTAAAATGGAGTGGGTTTCAATGCAGTTGAAATCTTGTTGTCATTTTAATTTTATATACTACATTTTCTGTCGGAGGAGAGTATACTACATTTTCCTATATCATTCACTATAATTTTATTTCAGTGTGTAGTTGCCAAGCATCTAAGCTCCAATAAATTTTCCAAGAAAAAAATACAAATTTGTTTACTTCTTTAAAGTCATATTAGATTCATCTAACTACTAATTAGAGATAATTCAGATTTTTTCTGAACAGAGAAAGGATGACCTCCTAGAGTCATCTGGTTTGTATAGTTTAGAATGTTTTTATATTTCTTTTTACTGAAACTTAAGCCAATGTCTTTTAGGTCATATGAAGAATTTACTCGATTTCTTTATTTATTTTTCACTTGAAAAACAGGATACTGATGAGCTAGTTGGACAAGAAAAAATACAAATTTGTTTACTTCTTTAAAGTCATATTTGATTCATCTAACTACGGGTAAATTACACTCAATGCCTTCCAACTTTGACGTTTGCTCCGCGATGCTCTCCAATTTCACTTTGTAACACGAATGTCCTCCATCTTTTAACTTGTTTCACCCGATGCCCTCCTTACCTATAATCGCCGGTTTCCCGGTCACAGCGCTGACGTGCTCTCCACGTTCACGTTACTGGCGCTATTAAAAACAACAACAACAACAACAACAAAGCCTTATCCCACTAGGTGGGGTCGGCTACATGGATCATACGACGCCATTCATTCGTTGATCCATGTTCATAAGATTCGATAGGGTTTTACGCTGGCTGTCGAGGCCTAACACAACCCTCCTCCTTTATCCGGGCGCTATTAAAAAATAAAAATAAAATAAAAAATGCCACGTGGAGTCACTAGTGCAACGAGCAAGTCGCCCCAACCTCTGGAGCGCGCAGGTGGGGGGGGGGGGGGTCGCCCCCCTCCCTGCGACCTCCGCGCGCAGGGGAGGTGGGGGGGTCGCCCCCTCCCTGCGACCTCCAGCGAGGTCGCAGGGAAGGGGGGGCGCCCCCACCCCCCTGCGCCATGCCGGCGAACGCAGGGGAGGTGGGGGGGGGGGTGGTCGCCACCCTCCCTGCGACCTCCGGTGAGGTTGCAGGGAAGGGGGACGAGCCCCCACCCCACTGCACCACGCCGGCGAGCACAGGGAAGGTTGGGGGGGGGGGGTCGCCCCCTCTCCCTGCGACCTCCGGCGTGGTGCAGCGGGGTGGGGGGGTCGCCCCCTTCCCTGCGATCTCGCCGGAGGTCGCAGGGAGGGGGGGCGACCACCCACCTTCCCTGTGCTCGCCGGCGTGGCGCAGTGGGGTGGGGTGGGGGGGTTGCCCCCCCTCCCTACGACCTCCGGCGAGGTCGCAGGGAGGGGGGCGACCCCCCCCCCCCCCCCCCCCACGTGGCATTTTTATTTTTTAATAGCGCCAGTAACGTGAACGTGGAGAGACAGAGACGCCACGTCAGCGCTATGACTGGCAAACCGGCGATTATAGGTAAGGAGGGCATCGGGTGAAACAAGTTAAAAGATGGAGGGCATTCGTGTTACAAAGTGAAGTGAAGGGCTTCACTAAGCAAACGTCAAAGTTGGAGGGCATTGGGTGTAATTTACCCTCTAACTACTAACCGCAACCCGATTGTTCAAAAGTCGCGTGCTGTCCAAGTGGGGTAGGCAGCCTGGTGTCTGAACCCTTGAATGGAGGTTTTGCGCTCTCTTCAGGAACTAGGAGTTTTCGTTTTATGGGATGATCGTGTGGCTCTTGCCAACTGGTTTCATTGCCTATTTTTTGGCTGCGACGTCAACGGGTCTGCAAGAGCGTGGGTGGTTATCGGTGCACGGAATAATGATGCCGTCTTTGATATTGAGTAGTGTGATGTTGTTGTTTTGTTTTCATGGCCTTCCGTTGGCTTTTCTATCAAACTTCTTTTGTAACTCACAATATTATTAATGGAACTTCTGGACTACCTTCTTTTGTAAGATTAGGAATGACCATATACGTGAACGAGTCGGAGTGGCTCCTATTAGTGAGAAAATGATAGAGAATCGTTTGAGATGGTTTGGTCATGTTCAGAGAAGACCATTATATGCGCCAGTAAGAAGAGTAGATCAAATAATCTGGAGTCCGATTAAAAGAGGGAGAGGGAGGCCAAGGCGGACACTTGGCGAACTAATAGAGCAAGATCTATTGGTGAATAATATACCGAAAGGTTTGGTTACTAATAAAGCGGAATGGCGTCGTATGATCCATGTAGCCGACCCCACCTAGTGGGATAAGACTTTGTTGTTGTTGTTATTGTTGTTGGAACTTCTGGACTACCTTCTTGCTAGTCGTCCTTTCTCGTTTAAAAAAAATAGAGATAATTTAGTTTTTTCTTCTGAACAGAGAAAGGATGACCCCCTAGAGTCATCTGGTTTGTAGAATTTAGAATGTTTTTATATTTCTTTTTACTGAAACTTAAGCCAATGTCTTTTGGGTCATATGAAGAATTTACTCGATTTCTTTATTTATTTTTTACTTGAAAAACAGGATACTGATGAGCTAGTTGGACTCCATTGTTTTCGCCATCTTCGTGATCATTTGGCAGGATCCTTGGATTCAGTCAACAAGTATGTCACCATTTGATCCTTTTGACATCTTAAATAAGCTAGCATTCTCTGTCTTTTTTATGCATTGATCTGTAAACCTAGATTTTTTGTTCGCGATAAAAAATGTTGGCTCGATAAGATTCTATGTATTTATCATGGAAGTAGATCTTTTTCTGCAATTAGCACACAAGACATTGAAGTCTATTACAACGTAGAACTAGAAAGTAAAGTCAAGGTAAGGTAGTCACAAGAAAATAAACATATGTGCCTCTTATGACATTTGAACCATGGTCACCTACACGATGGTCAAAGTCTCCAACCACTCCAAGCGACAGGCTGCCTAAAGACATTCAAGCTCTCTACCAAGGAAATAAACCTAGGTGCCTGTTATGATTTTTTTTCATTGAGTATAAATTATAAGGATGATAGAAAAAACTTCCAAAGGAAAGTTGAACAACTTATGAATGAAAAAAATGGAGGTTCTTATTCCTCTTTGTGAAACGAAAGTTTCATTCAGTGGATAACTTGAAAAATTATTTGGGGATCCTTCAGTTTTGATTTCACTCATTTAAGTCCTCTTGAAGCTTTCAAAAACTATTTTCAACTGTTCATTGATGTAACAAGTCCATAAACTGTATATCTGACTATTGTTTAGCCACTGTGTCACTTCAGAATTCGATTTATGGAATATTTCCTACTCTTGTTATGCCCATGATCCTTTTTTGTGATTATACTTCACCTGGTTCCTGAGAAGGGTTTTATAGTCCCCTCTGATGCTGGAAGAATTCATGGGAAGAGGATAAGTCTATAGGATAATTTGGTTAAATCCCCTCTCAAAAAAAAAAAAAAAAAATTTTGTCTAAATCAAATATAGGCCTGCAAGTTTATCATTTGGCTTTACCACCTTGCAATAGTAAGCTCGCCAAATTTTGCGTAATTCCGACTATTATGTTTTCTTTAAAAAATGTTTACAAAAATGAAGTTTTCTTTTACTTCAAGCTATATCAGGAATATGTTAATATGCTAGAAGATATTTATTTATAGCTTAAATTCCTGAAGGCCATTATCAATTCAATTCTACATTCTTTGAAGAAAAAATCATTTATAATTGGGTTTTTTTGTTTCCTATGGCCTTGACTGTTGAAAGCTATAGTTTGGGCACTTCCCAAATTTATGCTTTGAATTTAAACTATCAGAACATGTGTGACTTGTTGGTTGACTTAATTCATTGTTGTAGCATTCTTTCAGGAGAATTCTTGCGCACAGCCTTGCGAAATTCAAATATGATGGATTCCAATATTGTAGCAAAACTAAGAACAAAACATGTGGATCTCACAAATGGAGTAACCAAGGAAGTACGTCATTTTGAGCTTGGTGTTGTACATCTAATTTTTATTCTTAAAATTACTTGCCTCATTATTTCATTTTGTGGTACTATAAAGTTTGATCCTATTACTGTTGAACATGTTTTGGGTAGTTTTTACAAATCTATTTAATCATGTCGAGAAGTCAGGTATATCTTAGTGGCTCGTTATGGTCTATTTTATGATAAAATTACAATTATGGGCCTAAATTTTGCTTCTTCAGCTTCTTTTTTCTCTTACTTGTTATTAAAATCCTTCATATATTCCCCTAAACGAATACTTCATATCTTTATTCATAATGAATAGTCGTTTTAAATCTTTAACCATTTTGGGAGTTTGCATGGGTACATCTTCGACAATGTGGCTTCTACAACACAAAAAATAACTAAAACTGCAGTTTGATCTTGATGTCAGAGTTTAATGTAAATTTTTTTCTACAGGTGAAGTTAGATGATGAGGAAAGCTCTAATCTTCGAGATCATCTTCTCCCTCTCATTATTGGGCTACTAAGAACAGTCAGTTTTGCACTCTATCTCATCAAACTTTACTGCATACACGGATAATATTTTGGCATGTTTTCTGTACATTTGATTCTTTACATAGTTATTATAGATGCACTGATGAGTAGTGGGCCATTCTGAAGTGTTGGTTTCCTTTGGACATTAACATCACGAAGTATCTGTTTTTTTAAGCTTGGAACCATAGTTGAATTTTCAAATTAACTTCACTGTGTGGCTATGCTGAGTTCTATCTTTAACTGTCTTTTCCAAATGGGATATCTGATCCTTATTGTAGATCTACTGGTATCTGAGCTCATAAAATCCTAACCAGCATTAGAATCATGCAAATCTCTCCAATGGCACATGGAATTTTTTGAAGTCCTTGGTTCAAACTTTTTTACCTCTTTGAGCAATGCATGCTGTAAAGTTAGTTCTTAATTATTGAACCAACTGCTTGATGTTTCTAACTTGTGATCTATTCCATAACTCTATATGATGGTTTCTTCTTGTTTGTTTCTATTGACGCTGAAAAGTAAGCGAGTATCCATCTTTTAGAAAGTGTCTTTCCTATTTAAAGCCTGAATGGATCCAACTGGGTTATTTACTTTAGAGCCTGCCAATTTTTGACATGTATTGAGTAATAAAATAATTCCTTAACCAGCTGTAATGCATGCTAATTAATATGGTATTACTGAAAACTAGTTGAGGTGTT
The DNA here is from genome assembly GCA_030549335.1 of Pontederia crassipes. Lineage (NCBI taxonomy): Eukaryota > Viridiplantae > Streptophyta > Magnoliopsida > Commelinales > Pontederiaceae > Pontederia > Pontederia crassipes. Next base: position 74,159,829 of record CM060194.1, on the reverse strand, counting down.
GGCATTGATTCTCTTCCTCCCATCAGTTGCTGTTGACTTAAACTTGTCTCATGTTACTGAATACCTGCAGTGCTCATTATTTTCTAGAAAATACCCTTGTTATGGATTATATTATCATTGTGGACTGTGGATCCTGATCACCAAACATTTCCTGGGATTGTGTAATTTACATACTTCTAAAACACCTTATTATGGATTAAATTATGATAATGTGGGTCTTCATCAGTGAACTTCTGAGAAAAAAACTATTATGTCAATTTGTACCTCTCAAAACAGTGTCATATTGCACACCAATTACCTGTTCACAGTGTGTACATCCAATACTGTGCATATGCATATTAGCAGCTGTGGTGTGGTATGTGCATGGTTTTCGACTAGGCTTATATTCACAAGGTAAAAGAAGAAAAAAATAGTTTTTTTAACCAATAGCTCAAACACATTAATCTGAAGACAAGAATTATAATCCCGAACATATTGGTTTTCAACTTTTTGTGGAACCAGAATAATATATGTTGGAACTAAGGATGGTTGGCACAACTGGCGGAGTTGTGTATGGGATCGCTGGGTGCTAGTAGCCCATTCCAGAGTCACCACTTTGGTAAGGGTTTATCAATACCGCTCTTGCCCGGATTAGTCGGGTGCTAGTAGCCCTGGACACCGGTGGGTCTCGACCGAAAAAAAAGAATAATATATTTTGGAGTTTCATAGCTTTTCTGATTTCTTATTCCTATAAGGTACACTTGACATTAGAAATTCCATCCAAAGGGTACTTATATGTATTCCTGCTGTTTTCTATCTAGTAATATTGCTGGAATTGCACTGCTATAAACTAGTGCACTGTGGTATTTTCTTTCAGGCAAAGCTTCCAACTGTTTTGAAGAATTACCGCGAGACACTTATTGCTGACATGAAAACTGCAATTAAGACTACAGTTGCAGAATTGCTTCCAGTTTTGTTAGCACGCCCTTTTGAATCTGATACTGTGACTGGGGAGCGAACTGTCGATTCAGATGGTCTGCAATGCCATATTTTCTATTGACCTCTAATCTTTGAAGTTCTTCATCTTGTGGATATTCTTCTTATCATTCCTCAAAAACTTCCTGTATCATTCAGGTGGAGGTTTATCTCTAGCAAGTAAGTTGCGGAGCTTATCATCTGAAGGTTTTGTGAAGCTTTTGGATGCGATTTTCACAGTTGTGCAGGTAAGAGAATTGCATGGATCTTTGTTGTTACCTTCAATTCATTTATTTAAAAACTCTCAACCATTACCTTTTACATTAGACCTCTTTGCTTTGTATGAGTTTTACCACAGACATATCTTTAATTATTCTTGGTGGCCTTTAAACAAGAAACTTTACTTGCCTTGATAATAAATATCTATGTATTTTTTGTGCCATTCGAGGACTTGCAAACATGTGTGAGAAAAAACTGACTGCAGTATTGTGTAATATTCTTTAAAACTGTTGAAGATGCCAACCATATCCTATCTGCATCTCTACATTTATTCTCCGTGTTTTGTCAAGGATCAATTGCGTGTGTTCTGTAATGTGATCTGTGATATTTAGTGAATGCAGGCACATTTGATGCAAGCTGTGGAAGTTAAAAGAGTTGTTGAGTGGATCATGGGAAACCTCGATGGCTGTTATGCTGCTGATTCTGTTGCATCAGCAGTTGCACATGGTGCAGCAATTGCTGCTGCTGCTGAAGCTGCCCAGGATAGCAATGGGCATGCTATTTCGCAGGCCTCAAATTCTGCTCTTCGGAATGTTCCTAAAGTGCCATTGTTTCAAGGAAAGACAAATGATTCTTCAAGTCCAGTTACATCAAAAAATTTTCGGTAAGCTCATGTTTGCTACATTTTTGTAATGGTGTTATGTTGGGTTAAAAATTTTCTATTGTGGAATTTGCTTTATGCATCTTAATGTGCATAACAGATAATGAACGAGTTCATGTGGCCTTGAACAGTATCATTTAGACTCTAAAAAAATAATATCATTTGGCAGCAATATTGTGTTCATTTCTAGGTTTATCTTTCAAACTTGCCATTTGATATATGAACTACACTTGCTGTCTTTTCAAATCAATTTATGTAAACAACAACAATAACAACAAGGCCTTATCCCACTAGGTGGGGTCGGCTACATGGATCAATTCGTGTAAACATCTAAAAAAAAGTTTCAAACATTGCTTTTCATTATTAAATCGTGGAGTCTTTTGAGTTAGAATTTCTTGTCATCCTCTTTCTTTTACCGATGTGAAGACTTTACTTTGTATGCTAGCTTCTGCCTTAAATTGTGGAATTTTTTGTGACCCACATATTCTTCTGAGATGAGGCATTCTTTGTGACCCACATCCTCTACTGAAGTTCTTTTATTTATTTGTTTATTTTTTTTGAGGGTCTGTCTCTACTATGTTCTCTTGAGGTTGGATGTTCTATTAAGTAGAGTATCCTTTCGAGGGGTATGAAGTAGGGTACTTGATAATATTCTTCAACAGTTTGATAATGAAAATTGATTTCAGTGCTGATGTATTGCGGGAAAATACAGAAGCTTTGTGTGCTGCTTGTGACGCTGCTCATCAAAGATGGGCTAAGCTCCTTGGTGTTCGTGCTCTTATTCATCCCAAGCTAAGACTTCAAGAATTCCTAAACATCTATGACATAACACAGGACTTTATAGCAACTACTGAGAAGGTACATGATTGTTTACTTTTATTTTTCATTCTTACTAAATGCTTTTTTTTTCTTTTGTGGGCATTCATGTTATACAATATTTATCTTCACAGGTAGGTGGGAGGCTAGGATATAGCATTCGTGGAACTATACAGTCACAATCAAAGGCCTTTGTTGACTTCCAACACGAGTCTCGGGTGAGTTGGATGAATTCAAATACCAAAACCTCGTATCTTTGTTATAACACGTTAACAATCATTTTTATGCTTGAATTCCTTTTTTTATCTGCTTTAATAAATTTGTTTAAATCTTACAATGCGCTTACAGATGGCAAAAATTAAGGCTGTTCTTGATCAAGAGACATGGGTTGCAGTTGAGGTTCCTGATGAATTTCAAATGATAGTTGTCTCTTTCTCATCTGTTGATTCACAGTTTCACAACAGTGAGCTGGAACCAAAATATCCTGGCCAACATAGGGTTGGACAGGCAGATCTTTCTGAAGAAGGGCATGCCAGAGTGAACAACTCGGCTGAGCATACCACTGATAAAGCCAAGCAAACTGATCCCTCAACACCATCTAGAACAAGTGAAGAAGCTAAAGTAGAATCTGCATCCACAAGTACAACTCAACTTGGAAGACCTTCTCAGACTCTTGTCCATGGAGGTGTTGGCTATCACATGGTAAACTGGTTAGTTATCCATATCATTGTTATCCTTTTTTTCCTGTAGCTTTGCCTAGAAGTTTTAAGTATGTTATTTAAGGCGTATAAATTGATGCTGTTTTAAGTTTTAAGTATGTCAATGGTTGAATCTGTCCTCGGCTGCAAACTTCTGGCAATCTTTCTGTTATGGAGGCAGACAGCGAGATGTTAGGGTGTTTGTCTCAAGATACAGACGAGTACTTCCGGTTGCTGCACTATGGGTTTGGTCTGAAAGGAATGTTGTTATATTGAGGGGGGAAAGATGTTACATGGACAATATTACCACACATGCGCGCAACCTGGCTAAGATATGGGCTGGAGATTAAGGATATTTTTTGAGGGAAAGATTAAGGGTGTTGTTGGGGAATGATTCCCCTCTAAAATGTCTCAGTTGTAACTTTTTTTTTACCAATTCAATAAAATAGGATAGCTACAACCTTGGTATCTATCCTTTCACTTTTCCCAAAAAAAAATGATGCTGTTTTTTTTTCTTTTTGACTATTGTTGTACCATCTTCGTGGTTCTCTTTGTTGCTTTTGTAGTCAAGTGTGCATAGTTAGTTCTACATATAAATTTGCTTAATATACTTTTGTAGATTCGTTATTAGTTCCGTCTATATATTTGTCCTTCCTTTCTCCTTAAGTTTAGAAGCAGGCATGTAAATGTATTTTTTACTGTCTTTTGTTTATACATTGATGTACAAATCTGGTTCATTGAACTGATTTCCACTTAAATGCAGTGGTTTGATATTGTTGAAGATGTTATCCGAATATGTCGATATTAGTAAATTCTTGCCAGCATTGTCGCCTGAGGTGGTCCATCGTTGTGTTGAATTATTGAAGCTTTTCAACACAAGGACTTGTCAGCTTGTTCTTGGTGCCGGTGCTATGCAGGTATGCTTATCACACCTTTGATATCTTCATACATGTTTTTAAATTTGCTGGGATTAAAATAATATAACTTTTGATATGTGAATCATATTAAAATTTTCTTCTCTTCTGGTTTTAATCATGTAGTAAAATCTGTGGGGAATTTTGGTAAGTGTTCTTGCATTTCGCTTATCCCATGTTATCTAAAAAATTAAATGAATGCCTTGGTTATATGTTTGTGGTGCAAGTTTGCTTTTTCGTTGCTTGGATTGCATGTTTCTTTGATTAAGCAGAACACGATTTTCATGGGCCACTCTATAATGCATTACCTTCACATGAGAACAATAACTGCAGCAAATTTGTAGTCTTTTTTACTCTTAATGCTTGTAAGTGCATGAGGGGTTTAGTGATGCTCGTGCTAAAGCATATGAGGGGTTTTATAAGGAGTTAGGGACAAAGGCTGGTGAACAAAGGATTTACAAGATTGCAAAGAATAAAGATGAGTCAAGAGATTTGGATCAAGTAAGATGCATAAAAAATGAAGTTGGCAAGGTTTTAGTTACTGAGGGAGATATTAAGAACAAATGGGAAGGGTATTTCTATAAGCTATTTAATGATGGATGTGAAGGTTCCCGTTGTGATTTGGAGGACTTGACAGATAGCGAATGTGAGCTTAATAGGTCATTTTATCGTAGAATTAGAGTCTTGAAAGTTAGCGAAGCTCTTAAGAAAATGGAGAATGGTAAAGCCGTTGGACCGGATGGTATACCGATTGAAGTTTGGAAATGTTTGGGAGAAAAAGGTGTGTTGTGGTTATGTAAACTATTTAATGAGATTTTACGGTCGAAAAAGATGCCTGATGATTGGAAATTAAGTACATTAGTTCCTATTTACAACAATAAAGGGGATATTCAGAATTGTGCAAATTATAGAGGGATTAAACTTATGAGTCACAATGAAATTATGGGAAAAAGTGATTGAGCATAGATTGAGAATGGAGACTAGTATTTCTGAGAGACAATTTGGGTTCATGCCAGGAAGATCCACTACAGAGGCGATTTATTTACTAAGGGGGATGATGGAGAAGTATCGAAGTAGGAGAAGAGACTTACATATGGCTTTCATTGACTTAGAGAAGGCGTATGATCGAGTACCAAGGGATGTACTTTGGAAAACTTTGCAAAAGAAGAAGGTGAGTGTTGCTTACATTAAGGTAATACAAGATATGTACGATGAGGCATTGACTAGGGTTAGGACACTCGGAGGTGAGACAAATGAATTTTCTATAGGAATTGACCTACATCAAGGATCAGCTTTAAGCCCGTATCTATTTAACTTAGTTATCGATGCTATAACCGAGAGTATCACAGAGGAGGTACCTAAGTGCATGCTATTTGCGGATGATATAGTACTTTTAGCGGATTCAAGAGGAGAGATTAATACAAAATTGGAAATATGGAGAAATACGTTGGAGTCAAAGGGTTTTCGTTTAAGTAGGAATAAAACAGAATATATGCATTGCAATTTCACAAATAAACAACTTAGAGACGATTTGGAAATTAGGCTAGGGGAGGATATAATTCCTCAAGTGACAAAGTTTAAATATTTAGGATCAATTGTAAGACAAGATGGGGAGATTGATGACGATGTTAATCATAGAATTCAAGCTGGTTGGTGTAAGTGGAGGAAAGCCACTGGAGTTCTTTGTGATAGAAAAGTACCCAATAAAGTTAAAGGAAAATTCTATCGTACTGCTATAAGACCAGCAGTGTTATATGGTAGTGAATGTTGGGCTATGAAGGGACAACATGAACGTAAAGTGGGGGTAGTCGAAATGAGGATGTTGAGATGGATGTGTGGTCATACAAGATTAGATAAGATTAGGAATGACCATATACGTGAACGAGTTGGAGTGGCTCCTATTAGTGAGAAAATGGTAGAGAATCGTTTGAGATGGGTTGATCATGTTCAGAGAAGACCATTAGATGCGCCAGTAAGAAGAGTAGATCAAATAATCTGGAGTCCGATTAAAAGAGGGAGAGGGAGGCCAAGGCGGATACTTGGCGAACTAATAGAGAAAGATCTATTGGTGAATAATATACCGAAAGGTTTGGTTACTAATAGAGCAGAATGGTGTCGTATGATCCATGTAGCCGACCCCACCTAGTGGGATAAGGCTTTGTTGTTGTTGTTGTTGTTGTTGTAATGCTTGTAAGTGCATCTCCAATGTGCTTGCTTTTGTGATGTAATGCAGTGTGCAATCCTCTCAAAAAAATGTAATGCAGTGTGAAATACCAGTCACTGTTGTTACTAACTTTAATCTCCACAATCTTTTGCCATAAATCATAATTCAAGATGGCATTAGATATATGTTTCTTTCCACTCTACAAATTTCTTGAATTGTTGACTTTGTAATTTAATTCATCACCAAGTGTCACCTTTATGTTAAAGTATACAGTTTCCGTGCAGCAGTTACAACATGTCTGAGATTTTGAATTAGCCAATTTGAATTAACATTGATCACAAAATGTTTAAATTTATAGCGCATTGTGCAACCTTTCCTGTCATTGTATTCCAAGTAGATACCATATACAACTTTTGACTTATTTTCCAAGATTTTTCTAAAAATTCATTCAAAGAGTATTGTCATTGACAACTACAGTATCTTCACATTAGTTCTGGCTTCCATATCTCGTGTATCATTAAATGAGGTTCATTATTGGATTCATTTTCTAGATTTTTAAATTGGAATGTCACAGATTAATGGACAGTGAGTAGATTTACAATTTGCTTATGGATTTCATGCAAAGCTTGCTCATCTGATATTCATGTGAGATATTCCCTTGCTAATTTTGTGTCCTTTGGTAACATGGGTTGGTAAATTGAGAGTAAAAGCTTAATACACGTACTAAATAGTTGAATCCTGTCTCATTTCACCTCTTCTTTACATAATGTTGCTTGTCAGGTTTCAGGTTTAAAGTCGATAACTTCCAAGCATTTAGCTCTTGCAAGTCAAATTATCAGTTTCGTCTATGCAATAATACCTGGTAAGGTTATTTCTTTTCCGCTTAGAACAGGTTATTTCTTTTTATCTGTTGCTTCATCCAGAGTTAACTTTGTATTTCCACTAATTACGAGATTTCCATTAGAATTTTATTCATAGGTTTGATTTTTTTAGTGTACGTTCTTTAATACCGATTCTTTTCATTCATGCAAATGAAGACATACGGAGATCCCTTTTCTTGAAAATTCCAGAGACTCGTAAAGCATTGCTCATGTCTGAGATTGATAGAGTGGCTCAGGTATTGTTTATATAGAGTTTCTGAACCTCCGTTTTATTATCTCCATTGTGTGGCAATTGCCTCTTTTCTGTGTTTCACATCCTTTGACAGTGTTCCTATTGGATATCTTCAGTAGACAAAAGCAAACTGCTGTTAGGTACTAGGTACCAATGGGCGCTAGTATAAGTTCAGTTATGCTTTTTTCAGCGGTAGAATATTTGCATTTCCCAAGATTCTAAAATTTACAGAGCATAAAGCTTGATAACTCCTGTATTTTCTTTTAATTTTTTTGTTTTTCATTCCCTTCTTAAACTTATGCTCGTAACTACAGGACTATAAGATTCATCGAGATGAAATTCATACAAAGTTGATCCAAATAATGAGGGAAAGATTGTTGGTTAATCTGCGAAAGCTTCCACAAATCATTGAGAGTTGGAATGAACCAGAAGATAATGATGCACAACCTAGTCAGTTTGCTCGATCTGTTACAAAGGTATAGTGCTATGAGCTATCTCTTTGGTTTGAATTTCTGTCTTGCATTCGTTTGGTGGGCTTTTCTGATTATTATCGTAGCAGCAAATAAATGCAACTCTAGGGTCAATTGCTTTTTTCTGCAGCAAACTTAGCTAATTATTTTAGTTAATTGGCACCAACTGTTTCTTTAGCTCCTCTCTTCAAGTGTTGTCACTAGCAAAGAAAAAATGGAATAGAATCGAAACAGAAAGGAAAATTTTGAGTCTTCTTCTTGGTGACGAGTGGTTAAGAACCATACAAACAAAAAACGTATGATTAATAGGATTTGCAAACCTAAAAAATAAAGCCGGTTATAGCTGGGACCACTTACGTTGCCTGGAAGCTTATTGAGGGCATGAAATAACAAGACAAACAAAAAACAGTGACAACTGTATGTCATTACTGTTTTTTTTTTGAGGCATACATTTCCTATTATGGATTCTGTCTTTGTAGCATTCTGTTAGATCTTCTTCTGGGTGGTAATTTTTCAGAATGATAATATGTGATATTTCATTTAACATGTTAACTGTTGCAATTCTCCACTCATTGTCAGTACTTAAAAGACATTATACCAAAGTTATAATGTTTTTTGTTTATTGTAGTAAAACCTTTAATTGTGTGAGGAACTTCTGAAATCACAAATTTAAAATATTCTTGATATTTGATATAAGGTTCAGATGCAATATGTTTGCATTTAATTCTTGCCATCATGCTCTCTTTGATGTGTAATACTGATCTCTCCAGGAAGTAACTTATCTACACCGCATTTTATCTCAAATTCTGCTTGAGGCTGATGTTCAGGCTATTTTCAGGTAATTTAGAGGGGCTGATATAGTTTTTTGACGTGAATTGATGTCCTTTGTGAATTTTATTTATTATTGCACTCCCAATTCTATCTTTATCTAGATGATGTATTGAAAGAGAGCTTACTCTTGGTCTTAGTAGGAACTAGTAATAGATATTTTTATGCAACTTTCCTGCGATTTCTTTCTAAAGAACCTCACGCCTCCGTCTCCGCCCCTGGCAGGCCCTGCCGGCGGCACCACTCTCCGTTTCCGGCAACCCCTGCCGGCGGCGCCCCTCTCCGCCTCCGGCAACCCCTGCCGGCGGCGCCACACTTGCCTTCCCACAACATCCCCCTTTCGACCAGAATGCGACCTCGTCTCCTGCAGTTGAATAATGGATGGTCGGCCATTTCTCGAGCTAGATCCAACCGCCGGCCAGCCACCCACTGTTTTTGCTGCCTGGGCGAAGGACATTTCGCGCGATCCTGCTCGGCGCCAATACGCTGTCTCGAGTGCGGAAAGGAGGGTCATCGCCGGGCGCTCTGCCCCCTTGCGTGTCAGACCCGGCCGGACGTGCCGCCGGCTACTGCAACCCCTGCAGCTATTGAGGGGAGGACTGTGCAGCCACCCACGATCGTTGTACCTTGGTTGCCAACGATGCAGAGTGCCACGGATTTTCTGTCTCTGCCTCGTCGGAGTACCCACCGGAACCCCTCCGGAGCTCTGTCATCCGCACAGCCGTCGTGACGACCATCGGCGCGTCACCTCCGTTCCATCTGAGCTGCATCTCGCCAGCGCTTTGGTTACTCGTGCCTGGATCGCCGCAGCAGCGAGAGGCCCTGCTGGCGGCGATGTCCCCTGTCTCACCGGAATGTCAAATTCGCTGGCGTCCCTGGAAGGAGGAAGACGGTGCAACGCCATTGCGCCAGTCGACGAGATGCGTGATCGACATTCTCGGCCTCCCACTTCACCTCCTCCAACCTGACGTCGTGACGGCTATCGCAAGGTCCTTCGGAACCCCGCTTGCCCTCTCCCTGCCGACAATGGGTTCGCCGGACTTATCTACTGCTTCCGTTGAAGTCGCTTTGCCAGCCGGTGGCAGCTGTCCCCCCTCGGTCACCCTGCGTGTCGGCGAGAACAGTTACCTGCTCCGACTCAGGCGTGCGGCACCAGCTGGGTCGTGGGCAGACGTGGTCGCCGGCCGCCCCTCCTCATCGCACAGCATTGCCCCCCGACAGCCGCCCACCAAGAAGCACGTGGTCGAGGCACGTGAGAGATCGTACGGGGCAACTTTATTTCAAACCGCCTGCATCACGACAGCTGGTGCAGCCGGCTTTCCCTCCACGTCACAACCCCCTGCAACGCCAGCAACACATGCCCACCCAACAATGACCCAAGTGCCACACCCAAACCGCAACACTCCCAGCCGACAACAAACCAGACCTGCCACGTCATCCATCAACCACCAAAACAACCCCACAAATCACCCTCACCCGCACCACCACTCGCGCCATAAACCAATCCGCACCCAAATGCAAGCCCACCCCCACACCCGGCCTAACCCATCCCCCGGGCTCGCCCAGACCCCAAAGACCCGGGCCGGGCGCCCTGCAGCCCAAACCGCGAAACCCCCTACAGCACTGTCGTCTGCCGAGTCGGCCGCCTCGGCCTCCGGCAACCCACCTGACGGCGTCCTGAGCTTGCAGCGCGAACCCCCTCCTATCCTACCCCCCACCAACAGCATCGCTGCCGCCACGGACGGACTCCTGGCTGCCGCCAACCACCAACGACCGGAGACCCCCCCACAGCGACCAGCAGCTACGGCTGACGGCACGGCAGGTGGGCAGAGCCTCCCTCAGCGAGTGTACCGGCGTCGGCGTCCATCATGTGCGGCGGCAAAGAATCTCCACCGGTCTTGGGACTCCGCCGGCGGAGTCTTCTCCCTCAGCCGCAGCTCAGGCAGCCAGTGCGCCTGCCTCACTTCCTGGAAGATCAAGCGCCGATGTCCTGGAGGTGGCCTCCACAGCGGGTTTTCAAGTTATATGCCGGCGCCCCCGGGCGCGAATGGATCCTCCCAGGCGGCCTTTGGGCGTACACCGTCCCCCTCTGCGCTTTCTGCTGCTCGCACGGGGCGGGCTCAGGAGGCGAACTGCTGTGGGCACAGGTCTATCCACAGGCGTGACGACCATGGTTTCTCAATGAAGGTGCTCACTTGGAATGTGCGCGGCCTCGGGGATGAAGGGAGGCGTAGGACCCTTGGTCGTTACTTGAGAGAGTGGGAAGTTGATGTGGTTTTCTTGCAAGAAACCAAATTGGCGGAGTGCAGCACTCGGTTGTGGGAACAGATCGGCGGAGCCCGTCTATCACAGCATATATCGCTCAGTTCTGTGGGCCAGTCCGGGGGGTGCATCATTGGCTGGCGGGATGACCAGCTAACCTTGATTGACTCGTGGACGGCCCGTTTTTCGATGACGGCTCACTTCAGACATAGCACTGATGGTTCCTCCTACCTCCTCTCCTTTGTTTATGGCTCTTGTTCGGAGTCCCTCAGGCCATGCATGTGGGAGGAGCTCTCGGCTGGACGCCTCCATTGCCCTGATGCCCGTTGGCTGTTCGGCGGCGACTTCAATGTCACGCTTGACATTGATGATCGCCCCATCAGGCGACAAGGGCGGGATCTTGGTGCTGGGGAGTTCAGAGACTTCATTAATTCTCAGTCGTTGTTCGATATCCCGACAACGAACTGTAGATTCACTTGGAGGAGCACGGCGACTCCGTCATCCAGATCCCGGCTCGACAGATTCCTCGGCTCTTTGGAGTTGGTCGAGGCCCATCACCTTGCGGACGTACAGGCCATGGACCGACCGTTCTCGGACCACACCCCGCTACTGTGGCGGTCCAATGACGGTCAGGCCCTGCGATCCATCTTTTGCTTCGAGCGATCCTGGCTCTTGGAGGAGGGTTTCAGACAGGCGGTGGCCGATCACTGGCAGAGTGTTCCTGCCTTGGACTCGGCAGCGCGGACTCTTGCTTCCAGACTCCACAGCTTGAGACATTTTCTCTAGGACCGCCGGAGACAGATCCGGGCGGTTCGGGAGACTCGGAGGACAGAGGCTTTGGCGGTGATTGCATAGCTTGACAGAGGAGGATTCCCGCCACCTCACGGAGGCCGAGGTGGCTCAGCGCGGCCAGGCCCAGGCGACCATCCAGACGGAGGACAGGAAGGTGGAGATCCAGTGGAGACAGCGCTCCCGACAGACTTGGCTTCGGGAGGGTGATGCCAACACTCGGTTCTTCCACCTATATGCGAGCTCGCGTCGACGGGCAAACATGATTGACCAGTTGGAGGTGATGGGACAGCACATTACCGGCCACCACCTCATCGGGACTGCCATCGCATCCTACCACCGGGATTTCTCCAGGCGACGCCCCCGGTCGTCTTGGAGATGGTCCCCCAAGGGTATTACTTGTCTTACTGACGATCAGTCTTCCATGTTAGTGCAGACCATCACAGAGGACGAGGTCATCGATGCGCTTCGGGACCTCAATGGCGAGGGGTCTCCCGGCCCTGATGGTTTCCCGGTCTTCTTCTACCGAGAGTTCTGGTCAGTGGTCCGGGAGGATGTTATGGCGGTGATCCAGGAGTTCTCCAGTGGCAATCGAGGCTTTGAGCGCCTCAACAGGTTCCTACTTTTCATGCTCCCCAAGCGCACGACTGCAGAGAGGGTGGAGGACTTCCGGCCGATTGCCCTATCCAACGCCATTTACCTTCTGGTGGCGCGGGTACTGGCTAATCGGCTCCGCGAGGTGCTCCCTGACCTCGTCCACCCTGCCCAGTCGGCGTTTATTCAGGGTCAATCCATCAACGACAGCTACACCATGGCCGCCGAGATCCTCGCACACTGGAAGCGGAGCAGCCGACGCGCTTTCCTGAGGAAGGTTGATTTCTCCAAAGCTTATGACTCCCTCACGTGGTCGTTTCTTTGGCACTCGCTGCAGGTTAGAGGTTTCCCGGCGACTTGGATTGCGTGGATGAAGCGATGTATCACTACTGCTTCATTCTCAATCCTGGTCAACGGATCGATGGCGGGGGGCTGGGTGCAGCCTCAGAGGGGCGTTCGTCAGGGGTGCCCCCCGGCGCCCATGCTCTTCGCACTGGCGGTCGATGGCCTCGCCAGGTGCACTCAGGCGGCTTGCCAGGCTGGCCTTTTCAGCGGCTTCGCTGGTGGGCTGGTGCCCCTCCTGCAGTACGCGGACGATACCGTCTTCTTCGTGGAAGGAACCGAGATAGCGGCCAGACGAGTGGCCATTCTGGTCGAGCTTTTCGGTGCTACGTCGGGCCTCGAGATCAACCATGCCAAATCTTCGTTCATCCCCTTCGGCATGGTGACTGAGGAGACACTACACTGTGGTTCCGAGCTGCACACCCCTGTCGGTGCCTTGGCTATCACATACTTGGGCCTCCCGCTCTCCGACCGGCATATTGGCTCCAGGGGATGGACTCCGGTCATCGAGCGACTGGAGCACCGTCTTCAGGGTTGGAGCTCTCGGCTTCTATCCAGCGGGGGCCGCCTTGTGCTCCTTCGATCGGTCCTTTCGTCGCTTCCGACCTACGTCATGTCGGTTCTTCAGATGCCCGCTCAGGTACTTTCTCGAATTGACTCCTTGAGGAGCAGATTTTTTTGGCAGGGATGCAGCCCCACCCGTCGAGTTCACTTGGTAGCTTGGCACATCATATGCAGGCCCACATCACAGGGCGGTTTGGGGGTCAGGGACCTCTGCATCACCAACTGGGCACTCCTTGTTTGGTGGGTGAGACGGATCATGGGGTCCGAGGATACCATATGGAGGGACGTTTTCTTCACATGCTATGGTCGGGACTTATCATGGAGCTCCAGACACATTGTTCCCAGCGGAGCCTCTTCATTCTGAAGGGGGGTGGCATCACTATTCTCTTGGGTACGACCCTTCATGGCTCCATCCCTCGGCACCGGGGAGCTTTTCTCATTTTGGCGACATGACTGGCTACCGGGGAGCCTGCTAGCCGGGTCGTTTCCTCGATTATGGGCCTTGGCGGCACAGCCGGATGCATCTGTAGCTGAGTGCTGGTCGGAGAGGGGCGGCCCTGACACGGGCTCTTGGACTCCCCTTTTCCGCTCTCCTCTTTTTGATCAGCGGGTTTCTGAGCTTATTACACTCCACCATAGGATTGCTCTTTTTCGCCCGGATCCGGCCCGGACAAACGGATGGGTATGGGCCTCAGATTCGTTCTCGGCACGCAGCCTCTATATACGCTTCCTCCCGGAGATCACTGATTCCGAGGATCTATGGCCGGATTGCAGATTTATCTGGCGGGCCCGTGCGCCGCTGAAAGTCAAGATCTTTGTTTGGCTTCTACGGCGAGAGAGGATCCTCACCAGAATCTACAGAGCGCGATGGGCACCACATGCTGACACCTTATGTGCCCTCTGTGGGGAGATGGAGGAGGATGTCACCCACCTTTTCTTCGGATGCCGCGTGTCCCGGGAGGTTTGGTCGCGGACGAGCTCCATGGGTGTTTTCCCCCGACGGATGCAGACTTTTGGCTGGCTATCAGACGTCTTGCAAGACATAGGCAGGACTGGAGAGCTATTTTGGCGACTTTCTTGGCTGGTACCTGGGCCATCTGGCTCCAGCGTAACCGAGTCATTTTTTGTGGGGAGAGATGTCAGGTGGATAGTATTGTACATCACATTTTTTGCTTTCTTCGGGAGTGGAGTCCTCTTTAGATTTGTTCCTCCCCTTTTTTTTCCTTGCTCTCTACTGGAGAGCCTCTACTTGTATATGATGCTTCTTTTTGGTGATATATATATATATCCGGATGACACCTAAGGGCGGTCATCCTTTGCCTTCTCAAAAAAAAAAAAGGTTTTCTTGGGGTAAATAACTATTAGTCTCCCTTGGAAAGTTCTGGTGGACATATTCATCCTTGTTGAAAATTCTATGTATTCTTTCTTCAGTAACATTTGTGGGCACAGAACCTGCACTAAATTGAGTGTTTATTTCCTTGTCTTTTTGACTTGCTGGTTATTGTTGCTTGTGAGATGCGGAACCTTATTCATACACCATGTGCATTTAAACATAAAAAGGGTGATTTTTTTATGTTTCCACATTCGTCCTGTTAACACATTGTGGATCGAAGTTTTTTTCCAACTTTTTATGTAAATATAATTCTTTTCAACTTCTTTTAGAGGGAATTAATTTTTACTTTTACCAAAGGATTCTATGTTCCTTTTTAACACATTGTCCATTTTTAACATTTATATAACTACCAGTCGTATTTTAACAATATTTTGCAATTTTTTCTCAACAATGTTCGGGACAAATAATCAGCTGTCGAGATATTTTTAGAGAGACAGCTGACTATATTTTTTTATTTAGAGTTCTGACGTCAAGTGTTCAATTCTATATCGTTTGTTTTTTTTTGCAGACAAGTAGTTCAAATTTTCCATTCACATATTACAGATGCATATTCAAAGTTGGAGGTTAACACTCCACAAGCCAAGAATAGGTAATATTCACATCTGTAATTGTTTGGATCAGCAGTGTGTTATCCCCATTTTCTGTTCAATTGATACTTCGATATTTTATGTCCCAGACTTTGCCGAGATGTTCAGCATATTCTTGGCTGCATTCGCAAGTTGCCTTCAGAATATTCAGAGAATGGTGTTCCAAATTATGGTCTTCTTGATGAACTTTTAGAAGATAAATTTGGAGTAAAAGTAGGCGCAGGTGCAGCCTTGTAGCTTCCCGACTTGGCTTCTGTAGAACATTTTCATATGAAACTTTACAGTTAAATTCAAGGATATTGTTCTTGATCAATCAGGTAATTTTTTGACATTCTTGTGGATTTTGTACTTCAAACAGCTTTATAACTTACCAACCTAACTGTATCTGTTATGAACTATCATTGCATTTTTAGTATGGCACCACTATTGCCAATACAAAAAATCACTATTGTCATTCCATCATACAAGTGCTGGATATTTTTATCCTTGTGAGATAAAATAGAGTGGCAATACGGCTACCCTTTTATTGCTTGCCTTCTAAAGTTCTCTGCAACATATCCTTTTTGTTTGCTTCTTTGTGATATTGATTTGGTTGTGCATGAGAATAATTTACTTGTAAAAAGTCAAAAGTTAATAAAGCCCAAGGCAATTAATTTTGTTGGCTTACACATCTCTCCTCTTTCCAAGAATCACTCTCAAAATCACCCCTTTTAAAAATAATGATATATACATCTGCATAGGTCCATCAGATCAAGTAAATCCTCTAGAAGATGGGATGGTCATGACATATGGAGGCAGACCTATTGACGTATCTTTATGACATTTGCAAGACCTTGGGTACACGTGATCTTTAATCCGCCTAGTCATCCTGTTAACCACCCACCCTATGCCCCATCCCTCAGTTCTCCAAAAAAGGAAATGAAATCTTCTACCCATCAAGTACAAACCATAATGCTTTTCATCTTGAATTTTTTTTCTGATGTATAAGAAACAATGTTAATATGCTGTTAGTGAAATTTAAGACCTGATGTGTGTAGTAGTAACCGCATGCTTCATTGTAACAGCTGCACGCATGTTTACAGTAGACATGATAAGCTGCTACTGAGTGACTTCCATGAAATTTTGCAGGCGGTGCCTAGGAGTTGAAACGGAGAAAATATATAGGTTTCTGATATTTTACTTGACGGTAAATTGCTTCGGAGTATCCATTTCTGCAGAAAGAATTGTCATACTAAATTCTTGGCCTTGAAATTTTGCATTTGTTGTTGGAACTTTCTGGCATCATCATGCCTATACTTGCTGTGGATCTTTCAAATGGGTTTCTCAAGATACTCCTAGATATGCCCAATGTTGTATCGATTTCCAATATTTTTTCAGTGAAGGTTTGTGTCCTTCATGCCTAATTTGCTCCTAGCTTGTTTTTTCAACGGTTCAACTTTTCCCAGCGTTACTAGCAAAGTGCATGGGTTGTGCATGTACAGAATACCTTTAAACACAACAGATGCAAGACGAGAATGAAAGATTTGCAACATTCTTTTGACTTGTATCTTACACTCATTTGGCATCTCTGTTGCATCATCGGATTTTCTTCTATACCCAAGCAAGTATTTAATACTGTTGTTGAGGGGGGCTGACATTCGGACTGTGCGCCATATTCTCCACATGTAAAATTATCATTTTGCAGAATCGAATATGTTTAAATTTTGCTCATTTTTTATTGGTAAAGTTAAATAAGTGTTTCCATGAATATAGTGCGACTTGCATCCTTTGAGGAGAATTGGTGGACTATCCAAATGTTTTGCGCACTACTGTTTCGTGCTTTGTTTGACATTGCCTTACGTTAAGAAACCTGTGAAATATTAGCCACCGGAGCGACCAACTTAAGTTCGATTTCCTATGTCCAACCAAAGGTATGAACCGGAATATTTGGAATATATGCTATGATTTTAACGTAAGAATTGATATAAAAAAAATTCCTGTTCTATGTATTTGATTTGGAGAATTGGACAATATATGTTCGTATCCACATTCTGTGGTTACTCTTTCGGGGGTAAAACGATGCGTACTTCACAATATACCCCTCTGGACTATTTCTCATTTGTTATTTTTTTTAAAGGACTGCAAAATGGATGTCCAAAATTATTAACGTCTGCATTCCAAACTATTTAATCATTCAGAGTTTATTTTGCTACTAACTAAATCAACTCCCCTGGCAGCCGAAGTTACTTTTCATGGTTCGGCCATATCAAGATTTAAAATTGTGGTTTTTTTGTGATTTACTTAAGAGTACTAGGCGCTTGTGAGATGGATGGTTGGAGGCATACTTTGTCAATTTTTGTGACTATTTAGCCGGTTGGAATGCAACTATTATTCCTTTAAGGGAGAATGATTGAATGCATAAAATATCATTGCATTTTGTTGAATGAGAGGGAGGTCTAGTGATAGAGTCCCTCTATCAATAAGAGTACCTCACTTCTTTCACCACTATTGTCAAATCAACATTCTCACATAGTGAATGTTCATTACTCTCTATCAACACATGTCCTCTTTAGTTGCAGCATTTACTAGTTAATTTATTTTTTTATTTCTATAAATATGTATTTAGTATCTATTTAAAGATATACTTTGTTGTTAGACCGTGTATACCTGGAGGTTTGTCTATTTCATAGGGACAATTATCTTTTAATTTCATCTTGTGCTGTTTTTCATTTCTGTTCAGAAAGTTGGTGACGATCTCACAATGGTGAATACACATTCCAGCTTTCAAAATGATCATACATCCCCACCTCCTAATACACATGAATCCATTTATCCAACAGTCCAATAGCTATATTCCATTGCATCAAAATTAAAGTCTATTGATGCATTAGCAGCTGAAGTTGCAACCCTTAAAGCTTAAACAAGACATGAGGCAACCAGCTATACTGATCCGGAGATAGGAAAGGAAATCAACTCCGACAAAGGCAAAGTTAATTGGACAGGAGATGATGTGGAAAGCACATGGTGGTTCAAGTATCCTTCTCGACGTCCTCACACAAAAATGGAGTTTCCGAAGTTTGAAGGAGGCTATCCTTGTGGTTGGATTCTTAAAGTCGAAAAGTATTTTCATTATTATCAAACTCCGGATGATGCAAAAGTTGGCATTGCTTCCATGTATTTAGAAGGTGATGCTCTTGATTTATTTGCTTGGATTAACCATGAACGCAGTGTTTGTATTGGGAGGAGCTTGTCAAAGCATTGCAAGAAAATTATGGACCTACTGAATTTCAAAATCCCGATGAGCATCTTTGCAGCCTGCGTCAAATAGGATAATATCGATAGGAATTTATTAAAAGATCTTCTCGTGCTAGCAACTGGCATGAACACTATCTCATGAAAGTTTTCCTTAATGGCTTGAAAGAAGAGTTGAAAGCTGATGTTCATATTCACAATCCAAGAACCGTCTACAAAGCTATAAGTCTAGCTCTTGAGTTTGAGTTCAAAATCAGCTTTTGTTAGGAGAATAATGGCTCCAACCATTATAATCGACCTCACTCATCTCCATGTCCCACAAAAGCATCAACATCACCTCTTTCTCCTGGGCCGGAACCACTATGACAACATCCTGTCCACCAATAGTAGCATGCTCATGGGAACGTCATTCTCGGTTGGCCAGAGGTTTATGTTTTAAATGCAAGAGATGTTCTTCCCAGGTTATCGTTGCAAAAATTCCACTTTTTCACTCATGGAGCTTGCTAGTTCTAAAGACATTATGGAGGAAGAAAATTTAATTAGCAAAGAAGATCCTCCCTCAAACCATGCAGATTATCTTTCCATGCTATCTTAGGGTAAGGAGCATGCAACAATATGAAGCTACTAGGCAAAATTGGGTAGAGAGAAATTATTATTCTTGTGGATAGCGGTTCTACACACAACTTTGTGATAGATGCAATAGTGAAGAAATTGAATTTGCATGTTCATCCACTTTCACCTTTTGGTGTTCAAATAAGCAATGGCGACATTATTCGCTGTAATCGAATATGTAAGGACTTTGATATAGAAGTATCTAATCTTACTTTCACGATTTTTATCATTTCTCCATCGGTGGCACAAATGTGGTACTTAGAATCAAATGGTTGGCCTCTCTCAATACTGTACAAGCTAATTGGAATGATATGTCTATGATATTCAATTGGCGAGGCAAACATAACAAGTTACAAGGCATTGATTCAACCACTTCATCAAAAAATTCTCTACATACAATCTGCCTCGACAAAGCTGGAACCTCAACTCATGAATCGCTTGTCAAAAAGTGTGGCCAATATCTTGAAGAAGCTGGCTGGAAGAATCCATTCTACCTTAAGGACAAGGCATCTTTTTAGAGGGATATACTGACAAAGTCCCTCTATCAACAGTTGTACCCCACTTGTCACGACCCAGATTTAAACCACAGTTTAATCCGAAGTTCGTGACATATTACGGACGATCAGATATATTTCCTTAAATATGTTTTTCAAATAAAATGTGTTTAACTTCTCTAGATAATACCAGAAAGTGATAGCTCATATAACCATATCACACATACTATATTGGTCATTCAGAGCATATAACAATCCTAGAATTTACACCACCATGTAGCCATGAAAGATTCATATTTTACAAGGTACAAAATTACTTTCTATGGATAGCACAGATCAAAGTCCCTCAATATCTCAACAAAGGAATACAAGAGCTACAAGTCTTCTATCTAATACGCGTGGTGGGGCACATGTCTTCTCGATACCTTAACAGCAAAAATGATCCACACACCGCTAAGGTTGTCTTTCGCGATCTCAAAAGTTCTACAGACTCAGTAAGTTGATAACTCATAGCCTATGTGTTACCATCTAATTAATTCGAAGGACATGCAAAAATATGAAATAACTATAATATCACAATCAGTGTTTTCATATCATTGAAAATAATATATACAATTTTCTAATCAAAATCATCACACTCCAATTGCATCAATAACACTCAAATCATATCAAACAGATGTATGCAAATGCAACACTCTTATATGAATGCACATATCACCAACTGGCCAGTGGTTGGTAGGTGGACTCTAGAAGTGGCTCCCATCGTGATCAGCGATGTAGCACTTAGCTCCATTCTACCTCATCCCATTTCTAGAGAATAAAATGATGGATTGGATTCTAGAGGTGGCTCTCATCGTGATCAGCGATGTAGCACTTAGCTCCAACCACCATACAAATCAGAAAGCGATAGATGACTTTCAGAGGTGGCCCATACGGATTCTAGAGATGGCTCCCACCCTCACGGTGTAGCACTTAGGTCCGCACGATACTTAACTCCATCATATCTCATCCCATTTCTGGGGAACAAAATGATGCATTGGACTCTAGAGGTGGCTCCCATCGTGATCAGCAATGTAGCACTTAGCTCCAATCATCATACGATGCAATGCAGACAGATGTCGATGTATGATTCATCACATAACAAACATCTTTCGAATATCAGAAGATGAATCATATCAAATACTATTTCAAATGGAATAAGATTGCACTCATCGTAATCCATTCAGATCATATCACATATGCCTTTCAAATGTGCAATCATACAATCATTCATATATACTTTTCATAATTGCATTTCTTGAAATCAATTCATAGCATTGTGAAACATATTCAATACATATAATAATCGATGTCACACCGAATTCAAAAGAGGTGAAAACATAAAGTAGGAGAAATCAACTTACCTTTTGAATGTAAGGCAGTTAATTCTTTGTTTGTTGTCTTATTCTTCTTCTCCTTACTTTTATTTCCCTTTTCCTTGATATTTTTCTTGTTCCCTTACCCAAGCATCCTAATGGATGTGTCAGCTCCTTCCGCATTTAAACGTAAATTTTTGCCCTTTTAAATTCATTTTCATGAGGCATATCACCATAGGAGTAAGGTCTTTCGTGTTTCCTTTTTTATTTCTTAGTTTCCAACTTTGCTTCATTTCTAAGATTTTCTTCTATATAGATTGCCCACCTATAGGGCTTCATCCAAGGTCTTAGGTTTGTGCTCTTTAACCCCATCTCTAATTTTGGGTGTCAATCCATTAGTGAATCGGCGTACTCCTTCTATTCTCTCAATTACATCTACTCGCTCGAACTGGTAGAATGTGGTAAAGTATTCGGACACTGCCATCTCTTCTTGTGGTATGCCTTTATATAGCTCCTCTTCCCTAGTTAAGGTTAAAGGGTATTTCTTTTGGAATTCCCTTACAAAATTCCTCTATGGAATAATCTCATTGCCCACGAATTTATTTACCTTAGTAACCATCCACCACCATCTTGCTTTTTCATCAAGGCGGAGGGTTGCTAAAGGCACCTTCCAACTCTCAAAGCAATACATCTGTTTAAATATTTTCTCCATGGTGTTTACCCATGTTCCTGCTGGAATTTTATCATTATCACCATCAAATATTGGAGGTTCCATAGATATGAACGTCTCCACCTCATCCTCTAATGAGACTTGCCGATATTGCTCTTCCCTATTCTCACATTTTCCCGCAACTCTCACCATAGGACTAATAACATCGTTGCTACCACTTGAGCTTTCTTTATTTTCTGATTCCATCTGACAATCCACATAAAATGATATATTAATCATATAGCATTGTTACCTAAATATGTTTCTTGTATAATCCGAATAGTATTTCACCTAGATAAAGTAACCCTACCCATACCACCATTTTATTTTATTTATTCCATGGATCATATTCAATCGTATAACTCAGTTATTCTATCAATCATAAAAGTTCTTTGACATGTAGTATACTCGATAAAATAAAAATCGTATGCATAACTCAGTCCTATCATGCTATTTTATTTATTTATTCAATTTTCCAAAAGCTAAGAAATATAAATAGTCATCTTCAAATTTCTCTATGCATGTCATTCTGAGATTATTTTACATACTTAGCAACCAAGCTAAAATCAAGTACCAAGTTAGTAAATTTCATATCTTGTTGTTAAGAATACAACTTACAACTCAATAATTAACTATATGCACTTATTATCCTGTAAAACCGATATCCTTATATTTGCTAATTGACATGTAACTTCTAAATGCATTCCCTATTGCACTAATTATTTCTACTGCATAAAAGAACTTCCGTAAGACCATCCTAACAAGTTTCATTCCATTCAAATTACTATGGGACATTTTGTTTTTCCAACAAAATAAACGTTAGCTGCTAAACCTCGAACGAAAAACTAATTTTTCCTAATTAACTTTATAATTCTAACAAGGGGTTCTTCTCCTATCGCTCCAATCCATATGGTAAAAAAAAATATTATTAAACTAAATTTTTTATAAGGGTAAAATATTAAAAGAATAATAAAACAAATTATTTGATTCCATCTCACGTACATTTCTTTATATTTTTTTGCTTTCCTCCTTTCCTTTAATTTCCGCCAACAACATCCATCTTTTTTTTCACTCTACTAACTCGGCCATCATGCTCTAACAAGGCGGCTAGGTAAGTCGGTTATATATATAGATATATATAATATAACATAATAAGATCACAAATACCCATTTGAGTGGTGACTTTACGTGGTTTGTTGATATAGTTCTAAGATAAGCTTAAGTTGTGAGTGGGTTTTTGGTGTGCATGCTTGAAGCCAGCGTAATGTTGCATTGAAAGGCCAAGATCCACTTAGTGTTGCAATGAAAGGCCAAGATAATTGATTAGTGGAAAGAGAATAAAATAAATAATGAATAGATTATTCTAAGCAAATATATCAATACAAGGTAATCCGTGGACCATATAATAATAAATTATTTGTCATAATTAGTCAAGTAAATCATAGTTAACCCCAATCTCTTCTTAAATATAATTAACTAAATTTTAATCCTTGATTAAACTAATTATTTGAAGAGCATTATAATAACACAATTCCATTAAACCTATATCAAAATAATAGTTAACTTAATTAATTCATATTTAATCTAATTAACTCATTTATGATTATTCGGATATTACACCACTTCTTCCACCACTAGCATCAAACCGCTTTCTCACGTAGTGAATGCCCACTACCCCACCTTCTGCCTATTAACTGTCCACTAACTGATTCATATGTCCTCTTTAATTGCAGCACTTACTAGTTAGTTTATTTCTATAAATATATTTAGTATTTGTTTAAAGGTATGCTTTGTTGTTAGACCTTGTATACTTGAAAGTTTGTCCACTCCATACGGACATTTATCTTTTAATTCCATCTTGTGTTAATTTCATTTTTGTTCTGAAAGTTGGTGTCTTATCATCTAGGTCCTTGAGATTTTGGGTTGTGCAGTTTTTAGATTTTCCACTAAATTCCATGAGCGACATCTTTCATCAATGCAATATCAATATGGACGACTATATAAACTCTGTAATGTAAGACTTTTCTTGATGAATCACCACACCACGCTTGGATAGACCACTTGACGCCATTCTCCCCCTTCTGATGCCACTATCATTTGAGTTCCGAGATCAAGGCCACCAAGATCATCCACCGTAAATGATGGTTGAAAAATGCACGAAGATTTCCAAATGGTCAAGGCCACACCAAATTTATGTCAGCGGATAATTATAGGCCGAACCAAGGTTAGTACATGCAGCTATGTGCTAACCCTAGTGGCGTCCATTATTTTCTCTTCAAAGATGAATCCACTAAAACATTTGTTCATTTATTCTTAATCATATTTGTTAGTATGATTTTACCAATGCGCCATTTTGGTTCCTTCTGTACTGCTTACCTACGATCAAAGTGAGGCTTTCTGCTAGTGGTGCTCAAGGTTCCTCATAGCCATCCTCGTAAAAATTTTGTCATCAATAGGAGGAGGTAGTAGTTGCATGCACAACGCGTAGAACTCTAACTGCTCTAGCCTCTCCAAGAGCCTGGCATGGTGAATTGCATACCTACCTCCAAGGAGAGTGAACTGCATTCACAAGTAGAAATGAAAAAAAAAATCATGATGTATTCATAAACAAAACAAAAAAAAAGTGTTCCTCAATGTCCTTTTGTTTTTTTATGAATCTCGATCCTCATAAATAAGGAGACCCATTCGTGAGGTTGCTCTCTCCAAAGATCTCCCCTCTCCCTCAATTCCTGCTCATGGTTTTTTTTTTCTAACTCATACTAATGCACAACCACAACAAGAACTTTTTAATAAATTAAATTATATTGTCCAAATGTGTCACCTTGTCTAGGGCGACGAAAGTATTATTATACGATTGATGACGCACATCACGTCGTACAATAATGCACTATGAACCAAACTTTGTCACACCTCATTTATCACAATGTATGAATGGATGTCGCACCATACACACACCCTAGCACCAAGCCACCTGCCATAGAATTATGGATGGAAAAACCCATGCCTATGCACCGATTAAGGTCGTCATGAGTGCACACTCAATGTCGCACCCTAAGTGGGTGCAACAATCTATTTGTTGTACCATTAACACATTTGTCACATTTACTCCTCGGGACTACAACATGTCATGACTTGCGTCAAATGTTGTCACATTTCACGCACATGCCATCATGACTTGAACACATTTATCATGATTTGCATCACGCGTTGTCACACTATGTCTTTGAGTAATCTAGCTCGAGTTCCATTACTCTGATTGATGGTTATTTATCTTTTTTGCTTTTTCTATTATCAATCATATTAATTGGAATTTAAGCATACCTATTAGTTTAACCAAATAAAAGTCAAAATTGAGACTTGTTAAGTGTACTAATTATCAATACTTGTTAATTGCACACCTTACAAGTTGAAAGACATTCATCCCTTTAAAGACAATCACCTCTGCAAAAGCAAGCTTCAATGCTATTGTCCTGAGCAACCTTTTGTTCCTTTATATAACAAGATGGTGTCATCATTATTAGCTTGCGTCAATATATTAAATTTTGCAAAATTTAACAATTTACTAGTCAACCATGAGATTTGTCTCTCTCATTGTGATTCCCATGAATAGACATGAGTTTCTGATGTTAACATAATTCATACTATTCACAAATTTCTTGCATCAATGAGCATAATCACAACCAAGGACGGCTTCACACTTAAAATAATCAATGAACCTATCTTGTTTGTGGCATCTATGACCATAGTCCCTACAAATTAATATTATTGTCATACTCGAGCACATGGTAGCTAAGACTATTATTAATAATTTTTTTAGTGGTTTAGAAGAGAAGACATGTCTAATAGAACAAGTTTTAAATAGTTAAAAGACAAAATTAAATTCTTTGATTATGAGAAGTTTGAACATTTCATTTTTTGTCCAAATGTTTGAGCAAAAATATCTAAGACCAAATCTAGCAAGATTTAGTTCAAACATGCTCTTAAAGTTTGAATGTCTAAAAATGTTGCATATAGAGTAGTTTAGGAGAAAATCAAAACCAAACATATGATCCAAAAGTTTTGAGAGTAGTTTTTGACAAAAGTCATTAAAATATTTTATCTAAATTTTTGAACATATGAACTTGCACAAACATTTCAACAAATTCCTAAAAGTTGATCGGTTTGGATGCCTCAACTTTTTTTGGGAAATGCATGACGACTATAATTAAAGTTTATGATGAATAAATAGCCTCCATGGACAATAATGACCATATATATATATATTATAAAATGATGATGTAGCAATGAAAGTATTGTGAGCATACCATCTAGCATATATTCTTGTCACTTTTTTCCTTAAAAATATTTTCTTGATTTAATGCAATTCAAAGTTTTACTTCTACACAAATTAAAGTTGCATTTATAGTATTTAATCCCATTCATTTTTTTAGTTAGTTGTGTGTATGTATATATTCTTCAGGCATGCTTTTCATTTTATCCAATAAAAAATATAATTTATTTAGTTAATTCAAATTCAACTCTTACTTATCCATATATCATTCTGTAACATAAACAAAAATGATTATTGCTATCTTTTTGATTTAAAATTCAACAAATTAAAACAAATATGGTTTTAGGTATATACTTCTCATTAACTAATACAACAACAACAAAGCCTTATCCCACTGAGTGGGGTCGGCTACATGGATCATACGACGCCATTCCGCTCTATTAGTAACCAAACATTTCGGTATATTATTCACCAATAGATCTTGCTCTATTAGTTCGTCAAGTGTCCGCCTTGGCCTCCCTCTCCCTCTTTTAATCGGACTCCAGATTATTTGATCTACTCTTCTTACTGGCGCATCTAATGGTCTTCTCTGAAACTTCTCATTAACTAATAATATATTAAAAATATAATTTATTTATTTAACCAAACAAATAATTCTACTTATAGTACCATTTGGATCTATATATCCTTTTATTTTTAGGCTTATGAATATTATTAACATATATAACAAACTTTTAATATAATATATTTTTTATTTTCTGAGAAAATAATAATAATATGCTATATCATTTATTTTAGTTATACAAATTTTATTATCTAATGCAATTTTAAATATTTCTTTGTTTAATGAAGCAAATAATCCTACTTATAATCTTCTTTTATTATTGGGCACATGGTTGTTACCTTATATGTTTATTTTTTGTAAAATTCAAACAAATAATTATAAGTAATATATATCACTTTTAGACCTAAAATATATTTAATATGGTTTTTATTTAGTTAAACAAAGCATTATACTTCTAATCAAATTTGATTTACATTGATATTCTTTTATTTTATGACAATTAAAGTTGAAGATAAAGATGTGCACTCGCCTGAGATGGTTGAGTTATGAGTTAATATGCATTTTACCCGCAACTTGATGGGTAAATTTTAGTAAATGCTCTTCAATTTTAAGTCTTTTCCAATTTTGTCCTCAAAGTTTATTTTGTAACAAAATCTTACTCTAATTTTTTAACTTATTTAACCAACTATCATTTTGTTATCAAATATTGTCCACAACTTACGTGGCACATGTGAAATAATAAAATAATAAAAAACATAAAAAAGGGACAAGTCCCCTTCATTCTTTATCTACGAAGCACGGAGTGCCCATCTCTTTGTGCGATTGGACATCATGCGCAGAGAGGGGCGATGGGCGCCTCTTCATCGGCGCATGACCTTCCTTTCTTTCTAGTTGATGTAAATGTGATTATATCAAACACCAGCATCACGAGAACCATGTCCTTTGGCAACCGGTACCCACAAAACTCCAACATTATGATTCAAATTAGGATTAAATATTAATGTCAATATTATGATATAGATTAAGATTATGAATGTTTTAAAATAAAGTTTATATATTTGATTATTTTTCGATGTAATCCGGTACTATACATGCTTGTAGATTAAGATTGGCATAATGTTTAAGATAAAAATACATAGGTCATCCAAAAGTTGTCAAAAATGTTATATATATTTTCATGTAATTTAAATATGACATATTATTAGTTTTGGTATAGTATACATCTTAAGAAAGCATTTACATTATATATATAACATGATTAGTATTAGAATTTAAAAATATTGGGATTGTTAATATATATATATATATATATTAGTTTTATTATTGGGATATGTATTGGGGTTAATTTAGAATAATTTTATATTTGATGTTTGTAAATGTGATTTGTTATTAGATATACTTAACATATTAGGATAGGAATATGTTTAGAATTAGCAATAATCTGCCTTTTAGACCATTGAATCAAAATAGTGTGATGTCCATTCAAAAGTTTAGACTATACGATTGCACAACATTAATTTATTATAATTCAAACTTTGACGTTTGCTCAGCGATGTGTTCCAACTTCACTTTTCGAATGTCATCCATCTTCAAATTTGTTACACGGAATGTCCTTTCGACCGAAAAAATCTGATTTCCCGATCGGCCCACTAACATGGCGATGCTCTCTCTCCGTCACGTAGGAGAGCATTCGAACATCAGTAAATTAATAGAAAATAAAAATACAAAATAATAATATAATTATAAAATATAAAAATGACATTTTCTTTCTCGGACGTCCTCACTAGAGGGAGAAGAGCAAAGGGGGCCTCGCTCCCCCTCTACAACCTTCGGCGAGGTCGTAAAGGGGGGTGAGGGGCCCCCTCCCTTTGCTCGTCCTTTGCTCGCGCCGACGAAGAGCAAAGGTCCCCCTCGCGACCTCGAGGCCCCCCTTCGTCGGTCTCCTCTTTTCCCTCCGACGAGGATGTCGAAGAAGATGAAATGTTTTTAAATATATTTTTTTTTATTTATTATTATTATTATTATTTAATTAAATTGCTGACGTGGTGGTGCAATGTCGGATGCAGCATCGCCACGTTAGCGGACCGATCAAGAACTAAGTATTCCCGGTCGGAAGAATATTCCGTGAAATAAATTCGAAGATAGATAGTATTCGTGTTATAAAATGAAGTTGGAAGATAACATTGAGCAAACGTCAAAATTGAAGGACATTTGGTATAATTTTTTCGATATACTTAACATATTAGGATAGGAATATGCTTAGAATTAGCAATAGACATCACACAAAAAATTTAAATAATTTTATGTCTCGGATTTCAAGTATTAAATATAAATGTATTATTGTGTCACCACATATTATAATTACATCGTGCAATTATATACGGTAAAGTCTTGAAAATATAAAAATAATCTGCCTTTTAGACCATTGAATCAAAATAGTGTGATGTCCATTCAAAAGTTTAGACTGTACGATTGCACAACATTAATCTATGTTTGCTTGCTATTTTTTTAACAAATTTTTTAATATAATTCGACAAATTTATATTACTTAGATTAGCACTAGAATTACATCAAACTAAGTTATATATCTAATTTTTCCATGTAATTAAATATTATTGTTTTACTATAGGATACGTCGATATCGTAATATTTATATTATCAGTTTTAATATTATTCCTAGTTTAAATAATTTTATATCTTTGATATTGGTAAATCTGATCGGACAAGGTCTTCTACTTATCTAATATAAAATATTTGATAAGTTAAAATACTGATAAATAATTTAATAGTTCAACCCGATTTTAAAAATAAGTAATAATAAAAAAACTTATAATGTGAAATAATATGTATTATATTTGATTCCAAAACCCTAGGATTTAAATATGTAAAATAGCCGAACAACAATTCGTGGATTACAAATGGGAAAAAGTTTTAGGATTAGAATTAGACATCACCCTCAAGTTATATATTTGATTCCAAAACCCTAGGGTTTAAGTCGAGCGCGTCGTCCCTTTTCCCAAACCAAGTTATATCCCCCCCCCCCCCCCCCCCCCCCCCCCCCCCCCAATCGACGGCGACTTGCCACTCCCCAAGCGGCTGGTGCGATTCTTCGAACCATCAAAGGAATTGTTGTTCGGCGGTGGAGAAGGAAACGCGCGTGTGAAGAGTCCAGCATCCCGCGTCTGAAGTAATAATCGTAGGAGGAGGACGCAGGAATCGTTGTTCGGCGGCGGAGAAGGAAACCCGCCGGCAGAAATCGCTGCTTGAGAAATCGCGTCCAGCAGCCTGTGTTTGAAGAAATTGTGATTGATCGATCCCTAGGGGAAAGTTTGGACTAGTACGGTTCACGTAAACAGCCTGGCTGCGCTCCTCGATCGCGCATCCGACAATAGCCTGTATATCCATTAGGGTGCTCGATTCCAAAACCCCGACTTGGGCACCATGTCGATCGCCTCGCAGCTTCAGGTCATCAGGTCCGCGGTCAATAGAGCTCCAGAGCTCGTCAGAAGGCCCCAGACGCGTCCCAGCATCATCTTTGATCCCAGGGAGGCTGCGGATATCGACCTCCGAACGCTCCTTCCGATCGCGCTTTCAGGTAACCCCAAGTGCCTGTCCAATCCTTATTTGTGCTTGGCATAAGAAATATGGTTACAGCTTATGTGATCTCATGGTTCTAGGATTGGATGGACTTATTGGTTTGGATAGTCGATTTGAGAGTTTTAAGGACACCCTATTTAGGGAGTCCACTCTCGAGTTAGACAGGGAGAAGATGGCCCCCAAAGACGAGGAAAAGCTCAACAAGTCAATAAATTCGTACCTTCAGTTGCTTTCTGGATACTTTCAACATCGGGCTGCTCTTGAGACTCTTGAATATCTTTTTCGCCCATACCTGTAAACCGCGTAAACACAAATTTGGATATTTGTTGGTGGCAACATTTGTATGGAAGTTGACAATTGCAATTGTTGGGGTTTCAGGATCCATGTCTACAATGTGGATGAACTTGTTCTTTGCGCATTGCCTTACCATGACACACCTGCCTTTGTACGGATTGTGCAGTTGTTGGATCTGCGGTAATAATGTGATAACCTTCTTACTGTTTTATCAAAGTTAATAGGAGTTATCAACTGAATTTTCTTCCTCTTGTCTTTGCAGAACTAAAAAATGGTCATTTCTCGAAGGTGTCAAAGAATCAGGTGCCCCGCCACCGAGAAAAGTCATTGTGCAACAGTGCATTCGTGATAAAGGTCTTCTGGAGACTATCTGCAATTATGTATGCAACTTGTATATATCTTATTGTTCCATAATGCAGTATCTGCAATTATGTTGCAAGGTGGATCCCCAAGATGATTAATTTTCTTCATTTCAGGCATCCCCAGTCAAAGACTTTCAGCATTCAAGACCAGTTATTTGCTTTTGCACCGTAATTATTGTTGAGGCCTTAGGCTCCATTCCTATGTTAGACACAGATATTGTGCTGAGGGTCTTGGGATTTGTGTTCAATGGACTTAACCCTGCTATGGGAGGAAGTCGTGATCACAAAGTATGTTCAAGTTTCTTGGCTCTTCCTTGATGCCTATGTTGCTGCCGTATTCGGTGCAATGTCTTAGGACTTGCTTCTTTTTCCTTCCATAGTGCATTGTGGTGTATAAATTGTCTTTTAATCTTGATAAGACTCCTACTTTGAGTCAGGCTTCTTTTGCCAATAATATCATGCACCGACAAACAATTCTTTAGTTCGATATATATCGTTTCTATTTCTAAGCAACATACTTAGGAATGCTATCTGTTAAACCTTAGTTAGATTGCTTTATAGTTTATACTTTGGTTTTTGTGGTCATTCAGTCCACTGCTCTATATTTTCTAGAGTAAAGTTGACCCATTGTCATCCTTAGTTCCCTCTCTCAAAAAAAAAAAAACCCGTAGTTTCTCACTATTTTTTTGTATCATTGCATGCATTCTATGTATTAGAAAGTTCATTTTGCCTTTTTACTGGTGAGGGTTGGTTGGCTGCGTCTCTGTAGCCTGCCACCGAATGTTGGAATCTTGTTTGTAGTTTTTAATCTTGTCTTTTATGATGTATCATGATGCTGCAATTATGTCATAGAATATGAATACTTGCTTCAAATGTCGACAAATTACAATCTACTGTTATTTCAGGCGGGTGCATTCATGGTAGTTGGCTTGTTGGCTACAAAAGCAACTTTGACATCTAAGCTCTTCCAAAATTTGATTTTCTTTATAGCCAGAATAGCTCAAAAAGATGCAAATCTCTCGGTCGACTTACCATGGCTTCGAATGACCATAATGGCTCTAGTTACTCTTGTGCAGGTGAATTTTTTTGCCTCCTTTAATTGTATGATATGGGAACTTATATTAAGTTTTAAAGCAGGCTATAAAAACAATATGTTTCATGAGTTGGAAGTATTATACGTTCCAATTTGATTGATGTGCTGTCCAAGAAAGTTTGGTGGACGGTCCGTGTTAGTCCTAGAACATTAAAGTTGTAATGACCAATGTTCAATAGTGCTCATGAAGCTGCTATTGGTTTGCAACATACCACTATTTTCCAACAATACCTGAGTAGTGCTCATGTAACCTCTAGATGTTGTACTGTATATCGTGGTTATTGATGCACAGCCTTACATTTGATTACCATTCTTTCTTCTTTCAGTCACAGAGCAAACAAATCTTTCCCAAGAAGACTGTGTTTATGTTGCTAGCAGTCAGGTAAGAGTTGTAGAAAAAAATGTATCATCATGTTGATACTTTAGAACGTATTTTATCTTTCAGGGTTTTGTTCTTATTTCTTATGGATTTTTGAAGGGATTTTACTGGAGTACTCCTTGAACTCTGCAAGGAATTCAATATTCAGCCCTTTTTGAACCTCTTCTTGGAATCATTGGTCGAACACAGGTGGTTATTGTTTTGGGTTGTTTTTCAGCTATTCTTTACCTTTTATCTATCATATAATAGGTTAACTGTTTACCATCATGCAGTATGCTTGAGAATTCCTGCCTTGATGCTGTGTGTAATATGATCGAGGTTCTTCCTTACAAGGATATTGTTCAAAACTTAGTGCCTAAGGTTCTTGCAAACTTCACTAAAATGTCTCGGGGAATGGAGAGCACGAAGTCACTTGAATCAGGTGCCTATGCAATATCTTCACTTATTTCTGGTTGCAACTACTCTTGGCAGAATGATTAAAATTACTTTCTATCTTGTGTCTGTTCAAAAGTTTATCTTGTCTCTTTCAACTAAGTGCATCTGAGACTATCATAGTTCTTCGCCGGATGAATCTTCTATTGAGGATTATAGACACCTATCAGAGATTTCCCACTCCTGAATAAGTTCAAACAAAATGATCCATGTCAAAGAAGAAATTACTTTAATGTTTTGATCAATGTTGTCAAACACGTAAAACGGACACGGTACGGAGCAGTCGGGAAATCACGAAATCGTATACCCGTAACTCACACAGCTGATTCTACCAGAAAAAAATATTTTATATATTAACTAGCATAGATCGAAATAATATATATCATTTTTTTAAAATGAAGCAAAATTTTCAACTTAAAATCATCAAACCATCAACCAAGTTCATAACAAAATAACAAATTGTCAAATGATCAGGCTACAACGCAACTAGAGTAAATATAACATTCTGAGTTCTAACCCCCATGGTTCATCTAATCACAAACACACACCTAGGTCCTCTGTTTGCAAACACATAGAGAAAGAGGGAGGAACCGAGGGAGTGCCTCTGTTCGCAAAGACATGGTCAAAGAGGGAGGGTGCATGCAAATAGGTGCGCATCATAAACATGTAGAGAAAGAGGGAGGAAGGGCGTACCGGCAGCAGTAGAAAGAGAGGGCGGACGGCTGCAGGGATGAATAGCACGAGCAGGGCATCCTTAGGCGGCGAACAGTGAGGTCGCACATAGAAAGGAGAAAGATGGCACAGTGAGCAGCCACATACATACAGAGAGAGAGAGAGAGAGAGAGAGAGAGAGAGAGAGAGAGAGAGAGTATGGCAGCAGAAGCGGAAGAAAGTGAATGAGTCAACGGTGGCTGCAGGGGCGAACAATGCCGAGCAGCAGTAGCAGGGGCGAACAATGCCGAGCAGCAGCAGCACATGCAGGGGCGAATAATGCCAAGCACAGCAGGAGCAGGGGCAAACAATGCCGAGCAGCAACAGCACAAGCAGGAGCGAACAACGCCGAGAAGCAGCAGTACAATTAGGGGCAAACAATGCCAAGCTGCAACAGCATGAGCAGGGGTGAACAATGACGAGCAGCAGCAGCATGAGCAGGGGCGGGGCTGTAGGCGGCGAACAGTGCAAGAAAGGGGGGTTGCGGAAGCGAATGCCAGCAGCGATGTCATGGTGGCGAGAGAGAGAGTAGCGGACAAAAAAGGATTTTAGGGCTTTGCGATTTGGGAGAAAAAAGGCAGTGGCGTTCTCACGTGGACGAATGAGCGGGAGGGGGAAAAAGTGGAACGTGATTCCACCGTTTCTGTGCATCAGAATGCGATTCTACTGCGACTCGCCAGAACACGATTCTAGCTGGAAATGAACACGTTTCACCGGGGTGAACTCGTAGAATTGTACGATTTTATGAGTTGACTCGCGTTTTTTACTACCTTGGTTTTGATAAATACCAACTTGAAAAGCATTGTTTGGTAACTTGATATTTAATTAAAATATGCTTGGATGGAATTTTTATATTAGAGACTGTTATATGAGGACATTTCCAGAGTTGCCCTACTTTGCTAACAGTTTTTTTTTTATTTATACACAAACCATCATTTACTGGATCTTCAAGTTTGACACGTGTGACTAAATCTTTTATATTAGGCAAGAGGGCAAAGAAAATTCTAGAGACAATCAATAAGCACTATCCAAGTGAACTACGCATGGAGTTTCACAAATTTCTCGAGGTATGTTTTGCTTCTCTTTTTTCTGTTGGAGATTTTCTTTTGTTGAACCTGATTCTTGTGCTGTTATATATTTTTTTTCATTGTTGTTCTTCAAGTAGAACCAAAAAATGGACCAAAAGGAAAAACAGTCCATCTTGGAAACACTTTCTGGGACTCTTGTTGGAGCTTATGATATGTCTTTTGAGATATCCAATTCAAAATCATGGTTATCCCTCGAGCATCCGAAGGTATAAACTTTTTTATGCGTCCTTATATCTCATTGTTTTGCAATTGTTCTTTTGCTTTGAGAGATCCGATAATTGCCTTGTATTTTTAGAATCCTATTTCTTTGTTGCATGTGCTTGTTTTTTTCTTTTTCATTTCTGTGTTTCTTAGATTTTAAGATTCCATGCACACTGTTTTTCAGGCTGCAGTTCGTTGTTCTTCTCTATTAAGTATAGCGTCACCTGAATCGCTGAAGGCAACGTCAATTGATCCACAGGTTCTTGCTCTCACTGTCTATTTGCCTTCCGTCGTTGCCACTACTATTTGCTTACTTGATTATTCTGTATCTTATCTTATTAGTTATCTTTTATAAGCTGATGACTTTATTACTATTCTTGTCCAAAATATTTTATAGATGCTTCTGAACGTTAAGGATGCAATAATCCGTGCTCTGCATGATGAAGATCTGACTGTTGTTCAGGCAGCTTTCTCCATAGACAGACTTGAAGAGTTAATTAATCCACCTTGTCTTCTTAAAATGTATCATGATATACTCTCCAGGTGTTCAGATGTAATCAATAAAAGTGAGTATTGCCAACTATTGTCTATTTTTCTGGAGTGTGTAATATTTTCTCGAAATATGTCAAGTATGAAGCAAGCTTTATTCTATTGTTGTTTGGTTTTAAAGGAATTTGATGTTTGATTTCTCTATATATTCATTTATGGCTTTTTTCTTGAGGAAGTATGATGGACATTTTCAAGCATCATTGTATGTATGCAGATTTGTTTAACAAATTACAAGCTTCGAATCTTGCTATATCATGCCTCGAACATATGGTATTGAAGTTTCAATTACAGAGCAAGGGCTACTCAAGAGAAATTGCTGGCATAATATTCCCTTTGCTTCTTGTTTTTCCAAAGGTTTGGTCCATTCTAATATAATCCATAAGATATTGTCAAATTCATTTTATAATGTGTAATGAACAACTTTCTCTTTTGATACTTTCTAGACATGGAGAATGAACTTGAAGGCTTTGGAACTTGTTAAGCAAGTGAAATGGCCCTTTTATTTTGGAAGTTGCATTGCCTATGATCAAAATGGTGAAATAAAGGTATGACTATCATTGAGATAATTAACCTTATTTCTTCTCCATCTTTAAGGACATGATGAATTTGAGATGATTAATTTGGCAATGTTGTGGATAAGTCAAGTTCTAGTTGCTTCTCTCCCTGCCTGTCTTATCATTTGGTAGAACTCATCATAACCAGAGTCGTTTCCACTGCTTGTTCCACATGCCAAATGCAGCCTTTGGTTACGTCAATCTTCCTTCATCCTCAGCTCTTCCTCCTGGTTCCAATTAAACTAGTGTTAAATACCGAAACCTGCTTGTCTCCTCCCAATGGGTTGTTTGAATAGTTGTGAGTAAAGCATTTGCAACCCGACTTCCCTTTCTAAAGTTCCATTGTCCATCTCTTTTTCCTTGATTTACACATCTACTTGTATTAGCCGACCCCACCTAGTGGGATAAGGCTTTGTTGTTGTTGTTGTTACACATCTACTTGTATGTGAAGTTCCTTAACATATTTGCACTTTCTCTCTTTTTTTTTTCCCTCAAAAACACTCTCATGCTTGGTAGTAATACTGTAGTAGGGTATGTGATAATTGTGCATGATCTGATACTTCATGGAAAATTTTGCCTTGTTATCTTTGCATGAATTTATGCATTTGTAAGTGTAAAATGTATGATCATGCAGAATCTTGAACCTGATTATGCCATTTCCATCAACATTAGTACAATTGAGGCTCTGGCAGAAACGTTGATGGCAAACCCTCAAGAGCATTTGCCGTGGTTGATTGAATGCAGCAATGACAATAAGAGATCTAAGAGTTTGTTTCTCTTCGTAATTCTGCAAGCATCAATTAAACACAATCAAGGTGAATTAATGTACAATCCGTTTGAGATCTTATTTTGATCTATAACACATAGATCTTCACTCCTTAACCATCTACATGTATTTGCAATTTTTTTTATTGGAATATGATACATCTTAGCCGACCCCACCTAGTGGGATAAGGCTTTGTTGTTGTTGTTGTTGTTGGAATATGATACATCTCTTTAAAGTAGATGTATAAAACTGAGTCTTTCAAGTGACTGCTTAGTCATACCTCATGAATTGACAACAGCTTGTTCTAAGCATATTTGTGGTATTTTTAGTTTGATAGGATTTTGCTGCGCAAACACATTATAGTCTAAAACTATATATGATGTCTCCCTTACGCTTGGTGCATTAATGATAATTTTCAGATATCTATTATTCTATCTAAGCCTTTTGTTAGATTCTTTTTCTAGGAGACTTGTTAGATTCTTTTCTTTCCCATGATAATAAAAACCTGATATTGCCTAGTTTATGTTTCGTATTTCTAGAATCTAGGTTGTTAAAGCTGCTTCAGTCTTGTTTTTCAACTCTCAAGAAGGAATGGCATGGACTGGAAGTTTCAGGAGGCCACGATCTTGCTGAAGAGGTATGCATGTTATGCTTTCCTCCCTGAACATGTTTATTTTGCTGATCTGTTTTTGGAATATTTTGTTGATATGATACATCAAATTTTGAGTGTAATTTTGTATTCTCATCTTGCAGATCATTGTGGGTGAACTTGGGAAATGTTTTGTTGACTTGGTTAGAAGGCTACTATTTAATGTTGATATTGACGTCCTGAATTCTAATATCCTGATTTCCATTTTTTGGAGCCTGCTAAAAGCATACAGTGAAAGCGTAGAACAGAGCTTATTGGTATTTATTTGCTCAAACTTCATTTTGCGCCTCTAAAAAAACAGAACAATTGCAATGCTTATTGAAGAACTAAATAACTTTGCAGTATCACATGGGTTTACAGTTAGTGATCGTATGTAATTTTTTCGTACAGGAGGATAATGAACACACAGCTTTTCTTCAAGAGCTGTTTCTCTTCTTTGTGACATCACCTTCTAGAAATTATTTTAAGAGTCATCTTGATTTTCTTGTCACTACTTGTTCTGGAGCTCCTTTTCAGTTTCTCTTGAAGTATATTGCAGAAGAAGGTTTGTGATTTCTTTCAATCCATACCAAGCAGTTTTAAATTTTTTGTTTTTAATTTGTAATCTATTACAACAACAACAAAGCCTTATCCCACTAGGTGGGGTCGACTACATGGATCATACGACGTCATTCCACTCTATTAGTAACCAAACCTTTCGGTATATTATTCACCAATAGATCTTGCTCTATTAGTTTAAATAAAAACACACTTTAAATAAAAAACATAAGCTTAATCATCCTTCTTTTTTTAAATTTAAGTTGTTTAGACTTGTTTATGTTTCTAGTGAAGTTTGAGGTTCTATTAGTAGAAAAACGAATACAAACATTTACTACTTGGAAAAGCCACTATGATATTGTGCTGGTGTGTTAGTCCGTTTGGACTTAACATTGTATTTTAAAAGAAAACTGGCCTTTGTACTCTCGATAACCCAGTATTTGAGCTCATGCTATCTGCATATAGTTATGTATTATAATTTTTATGATTACTTTATCCCTAAAAATGCACACACATGAGCAATCATGACATACTGTGGTTTCATAAATTGCCTGCCAAATGGACCGTTGACTCTTTGGATTGCGAATGTGCTTACTATGCCTAATGAATGAAAAGAATGTTGATTCAACCCTTCAGTATTTGTCCGGGTTATCTAATGTATTTTTTTTTTTGGATATCCATATGTAAGTATAATTTTATTTGCAGGTTTCCCAGATGAAGTTCAAATTGAGAGCTTGCACTTATTTGCTACTTTATGTTCTGTATACACATCATCAGAGAGGAACAATTTGGAAGAAATCAGTGATTTGCATCTTCTATTTGGGTTTCCTTCGCTTCTTGTTCCTCTTGCTAATCATAATAAGGTTGTCACCAAAAATTGAATAATTTGATCTAGCTTCTAAACACTAATATCTAACCACCTTTTCTTTTATACTTAATATTTATTGCTTACTACGGTGCTTGAACTTAATCTTGGAAGGATATACGAGTGTTTGCCGTGGATTGTGTTGAAGCATTGTACAAACTCTGGTGTCGCTTTGATGTTTCTCGACTGAAAAATGGTTATTTTCGTCTTCTTGAGATATTCTTTTATGATAATAACATCTGGATTTTGAACTGACAATTTTCATGTTAACTGCATTTGTAGGCAATGACACCATATTGTCTCGTTCTGTATCTTCACCTACCTTTGGTTATTTCTTGGAGACACTCGTCCACCAGAGGAAGCTGATTGGCTCTGATGTGAATTTTCTTTCTTCATTTTTGGTGTCAATCTTGGGTACTTCTACTGAGAATCTTCTGGTTCCTAGCGATATTGATAAAAGGTTACCATCTTTTCTTCTCTTTTCATCTTCTTGTGATTCTTCATTGCGAGACATAATGACCTTTGAAAGAAAATCATTTTGAAACATAATTGTCAATTTTTCATTGCACATTCTTATCACTAATTGAAAAACATTAAGTTCGGAAGTTTGAAGATCTTTTGTGTGTACATTTTTGAACATTTTGTCTGATGCATAGACTCTATTGTATAATATGTTATCAATTTCAACTTTTCCTATGACAAGTTGTGAAACAAGCATCAGCAAATACAAATGATTTAGTTATATTATGTTTCAAAAATTTCCACCAAATGATAATATAGAAAGGTAATTCATCTCTTTGGTGTCAGTAATTTGAATGTTATTCAATGGTGTTACATGGAGAACATAGTGCATCATGTAACTTTTGAGAATTTTGGGGGACTCAATGGTGTTTCATGTTTTATTCATGTTTGTTACTTTTTTCTCTTAGATTCGTCCTTTTTGGGCACCAAATCGTACTTTTTTATGCGATCATTAGTACGAATTGGATGGGTGTCCTCTGTCGCAGTCATCCTTCTTACCTAAAAAAAATGAAAGTGATTATTTTTTTTTTGTAATTTTAGAGCCTTAAAGGGAAAGACGAGTTCCAATGCCAAGATTAAGAAAGCGGGTGGCTACACGTTTGAAGGATTCTCAGAACACATTTGCAATGCTAACTACATTTAATGAAGTTGACATGTAGGCATTTTGTTTCAAATTTCATTGCAAGTAGGGTGATATTAATCTGATTTATTAAATTGATACCATGTCGAATCTCTGCCTATGTTTTATAGCCGGTCCCAAGCCCGGATAAAGAAGGAGGGTTGTGTTAGGCCCCGACAGCCAGCGTAAAACCCTGTCGAAACTCATGAGCATGGATCGACGAGTCGTATGATCCATGTAGCCGACGCCACCTAGTGGGATAAGGCTTTATTGTTGTTGTTGTTTGTTGCACCACAGGAGAATATATAAGAGTAAAACATGAACCAAAATCTACATATTATCTTTTGTGGGTATTCGGGTAACCACCTCACATAACATTTCTTCTCTATAGCTCTCATTGAAGAGATCGTACATGCACATTTAACTGTCAACAGTATACATACATGGATGATGCCGCAACTTGACAACCATACTTTCTTCCCTCAAGGAAAAAAGGGAACCAGAATCTAGTTAAGCTTTTTTTTTTGAGGAGATAAAAAGGAAATATAATTTTGAGGAGAAATCTAGTTAAGCTTTGAGGTTGCATCTGAGTTAGTTTCATGGAGCAATTGTAATGGAGTTTCTTCCAGCATTTTTTGGCCGCAATTTATCTGGTTGAATCAGCAAGCATTGCTAAATTTCACCGGTACTAGTAATATAGTAATTTACTGGTGCAGTTGCATCTCCTAGGTACATTATATTATCAATGAAGTAGATTTCCAAAAAATATCCACACGTGTAAACCAAACACAGTTGATTCCCTTTTACAAAACTAGTTTTTCCATATGACTAATAAACATTCCAGAAAAAAGGTATATTCACAATGTAATATTTATTTGTGAGATGTTCATCATAAAATATGAAACCATGATCAAAAGTTTGTTGCATTGTGGTAATTTTGTTATACATCCTTGTTTGATTGTTTCTCTATTGCTTTCATTTATATATTACCTTTCGGGTGCTCAAAGCTAAGCGGCCAACATACTAATCAACTGTTAGTCCTGATGGAATGGAAATCCTGGATGATTAAGATTCTGGTTAATCATCCTTTTTCCCCTCTACAAAAACCTTTTTTTTGTTCCTATGACCTTGATTGCACACTGCTCTTTTTTTTTTTGTCTTTTGACTTGCCAAAGTTATGCCCTAGCTATTCTATATGAGTTGAGGAACCTTTTTCAGTGGACAATTTCACAGTTGGCATGGTAATGCTTTAAACC
The DNA here is from genome assembly GCA_030549335.1 of Pontederia crassipes. NCBI lineage: Eukaryota > Viridiplantae > Streptophyta > Magnoliopsida > Commelinales > Pontederiaceae > Pontederia > Pontederia crassipes. Next base: position 74,118,751 of record CM060194.1, on the reverse strand, counting down.
AAAATTTAATTCACTGAATCGGGTTGGAAATGATCAGTTGTGTTTGCAATTCTTTTTCCATTTGTTGATGTTGATTTCGATCTTATTGAGTCCTACCATTGTGTCCAGGTTTGAGCAACCGGCAAAAGATGCAATATTGTTTTTCCTTTTGACTTCTGCACTGAAGTTTTCATCACATGGCAAGGTTTGTCACTTCACCTTCATTTCCTTTCATGAATCAGTATACCAATTCTTAAAAAGTACACCATGATTAGTTTTTTACCAACTTTTGGAGTCATATATTCGGAATGCTAAAAAGTCAATTTTATTTTTTCCAGCTGGCGGTGTTATCATTGCTCAAAGGAATGGGATCTGCCTTACTTAAAATAGAGGGAGTAAAATCTCTGCTATTCGACCTTCTAGAAAAGCACATACAATGTACTGGACATGGTCAACTCGTGCAAAAACTCTCGATGAATGAGATTGCCACATTATGCTTGATTTTGGAGGTTGGATAATATTCAATTCAGTAATATCACTATCTGATTTGGTTTCCCATCTTAGATTGCAAACACATGCACATATTAACATTACTTAAAAGAAGGTTTAACATGTCTGGGGCTAGTTCCCCCTAAATTTGTGGGAACTAGTACAGCACGCATCTGTCCTCTTTCATTACTGGTTTTCTTTTTTTTTATCTTTTGAAATTTGGATTGGCTTAATTCATGGTATTTAGCTTCATCCATCCTGTAAGGGGACAATGGACATACATGTTCTTCCCTTGTTAAAATGTTGAATGCACAGCTGGGTGTCTCTTTTTTTTAACATTCTCCTCAAAGAAGATTAATACTTTTGCTCTCGAAATGCATGCTGCTAAAAAAAACTGTGGTTTCTCTTGTAGTTTTCACCTCTTTGTAGTTTTTCTCTTTATGTTGACTCGTGTCAGGACTTTCTATGTTTTTTCTTTATTAAGAAACTCTTCACAAAGTTGTCAATATTGCTTCAGGTATGCATTCCAGTATCAAGCTCTACAAAAGTGGATGTTGACATTATGAAATGTTTACTTCGAGCTCTAAGAGTAAGGAGGAGATGTGCATTTCTGATGATAGATGATCCCGAATTATTCAAAATTTTGTTTTCTATGCTAAATTCCAATTGCTTACATAACTTTATTATTCTTTTTCTCCTCGGTTCAGGTTGATGGCCTATCTCATGATGACCCTGTGGTTGTAAAACCATGCTTAACTGTCCTGAAATCATTGAATCCAACCTTCTACAATAACTTGAGGGTTGAGAATCAGGTTACTTAATCTTAATGCTGCTATTCATTCTTCCTTTTTAAATGTTCTCCTGTCATGTTAAAAGCAAAATAGCTCAGGAACCCTGAAAGTGTTATGCCATGCCAGTGAAAATACAATGTTTGCAGGCTTCTGACCTGACTCTGGCCTGTTTTTTTGCTATTGTGATAGGTCACACATGGCCTAACACCAGCTGTTAGTGGTATGAGCAATATGAGAGAGGCCCATATGGGCTGATGCTCAAGCTCTGTCTGGCTTAATGCTAGAGGCTAATATGACTATGAAAATGAAACCAAGATAGCTGTTATTTTCATAAACACAATTACAACTAATAACTAGTCCGATTCCGAGGGCCATTTTTGGGGGGTGGAAAATGTGCTGATTGTGTGGGTTGTCAATTTTTGTTTGCATGGTCTTTTTGGTGTGCTGGGTTTTACCAGACTTGCTCCTATTAGTTCTCAGTAATATTCCTTAAAATTAATGAAACCTTGGATGACTACCACCTTGCTGGTCGTCATTTCTCGTTTAAAAAAAAAGTAGCCTGATTCGTTTCAAAAAGAAAAACTAGTCCGTTCGGGAGGACATATCTCTGTAATAAAAACAGTCTGTATAGACAATAGAGTGAGCCAAACTCCAAAGACAAGGTTGATAAGCAAAGTTTACAAAGGCTTAAAAAAATCTAGAACCTATCAATGTATTTATAAGATATGAAGGGTTAATTACTACAACTGCATAACATAACCAATCATGGAGAGTATGATCATGTAGGTTGTAAGTACCCACTATTCTCCACCCCGGGAGACATTTTGGCAGCCACTCTGCAGATTCACCAGGCAACATCTGTGTTGGCGTGCGACGGTGGGCAACCTTTGTGGCCAGTACCTGAGCCATTTGCCTGAATGGTCATTTTTTGTGGGGAATGATGTCAAGTTGAGAGTATTGTACACCATATCTCTTTTCTTTTTCGGGAGTGGGTTTTTGGCTAGATATTGTACATCTCTCCTTTTTTGTCGTTCTCTTCTTGAGAGCTCTTTTTTGTACATGACATCCATTTCGCATATATTTATAGACACGAATGGATGACAACCACAACTCTGGTGGTCATCCTTTTTCTCAAATAAAAAAGGTACCCACTATTCTCTTAGTCAGTTCATTGTCTTGATAATAATACAAGTGGTATCTTATCTTCAGAATTGATTATCGTGGTCTCTGGCTGATTTTGTCTTGCCAAATACTAGCAATATTGACCTTACATCTTGATATTCATGTACTTCTATGCTTTCACCACTTTTTTTACTGACTATGCTTCCACCACTTTCAGGACGAGATTTTTGGGAACCTTGTCAGTCTATGTAGGAATGATATTGGGGAAATACGAAATGCGGCTAGGGAGGCTTTTCTCAGAATAGATGTAAGTACCTGGCGTTATGCTTCATTTTTTCCCTATCATTCACTGTCTATTCTTACTATTATGGTTGTCTATTTTGTCATGTATGTATAGCTTATTATAAACCTTTGCATGGTACCACTAAGAAACTATTTGTATAAATGGTCTGTTTGTAATAAGAAATACATTGAAAATAGGTGATTTAGCAAAGTAGTAGCGTTCTATCTCTTTTCAGAATAAAAACTTGATAAAGCATTTAATTCTGTAAGTTGTCTAATTGTGTCTTTTATAGCCTCAAGTATGGACTATGCATCTTTCCATTGTATTGTGGCATTGCGACTTTCATTTCCATTAAAAAAACTTGCATTCACCAATGAGATGTATTGTTAATTTAATGAATTTATTTTTTTGCCAGAATTTTTTTCTGAGGAGGGTGTGTCGAAACTTGTAGTAACTGAAGCGGCATATATGTGTTTTTGAGGAGTTGCATATTGTGGTGAAGGTGCTATGGCATCTTACAACAACATATTTGCAATTTTAAAGCCAAACTCCGTTATGCTATCTAAATGTTAAATGTTGAAAATTGAAACAGAACATGGCAAGCTTATTAAGTGTCCATTATTGTTATTTATTTAGAAAAGTTGTAAGTTGTTGATTGAATGAAGATAATAATGGTTTGCTTGCATTTTCCTCATCTTTCTCAGTTACCTGTGCTGTGAATGGTGTCACATATCTGAACTTTGGGTACTCTTTTTGGGAAAGATATTTCATGAAATCTTATGCAGTCTGGGAGACTACTCTTGATGCAAGTAGTTGCAAAGAACCATATAAAACATGTAGGCCCGGCAGTAATTATTAACTGATTTCCTTAATGCCTCATATGACAGCAGCTTACTAGTTACTCTGTCATTTTACTGTCATGTTCATATGTTATATTTAATTCTATTTGTTATATATCATGATTTTTTTGCATTATGGATTGAACTGGCTATTATTTTGAAGTGTTTTTGATGTTGTGTTGTATATGGTTTGTAATATTGGCAGGTAAGTTGCTCAACTGTGGTGAGGTACCTTGAATTCCTTCTTGCAAAGGGTCCTGAGATTGATTCCAGAAAAAAATCGAGGAAGAGCTATCCAAGTCATAACCAATTTAGCCTTTGCCAAGATCCTTGTAATGAAGAACACAGATTGCCAGCCCTTTTTTCTATCCTTGATATCCTTTTGTTAATGAAAAATGTTGATAACAGGTCAGTTCTTTGTGTTCTTTTAGTAAAATCTGGTTGTCATCCTTTGCCTTCTCAAAAAATAAAAAATAAAAAATCATTGTGTTCTTTTCTGAAATTGACACATTCACTGTATGGCGTAACATGCTTTTTTTTGCAGGATTCCTCTTGTAAAACCACTTTTTGAGGTCCTAGCTCAGCTTTTTTCTAAGGATGAGACTTTTGATCTAGACAACCGACATGAAAAGGATGAAGCCTTGCCTAATGTTTCGAAATCCACATCTGGTGTTATTTGTCAAGCTCAACACATGACATTGCTTATCCTCAAGGATATTAGCGATTCACTTGTGCCTAATGCTGCTGGAAATGTAATGGAATGTGATTTTATTTGCTAAATGTTTTTCTTGATCTTCTGTGTTTACTATGTGTTTAATTTGATTCAATGTTCTTTTATATATGAAATTTTATTTTTTGATCATCATTTAGGATGGCGTTTTCAGTGACAAAGATATCAGACTTTTGATTAAATTGGCATATTCCGCGAAGGATCTTGCAACTCGGAATCATGTACTCTTATTGCTTTCTTCTATTGCTAAAGTTTCTCCTGGATGGATTTCGGAACATATTCTTGAAATATTCAATATGATTGGAGAATGTGCAATAATTCAGGTTGGTATTCTTTCATCTAGACTGTTGTACACCTCTAACATGTTTGAAACTTCATCACCCTTCTTCCTCTAAAAACTCTCCTTTTTGTATAATGAAATATTTTATTTTAAATATCCTCTTCAATCATATGATGTTGGATGGTTCTAAGATGGTTGGAATAGTGATCAAGCATAATTTATTCTTTTCTTTACTGTAAAAAAAGAAGTTTGATGATTTTTTACGCGGTATGATTGCTTAGAATAAAGTTGCAAGATATGACTAATTTGGAAAAGAAAAAAAAAACTTCCCTAATTACTATGCTCCAGATTCAATACAGTTAGTGATTTCATCTTGTTTAGACTTTTCCCCAAGACCTTTGAGCATGAATTGACAATTTCTGTCATTGATTCTCGTTGTCATCATAGAATGATAGCCATTCCCAACATGTTTTGGAGGAGTTGATATCAACGTTGGTGCCTTGCTGGTTATCAAAGACCAGAAGTATAGACAAGTTGCTCAAGGTACAAGGTCGTTCCACTATAATATATACTTTAATTTTCTTCATCCTATTGACAAAGAGCTGTTTGCAGATTTTTATACGATCTTTGCCAGTCGTTGCTGAACACCGACGACTATCCCTTGTCATGTATCTTTTGAGGTATCTCATTGTCTATTTCCTTTTGACATTTTTCACTTTTTCTCTGCTGATTTGATTGAAGTCACTCATTCAATCAGGACATTAGGCGAAGAAAGCAGTTTGGCCATATTCATTGTTCAACTTCTTTGTTCATTGGTCAAACGGATTAATAGAACTTCCGAGGATAAAGGGAGCTCGAATGACTTTTCTTATTTCTCTTCATCTATGCTTAAACAGTGGGAGTACTGTTTCACACTACAATCATGCAACCAGTATTCATGCAAGCTTTGGCTTCCTTGTGTAGTGAAAGTGCTACAAGAAGTTGGAAAGAACAATGAGATGAAAGGTTTCTCACTTCAAATGTATCTAGCCATGCAATTTGTTTTGCAGAAATTACAAGACACAGAATTGATTTTTGAATTAGAGTCTGGGCAAGATGCAGAATGCCTTCAGGTACTTCTTTCCTTGATATTCACGAACATGGTATTTGTCATGGAAGGTTTCCATTGTGTAAAGCCCTTTTAGTATCTTATGATGGTTGTTTTATCCTAATATAAGTTAATTTAGAGTATTCAAATTCACTGCAGTTAGTTATTAATGGTAGTCTTTTATCTTATAAAATTACGTCTGGTTGCTCAGCAGGAAAAAGGTATTTTGTGGCTTATTTAGAAAGTCGGGTTGCCTGATTTTACTATGTACTAAAATTCTAATTTTGAATTTTGCTGTCGCAATATGATTTTCATCCTTCTTTTGTCTTTCCACATTGCGTGATAACCGTGAAATGTTCCAGATTGCACTTGGGGCACTCCTGGAGCAGGTGGTTCTGCATTTGCAGCTAATCAGGAGGAAAAGTGGTGAATCTCACAGGATTGCCAGAGATGCTCGAAGGGAACTTACTGCCAGTGGAAACATAATATTAAAAGTCTTAACCAGTTGGATGTTCCCGACTACATTTTTTACTAGCATAACAAAGTTGCTAGGGCATACAAATGGAAATGTGAAGAAGAAGGTATTCTCTATCTTTTGTTGAAATTGCATCTGATAAAGCAAAAGTCAATAGATACGCAGATAACACATCTTTTGAGTTAAAATCTATAATGCTGCATTCTAACACGGATTTTTTTTTATCTAACGATTGCCTGTCTTCTGCTTTCATTTGGCACTGTTCTTATGTAAGCCATTTTTTTTCAGACGCTTGAGCTTTTGTGTGACACTATCAGGGATCATGAATCGGTTCAGAAGAAGAGCAAAGAAACAAGAAAGATGAAACATAAGTTGACAAAATTTTCTCTAGATCTAGATGATAGTGCCAAATGGTCATTCTACGAAATGTGCTCAAAAGTAGTCCAGCTCATTGATAATAGTGACACAGATGACTTCGATCCCTCTGTTAAGCTTGCTGCAATTTCTTCGGTTGAACTGTTAAGTAAAGAGTTCCCATCTGAAAGCAGGATATTTGATACATGTCTTGCAACTGTTCTCAAGTACATCCCTTCAAATGATTTTGCCATTTCTTCTGGTTGCATCCAGGCCTCGGGTGCTTTGGTCAGTGTACTTGGTTCAAAGGCATTATCTCATCTCCCCCATGTTATGAAGCATATTATCAAAAGATGTCATGAAATCTCAGGTTGTCATATTGTGCATTCTGAACGTGGACATGTTGAGATAGATAATGACGTTTCCAGTGTCAGAGTCTCTGTCATCCTCTCTACACTTCAGACATTGGAGGCAATTATTGATAAGCTTGGTGGATTTTTAAATCCTTACCTGGAGGATATCATGGATATTATTCTTCTCCATCCAGAATTTGTCTTGCAATCGGATGCAAAGATAAAGACAAAAGCTTCTGCTGTCCAGAAACTTCTGACTGAAAAAATTCCAGTATGTAGCTAAGCTACACATTTTAATATTGTTTCCTTATGCATATATGTTGTTTAACTTTCTTCTTGAACTTATTGTCTTACAGGTTCGGCTTTTGCTAACTCCTCTGCTGAAAACATACACTAAATCTCTTGAATGTGGTGAAGTCAGCATCTCTTTAGTCTTTCAGCTGCTAACTAGCTTGATTACCACCATGGATAGGGCATCTATAGGAACATATCATGTGAAAATGTTTGAACAGTGCTTAATGGCGCTTGATCTTCGTCATCAAAACCCATCACTAGCTAAAAATATAAATATGGTGGAACAGAGTGTAACTCGGGCTATGGTTGCTCTCACTCTGAGGCTTACTGAGACTATGTTCAGACCTCTTTTCCTTCACTGTCTTGAATGGGCAGAAACAGAGATCCAAGAGAATGAAACTAGGTGCAAAAGCCTGGATCGCATGATTTCTTTCTTCGAGTTGGTCAATAATCTTATTGAACAACACAGGTAAAATACTAGGCACCTTATGCATAAAGTTTATATATTGCCGACTATTATGATATCCATATTCCATAACCATCAAAGAATATATTTTGAACAAGTGGCATGAATTCACCATGATAATCTCATTCTGAAAACGTGGTACTTGTGTTTGAGTTCAAGGGTTTATCTTGTACTTTCTAAGTATGATGGCATACACCTGAAATACCATTACAATGAGCATCTTTTCACTGATTTTTCTTAAGAGTTGAATACTTGATGCAACTAGTGTCTGATTTTCATCTTTTCACTGATTTTTCTTAAGAGTTGAATACTTGATGCAACTAGTGTCTGATTTTCATCTTTTCACTGATTTTTCTTAAGAGTTGAATACTTGATGCAACTAGTGTCTGATTTTCATCTCCCATGCAACTGGTGAAGAGGTTATATTTATAGTGTGAACTTATTTTATTCACTATGTGGCATAATTGCTCATTGATTCAAGTGGAGGATTGCACATCTTGCAATTATCCTTTGCTGTCTCAAAAAAATAAAAGAATGAATTGTGCCTCCAAGGACAGCATGTTGGACTAATGTAATGTATGTTCTCTACACTAATGCACGAAGTTTTTTTTTAGGAGAACTAATGCACGAAGTTGTCTCTGTGAAAATACCCCGCTACAGAAGATTGAATTCTTGTTACTTAGCATCGGATAGCTCATATGTTTGGTGGGAAACTAAAGATTAATTTATGCTTAGGATTTCCATACAGTGAAATGTTTTCATTTAATTTTGGGCAGACTATTATTGTGAATGTGTCTTTATTATGTATATCACTGCAGATTACTTAGCATGGGATATCACATATGTTATGTGGGAAGCTAAAAACTCATTATGCATAGGACATACAATGCCACGCCATGAGAATGTTTTTATTATGTACATCACAGCAGAAGATTATTTCTTTTTTTAGCTAAGCTATATACAACAACAACAACAACAACAAAGCCTTATCCCACTAGCTAAGCTATATATTTTAGTTTCATTATCTTTACCAAGATTATGTACTAATAGAGCGGAATGGCGACGTATGATCCATGTAGCCGACCCCACCTAGTGGGATAAGGCTTTGTTGTTGTTGTTGTTGTTGTTGTATGTTGGTTTCCCATTAACCATAGTTGAAATTCACCTTTTGTTGTGAATTGCCTTAGTGTTGGGTAAGACCTGATAGTATTCGTATAAGTAAAATAAGTTTCAGATGTATGTACAATGCAGTAGCTTTTTAGCCGCAAAATATACATACCTTATGGCTAAAAAATATGATGCATGTCTATTGTGCAGTATAGTCAGTAAGCTCTCTTCTTACTTCCCATATCAGTGAAATTATTTAGCGCAGTATTGATGTCTCCTGTGATAATGTTGCATATTTTGATCACACAAAACGTGACAATGATATACATCTTCTGTTTTGCATGCAGGTCTTTGTTCGTACCTTATTTCAAGTACTTGCTTCAGATTTGCATCCGATGTCTGACAGAGAATAAGAATACGGTCTTGCCACCGAGGAGGAAAAAGTTGAAAGTAGGGGAAAAACACAGCAGAGGGAAAGAGAATGCATTATCTCTCAAACAGTGGCATTTGAGAACACTGATATTGAGGTCATTGTACCAGTGTTTCCGTTATGATACTGACCTGAAGATTCTGGAGGCTAACAATTTCCAGGTTAAATCTCCAAATTTGTTCCTTTTTCTTGAAGTCCCAAGAAACCATGATATATCCTTTTTTGAATTATCCATGATTGTGAACACTATTAAGTATAATGTCAGATTAGTGCATAGGACTCAATGCTTGTCTTTTTGGTCCTTTTGACACCCTTTGTTTGCACGAAAAGGAAGCATGTTTGAAATTGTTTGCTCATAAATATTGCAAACCCTGTTGTTGCCTGTAGGGATATGCAAACAACTTCAAAAGGTGATTACTGACCAATTTCATTTAATGGGCTTGTTTCTTAACAGATTGTAGCTTTAGGCTGAAAAGATAGTGTAAAAGCTGCTGATTTTGCTAAAAGAAATATGAATAGGAATTGATCTTAAACTTTTTTCACTTGTTTAATGCTTATCTACAAAATGAATGAGTGACTTGAGTTGTGCTGGTTGAACTGTTGTATGAATACTGATACCTGGCTGTTTGATACATTCATTTGGTCCCTTATTAGAGTTGGATGTTTCAGGTACTTTTGAAACCTATCGTTCTCCAACTTGTGGCAGAACCACCATCTCTTGAGCAGTTGACCGAGGTGCCTACTGTTGAGGAAGTGGACGAAACATTAATTCTGTGTCTTGGTCAGATGGCTGTAACTGCACGATCTGATGTGCTACTGAAACCTTTAAACCATGAGGTGAAAACTGAACTTTTTTCTTATCATGTAAACTTCTATCAATTTGGACATGAATCGTCACATATGTTGGTTTAGTGATTGTGCCAATGTTTCACATCAAAGTTAATAGTCTCAGGTAGATTAATGTGGGCTCATAACTCAAATGGGAGCACATAAATAATCATTGGCTTAGTGTTGAGGATGTGTTCAAAGCGTGATCTGAGCTACACTAAAATTTTTTTGCCTTGATACCGGAGGCATTTTGTCCCCGAATATCTAGTTGTCAATAATAGTGTCAACTAATCTCATTCTGATAAATTTCTACATGCAGGTCTTAATGCAGACGAGGAATGAGAAGGCTCGTCCAAAGATTTTAGGCCTTAAGGTCATCAGGTACTTGGTGGAGCATTTAAAGGAAGAGTACCTAGTATTCCTCCCTGAGACAATCCCTTTTCTTGGGGAGTTGCTCGAGGATGTTGAGCTTCCTGTAAAAACTCTAGCTCAAGAAATTTTGAAGGAGTTGGAGACCCTAAGTGGGGAAAGCCTTGGACAGTATCTATAGAGTATTTTTTTATTGATTTCAGAAGATGGCGAATGTCTGTTTAAGTTATAGTTACTTAAAAGTTGAAGGAGAGTTACGTGGTCTATTGCGTCGGTAGATCCTACGCATGTAAAATAATTTTGGTCTAAATATGACCAAGCAGTTATTATTTTGGTTTCCCTCAGTTTGATATTCAATTTTGACATTATGATAAGTAAATTGTTTTGGTTGCAATGGTGTTGGTACAATGTCACTTCTCATCCGACTTCTAGGTGTGGGATATTAATCCCACTTTTGTGTTCCATTGTTTTTGCAGTGAAAAGCGCACGGCTAATTACTTAGCTAAATTGGGTCGATAATAACTTAGTAACAATTTTTGATAAGGCAGGCTTAGTTTTTTTTTTGTATTCGAACTCTTTCGGAGTAGTTAACAATTAACCTTTTCAGAAGAAAAAAAGGTGTGGGATTGGGATGTTTAACAAATAAAAAATTTGGGAAAATGGGAACTAATAAGATGTCGGCAAGGAATTAGGTTTTCAAAATCCAGCGTTAAAGTAAAGCTGTTAATATAAAAAATGTGATGCAGTAAATGATTTTTGTCATAAATATTCTTATACATTATTTTTAGTTGATGTTTACCTTTTCATATTATTTGTATGTACATTATTTAACATAAAAAAGGTTATGTAATTAGACTAAAAATTCAAATGAAAAATTATTAAATTAAATAATTCTAATTATAAATAATTTGTATATTTTTATATACAAATAATGATAAAAATATGAAATATTTAAAATAATGATTAATAATATTATATTTGTGTGATTAATAATAATTAAGTACACAAATATTGTTAGTTATGATAACAATAATGATAATAATATTTTTTTGTTGTCGTATGAAAATTTTTCATATTTTTTGTATGATTTTAGAAAAAAGGTACAAATGGAAAGAAGATAAAAAATAGATTGTCAAGATACTGTGACTAGATAATTAAGATTATCTACAAATTAAAATAAAATAAATGAGATAATATGATAGGCAAGATTACCTATAAGTTAAAATAAGAGAAATAAATAATAGGGTGGGGCTCAGATAGTTTATCTTCATATTAGAAAGCTTACTCAAGGAAATATCTCCTATTATTAAAAGGGTCAATGACTCGTCTAATAAAAACAATGATAACTTTTGCTTGGGAGGAGACAAAATAACATAGGCTGGAAGCTCCGCGGGTTCTCAAATTTTAAAACATATTCTACACATTTATTTCTCAACTATACTTTCAAACTCGATAACTCGATTTAAATATTCAAGTTCTACAACTTGTGAGTCTACGTGCGACTCCATCTGAGTTTAAGAACTTTAAGTTAGACAACGTGGTTCCAACTGAATATTCATGTCATCTTTTACAAGGATAACATGAGCATATGAGAGAATCTAATATCTGTGCTTTTGTTTTTTTTCTTTCTTTTTTCCTTCTTAGAGACATTCATTCGTATCGTTTGATTTGCAGATTAATTGTTATGATACCCAAGGGTGAAACAAGGAACTTTTAGAAGAAAAAAAGATAGTTTCTAAGCTTGTTAAAACTTTTAGTCCAAAATCCATGGCCACAAGGTTGTTAATATGGAGTAAGTCCTTGGTGCTTTGGGTTTGATCTTGTGCATTTACTCTCATAAATTGGAACCAACTCGGTTCACAGCACATGCCAACTTGGGGTGGTGAGAAATTGCAAAAACCTTTTTTTATGGGTTGCTAACCTTCGGTATTTGAGAAATGAGGCTGACGACCTAACTTGCGCGGCGTTAATGATTATATACACTGTCCATATGTCGGAGGTCGACTCACCATCGATCTCAACTAATTCGATAAGATTACACCGTATCATATGTCTAGTAATGACAAGTGATACTCCTAACAAAAATTTTTTACATTCACAAAAATTTAAACTTAAGCGAGAGGCCGCACTCACTTCACCCTAACTCAGTTCACCCTAACTTTTTTTTGATAAATTACAAAAACTTTGCTCCTTTCTAAAGAGCACCACTATCATTATCAGTTGCTTTGCTTAGCAGTAGGAAGTACGCAGAGAAGATTGCTTGGAATCCCATCGAACAGATTCCTAAACTTTGGTCTACTTATAAATGTCACCCCCGCTGCTTCTCATCCTAATCAACTCCGTGTCAGCAGAGCACATTCCACTGGCATGAGATACCGTCAACTGATCTCCCCAATATGGCAGCATATATCTACATGTCCATTTGTGATTTGTGCACACCAAAATAATTCTTGTTACTTCTTGTCCAATTAATTTCATTGAAGTGAATAAGCCACTTGACGAGAAAATGGCTTCGTATGAAGAATGTTGTCCTGAGTTTGTTTTTTTTTTCCTTTAAAATTGTCTCTAGATTACTAGTGACTATTGCATTATAGAAAAGAAAAATGAAAATGAAAATATTGAACACTGTTTAAACTTTTAAGCTTTATAGTAAAGATTATTGTACACTTACTTTACATTCATTCAGAGAGTCCTGCCAAGAGAAAAAAAATGAAAAAAAAAAAATCTCAGTATGAAACATTAATTCACTAGTATATGCTCAGATATGAAGATGTCTGGAAAGAAAAAAAAAATGCAGAACTGTCCCAGAATTATTTTACATGATTAAACATTTGTCATCAAAGCATTAGATAGAGAGAAAAAGCAGAGTGAAAAAAGAGAAACTTTTTTAGTGCACTCAATCCTCAATTACCATTTGTGTTCGATCTCTTGACGGTGCGCTGTGCAGTCGATCTCTTAATGCACTCAATCCTCTGGAGTCTGATTTGTTCTCTGAACTTGGCTATGAATTCATCAGCCTTCTTGTCGACTTCGTTCCCCTCTGCTCCTGTTTCTGCTGCAATGTTGTTGTTCGACGTGTCAATTTGCTCAACGGGGGATCCCACGACGCCGGCGTCGTCGTCATCGCCTTCTCTGTCCGAATCATCATCTGAGGAATTCGCAACGTCGTCCATCAGCTCATTTCTTCTCTCCGCCGCTCCCCTGATTCCTGTAAGCGGCCCTGGGTCGCCTGATCGGTAGCCAAACAGCTGCTGCTCGCTGCCTGACCTTGCCGCCCTCCTGCTCAAATCCTTCAATTCGTCCGTGAAGCTTCTTGTGACAGCCTTTCTTTCTGAGGAATACTGGTGGCTGTGGATTGCAAACGGAGGTGGAGGTGGTGGCGGAGCAGGTGGTGGGGAGGACTTGTGCAAGCTCTTCTTCTTCGTCAAAAGATCCTCACTGCTCTTGGCCCTCATTTCCGGCGACAGAGACGGCCTGTTCGTCGAGGAGGTCGCCGTCGGCGCAGCACGAGTCATTGAGGAAGAAACAAGAGGGAACAAAGGCTGAACTGGTTGTGAATCCATTCCTGGATTGCAAAAATCGTATGTTTATTTCTCTTCAGTATTAACGAAATCATCAAGACGAACAGAGTCATACGTATGACAAGCAAAGGGGAGAAATCGATAAGTAACTTTTGGAATCAAAACACGAGAATTATGGAGGGTAAAGCTAACGAGGCGTTCAAGCATACCTGTACCTGCACTCGATTCGTCCTTTGCATCCATTTTTGCAGACCTCGAACCCCATGGAATAGGAGAAGGAAGGACAAGCGTTCTCTTGGGATCATCCACTGCGTGCAGATACCCTTCGACGGTGCCATTACTCGGTACAGGTTGCGCATCGGCTTTCTCGAGCGCCGGCGTGTCATCGGAGCACGATTTCAAGCTCCGGACAGGAAGGAAGAGCGGTTTGCTCGTTGCGTCGCCGCTGCCATTGCTCCCATTCGCGACGATGACCACAGGCTCGTTCCTGCGATACTGAGAACTCCACGTCTGGATCTTGTCCGCACCAGAAGAAGCGCTCTGTTCACCAGGGATCTCGACCTCGTCGTCGTCGCCGTCGTCGAAGACTGTTTCCGAGCCATGCAGGATGTGCGACACGTACGCTCGAGGGCTCTCTTCGTCCTTCCAGCGCGTCGTTTCCTTCCCCTCGTCGAAGTCCGTGTTGCGGTGGCTGAACAGGCCGTAGGATATGGCGATGCCGACCAGCAGCAGGTGGAGAAGCTCCCAGCTCCTGTTGAGGATGCTCTGGTTCATGAACTCGGGGGCTTCGGAGGGCAAGAGAGGGAGCACGGCCATGAAGGCCACGAAGATTGCGAGCTTGTAAAGGAACCTCGTCGAGTACTGCTGGCCCTTCGCCGCCAACTTTGGCGCTTGAAGCTTGCTGGGGTGCAGAAGAGCGCTTGGCTCGGCCATTAATGGAGGAAGAGGCGAGGAAATTAAGCTGCAGACCTCGAACTCTCCTTGCTGATTGGCGGGTAATTGTTCTTTTGGAGCTCTGCAATTTCTTCCGGGTTGCAGGAAGAGGATGAGGAGGAGGGAGGAGTTTCGGGAGACTTAATGGACAAGAAAAGTTGGAAAGGAAGATGGAGACCAAAAAGAAAGAAAAGGTGGCGGTGGGGAAGGGAGAAGGTGATGAGGCTGCTGCTGCTGAGTTTGTCTCAGAACGCTTTTGACGCTGCATGAGAATGGCTCCTCTTTCTCTCACCGCTGTTACAAAATGCTGGAATCTACTTTTTACTCCGTCCATGGCGGCATGGCCTTGATCTGTAATGGGGAGAAAGCAATACATGACAGGTATTTGCTTTTGAATAAAAAAGGTAATTTCTGATACGTGCAAGAACTTAACTCATAAATGCTGATATTATGAATGATTTTTGTTGTTACACAAAAGGAAAAAAGTGACTGCATATCTTGCACCTTTTTAGGTCAGGGGTATAAAATTTTAACGTCTCAATATTTCTTTAAAACAATTGAACTTAACACTACTAAATATGCTCGTTTCCGATCCTTTCATTTGATTTCAAACAAATTCCAAATAATTATGGTTTCCTTCTGCCTCGATCCTTAACTCAAATTCAAGTTGATTGTGTTTCACTTCTTCCTTAATCGTTAGCTATAAGATCAGATCATTGTCTTATATCCAAGAAGATTTTCTAGATTATAATGTAAGAAGAAACTTGATCTTAATGAGTCATTATTTATATTTTACAATTGACTTGTACAAATATCAACAACTTCAAATTGGATTACTTTCAATTGGGCAAGTGGATAATGTTGGGTGAAAAAAAAGTTGGCTAAAGTCAAATCTAAGTGTTGGTTCTTTTAAGTTCATCCTCTTATAAAAAAACATTATCCTGGATTATATATACATGCGGGTTAATTTGGAAAAAAAACATTAAAAAAATATAAAAAATAAACTCTTTTATAAGTTTTACATGCACAATCCTTCTCATCACCCATAGTCGTTTTTTTTTTCTTATGCTTGTTGCCATGTTGAGTGAACAAAAAATGAATAGTAGGTTTTTACAAAAACTTCTTTTTTTTCGGTGGGACAAAAACTTCTTTTATTATTTAGATACCGTGAAGACGAGAGAAATTGATTATCCATGGTCAAGAGCACATGCAAAACCTACAAAAATGAAAATAATTTGGATTACGAGATAACATTAAAGAACTGAATAGAGAAAATGGGTAAGTTTAAGGATGAATTTACCCAATCTCTCATGCATAAATAGCACTTTCTAATCGTTGGTGTATGTGCATCCTTCTCATGGTCACATGCCAAGCCTTACCTTATTGCATAAATATCATCAAAGTCAAAACCATATTCAAATTCAACTGCACTAATGTTCATTAATACCTACACTTGACGGACGCTCCCAGTTCCTTTGGATACATAGAAATGCCATGATCACGATTCATGAAGGTAATCACTAATCAGTTGTGCAGAGTAAACAGTGTAAAATCCGTGATAGGAATGAAAGGGCAGTGGAAGAGAGTTCCTAATCAATTTTTCTAAAAGTTTATGCTGTTAGGAAGAACAACATGATTTTATATTCTTAATAGAGAGGAATTCTCTGCCACCTGGATTCTGCCTTTGGGAATGCACAGTAGAGGAGGGAATTTTAAGGTAGTAGTTTTAGTTCCTCACTTTTCGTGATTCTTTGTCTGTTTAATGGTGCTCTGAGGAGCATATAATCAATGCTTCTTCTCATTACATTCTCACGATGCCTTCTTATGCAAAACGTAATGGAAAATTGCCAGACGTATAGCTGGAATTGATGCTCCTACTTTGCACTTGCTGTGGACTCTCTGGAACTCTTGTGCTCACTTCCCACAGGAAGTTGCACATCTCGTAAGAAACTATTAATGAACACACAAAAGACATATTATTGTGTGTTATCGTCTTCTCAAATAGTTTGATGCGCATACATGTCATATATATTTGTTTGCTATTCGAATCTACGTGCCAGAAACATATCAGACAATTAAACACAGAAAAAGGTGGTAAAACTACTAATTAATGGCACAGTTAAAAAGATGGGTGCTTGGTAAAGGTAAGAAGAGATGCATGGCATAGCGTTGGACCCACGCCACCGAGATGCCAATGGCGGTTCAACAAGGAATGTGGTAGATGTTCTTCACGCGTTCGAGGCAAAAATTAGATGCTATATCCCCCCCTACCATCTCCGTCCTGTCGGTGTCTATTGGCCGTATATGGTCTGTAATCAATGCCAAGATTTTACACAGAGGTATTTGACAATTTTAATTTTAGGAACTTTCAAAAGGATTCTTTTTTCTTTCTTTCATAGTTTTGTTCTTCTTTGATAATGGACGTTAATTGTAATGCAGTATTGCAACATCTTACACCGACCTTCAATTAAATGAAAACAAAAAAAAGGATAGCAAAGTAACCTAAATTCTAAAAAAAATTATATGGACTCCTACATAAAAAAAGAAAAAAAAAAGAAAATCAAACAAGGGTCTAAGTGTTATATGATCAAAAGGGCGACTCGTCGTTTAACGTTGACTTAGCGACGTCAAATATTTTTTTGCAATGCGACTTATAACGTCATCGTAGCATCACAATACTGACACAAATAGCAATAGCGATGCCAACCGTGACGTATCTTTTGTATGGCACTTTGACGACGCTAAAGTGTGACTATTTTTTTTTTATTTTAACGCCGCATATGGCAATCGTTATTGGAGAGATTTATTCTAGCGTCAGCTACAAATAATTTGTTTCTTTATATTTGTACTGTAAAAGTCCTTCACCAACTTTCATCATCATTCGTTCATTACCCGTGTACTATCTTACATATGATGGGAAGATGATCAAACACAGAGATCAATGTCTCCAGAAAGTTTCATTATCTCATCAACTCCATGCAGCTGGACTTATTGAGAAGCAGATAATGTTCAGAAAATAAATAAAGCTACTCTTTTGATGTTAGTTGTTTTGCATGCACCACAGCATCAGAAAGTACACGGATTGCTTGGAAGAGCAGATTCGCACGATTGGTTTCCGTTGCAAAGCCCGTCCTGGCAAATCCATGTCGGCACTTCATAATGGCATGAGATACCAAGCCCCAAAGTGACGCATGCTGGGTTTAGAATTGAGTAAATTACATAAAATGCCATTCAATTTTGACGTTATCTTTTATCTTTATTTTATAATACTTTTGACTTATTTCACCTCTTTTCACTTACGTTCGCCCATTTTTCGGTTCCTGACGTGATGCGTATGCGACAATCTTCTTTCTCCTACGCAAGTAATTTATCGACGTGATAAAATTAAAAAATAAAATAAAATTAAAAAATAAAAAGGGCGCCATGTTGTCTTCTCTCTCCTTGCCGGGGAAGGGTCGCCCCTATTTTTGTCGACAGGCCGGCGACGCGCTCACCGACGACCCCCTCCTACTCGTCGATGAGGAGAAGGAGGGCGAGGACACAAAGAGGGGGGGGGGGGGGCTCTTCTCACTGAAAACACCGGCGAGGTCGCAGGGCCCCTCCTCCTCTCTGTGTCCTTGCTTGTGAGCCGGCGAGGTCACATCCTGTTGACGTGCCAATGAAAAGGAGTTTTGTCCAGGGGCGACCCTTGCACGTCGCTGGCGCACCTCCCTGGAAAGGAGAGAAGACAACGTGGCACTTTTTTCATTTTTTAATCTTATTTTATTTTTAAAATTTGCCACGTCGACAAATTACTTGCGTGAAGGAGAGAAGATTGTCGCGTAAGCGCCATGTAAATGAATGATCGTAGGTGAAAATGGCATAAACAAGTCAAAAGATGGAGGAGGGCATTCATTTTATAAAGTAAAGTTAGAATGTAGCGCCGAGCAAATATCAAAATTGATGGATAAATTATTTCAAATGCCCTCCAACTTTGAAGTTTGTTCAGAAATATCCTCCAACTTTAGTTTGTAATACGAATGCTCTCCATCTTTTAACTCATTGCATGAAATGCCCTTTTAATCGGTCATGGCCCATTCCCTGTCGCCCAACTATCATGGCAACCTTTTCTCTCCTCTGCGTAGGCAGTCGTCCGACGTGGCACCACATATATACTAAATCCTCTTACTTAACCTAAATTGATCGAGCGTTAAATTATTTCCCCTTTTTTCCCTCATTGTCATCGTTCACGTTCACATTCGTCGGCCTTCATCTTCGTGTTCGCCATCGTCAAATGTTAGCATCCATCGTGTAAGAGTTGTCGAAACGCGAGCGGGAGAAGACGGAATGCCGCGAGGAAGAAGTGACGCCGGCGTCCGGTGCTTTTCAGTATGTAGCTTCGTTTATATCTTTCGTGCGTCAAGTATAAAATGTCAAGTTCATG
Source organism: Pontederia crassipes (assembly GCA_030549335.1). Lineage (NCBI taxonomy): Eukaryota > Viridiplantae > Streptophyta > Magnoliopsida > Commelinales > Pontederiaceae > Pontederia > Pontederia crassipes. The sequence continues at coordinate 74,099,598 of CM060194.1, read as the reverse complement.
TGGTCCCTAAACCCTAATTTCTTAGTCCCACCATAACCTTAATTTTTAAATAATATGATGATTAACTTGATCCCTTATGACAAGCTCCCTATTCCTATCCGACAAAAAATTATTCGTTTTGTTACTAATCTGGTCCCCGAAACCCTAATGTAGTCCCTCAAAAGCCTAACTATTCATTCACTCTTCATTCTTTATTGTAGTTGTACGATTCTATGTCTAGAAAGTTGTACCATACACAATGACAAGAGATGGAAGGAGGAGCAGAGGTAATTATTTACTCTTAATTGTTCATTATTGCAAGATAACATGTAATTTTCATTCTGCATTGGTTAATTAAGATGACAACTAACATGGATCTCATGTGTACACACAGTTGCGTGTATATTTAGAAACAACGGGGACTCATATGCTTATGTCGATACGTATTATTCCACGAAAACTTTCTTAAAAATTTATGACTATATTATACATCCTCTAAACGGATGCGATCAGTGGCCGGTCATGGAGGAGCCAACATTGATTAATCCGTCATTGTTTGCTAACATAAGAAGAAGAAGAAAAATAAAAAGCTAAGAGAAAGGAGGTACAAGAATTAGAAAAGTCTAAGAAATCTTAAGTCAAAAAAGGAAAATTGTCCAAGAGAGGAAGGGTTCGCATGAAATGTACTTTTTGCGGAAAAGTTGGTCGCAACAAAAGATCACATATAAGTGTTTAATAGATATTTGTCCCTTTTTTGTCTCTTGAAAACTAATGCCTTTTTCTTTTGTGCAGGGAAAAAAGGGTAAAAGCACGATGATTCCAAGCTCTCAACAGTCAATTGTTACACAGGTAGTCTTAAAACATAAATTTTAAAGTTTATGTCAAAGCTAACTTAATGTCTAATGATTTTGTTCTCTTTTCAGGCTCCAACTGAATGTGAGGCATCTTTGTCTTCTCAGGCAACCATGCAGAAAAAGTAGAAGAAAGCTGGGAAAATGTGTCACACTTGACGAAGAAGTCTTGTTTACTTGTTTTTATACATGTGGGCGAACAGTTAAATTTGGATGTTATCCTTTGTTGTGGGCAAACAATTAAATTTGGACGTTATCCTTTGTTGTGGATGTAGATGTGGGCAAACAGTTAAATTTAGATGTTATCCTTTTTGTGGAAGTAGATATGGGAAAATAGTTATATTTTGATATTATTCTTTTTTGTGGATGTTATAATTTATGGAGTTGAAATGTATCTTCATGTGTTTCTCTTTCACAAAATGCTATAAATGTGAAAATTGCACTCTCAACGCGTTCAACTGTTTGTATTAGATCGATTTGAGCTCAAAAGCAGGTGAAGGGTATTGTCGCAAAAACGTGAAGTTCAAGGGCAATCATGAAACTTTATATAAGATGGAGGGTATGATCTTTAATATCGAAAAAGTTGGAGGGCAGTCTAATATTTCGTCAAAAAGATGGAGGGCATCATGAGTTTGTACCTAAAGTTGGAAGGTAGTCCACAGTTAGAGTTAACAGTTGGAGGGTAGTCCACATTTAGAGTTAAAAGTAGGAGGGTAGCCTGTTTTCCATCATGAACATTTCTACTTGTTTTTCTTTCGATACAGTTGAGTTACTCCACAAATCACATTCAACAATATGTTCGAAACATATACAATGAACACAAAAGAATGTAATTTCAAAATAAGTGTCACAAACAATAAGATTTTTGACAATATATTGATATAAATAATAAGATTTCTCATTGAGAAGAAGAGACACCTAATACAATCTCCGAACATACTATTAATATAATTCAAAGATACAACTTAATACAATATGATTGTCTATATAAGAGTCACAACATACAAAAGAAGGACGGCTAAACAAAATATAATTATGTTTTCAAAATTCAATAACATTTCGCCTTCACAACTTGAATTTCAATTTCCAATTTTCGAATCTAATCTCTTTGATCTTTTATCTGTAACACTAGCAGTCAATTTCTTTCCTTCGCCTCTTTGAGCACATGGTCCAGCTTCTCCATCTTTCGCAAGAGGTCGTTCATCATAATTCCGCTTGTTGTATTAACGGGTGGATCCAGCCAATCAAAATAATCGCAAGATTGAATTCTCTGAAAGTGTCAACAAACGAAACTACAAGTAGTAAAACACGAACAACAACCAAACAAAAAGGGAAAAAGATTTCGAGAACTCACACGAAAAATTTCGACAGCCATAAAACATACGACCAAAATTACTTTCGTCCACGACGTCCCAATAATTGCTTCTTCTCCGCATTCGCACCTTCTTATGACCTTCCATGATGCCATTCTTCGAGGTAAGGAATATTATGACTTTAACGGGCCGCCGACATAGAAACACCTCTGGAATCGATAGAAGGGGTTGCCGGCTAATAGAAAATGACTTCAGGGAAAGATGACGAAGCGATCACCAAAGAAGCAGCCGCTAATCCCATCGTTACAAGCGCCGACCACCGCGTGGAGGAGATCAATATGGCGAACACGAAAGTCGATTAAATCGCACAAATTAGTAACTCACTCGTGTGGAGGAGATCACGTGGAGGAGAGAGAAAGCTAACTTACCACATGACGACTTCTTGCGTGGAGGAGAGAGAAAATGACCGTGTGGACGCCACGTTGATGGGGGCAATTGGGAATGGGCCATGACCGGTTAAAAAGGCAATCCGTGCAATGAGTTAAAAAATGGATGACATTCGTATTACAAACTAAAGTTAAAAAGTAGCGTTGAGAAAACACCCAAAGTTGAAGAATATTTGACGTAATTTGCTCCAAAATTGAAAGGTATTTGATGTAATTTACTCGTTCAGAATTATCATAAATTTTCAATGATTGTAAGAAAGTAAAGAAACGGAGACTCATTGAACGAGTAGAGGACAAATGGAAAAGTGTAAACTACATCAAACTAGAAAATAATAACAAATATAAAAAAGATGAAAACATATTGTATTTATAATATTGATTTAGTAATAGCTAATTAATTGTGAGTATCTTTATTTTCAAATGGATCTTATTTTCATTTCTCACTCATTATATACTCCGTCGTAATTAAATAATATTCACTCAAATTTTTCAAAAAAAATTGGCGAGCAATAATATCTCAGCTAATTTTGTACATAATTAGATAATGCGATTTTAAAAAAATTATTATATCTTGACCTAATTTTTTTTGTGATATTATAATAACTTCAATATTGATACTTTAATTTTTTTTTTCATTCGAGTGAAGTTGTACAAGTAGAAAATAATACCCTGATCGCTACAATGAACCATAAAAAATGTTCGATACTTGTCCAAACGCATTTAGTAGTTATATTTAATGTTCAGTTTCAATAACTATTACTTTAAACTAATAAAAGTTTATCTAAGATAAAAAAAAAATCATTTAGTTATTTTATAAATTAAATATGATAAATATTTAAAATAGATAAATAAATTTTAAATAAAATGTCCCATTTTATTGTATGCAAATTTATTACAGCCTATGAATATCTTGAGATGGCCAAACTGAAAAGCAGAAGTCATTTTTTTCAGTAGTTGGTTATTTACAATTTGAAGTTTAAAATTTGGAGAATTAATAACTGGATCTTTACTTTACTGGGTTAATAATGAACCAACCAATCAGTAGCAAAAGGCAGCTTTAGGCAAGAGGCACTTCATGTGGGAGAGGTTCTTGGTGTGAAAAATAATTTTGCTTTTTATCATCTTTGATAGAAAAAAAACGTCATACTATTTTAATAATTTAAAAAATATGAGTTAGGAGAGATTTAATTTTTGTCAAATCTTGATTTTGTGAAAATCTATTTAGAAAACCATGACACCTAATCTAACCCTGCAATGGAAACATAATTGTTCTTGCATATTAAAAGAACAATTATATTCATTTTTTATTATATTTTATTTTTATCAATATATTATTATATTTACATTATAATTTCGAACATTAACTATTTATGTTAAAATATTTCAGTGATAAAGTATAACATTTTCGAATTTTATTCTATTTAATCCAAACATGACCCTGAATATGAATATATTTTTTCAGAAAAAACAAATTAAAATTGTATTATATGATTTTGTTTAAATTTATTCTTCAAGCAGACGATCCCCGCGTGAATAAGAATGATGAGAAAATCCACTATTGATATCGATATTTTGTTTATTGTTTTTGGAATATAAAAAGCTATGAGCCAAGAAATGCACAATAACATTATTATTATCGTACGCACTAATTATTAATATAAAAAATGAATTATTTGGCTCTCATGGGATTAGGCAATTCTTACTAAAACAAAAGCAAAAATTGATTATCTCATAGTTTGCCCTGTTCATGTCACGGGACGTTTTCCCATGACACGAAGCGTGAGGCCTCGCGGCACCAGTTCCGCTCAACTTATAGCTCTCGGCCGCTCAACGCCGAAATAATGGAACACATGCAGTCGTCCCGCACTGCGTAATATTACGGAGTACCAGGTTATCCGCCCTTAGGGCATTTATCTTGTAAGGCCGTCCTTATGAATGACCAAGTAGGTGACGTTCCCGTAGGGTACGTCTTTTGCATCTTCAATATGTAATAAGACTCATATACCTACGGTACATTGGGAGGAGTTCACTAGTGCCTTCCGAGGCCCAATTGTATGTTATGTTTCATTATATTTGATACAAATAAGCTTTCCTTTAATTCTAGTGTCATGCCTTGAGCGTGGGATGGCAACCCACATCGGTGTCCCTTCGTGGCGTCCCGTGATCCCTTCGTCGCCCCTTCGTACTTTAAGCGCCCAAGCGCCTGCATTGGTGCCGCAATGCGCTAATGCTACGATCCCATGATGAGTAATCCAACACTCTAGTCATGTCCGTGATTGAATGCCTATAAGAGCGACTCTCGGCATAGTCGTCTCGACCATAAAACTTCCGCTGCAAACTCAAAACAGACTTGGCTAGGTGCCTATCCGCCTAGTCGCCGCACGTGGTCTAGTGTCCGAGAATGACCTCGTGACAAGTGGTATTAGAGCAGCTCTTCCTGCTCGGATTACCCGGCGACGATAACTCGCTTGTGTCGTCGCAATGTGCCATGGCATAGGAAATGTGCTTCCGCTCAAATACTTCACGCCCAGGCACACTAGTACCATGGTCTTTGACCGTGGACGCCAACGAGAAATGCATGGCAAGCTTCCTCGCCGCACGCTCAGTCGTGCCCCGCAGCATGTTCCTCATACACCTATGTCGTGTCAAGAAACGTCTGTCATGCATCATGATGGCGGACTGATCGCCCCGCCTAATCGGGATAGTCATGCGTCACTCACTCGAGCAGATCAACCACCCCAGGTATACAGTCGAGAATTTTGAAATGTCGCTCTGCGTCAAGAGTGACCATATGCTTCGCATGATGGTCTTGCGCTGCTCAATACCATGAGATCGCTTACACAAATATTGTGTAACTCGGAGGACCCGTGTCACATTCAGGGACTGTCGGTCATGCACTATCATGATGACCTGGCGCTGCTCGATATTACGTGATGTCGCATCGCATGCCCAGTCATGCAATGTGAAGTGCACAACCGCTTCACGGGAGAAGTTGTCTTAAAGACAAACATCAAGGTTCATGGTCCCTTTTCGGCCAAAGAATATCATCCTTTCGGTCAAGGAGCATCAATCACAAGCATCTTGTCGTGCCGCAGCATCGCCTGCCACGCCATGATGACTTTCAGGAATGGAGCAAAGCGTTGATTACTTGCAAACACTCGCGGACGAGCTGTCAGCCTTGCCTGCCTCGTCAAGTGTCGCCCCGCAAGCGACGCGATGTCAACCATCGAGGAGTGGGACGAACATGATACACGCCAATGCAAATCGACGCCTCAACTCAGCGACCAATTTGACAAATGATCTGAGCGTCGAGCATCAGCGAACCTTGGCATGCTGCTGTCAAGCGGTCCGCTGCCAACCGAAAGAAGGAGTGCCCTTTCCTCTCGGACAACGCCTCGAGCAATCGAAGCGGCCTCCAAGGATCGCCATCCAAATGTTTCGAAGGACACACTGGCAATGTCGTCCCTTCGAATAGAGATGGATGTGATGTTGGGAGCTCATGCCATGAGTTCACCAACCGTAATCCGCTTACCCAAGCGGAGCATCTTCACGAACATCCACATGGTTCGCTGAAGACCCAGAACGGCTATTCTTTCACAAGGGTCAGCCGTCTGGTGGACAAGCATGTCAAAGGCGCATGATCCCTGCCGACAAGCGTAATGACGTTACTTTGTCCAAGTTGCGGATGGACGAGCATCTAAGGTGCATCCTCATCGTGAACGAGCACAACGATCTCGCCCCGTCCATACCCCAAAGGTGTTGCCTAAGCTTCAAAGCAGGTCCCAGGATCGGAAGAAGGCATATCCTAAGAACCTTGCAAGATGTGGCAACCTCAAGATGGCGTTGCCATCACGATAATGTGGAATGTGACAAACATGCATCCCGTTAAAACATGGGACAGAGGAAGTGGCAGCTCATCAATTATGCAAGCCCTGACAAGTTGGGACTGGAGGTCAAGATCGCTTTGTTCAGCATCGGCCAGATGTGCATATTGAAGGAGGAAGTGAAAGGAATCACCGAGCTCTGCCTACAGTGTTCCCAAGAGGATGAAGACCCAATGTTGGTGCTCTTCAAGCAGAATGGTTAGAAGCTTTGGACTATGAGGGAGTTGGAACGACATGATCATCTAACCTCCGCTCACTAGTCGTTGCTGCCAAGTCAATCGTGACAAGTGCCATACCACCAGTGCCCTTGGGCAGGGGCAATGATGGGGGAGAGAAGCTCAAGTCGCAAGGAGGAAGCTACTTATGCTAAAGACAATGATCGTCCATCGAAGCAGGAGAATATAGTCGAACCATAGGCACATGTGGGGAGACTTCCGTCGTCGCTCACTATAGAGACTGCGAGTGGACAAGGTGCAGAATGTTATATCAAAGAACCTTAGTCCACTGCAAATCGTCGAGATGTCTCATGTCCACCAAGGGGGAAAGTGGAGCCACTCTCAATACTCGACGGACGAAGGACTCAACATTGCAGCCATCTGCAACTTGGAGACAGCGAGTTGAATCACAAGGGAACGTGGGGAGACTCACGTCGTCCACTATGACGACTTTGATGGACAAGGCATGGATTGTTATATCAAAGAACCTTGTCCCACCTCAAGACTGCCGAAGCATCAGGTGATCACCAAGGAGAAGGTGGTCCTGTACTCTTCACTCGGCAGAGGAATGGATGATACGTTGCAACCACTTGCAATGTAGAGATGGGGAGTCAAGCCCACAAAGAGTCCTGAAGCGTTCCGAAGCATCTGTGGAAAGACTCTCGTCGCTCATCATAGTGACCCAAAGCACCTGAAGCAGACAAGTTGCAAATGTCGTCATCAAAGAGCTTGTATTGTTTCAATTCGTCGAAATTCAAGGACGATCATCGAGGGTGAGATGGTCCCACATTTCACATTCGACGAAAGGGAGACCTTATGCTGCGGCCATCTGTAAAATGAAAGCATCGAGTCAAGTTATGCAGGTCGAATGGCGAGACTCTTCATCGTGTTCTACACGACCCTGAGACAACTCTTCTTCACGCTATTTCTGAAGGCATACAAGAGTTGTTTCACCCCCAAAGAAACCAAACCAAACAAGTTGACGCTGCGCAAGTCGAAGAGAAGTGAAGCCAACAGAGACTTGATGGACGGATAGTTGCTTGATAAAGTCAGACCGCACATGGCGGACTCCACTGGCGCTGCACAAGTGATGACCCCGAATTGGACGAAGGATCAGCAAGCGAAGCAGGCCTGATGGAGGAGTTCTCAGCGAGACCCCAAGGAGCGGGCATTCCTGACGTTGCGTGATGCTGGTGAAGTCGAAGTCGAGGCAAAGAAGGCAGAATTGAACGAGATAAGCGAAGTCAAGACTGAAGACGAAGGCCTCGAGGAAGCCCGGACAACGGCGTCGGGGGCGTCGCCGATTTTGGTGGGGGAGAATGTCACGGGGCGTTTTCCCGTGACACGAAGCGTGAAACCTCGCGACACCAGTGCCGCTCAACTTATAGCTCTCGGCCGCTCAGCCTCGAAATAATGGAACATATGCAGTCGCCCCGCACTGCGTAATATTATGGAGTACCAAGTTATCCGCCCTTATGACATTTATCTTGTAAGGCCGTCCTTATGAATGACCAAGTAGGTGACGTTCCCGTAGGGTACGTCTTTTGCATTTTCAATATGTAATAAGACTCTTATACCTACGGTACACTGGGAGGAGTTCACTAGTGCCTTCCGAGGCCCAATTGTATGTTATGTTTTATCATATTTAATACAAGTAAGCTTTCCTTTAATTCTAGTGTCATGGCCTTGAGCGTGGGGTGGCAATCCACATCAGTGTCCTTTCGTGGCGTCCCGTGGTCCCTTCGTCGTCCCTTCGTACTTTAAGCGCCTGCATTGGTGCCGCAACGTGCTAATGTCACGGTCCCATGACGAGTAATCCAACACTTTAGTCATGTCCGTGATTGAATGCCTATAAAAGCGACTCTCGGCATAGTCGTCTCGACTATAAGACTTCCGCTGCAAACTCAAAATAAGCTTGGCTAGGTGTCTATCCGTCTAGTCGCCGCACGTGGTCTAATGTCCGAGAATAGTCCAGTGACATTCACAGGGATAATGTCTTTTAAACTTAATTTTGACCCTCATAATTATGAAACAAGCTCATTTGAAATTTTTCAGAAAAGAAACTTCACCTATTACGGAGATCAAACCTTGCAATGAGTTCTTGTAATCCTATTATAATAACATTTTAGAATATTTTTTAAAAACTTAAATATTATCATAAGAAATGAGTTAATCAAAACACGTCAAAAAAAAAACAGCGCAGCAAATCATACCCTTCATGACACTACAATCCTTAATCGAAGTTTTAAGTACTTGACCATCATTTTTTTTGTTTAATATAAATAATTATTTAATATTTTATTTTAAATCATGAAAATAATTTTTTTTTATTTTATGTGTTTTATTTTTATATATTAAAATCATACATAAAATATAAATAAATTTATAAAATTAGTTAATTTTAAATGAAAAATGAAAAAGATGAGATGGACTAGTTTATTTAATGGGCGTGGGGTAACAACTCTTATAATGAGATGTAGTTTATTTAATGGGCTTGGGCTATACAACTCTTATAATGAGGTGTAGTTTATTTAATAGGCTTGGCTATACAACTCTTAAACCCAAGTCCATTAAATAAACCGGCCATCGCAGTTTTGGGTTAATGCTCTAAAAAAGTATTATGCCTAATACAAAAAAAAAAATCATTCTACGAATGAGTGATTCTAATTTTGATGAATAGATTCTAATGAGTGACATAGATGAAGGTATAAATGTTACGCTATCGACATAAGATTGTAAAAATGCAATATGCAATATCATTTCATTGAGATGCACACCCTATCCACATCTTCAAAAAGATGGATCAATTATCTTACGGACAGTGAGAACAGATACTATCAATAAATGGATAAACTTCAGGAATCCCATGTTAATTTTCCTTCGTCCTACGTTCAGATTATTATGAAAGTGTGCATACATCTGTTTGCCCCCAATAATTAATTCTCGCTGCGTCAGCCGAGAGGGTACAGCCAGAAAATATTTTGGTTGGGGGTGGGGATACATAATAAAATATTTAAAAAATAATTAGTTTTAACTTAATAAATAAAAATATTACTAAAAAATACCAAAGAAAAGAATGGTAAAAGAAAGTATCATAAAAAATAGCAACAAAATGAAATGCAATTCTAAAAACATGAGTTTTTCAAATTAATGCCAGCTCCATGTTTTTTAAATCCACAAATTTTATTTACTGTAATTATTATATATTAAAGTTACTCCTGACACTCAAACTAAAAAAATGTGAAAAACCAAATCTCAAGCTAGAATCAACCACAAGATCTCTCAAACCTTGTAGTATAACACTCCCAATTAGGTTTTTCCAAATTTTAAGGGGGGTTAAAATATATATTAGTGCCCCCCACCCCCCACCCCCCACAACTGAACGTAGCTATGTCCTTGGTACAGATGATATTGAGAGAGAGAGAGATCATGAGGACCAGGACTGTACTCATTTGGCTACTTACTTTTGGAAAAGGAGAATCACCTAGCCGTGAAGTTTCTATGTATCTGCAACTTCTAAGAAATTTATAGCTGGTAGTTGGACCTGTATGCGTTCTAATATCTGATTTCATCCAGGAAATTAGGCCTCCGTCCGGTAAGATCCATGAACGGCAGCTGGATGCGTTTTTGCTACAGAAACACAAAGCAAGCTGTTGAAAAAAGATTGCATTTTCTGGACAAAAACATGAGATCCATCGAGGAAGCTCTTAGCTATTGATCAGTTGGGCGTGCTTATAATGAGTGTTGTCCTCTTCAACTGCATCAATGCTAGATTTTGTTGCAGGGACTAGTCATGAAGTTGGACTTCAAAGATTTTAACTTGGAGGTCTCTTCCTGAGATAAGATCAAGATTCTCTGTATTATAAGGCCAAGAAATCTTATATGAGTTAGATATGCTTTGGTTGGAGCATCTCCATTTCCAATGACATAATCAAACAGAGATTATCTACTTTTTTTGGACAGAGGTCCCAACTCATGTTCCCTTGGTGGAAATAATGTTTCAGGGACCTAGCAAAAAATAGTGTTAGTGACAGACAAGATCTTGGCATTGCTTAAATGCTATATCTAAGAAAAGTTTGTCCATCATGAATGGCTTCTATCGACTTCCTTCACCGCAAAGTAAGATTTTAAAATGCAAGTATGGAATTTATGATGGCAGTGATCAGACATTATTAGGATTAATTGGCATCTGGTATCTTAAACAGTTCAGAGCTTAGTCAAAAAAACATTTCAGCTGCGGCACGCTCAAACTGTGGCATTATTCCTTCCATCTTTTGATCACTTTAGGGGAATCCTTTCTGTATGCGTGATAACAAGTACACACCACTCAGATCCTTTGATGCTGAACACCAGTGGGCATTGCTCAAACTGCTGATATTAAAGTTGCTCATGAAGATAGGAAATTTTGCTGTAATCCATCAATCAATCAATCCATGCCATCTGACACCCTGAAAGTATTCATTTTTTCCCTCAAAACCTATTTCAAACCAAGGACTTCGGGTTACAAAGAATCACAGCATGGAGATGACGGAGTTTCAAATGCTTGAAACATGCAGACAGATTGGGAATCTTCAATAGTGCATCCATCTTCCTCGGATTGAACAACACCATCTGCTGTCCACGTGAGCCCTCGTCTGTCTTCCTAAAACAAGTATCTAATCATGCTCTCACACAAGGAAGTAAAAAAAAAAAGGGGGGGCAAGGCACAGTAGAGCCAGCTGCAGGGGTACAAGTTCTATCCATTATTCTAAGTCCACTGCCTCCCAGCTTTTGCTCCCCAGGTCATGGCATGCTGTCCACGTGGGCTTGGGCAAAGGGATGGCTCACATGTCCCCCTGGCTAAGCAGAGACTGCTCTTTAAATCCTTTTTTTTTGGATTGATTATTTTAGATCATGAAATGGCATGTTCAACCAACTCCAAGCAGCACAGTGGACAGCTTTCCCCAGATTTATCAAAAAACTAATGATTAGGAGGGACACAATGATATGGATCCAACATATTTTTTTCTCCTTTTTCCTGGATTTGGGATTAGTTCATCCTTCTCAACGTGCACATCCAGAAGCACCTAGGCATACCAACACGCTCACCAACTGTTTCAGCATGTAACTCAGAGCATAAAACCACATGCGTGCAGCAGATGGGGGATCATTGACAGAGGAGTCATCATACAGCTATCAAGTCTTATCATGAGCAAAAGTAAACTCTGCATGATGATAAATGTCCAGCAGTAATCAAAACACAGATCTGGGCATTCATGCATACACCAATCTTTGTACTTCTGACACAAGTGTTTACATCTCCAGATCATACAACGCTATCTATTCATTTTTCCACGAGTACAACCGAAAAGAACAAAAGAACTGGAAAAGGCTTTCGTTGCTTGAACTGCTCTAACGCTTTCGATCTAAAGACTAAAAACTACAAGGAGGAGAAATGCGAGTCGAAGTATTCCCAGCAAAAAGAAAAGCTGACAGGATTCTCTCTTTCGCCATCAGCCCTCATCATCGCAGCCAGATACAAGGAAAAAAAGCCAATACTAACACCCATCTCATTCCTGGACGTGATGGCAAGTACCAACACATGCTGACGCCCAGCGGATCCTCCAATATCCACTCAGTATCCCACCGTAAATCCATGGAAAATCCCTCCCCCAGAGCCCAAAAAAACATCCAGCAATCACCGTCATGCATGTCCATTTCCATCGTGACGAATAACTCTGAACAGTAGTTTTTTTTTTGTCCCTTTTTTTCCTGTGAGTCTACTTATCCATCGACTTCCTCATTATAACCTAAGTGGCTAAGATTTCTGCGGGTGCAGAGGGATCGGAGGCGCCCATGGAGAGGTCACCGGACGGTGGTGGAGGAGGAACTTATGGTGTTCCGGCGCCGACGACGATGACTTAGAGGTCATGCAGGTGGCGGCCGCGGCGCCGGTCATGTTGCCGGAGTTGGAGACCCTTTCGCAGGACGGACACATGGTCAGGGTGGTGGGAGGTGTCATGTGCATGAAGAGTTGCGGAGACAGCTTCAGGGCTCTCAGCACCTGCACCTCCTTCTGCAGCCTTTTGTTCTCCTCCGTGAGGTTCTCGCAGCACCTCTTCAGGAACTCACAGTCCACCTCTGTTTGTTTCAACTTTGTTCTGAAAGAAGAAGAAATTTTTCAAACTTGGCATCAGTACATAAATATATCTCCAACTAGATACTGCATGCATGCATGCTTGGATGAAAGGATGGATGAATCGGACACCTTGCTCTTCTGTTCTGGAACCAAACCTCTACTTGTCTTGGTCGCAGGTTAAGCTGCTTCGCCAATGCCAATTTCTGCTTCTGTTGTCAAAGAAAAAAAAACCGAGATATGCAGGACCATTAGAACGTGAATCGTATACGGAAATACTACTGTCATGCTGTCTGAAAGACTGAAACTGGCAAAAAGATGATACCCACCGGGTTGAGGGTGTTGTGCTCTTTGAAGCTCTCCTCGAGGACCGCCGACTGGTCCTTGGAGAGGCGGAGCTTCTTGCGGGCGGCCTCCCCGTCTTCCTCGTCGCTTACAGGGCCTTGAGAGGAGGCTCGCTCGGCGTCGTTCTCGTCCCCGACGCCGGCGACGAAGCACTGGCCGAAGCGCTCCCCCGACTTGCTGGCGCCGGCTGCGCTGGATACGGTACTGTTGGGGGAGGACTCACCTGCGGCGTCCTCCATGTTGTCCCTCCCCACCGCCGGCGCCATCCCTGACTGAGGCGCTTGGTTCACGTCGATCCCTCTTAACAGAGGTCTCATCGCGTCTCCCGTTCCTATGCATGCATCCAGCGTAGGCCTCCTTTTATCTGGAATCCCCAGACGAAGCCATTAGCATCCATCGCCATACTTAAACAAACAGATCTCTACGTTTTGCATGAATGAACTCGAGAAACAGAGCAAAAACACGTACCTGAACGAGAGAAGAGCGGATCACTACTCCACAGAGGCTTCTGAGGGCAAGAGAATGGGATTGAGTGGAGAAGTGGAGGGGAGGAGGAGGGCATGAGAGCGAGATGATGAGGGGAGATGGATGTGGCGGAGGAGGAGGAGGAAGAAGAAGAGGCCAAGCTGAGACTTAGACCCAGCAGGTCCTCCTTTTCCATCATCATCATTTGAGACCTTCCTTCCAATCTACCTATAAACCTTTGATCCTTTTCTTCCTCTTCCTTTCTTAGCTTTAGGTCCCTTCAGCCTTTCCAGAGCTCTACAATCTTAGAGACGGAGGAGAGAGAGGGGTAGCTCTACAATCTTAGAGACGGAGGAGAGAGAGGGGTGGTGGATTGCATGAGGCTTCTTTCTCTCTGACACACATACCCACAAACTTTGGGGCCGAAGAGGAGAATTTTGAGGAGGATAGCGAGGTAGGGAGGGAGGTAATAAATAGGGTCTGCGGATGCATGCATGTGGGGTATGATGCCTGAGATGTGAGAGGGGAGAGAGAGGGAGAGAGAGAGAGAGGGAGAGAGAGAAGTGGGTTGCCTTTGTCGTCATGCCATTACAACTTCAATGATGACTTGTGTCAGGCTTCCCCCAATTATGGCAATCATGCACACTCATTACCAGTATTTACTTTTTCTCAACCGTCTTTTTCTTTCTTTAGCCTTTGATTGGTTTAAAATTGAATTAATAGGTCATTAATCGGAAAAAAAACAGAAATAACATCTCTGTTGACAGAGAAAATAAAATCATAACAACTAACATTATTTTATGAGTTGATCTACAAGATTTAATTTTAGAAAAGTATGCTCGATCCTCTTATTTAAAGAACAGTAAATACATTTTGTGGGACATCAACATTAAACATAAAAAATGGTGCAAATATATTTGGCAAAGATGAGATGAGATGTGTTCTTGCTGGCTTTCTGGTTATTGCCATTAAAAGGCTCCAAAAACTCGCAGGCGGACACAGCAACTTCACGCACCACCCGGCTTGACAAGCCTGAACTGCCTTTAATTTCCTCGCGTTGACCGTTGACTGCTCTTGTTCTTACTCCTCACTCCTCTGGCTACCTCGCAAGTCTCGTCACCTTTACTCCATTAGTTTCTTTATATTTTTATTTATTCTAAAAAGAGAGCTGCCATATCTCTTAAACTTCAATCTAAAAATCTTCATCAATTTTATTGTGAGTATTAGGAGAAAAATTAAGTTGAAATTTTAGGAGGACTGAGAATTTTCCTTCTAAAAATTGCATTTAAAGAGAACTACTTGAACTTGTAAATAACTTTTTATGAGAAAAAAATTGCAGCCGAAAAGATGAAGGATATGTTGAAATAAATTAAATGTTTTGAGACCCATCTGTATAGTTGATAACTATACAATTTTTAGGAGGGCACTAGTGTGTTTTTTTTTCATTTGTAATTTAGGATATACACGTCATAAGTACATACAGTACTCCTAATCAGTTACTCGAATTTTTTTTAAGGACTCATGAGTTTCATGTTTCAACACATTTCAATATCCTAATAATTGAGTTATATAATTGTGAATTTTAAAGGAACAACGTCTAAAACATGCTGTACATTAGCATCTTCGTCCCAATTATTGGTTAGATTTTTTTTTCCTTTGTATGCTTGGTTAAATACTTCTACAACCTTGCAGCAATCAAAGTTGAGAATTGGAACTCGAAGTAGATTTTTTTTCCCTGATCATGATGTCCTGTGGATGAGTTTCGTCAATGCAAAATTTCAGATCAATTTTGTCTGTAGCATTTGATTTGCTCTACTCTGAATGAGTCTTTTCTTGGCAGATGCAAAATGGATTCGTGTATCTCATGCATTTATTGAGGTGAAGTATACGGACGATTGCAGCTCCACCAGGGTGGCACCAATTCCTGTTTGTAGAAAGTGATTTCTCTCTCTCTCTCACACACACAAGTTGGCAGAGGGACCTGTGAACACAACCCTCATGATTGCCATTACATGGTAACCAATTCATGCCTGTGATTTGTCTATGAGTCGTGCAATAATTGGTGAGGCTGCTCATGTCCACAGGAGATGGGATCCCAAGGGAACAGAAGAGGCCCCCCCTCTCACACACACAATACACAATTCAGATGCCCATCCACTGTGTTGGTTCCTTTGCTCACTCCCCATATCATTGTGTCCCATTGTGCACCAGCACGCCATAAATCACCTCCATCCAGACCCCACTCGTACCCTTCTCATCTCTCTCTCTCATCAACTTTTCCTTGTGGATGCAAAAGCAATGATCGAACCATATTTTTCTTATGAAAGGGAGATAAGCATTAGAAATATCTGAGTAGAAAATATTGAAAATCTTAGAAGGTGAAGTCTCCATTCAAAAGGTGTTAAAAAGGGCTTGCCAACCCGTAGGAGGTCGAAATGTGATTAACTTCTCTATAATAATGAGTACATTCATAGAATTCAAAAGATTTAATGATATCTCATAGTTCAAAGTCATCATGAGCATTGAGAAGAGCATGTAATGATGTCCACCAAGTTCTACGAATCAACTTTGAGCCAAACTCGTGTAAACCTCGTATTCCGACAATGCCGGATCCCAACAAGTGCACCACGAGCCTTTGTCATTAGCATAGTATCTGCCTCAAGTCGAAGTGCACCTACAACAATACAAGAATCATTAGAATGTCAAATAATAAACCTTGCGCCTCTCGAATTTTCAAGCTGGATGAAGGAACCATGTGAGTTGATCTCCCACCGGACCCACATAGGTGGTGAGAGGTTGAAGCCTTAGATTTGGTGAGTCTGGTAAACTCAACTCAACCGGCCAAAGCTTTACTTCACATAGCCAAAATGAAAACCTATTTGGACGCAAAATGAGCATCGTTACGAGCAAGTCAGATTCCCCAAAGACCGAAAGTCATAAGGGAGTATTTTTCATTCGAAATATGGAGTATTTTTCATTTTATGTTTCAAGGTAAATTTATATATTAATGTTTTTTTTTGACAAATTTTGGCATAAGAGGAATTCTTTTCGATTAAATGTTCAAAAGATTTTATGTATTAGGTAATATCCCAATTTCTAACTTGATATATTTTTGGCTTATTTTATTTGTTCGATCGATATGATTAAGATTGCATTTGGCGAATGATTAGGGTACTGTTATAATGATGCAAATTGCATAGTCGTTTGCTCCGTCCTAATATAAATTAGATTTCTTGCAGTATTTCCGGTATTATTAAAAAATTAATTGGTAAATGTGTGAAATGTGTTCCATAACATTTTCAATATTTTTTTGTGATACCCCGAGAATATAGAAAAATAAATTACTGATAATAGTTGTCTAAAAAACCTTCAAAACTCGCAATACCAGCACATAAGGTTATCATCGTTGATTTTCTTTGCACTACTTAGATATTCGAGACTAACTTCAAGGTTTGATTGACAAATAAGCGCTTAGAATTTAATTAATTAAACATGAATGTAAAAAAGAAATATTATTAAATAATGATAAACACAAAAATGAGAAAATAATAAATAAATTGAAAAAGAAATATATAATGCATTTGAATAAGGATAAAATTGAAAATTTATAAACTGCTAACTAACTGTTAATAAAAGTAGTTTTTAAATATTTTCATATAAAATTTTAAACTCTACTTATTCTTTTTTACATTTATCAAATAAAAAAAATGAGAAAATGTATATGTAAAGCATTTGACGTTGAACATATGTAGAGCACTAATTTTACTTATTAAATAATAAAATAATTATATATTAATTTAAAGTATATATTAAATAGTAAAGATCATCGGATTACCGATGGTTATGATCAAGGAATGTTAATAAATATGACTATTCAATGATTGTAATTTATTAAGCCTTAGATGATACATTTTTGTTATCAAATTATTCAAATAAATATATATTATTTCATTTAAGAAACATATAATTAATTTAATAATAAATTACAATCATTAAATTAATTAAATATTAAGAAATAACCACTCTACGCGGAGGTGGAGAGCGGGGTGTTTTACATACTCATTAACCTAAAAAAATGCTTAAATGGCTGAACACTACTTAAAATATTAATTTTGATGTTATCAAATAGAGCGTAAGTAATACGTACTTATGCAACAAAAAATTAACTAATTTGAATCTTTGCACAAGATTTTAAAAAATCAATCTTCAATATCTCAATCATATAATCAATATTCAGTAATTCAAATATGTTCCATGCATATTGATTATGAAAAAAATAATTATTGCATGCTACTTACCTTTAATATTAAAATGTTGTAAATAAGAGAGATAGTAATATTTGAACTATATATCATTCGTGATTTATGCCAAACCAAACAATAAAATGCTTCTCAAAATTAAAAAAAAAAGGTTCACGCGTGTGGGAAAATGCAATGCTATTTGTGAAAATCAATTAAGATGAATACATGACTTTTTAGTTTCTCCATTTGTAAACAAATTGTCGAGGCACTATTTGAATCACAACAGTGTCTCTTTTGTAAGTTACTTTGCTATGGTATAAGACAAGGCGGTCCAGAAAAAATTAAAATATGTTAGAATGATGTAAAATCGAGAATAATGAGTAATTGGGCATAATAAATATTTGTTATATCAGAATTCAATTTTGAATGCTGACTACTACAAGGGTTAATTATATATGTTAAAATTTATATTGTAATAATAAACACAAATAAATTAGAGTTATAGAGGGTATTCCGATTCGCGTTTTAATTCAATCCCTTATTTCCGATCAAAATTGGAGCTGAACTTGATTGGTATATTCCAATAATAACGTGATCCGTTAAAAAAAATTGCTTACAAATTTGGGGCTTCCTTAGATGATTTGTTCTGCTCGAATACGAGCATCTTATATGGGTGCAAGATTCAATCATAAAGCTCGTCCCTTTTGCATTCACGTCGCCCATTCCACGAATGCATCTCATGTTTCGTCGAAGCCGAACATCATGCTCGTGATGACCATGATGGTCATCTACAACTTCTCATACTTGACCAATATAGTGTCATGCAATTTTAACACTTATATTATTCATGTAATGTTATTGTAGCTTCAATAATCTCACTATCCGTGTGGTATTAATATGAAATGAAATTTTCTTTTAATTCATATATTCCTGAGTTCCATAAAACAAACATGTTTGATGAATATTTTTGGTATAATTTCTTTTGTGAAGGGATCAATTAACATATCATTGGTAGACATATATGTCAATGTCATTTCTTTCTTTTTCTCTATATTTTGAATACAATGGTATTCTATCTCAATATGTTTTTCATTAGAATTTTTAGCTTCACTGTTTATCAAACTTATTGCTGCTTGATTATCGCAGTACTTTTCAAACATTCCAGTGACAAAATTAAGATCTAGTTCCATGAGAAAACATCTGAGCCAAACTGCATGGGTGACTACTATATTATAAGCAATGTATTTAGTCTCTTGCGTGTCTTTCCACACATTCTTATTTTTTGCTACCCCAAGAAATAAATGTTCCATCTAACAAAGATAAGTGATTTGATGTGAACTTTCGATCATCAATATCACCTTCGAAATCCACAGCAAAATATTCTATAGCCTCTAATGTATCAACTTGATATGTCAATCTCAATTATATCATGCCTTTCAGATATCGTAGAATTCTCTAAATGAATTTCCAATGAGCTTTTCTAGGATTATTCTGAAATCTGATAATCAAGCTTGCTGCATAGCTTAAACACAACATTCTTGAGTTTTATCTCGAATAATTTGAATGCTTAAAACATATGATGCATCTCTCAAATCTATCATTTTAAATTATTTGTGTCCTTTACTTCGTTGATCATTATGACATCATTACTGACGAGTAAGATATTATCTATGTACAGTGATAATATCATAAAATATACTCTCACTTTTTTTGATGTACACATAATGATTCAATTTGTTCGCTTTAAAATCAAATTGTACTATCGTCTCATGAAATTTTAAATATCATTTTCTAAATGATTGTTTTCATCCATATAATGATTTCTTCAGTTCATATATCTTATCTTCCTAACCTTCAAGTTGACACATGTATATAACTTTTGTTAAGTCACCATTTAAAAAAGCTATCTTAAAATGCATTTGGGATTACTCACACGACTATTGCTAAGATCATCCTAATCAACACTAACTTAACTACTGGAGAATAGATTTCTTGAAAGTTAATTTCAACTTACTGTGTATAGCTTTGTGCCTATTAAGGGAACAGTCAGCCTCCTACTTTTCTTGAATACCCACCTGCACCGACATACCTTTCGGCAAGTCACGTGTCCATATTATGTTTCGATAGATTGAATCCAATTCACATTTCATGACAGTCGACCATGATTTTGACTTATTAGAAGCCATTGTTTCTTTACAAGTAATAGGATCTATATTATCCTTTGTCTCAACATCGACGGAGTAATACAAAGCCTCGCACTGGTACAACACATAATCATCTAAATGTGTGAGTTTCGTCTGTAGTATCTTGCTGTCGATTATACTCGTGAAAAGTGTGGATTCATCCACTTCATTCAAAGATATAGTATTTTGTATAACATCAACTCCCATTATTAGATAATTCAGTGTGTGTTCAGAGTTGACTCCACAATCTCTTAGAGTCATTAATGGATCATCATCCTATTGAATGCATTGCTTTTCATTTTTTTTAAATAAAAAGTAGCATCTAGATTCTCTACAAGACCACTATCTGGATGAAAGAATACATACTTTTTGGAATTTTGACTATATGTAATGAATCTGCATGTTTTCATTCTAAAGTTCAGTTTGTCCTTCAATTGACTAGGAATTAATACATGTGTTTTACATTCATATTTTCGAAGATGATCTAACTTATCTTCTATCATTTCATAACATGTATGTCGTCAATTCTTCTGGAATTGCGTGAATTATATATTGTATGTAACTCATGTTCAATACTCCTCTTCCCCAAAATTCTTTGGGTACACCCGAATGGGATAACATTCAATTTATTGTATTTATTAATGTTATTTTTTCTTTCTATCGCTCCATTTTATTGTAGCGCATGTGACATCATAGTTTGATATGTATGCCTTCTATAATGTAGTAGCTTTCAAATTTTTAGAAATTGTACTCTCATCCTCTATTTGTTATTACGCACTTGATTGGCCCAAATTTTCAAAAATTTCATATTTTCTTTCTAAGAGATCAATATAACAATATTTAGAATATTCACCAATAAATGTAATAAAAATATTACTTACCTTTATACGTAGAAATATTCAATGATCCACAAATATCAAAATTATTAATTCACAAGTAACATGAATCTATCTCCAACGTTAAACTTATACTTTTCAACATCTACAACATTCATATAAGTGTTGTTCCCATGTAGATTATCCGCTCTTCCATTTGCATTTTTTTAATTCTATTTGATCTTATTTTGTCTTAACAATGTGATGAATTGCTCAAGAATCAATCGATCATCTTTCTATTAGTGTCGTTGTAGCATTGCACTCATGTATAATAATTAACTAATTTATTATCTAGCTTTCTAACAAAAGCGAAAAAGTTGATCAAGAGATTGATTAATAAGGTACTCACAGATAGATTATAATCAAGTTAACAATTTGTTGGAATTGATATGACAATCAATATTTTTATAAATTTGAACAATTAAGAAGACCAACATCAATAAATTTATATTTATAATACTTCACCTCATTCAGTACACCACGTTAATTAGTGGACACTCATAATAAAATTATTTCTCTAATAATTTTTTGTAAAAAATTAAACAATTAAAAAATAATAACGTTCATAATTTTATATTCTTAACATAATTTCAAAACAATTTCAAAAGTCAAATGATATGAAGTTTGCTTTTGCTCGATGAAGTGGTAATGGAATGAGAAAAAAAAGGTTTTGAAGGAATCAAATTATGGCGGTGCCTTGTTCCCACTTCCCACTTCCCACTTCCCGCTTCCCACTTCCCACTTCCTCCGTGAAGTTTGAAACGCGTGGTGGAGTCCAGCGGAGGAGAGAAGAAGGGGAGGCGATGCAGACGTGGCGGTGGAGCGCGGAGTGGGGGGGTGGGGGTTGGGGGGGGGGGGGGGGTCTCTCGCTCACATGGTCCGGACTCCGGAGGGACAACGATGATGGTAATGACGACGGAGATGTCACATGGACGAAGCGTGCCGTTGCCCCTACACGTGCGAACACAACCCACGCAGCCCCCAGTACGTGCGTGTGATCCTGTCGGCCGCCTCCCCCCCCCCGACAACTCTTCCCCCACGCCCCCAATCATTGGTCCATCTCTCTCTCTCTCTCTCATGTATATATAGAAGTCGTATTTGCTTCATCACATCCATCATGAATCCCACTTGCATTTTGTGTGACCACAAAGGAATTCTTCCCCACTCCGAGCTCCACCCTTTTTATTCCCTCTCCATCTACGTCCCCATGCACAAGGTCACGACCATTCTGTGCATGGTGGCCCCTTTTCCTTTTGTTACCCAAAAAAAAAATTTACGTGAATAATAATATTGGCTACTATACATGTACACAGGAGTTCGATCTTGTGGGATATTTTCCATAAATTAATTAATGATGTTATGAATATAAAATTACATTTAAATTTTAACATAATATCAAAGTCAAAAATTAAGAATTCAAACATAGTTAAACAAGGGCGACACCTTGTATTCGAGAGGGGCACTAATTTTTTTTTTCAGTTTTATATTTTTTTCTGTGATAATATATTTATGCTAAATGCCCCCTTAATTAATGGTAATTACCTATCATCATATATAAAAAGTTACAATGATATGATAGCCTCGGGTTTTCACTTTAACGTATTTAATATATTTATATTAATTGAGCCGCTAATTAAGACTATATATATTAATGTATTAATATTAATATAATTCAAGTGTAATGATAAGTATGATAATATTATTATTACCTAAAATCTTAGTTTTTATATTTTCTAGCATGTAATATTTGCAGAAACAATTATTGACATTAAATTTATGAATTGAGATTAAATAATGGTTAATCATCAGTTTAATTAAACCAATTCTAAACTAAGTTACTAACAAAGTGAAATAAGTCCTGAGGGGTGATAGCACATTAAATTTCAACAAATGTCTGTGCCCTCTAATCCAATTAATTATATTGCATAATCACTGTGATCAATTGATAATAAAATTGAGTTCGAAACAAAAATTGAATGTTAATAATCTCAACTTCGAATCTTGAAGTCAATACTTTGGTCAAAGAATAAATTATTATTCAAGACCAAAAATCTCAAGCTATAAATAGGTGCGTACTTCTAAACGAACGGATGGAATTAAGATACACATTTGTGTGAATAAGCATTTAATCCTGATAGTATATATGATTTTGTGCTATCGATCACTGATGTGTGCATGATGGACAAGACAGCATATGCTATATATCTCAGACTTTTTGCCATGCTTAACATATGATGTGGAATTATTGAATTGTATTCTCTGATCAGCATCATGTGGTTGCAGAATATATTCTCATTAATCTTAACCTGTTTCTAGATTCACTCTACTTGCTTTGGCCGGATTGCCTTTGGCTTTCTCATCTCCCCCCTTGTTTTTTGCTAAAAAAATTCTTTTTTGGTTGGCCAAAGGGATAATTAACTGTTTAGGATTAACATTTGATCAAAATGTTTAATATGATTGGATATTTGTGTCGAGTTAATTCACTAGGTGTTGCTAGGGAAGATGCCTTAATTACCTAATATGTATTGGCATCTAGACCGGTTTCTTTGATGTAATATTATTAACGTTTCAACTTTTAAGTGCTGGTGTACTTACGTACCCACAACAAAGGGAAAATGCCATATGACAACAAATGATGTGACATTATTTTTTTCAGAATGACACAGTTTTGCTATAATCAAGTTTGATTTAACATATATAATTTATTAATAGAAATGTATCACACCTAATGCCATTAGGAAAGATATTATTATGCTCTTTTGTTTAGACTCTGAAATAAAACATTTTTTGTCATATTTTATGATATTAAATTATTCAAAATGTTGGAAACAGAGTTGAGTATCCCAATTCCCAAGTGTTATTCCATTTTAACACTTTATTTATTATTATTTTTTCAACTATAAATTTATCATTTTTAATTCCTCTTATTTTTCGGATAAATAGTCATATCGTCGTGTTAAATTATTTTTAATATTTCAAATGACTTTTAAGGCAAATGGTGATGGATAACATTTTTTGTCTCTTATTCACTTTCACAACTATGATGATTTAATCAAAGGATTTAAGAATACAAAAATACAGAGGGTAGCACCACCCTTGCCCTCCCTCCGTCTTTTGATATTTTTATTGTTTATTAAATTATCAGTTTTATTAATAAGAAGTGATGATCCTAATTTTAAACCTAAAACATTTTTATTAACACTTTAAATGAGTTTATAGAGGGTTGTAGGGGCAACGCCCCACTCTATAGATTAGCCTCTTTAAAGGTACATGTGCAATTTCTCAACATTTTATCTTATATGTTATCCCATCGTTCGGTCATATAATAATTAGTAAATTAGAGCCGTGATGTGTTCGCATTTTCCCACACCAAAAAGTCCGCACGAAACAATATCGGACACGTAAGCTTGTATGTTTTTTTTTTCATTCTTCCACTTCTTGGTACATTTATGTTCTTATAAAGATGAAATAAATTAATCAATTATCAATTGCTCTTTTTCATTTAAGTAATTTCTGAAGTTCAATTTTCTAAAAAAATTAATATTTTTTTTGTTAGCGAATGTTATGTATACAACACGGGATGAATTAATCGAATTAATTAGACTCAATTATAAATTATTTTTTATCAACAATGTGAATATATAATTCATTAACATGGCACAAATTAAACGACCATTACTACTTTTCAATTAGCGGAGGCACGGAATAAATTCGTTTCCATCTAGAATATTATTTAATATGATGTACATAACATATGGGCTCCACAAATTTTTTTTTCACACACACATACTCTTTATTTTCCATGAGAAAGTGTCTAATTGCTAGATCATCCATTATATAAATCATATTAAATAAAACAAAGTTTTAAAATTTTTGCGTGAGCATAACTAATTACATTTGCAGCATGCATGCGCTTCGGACCCTCCGACAATTTCACTTTTGATCCCGACCGGTCAGAGTACATGTATATATACGACGCAAATAATAATAATAATAATAATAATAATAATAATAATAATAATAATAATAATAATAATAATAATAATAATAATAATTTAGAGTTATTTTTCTAAATTATTACGATTTTTCTAATCTAACTTTAACTTATAAACTTGTTTTTTAGATTCATAAAGTATGATTTTTTCACTTTGTTATATTTTCTATTAATTTTATTTTTTTATTTATAAAAAAACTAAATTACTCATCTTTTCATAACATATCAAATAATAAATAAAATATACTAAAACACTAATTTTTTTGGTAGAATTGGAGGGGAGCGACCTGCCCAACGAAATTTTTTTATTTATTATTTGATGTGTTATAAAGAAAGGAATGATTTAGTCTTTTCATAAATGAAAAAATAAAATTAAATAAATAAAAATATAACAGAAATGAACGAAAGGATTAAATAAAATGAAAAGAAATACTTTTTTTTATCAAAACCTGATATCGAACAAATAAATACATCCTTAGCGTACCTTTGAAATAAAGATGATTCAATTAACCTTCCTTTAATATCCAATTCATATCAAAGTATTAATGTGGATGCATGCACATCGATCGAGCGTGCAAACGCGCAAAATGTACTGCTCGCCTCAAATTGTCTCGTGCGTTTGAGCACAACAAAAGGCGTAGTGGAGCTGAATCGACATCAACGTGCTACTTATTTTTAAGTTGTAACGTTAAATTTCATCATCTTTTTACGTGACATTTGGATTTATTTCAGTCGATGTTACCTATATTACATCCTTATCCGTTGAATTTTCACATAATTCATAAAGAAATAATAAAACAAACTAATAATTAACTAATATTAATCAATTAGATAAAAGTGCGAAAACTAACATATTTATTATTTTTAAAATGATCCTCCCATTCATTTTATTATATGAGAGTAACAAGTAAAAGAAAATAAAATAATATAAAGTATACATCTATCTCATGTGCAACTGCATCATCATGAATATCTCTATCTGCACACGCCTCCATCCATGTCCATGTCGGTTTAATTATATGCGAGATTTAAACACATGAAAAATAAAATTTTAATGAGTATAAAATACTTAGTACATAAGATAATATAAATCGATAGAAAGATTTAACAAAAATAGGCAACCTTTCAGTATGAGAAAAGTATACTATCGATTTGGTTCAATTATTTTTTCATTTTGGTACTTTCCTCTTTTTGGTTCAGTTCTTTCTATTCTTTATTTTTTCTATCATGTTCTTTTTTGTTTATTTCGATTCTTCTTTTTTGTTCTTTCAATTTTATTCTTTTCACTACATCTTTTACTTTAAACAATTCATAAAACATTTATATGTGTTATCCTAATGCGAGCTCGACTTGCATGATCAAGGTGGATCAAATCAGGACGGTTGGTACGGCTTGTCATGGAATTGAATCGTATAGAAAAAATGAAGGTGAATATTAATAGCTCAACCACCCAAGTAGGGCAATGACGGATCCAATAAAGAGGTGTGGGACTTTTATTTATCCCACAATAAAGATTTGGGTGGTTGAACTATTAATATTCACCTTCATTTTTTTCTATACGATTCGATTCCATGACAAGCCGTACCAAAAAGCCCTATTTTACATCTTTTATAACATCCTTACTGTTCTTTGTTAAGCATTATTATCACAAAAGTAAAATAATCATTGCACATCATAACAATTAACAATAAAATAACTTCTTATATGATATATAAATCCAGGCCCGATACCATCAAACCCGAGCCGGGTTGTGGCTGAACTCGATGTGCTCACCGAGACTTGGGGTCGGGTTCTCGATATTGTGCTCTCATCTTATTTCTAGCACAGAGGTAGCTCGAGCCGGATTCACTAACCTCATCATCCTCTACGGTGATGTTCGCTTGTCTGGATCGAGTATGAATCCAATGCAGGCCAAGTTGTCGAGAAAATGATCCAATGCTCGAGTTCGATCAAGGTAGAGCCCGAGTCGAGCTTCCATAAATCCGGGCCAGGTTCACTCCGAATCTGAGTCAGATTCAGAGCGACGCCGCGCTGGGTCTCAACTATACAGATGAACTCGGGCCGGGTTCATCTCTACGCGGGTCGAGGTTCCGGTTGTGGGAACTCCGATGATATTTTTTCGAGACTTTAATTAATCATAACTTTTGGTACAGTACTTCGTTTGATATAAAAACTTTATGAAAGTATTCATGAAATAGGAGAACACGTACGAATCCTAACTCATCTATTATCTTAACTATTTCATTAAGAAATCATATTAAAAAATGAATCCAAAATCTTATGTATCTCAACTATTTTAGACTACTTGAAACTCGAGACTTGGAGCACGTTTTTCGATGAGATCCGACAACGACTAACCACAAGGCCGACGTCCTTGGACAAAGGGTAGATCCAAAATTTGATGGCCGGTCGGAACTCCCGCTCACGCACACTGAGCTAGAAGAAAACATAGCCCAAAGATAAAAGAAAAACTCAAGTAGAGAGAATAGATGGATGTGTTGGAGGAGACCCTTTGGGGTCCTATTTATAGGTAGAGTTTCCCAATTGCTAATTTAATTAGAACTTCTATCCATACTTCTTATCTATAATTTATTTTTTATTTTCCATAATTTTTTGAATTTAAATAAATAATTAATATAACTATTTCTTGAGTTTTTTATTTTTAAATAATAATAATTATTATTTTATTTCATGAATTATTTTTATCCCTAAAACTCCTCATTTCAACCTCATTAGGAGTCGTAATTCAATTCTTCAACAAACTTTATCTCTAATCCTCTTCTAACTATCTTTTTTTTTTATTTTATCTCTTCTAAACATAATTATTACTGAATTTCGAAATTAAATTAATAATTATTATTCTTATCTTTTAATTTTTGTAATGAAATAACAAAATATTATTATTTTATCTTCTATTTTTTTTTGGACATAAAACTCTTATCTTAACTCTCATTAGGACTCCTTTATATCTTAAACTTCTTGTTAGAGTGAAATTAAATTTTAAATCCCTAATCCCATTATAACTTCAACTCTAATCTAATTTGGAATCATCTTTTCCTACCTCTTCACCTAATAATATGTTTATTCTCGTTCAAACTTATCTTATCTTCTTCTTTTATCCACTCATTAAACTCTTAAAATTTAGATTTATTTTAATTACGAAAATTAATTTTTAATTTGAAAAAAAAGTCGGAGTGTTACATAAGCTCTTTCGAACTTTTCAATTTCATGAAATTAAATTTGCCACTAAATTATTTCAAAATTACATTGTCATTGTCTAATAATTCACACGTTAATGAGACTCTTGGGATATGTTTAAGTGTCGAAACTTGAGCAAAAACTTGCTCAAGTTTCAGTTAGTTCATTGAAACACCTGAAATCTTATCACGTGACGAGAAGGGAGAACCAAAGTTCTCCCAAGTTCAAGCAGCCATTTTTTTTATTTTTCTTATTATATTTTCTTTCAATTTTTATTATATTTTAATTCGTAAAATATTATTAATTACTATTTAATGTTAATATTATTTATTAAACTCTTTTTATATTATCTTAAATAATAATCAATTATAATATTTTATTTATTAGTATATTATCAATCAGCTTATAAAATAAATTCTCATATTATAATATTAAAATAATATTATGATATTAATAACACATGAAAATAATAGATTATATATTATTATTATTATTTTAAATTATGAATTATAATATTAGCATAATTTTTTGTAAATTATAAAATGTAATATTAATATAAATATTTTTCATAAATAATTATTTTAATTACATAAATACATAATATTTAATGTAATTTTATATTTTATAAAATAATAATTTATATAATTAATTCTTCCTTTCTATCCAAACACCCATTAAAATTTACCTATCAAATTAATTTTTTAAATTCTCACCATTATACTTTTCATTCAAACATCTCATCTAAATTTTTCTATGTTCCCGAAAACTAACGGAAAGTTTACAATTCAAACACTGTCTTAGTTTAAATCTTTTTTATATATTCACAAAAGCAAAAAGAAATTACTTACCGAATGATTCACATCATCAATAGTTTTCTAAAATAGTTTCGTTTGTGCAGCCGTCAATTATCTTCTCGGCAGGATCCCTTGGATATTTAAAGGAACGCCACCAAAAGAGAGAAAAAAAAAAAAACGTCACGTCGTGCGGTCTCTGAAACGTTTACTATTTACTTGTCTGAATAATTGATGTACTCTGTTTATGCTAGGCGATGTATATATGCCCCATCACATTATATATGGAATCTGAATTGTATTGCCCTCTCAATGCATCTGTTCGAGGAAACCTCCTCGTAATTTCCATGCTCATGATAATTGCCACCTTTCCTCGTAAAGTTTGATCCCCTATCTATGGATTGGGTAGATAGATAGATACATATATTCTTGTTAAGTCTACACATGTTCCTTGAAGTTATCCAAATATCTATCAATGATTTCAACGTGATTCTTAGTCATATTCAAAATTACGAATAATATTATTACTATTGATGACAAACTAGTGATTCGTTCAAAAGTTAATTTAGTAGTTTGAAGTTGGGTAAAGAGGGATTATATCGAATATAGAAAAAAAGGTCTCTTTTTTTCAGAAGAAGTTGAAATATGAATATTTAGGATCGTTAAAGTTTGGTTTATTGTGTCATGTCAACTTTAAGCACAGGAATTAGGAGTGTTATTCTCGTTTCTTTTTGTCAAACAGTTAATTTTAAGAGTGTAAGATGAAATTGAGGTTTTTTGTGTGTTGGTGGTCTCCATGTGGATTTGGGTGTTCTTACGGTGAGAACATGGAACCAATTTTTTCTTAACCCGTTCTGCCAAACGGGAGAGATCTTGAGTTGGACTTTGAATATTTTTCAATAATTTCAAAATTTTCGTACTCTCACTCTCATAATTGAATTAGTTATCGCTTAAATTATATGAACAATGCTGGTTTTTGGACTTGGGTTTATTCCTGCTCCGTTCTCCTCTTTTCTAATCGTTTGACAAAGAAAAATATATATAATTCATATATCACCCATCTTATTAGACTCCTGATTAAATAGCCATAAATTTGTAGACTACTAAATGGTCGATTTTATTATTAAAAAAGTTAAAAGAAGATAGAGACATTGTGAGTGATATAGGGGCATACTCTCACACACAAGAGAAGATCTTGATTTTAATTTCACCGGTGAAAATTTGTATATCTCTTAATTGTCAATCTTTTTCTCTTGTATTAAGCTTTTGGGTCTCTATGAAAAAAAGAAGATAAATAATTTAAACCTTTTTAATGGAACTTTAGTCTCTATATATGTCACTCATTTACAGTTTATCCATGTTCATTTGTTTGGGTATAAAATTGAATATATGTTTTATATTTAATATTTATAAGCATTATTTATCCCAATCAATTTTTTATGAAGTATTTTTTCCAAAAAAAAAAGTTTTGTTTGGTAACTCAAAATTAGCCGGTGAATGAAAATGGCTTATTTTTTTAAAAAAGAAAAAGCATAATTTTTTTATATAAAAATGAACTTATTTTAGTTTCTCGAATAAAAGTAACATTTCCTCTCTTAAATAAATTTAAGTGACACTCATAAAATATTTTCCCTATCTTCAAATCGTATATTAAATACATAAAAAGAACCCAGGAAAATTTTCTGTGATGAGACCTTTGAATTGGATTGTTGAAAACCTAGGCCTCATAAGTGCTAAGAAAAAAATATTTTATTTTTTTTCATAAAATAATGAGGTAGTTAATTAATAAATTAGCTACGGATTGTGTATTCCATGGAATGTTCATTAATTTAAATTATTAATTAGAGTATGGGAGATGCTTACAACCGTCGTCACTAATTAATTTGGTGGAACACATGGAAAGCTCATCCATCAAATCGCTCGATATAATAAGTTGGGAGTTAAGTGCAAGTTGGATATAATCAACTACATAATAATTGACAATGGAATGCGTTACATAAATAAATGTATGGTTGTGGTGTCGCCTCTTGTAACTTAATTAGATATTAATCATCACGTTGCTTCTTGTTTAAAATTCTTGCAACGGTGGTACTTATGTCCCCCCCCCCCCCCCCCCCCCCCCGAGTGCCCCCATGCTACTAGTTATAACTCCCAGCTGTCCCACGTGTCCCCTCCATTTTTATGTTTTTGTGAGATTCGGTTGGTGATATATAATTGTTATTATCAATATCAAATATATAAAAAAATTACCAACATCCATTATAGTTAAATTTGATATTCAATTAAATGTTAAATAAAAATTAGATATATATATATATATATATATATATATAAATAGATATTAGGGATATGATAAAAATTAGATTAGTACAATTAAAATTTTTCAAATAGTTTATCACTCTTGACATTTAATAATGGAGATGATAGAGAATAAGGTGAAGTAAAGAACACTTATATTTTTTTATTTTTAGAACGATGTGTAAAAAAAAGAATACTTATCTTAAAAATTTAAGCAATTGTTATATAAATATATATGGATCTATAACATTAAACATGTGACTTATCAAATTTAATTTTTGTCCGCATTCTTTTTTTTTTTTAATTACCCTTTTTTAAGTGTACCCAAATGAGCAATTTTTAATCGGATAAAAAGTATTTGATTTAATTTTTTACTAAACGGAGCATGTGCGGGAAGCACGTGAGGTCCCGGGGAAGCCGGTGGAAAGTACAGCAATGCACACGTACGTCCGGTTTCCTCGCTGACCTCTCCACACGTGCAAAGGTTCAACATGGGATGCAGCCTGAGCCTGCCATGTTAATGCACCTCAAACATTGAGTAGATTAATTTTTTGTCCATCTCCTTTTCTATTAATTAATTAACTAATTAATTATTAAATAAAGATTTGGATGTCTTCTAGGCAAATTATTAATCGCACGATTCGTGTGCCTGCCAACCAATCTCCGTGTCGAAACTATTGTTCGGTACTTCAATGTGTGCATGGAATCCAAAGCGGATTTTTTTATAAAAAAAATATGAGTTTTTTTTTAAAAAAAATTAGAAGTATCTAAAGGTGTATGAAAGTTTAGGGTTTACACCCATGGGACATATTAAAATATGGCAAAACTTTAATTAAAAAGGGATTAATTTCTTAAAACTCATGTGAACTATAGTGATTTTTCTCGCATGTTCTTAATATATGAACTTATCATCTTCTTAAATTAGAAGGCGATTTTCACTTTAATTCATCTGTCATATTCTATTAAATTTTTTTATTTTTTTAATTTATTAACTTACTAAACAATGATGAAAAACTTTAGGAGGATAGTTTAGCCATTTAACAAATAAAAAATGTAAACAATGACGGGAAACTTAACGAGAGATGGATTAAAGTGAAAAATCGTGATATATTTTAAAGGATGCTACTGTAAGTTTATATATTAGGGACAGATGCAAAAAGTTTAAGAAATTAATCCTAGATAAGAAAAGTGAAGATCGGATAGGAGAGACATTAGACTCGTGTATGGATATACAAAAGGATTGATAAGATAAAGATATAATAGAGAGATTTGAATCGAAGTATCGATCATATATAAAATCATGACATTAAACATCCGTTATAATTAATATAGATTATGATGCACTAAGCTTGAAAATTACTCTTTGACTTGGAGCATTGTATCCTTGTACGATATATCATCAATTCATTGTCTTAGTTTAATTATGACTCGTCGATTTTCATTTGTTGGAGTTATGCATACACGATTGAAAAATAATGTTATTAAAACCGAACCGACCATTCAACCGGACGACCAATTAGGTCGTGGTTAGACCGGTTTGATCGAATTCAACCGAGTTCAATCGGATTTTATTAAATTAATATTATTTAAAATAATTATATATAATAAATATTATATAATGCTTATACTTCATAGTAAAATATAATAAACAAATATTTAATTAAATATTAATGTTCAAGTTTGAATTTTTATTATTAATATAGTATATTAATTCTTTTATTTTATTCTTCAATACTATTTTAGGGTGATAATATATTAATTAATTTTGACATATATCACTCTCATGTTTATTTTTTTCTTTACTTACATTTTAATATTTTTATTTTTCTATTTGCATTAATTCCTCTCTCCCCATTAATTCCCATTTTTTTACTTTTTTTATAATAAAAAGATATTAAAATTTTTAATATTCATAAAAACTATGAGTTATTATTATTGATATACTATATTAATTATTTTATACTATTTTGCGATGATAATAAATTAAATTAATTTTCCATACATCACACTTACCTCCTTTTATTTTCTTCTTTATTTTCATTTTAATACTTTCCTTTTAATTTCCATTGATTCCTCTCCCACATTGATTTCCCACATTTGTTTCCATTTTTATTTTTACCTATTCTTAATTCAAATACTTTCTCATTTTTTACCTTCCTTTCTAACATTTTATTTCCTATTTTTTACTTTTCTTTTCTAATTTTTTTCAATTTAAATGTTGAACCGAATTTTTTTCGATTTAATGATTGAACCAATTTTTATCGGTTGAACCGGTTTTTGGCCGGTTCAATTGCAATTCTATTTTTTAAATTAATTCGGACCGGACCAACTGCCGGTTCGTGATTGAACCGGCTGGTCCGGTCCGATTTTAATAACCATGTTGAAAACCCAAAATAAATTGGTAGTATAATTATCGATCGGCATTACAAAGGACCTTCCAATTGATCTGTCTAGAACGTTGAATCATCCAATTCGACCTTTCCCTTCTGCCGACGTCATATATAGAATCTAAATTTGTTATCCTACGTTGGTTGGTGATTTTTGAGGATGAAGATGCACCCCTGCCACAAATGTTGTTTTCTTATTAAGGCTATGATTACTTTTAGAAGTGGTAGGGGTTGATACAAGTAAATAAATGAAGAATTCAATCCCACGTTCCCAACCTTTATAGAGGTCTAAGCCAATCTGTCCCTAGTTCCTCCAGCGTCTTTTGCGTAATTGACGTGTATTATGCTAATTAGTGTTCGTGTGGTGTATTAGGGTTCATCGATCCTTCAAATACTTAATCACTGCGCAGTGTAACCCCACAAACCGTACCTTCGTTTCCAACCATTTTTTTTCACATTTAGCGCTAAGTTTACTTTGTCATTAGGTAAACGCAATGTTGATTAGGCCTCACTATAATGGATTAATTTATTATTATTTTTTATTCGTGTAATTGCACGACATTTCATTCTGACTCCGTCTCTAGACTTATTATAAATGCATGATTAGGAATAAAGATACAAACATTGAAACATACATGTGTGTTTACGTACACATTACACATGTTTAAGATCTCGAAATTAAGGCTGATAAAATCGTGAAATTAAGGGGCTTATTCTCCTACGGCCGAAGTATTGTCACTTTTTTCTTGTCATTTCCGTATGCTTAGATGATTTACGAATTATTGTTTTTCAGCTCGTTTCCGTATTCTTCGTTCATTGGTAATATATAAAAACATATTATTTAACGTAGAACTAAGAATGTCATAAAAAAGAAAACAATAACAGAGAACAATAAAAGTATCCTTGCTAAATCTTACAAGTTAGAATATATATCTTGAGTTGGATTGCACGATGCGTGCATGTCACACAACAAGATATCCGACGTCCGCTTGCATTTAATCGCATTGGTCCATCAACTTTCTTGCAGCAAGAATGGCCATCACATTTCACGGCTTTGAAAAGGAGATGTGGTGAGAGACAGACAGCAGCTCGCACCAAGTGAGCAGGCAAGTAATAAATTCTCCTTGTCCATAGTTTCATTATCTTAATTATATATGCTGAAACCACAAGGACAAGAGAAATATCGAGAGAGGAAAAAATGCGTTTTATATTCGAGGTGTTATTTGACAAATACGATGCATTAAAAGCCACAGACCGGCCAAATGGTCTCAAATTTCGTTGTCCAGTTGTTGGCATCCATCCCATGTTGTGGTCACAAATCACCAAATTTCGTGTGCAGTGCAGGTGAATGCTCTGTTTTGAAGTTAATAAATATCTGTAATTTTTTTTCTGTATGAATGATACAATTAAATTACAAGCGCATTATTATTATTATTGAAATACTGTACACATATTTTCGTATCTATAATATATAAGTCTAAAGGTTATTCCATATTACATATCTTCCAGATTTGTGGTTACCCATTTGCTGATTGTATTAGGCACACTTTTTCATCATCGCTAGCTAATCAAGGGCTAGAAAATCAGTTATCATTTCTTGAATTATAAACCCCTGTCATAACCCAAAAGTTCAAATCCCACGAGAGTGGAATTCTAGTTAGACTTTGGCATGGATTGTTTCGTGGATAAAGGGGAGAATATTTGGATATTCTTGAGAATACATTCAAACGCAATGTGTAATAGGAATAACGTCATCAAATTTCGTTTTCAATGAAATCATTTTGAATTATGTAAAATCACTCATTCTCGTACAAAATAAAGAATATTTTTATTATATTCTCCTTGTTTTCTATTTTTTCATATTTTTTAATTTTACATCATTTAACTATATAATAATAATAATAATAATAATAATAATAATAATAATAATAATAATAATAATAATAATAATAATAATACTATTTATAGTAAAAAAAATATTATAAAAATATTAAATTTATTTTTTTAACTAAACAAGAAATAGAATAAGAATATAACTAAAATATGATATTTTTTAAAATAAAATTTGTTATCCTTTTTAAAAAATTTCCTAACCAAATGGTACCTAAGGGTCTGTTTGAAAATCAATTAATGAATGTGCACTGAGAGATAGAATGGTGAAGTGTAGGGTGTCATTAAAAAAGTTTATGTTTGAATAGTAAACTATAAAAAAAGTAATGGTATGAAAAATGAAAATTTTATTTACTAAAAAGTTATTTTTATTCTTTATTATATATATAATCTATTTATAACATCTAATGAGTAATAACTATTTATTACTTTACCACTTAATTTATTTTCCTCTTTTATTTTTTTTGTTTTGCCTATTTTTCTGTTTTTATTATATTCTTTATTTTTTGAACTATTTTATTCATCTATTTTAAAAATATATATTCATATGAGAGAAAATATAATTTATCAATATATAAAGAGATGGTTTAATTTTGTAAGAAAATAAATAATTTTATTTGATAATAAAAGAGTGATTAATTTGGTCTAAAATTAAAATGTGATATTTGGATAACTTAGCTATTTCACCCCACCCCTCTTAACTTAAATAAAAATATAATTAAATATAATTTAACTAATCTCATTTCTCCATATTTCACCACACCCCTTCAAATTCTTCTATCCAAACAAACTTTAATGATAATTATTATTATTAATATGTGACACACACGCACATACATATGTAATCAAGTATTTTGATTTCATTTCATTTTATTATCATTTCATTAAGTTTAACCAGTTTCCCTAAACTGCCTTTGTTTGATACGAGGGATGTTGGAGAACAAACAAATAACCCATAAGCACAAGTTTTCCTAATATGTACAAGCACAAGTTTTCCTAATATGTACACAACTGAACGACCCGTTCGATTTTCCTAAATTAATTGAATGTATAAAGGGGAATATGGGCGTCCCCCCAACTCGAATGGGTCCGCTGGCGACACCCGTACCTCCCCCCACGAAGTCCTGCCACCGATCTCTCACACAACTGCCGTCTGCCCCGCCGCCTTCGAGCTCGCCCGTCCCACCGTTGTTGATCTCTCTGATCTCACTCGAAGTGGACTCATCGCCGCTGACTCAAGAAGCCAACCCACTCACGACTGCCGACCGACCCTCTCAGATCTACACATCCTCCAAGCAGTGGACATCCCCGTGCTCAGATCCACAACACCTCAGCGACGCACAGCGACGACCCTCGGGCGATCGGCATGCTCCTGCACCTCCGCTCGCCAATATCGCGACAAGCCTCGCGAGTAGAGTTATAGTTCTCACGAGAATGATTAATAATTTAGATTTTATTTTAACATTATTAATTGATAAATTAAGAAAATATATTATTTCAAATGTGAATAAAAGAAATAATAAAAATAAAGAAAATGATCACCTGAAAAAATAATGATTCGATGATTAAGACACCTTGTAACGTTCGGTCACATAAAAAAATGTGTAAATACTTTTCTGAAGAGGGGGCATTTTGGTCTTTTTGCAATCAGGAAAAAAAACCACGTGGACAAAAAGAGGAGAGAGAAGATCACTTCTTCTTCTCCCTAGTTTTGCCCGACTGCTACAGTGCGCGGGGAGGAAAAGAAAAATTAGCAGCGGTCGCCTCCTTCCGGTCGCCGGATCTCCGCCATCCGACCTTCGTTTTTTGCATGTGAGGTATCGTTGGAAAGAGTGCGAGGAGATGAACATTTTGACATATGGTATGAGATGATCGGTGCACTGTACACGACACAGTGAGGAAAAAATGAGAGGAGGGCGAAAAATCCGTCGGCAATGATTCCGGATTAGAATCATTTGGAGGGGTTTTAACTATGTTTTTATTACAAATCACATAGGAGGCCGAAATTAAGGCTTTCCGACGAACTTTCCGGCGAACTTTTTCGGCGAGCTGATGGGGGGCTCCGACTGACCTTATCATGACATCCTGGTAGGTGTACACACGAGAGAGAAACATATTGGATTGCTGCCCGTCAAAATTTTAATCACAAATTACTTGTAGGTTCGTCAATTTTGAGTTCCGGTCGTCAGGCGATATTTTCGATGACTTGATCTCAATGTGTATTGGTAAGCGAATGAAAATGCACAATAAATTTGATTTTAAATATGAAACTGATTTTTAATTAATTTTATTATGCTACTAATGAAGAAGGCGACGTTCGACGTTCGACGGGTATGATTTTGATTTAGAGAGCGAGAGGACCTCGTTTATTGTGGTAAGGATATGTTTGGTGACCGAAACTATTTATATGATTTAATTTCATAATTGATTAGAATTGGTTATAGGGTCTAATCCGAATTATTATATACTTAATTGGACATGATAGGTGGTTGTCCGATGAGCTTTGAGTAGGGTGCTATTAGTTGGCGATTTATTTTCCCCTATCAGTAAGAATGCTAAAAATCTATAGTGATGATCGATTTATGAAAATTAATTTATTTGATGGTTATAGTTCATTAATTATGAACTTAGGCAAGAAAATTATAAATTATAACTCTAGGTACCAAGATGTCGTTAGAAAGGATTATTATGAAGTGATTAATGAATTAAAAGATAAATAATATCTAGAAGTTATAAATGTGTTAAGTGATAAGATTATGTTCTTAAATAAAGTTTAAATGAATGTAATAAGTTTTTATCCCCTTTGAACAGATTCGGATGGAAGTTAGTTGAGATTTAAGGAATCCAAGGTGAGGGAACTTATCTCAATTGATATGAATTGCTAAATTCTTCGGAGTGACAACATTATTCCACCCGATGTGGAATGGATTTTCGTGATAGTTTCTTTCATGCATATTCATATATTTGTATGCTTCATGTGTGCATCATCATATGACTTGTGTCATTTTATTATGAATTTTAGAAATCCATCGAAGTTTATTCTTGTGAAATTGAAGTGAATAATTGATTTTTTTGAAAGGAAAGTTTATATGATGGTCTCAATCCTAAATTTCTATTTGAAAATTGCATTCATGCATCATGTGCATTTCATGTAAAAACCCGCATAAGACGGAATGTTTTCACCTCGGAGAATTGGCCAACTCCGAGTAGATTGGTTTGGGTTCGATTTGCTCTGTGTCGATATAGTGACACAAGGAGCAGGTTCAACACCCTGTGTCGATATAGTGACAAGAAGGGTGAAATTAGAACTATCATCCTGGGACGATATAGTGACACGAGGGATGAAATGGAAAAAGAAAAGAAACAAGCTCTGTGTCGATATAGTGATACGAGGAGCGATTCAACGTCCCGTGATGATATAGTGACACGAGGGACGGAATTAGAACAACCACCTTATGACGATATAGTGCCACGAGGGGTGTATGAAGAAGCACTCGATTTACGAGTGGTATGAATATCCGTGTTTGATGATGTTTCCCCAACTTATATTATATATATGATTTTCACCATGCATGTGCACTCATGACATTCATTTTGCATGATCATTATGTGAATGAGTTTTTTTTGAGGAGGAGTGGATTTTAAATATTTCTTGAAAATAAAGATGTTGATTTCGCGATGGTTTTAATACTTGAAGTAGTCGTTTTAACTCACTGAGCTTAATCCATGCTCACCCCTTTCTCTTTTAATGTTTACAGGAAAGAAATACATATATTGCATGGTTGTTTGGAAATGAGTATTGATTCAAAAGGGATAGTGTGTAAGATTTCGTGAAGGGCGTATCTGTCAATGTTATTCTTTTGATACTTATCATTCTTTTAAACTGGCTATTATGATTTTATTTATTTTGACGCCGTCTAATTTTGGGTTGTGAGTCATGATTTCTTGTGGATTTAAATTGGTCGATGGGAGCGGAGGCTCCATGATTTATAGACGAGAAGATATGGACGAGTCCCTATCATAAAACTAGATATAGGCGAGTCCCTATCATGAAATTGGATAAGGGCTTGTGACCCTTAATGAATTTTGGAAAGCATTCGATATGTTTTGTTGATGTAATAGTTTTGAGATGAAACTTTTTGGGCTCGAGTCCCATATTCTTTGATAATTATAAATTGCCAATGATGCACATTAAATTTTATAAATTGCTTGTGATGATTAAAGTTTTGAAATTAATTGTTGAAATGATATATATATATATATATATATATATATA
Source organism: Pontederia crassipes (assembly GCA_030549335.1). Lineage (NCBI taxonomy): Eukaryota > Viridiplantae > Streptophyta > Magnoliopsida > Commelinales > Pontederiaceae > Pontederia > Pontederia crassipes. Next base: position 74,059,852 of record CM060194.1, on the reverse strand, counting down.
TATGAATTATTGTATATGGCGAATAGACGAATTTACGCATACGTCATGCCAAAATTTTTGAAAATTTTCAAAGTTAGTTTATTTTTGATACGTTGATTTTTCGTTGAAGATTTGAAATTGAATTTAAACGATTGATTTTCGGTTTCAACCCTTGTGGCGCCAAAAGAAGTTGAAGGATGCCACAAGTTATGGTATCAGAGCTCAGGGACAAGATCCAATTCACGGAGTGTAGGTAGGAATGGGTAGTTACATGTCATGTTTGTGCATGTTCCATTACATGTGAAATTATTGTTATGAACTTGTAATTTGAAATTAATTCTATGTGCATATATATGAACGAGTACCTAAGAACCAAATTGTGGTTATATTAAATGGTTTTATGTTATGCCGATTTGGCATGAAAAAAAATGATATTGATATCCATATGAGTGATTGTACGTTGGAGGTATAGTTGGATGTAAGCATATTGCTTAGCATTTGAAGGTCCCATGAATTATTTTGATGTACATAAAAGAATGAGTGCAAAATTGCTTAATAATTAAATGGTACTGCTCTCATGATGATCTCATGATATAAATTGAATGCCTTATGCTAAGCTGTGGTTTGAGTGGTGATAAAATTTATTTATTTTATTAATTGAAATAATCTATGGAGTGCTTAGATACATATCTATTCTTATTCTGCTTATCCTTGTCGCATGATAATGTCATGATATATGGTGGAGTACAATTTATTAATTGTTAATGTTGCAATCGTGGAGAATATTTAATTTGGGAAGTATTTTGTGTAGAAAATAAGGATATGGACAATTTAAAACAATGACAACGTATTTATTTATGTTGATGTATGCTCATAATATACGTGGTACATAGTTGTGTATAAATATGCATGATAAATAATATGCGACATTAATGTTGTATGGTCATGTTAAAGTTGGCTAGTTCATTATTTGGATATAATTGTATATTTCTATCATATCGAGTTAAATCAATGAGACAAAATTGGTGAAGGCAACACGATCCAAATTTGTGATAATAAGTTGATCTTCTTAGGAGTGTTGTGTTGTTTTGCTAGCAAAGTGAGTCAAGTGAACATGATGGTGATAACTATAAGTGTGAATAAGATAAAAAAATCAATATTTTGACAAGGAATACCCGAGTGTGTATTCAAAAGGAGGTGATTGGACAAAAAAAATGATGATGAGAAGGGACACAATAAAAGATTTGTATTATTTTGTATTTAAGGGAGTATAAATAAGAGATGTATAGACGAGTCGAAATTCAAGTAACGTGGTTAATACGTAATAAATAAATAAATAAATAAAAATATTGGGTCAGAGATTCACTAGGTTCCATTGGATTTATTTTGAATGTGGAAAATGAATCCATGGGCACTGATTTAAAAGAATGATGATTACTATATATCCATGGATTAGCATCGAGTAGTAAAATCCTTTGTATAAATTGGTTGTCTTGTACGACTTATTGTATAGTTGAAGAATGTTCTTGACAAATAATCTTGTGATGAAACAAAAATAAAATAAAATGAATAAGTGAAGTGCTTACACAATCTGAATGCTCATTGATTCATTCATAAATGTTATGAATAGTGGTGAGTTAATAGTTTTTGGTCGACATCTGTTATGAGTGACATGTTGAATCGTGGTGGATATAGGTACCTTAAAAAAAAATTTGTATGACCTTCGATAAAGATATGGACTTGATAATAGTGAGGGCTTTGATAAATACTGGTAGTTATTAAGAGTAAAGTAATAAAAAAATCATATGTCGACATGTTGACACATGAAGGGAATCAAGTGTAGCAATCAAATTGTAGAAAGTGGTTATGACAATAGAACCTTTGAACACATTGCTAGTCCCTTGATCATCTCAATGTAGGGACCGAAACCTACGAATAATAATTCCTCGTTCGTATCCAGATCGATAAGTATTCAAATGCCAAATTTTTCTCTAGATCATGAGAAAAGCAGAAGAATTGATGGAGACAAACGTAAACTCGAGATACATTATTTTCCATAAAGAAATGATTAATGTAAAATTATAAAATTCATTTTAGTAAGTATGACTTTCGAAAATTTAGGAGTTACTCAAATAATAATAAGATAATTCGTACTTGATATTAATGAATCATATCAAAGTTGGTACAATGTATGTGGATGTGCATGATATCATCATTTTTGGGAATAAATCGACTTAAGAGGTGATAATAAAATATTTCAAATGGTTTATAGTGGAAAATAACTTAGAACGATAGACGGAGCATCTCGGGATTTGTGAATTTCGAGAAGAAAGAAAAAGGAAGGAAATTATATATTGATAAGAGAGAATTTGATGAGATTAATTATGGAAAATATAAATCAAGATTGTGTACAAAACCTTGAATGAAAAGTTAAATGGATAGAGGTCTTTAATAGAGTGGAATTATCCAATTTTTGAAATAAGAATGTTTCTATGGATGTTGTAGTTGGAGTTTTGTGTAAAAATAAAAGATATAAGAAGTGATGTGGAAAGGATTTGATGAATTAAGTTTGTACAATTACATTGAGGAGGATGGATGGTAGTGGTTCATACTAAATTGAAAATAAATGGAGAACGATATAAGTTTTATAATTGTGCAATCTATTCAATCCGCGTTAAGTTAATTGATTGATCATATCTACGTCTTTGATTATCACCTAGAGTATGTTGAGTTGGAGTTTTTCGAAAGATTGATTAGGGTGGGACGCCCTCTAGTCATCGATCGAAAACTCGAACCTAACAGTAGATGTGTTGATTAAAAAGTTATCGGGAGAGCGATTGGAGTGGGACGCCCTTCAATCCTCAATCGTAATTTGAGTCAACACATCATATGTCATAGTTGGTGGATGAGGAGTTGTTTCAGTAGTACTTTTAAGTGGAGACAATTTATAATTTAAGATTGGATGATGCAAGATTATGAATTTTCTTCGTTAGTCTCTAAAGAAGGTTGGTGGAAGAAATTTTAAATGGAAGAAAAATTTAAATACTTTAGAGATATATGGATAACAAGATCAAATTGGTTAAGTCATATTGTAGTTTATGAGATTTAGTCAGTGAAAGAATGTTCTGTTGATGGGTAGATCATATTCGCAGTTTAGTGTTAAAATATAATTTTAATAACATAATTGTATCGGGAGATTCATTTGGAAAAAAAAAATCATTAACAAAATCAACAAAAAAAAGGTTGTGTTAAGAAAGATTCATTGGTGGTGTTAGAAAGATTCTTTAAAACGAATTTCTATGAAAATGAAAGATAAACCTCATATTGGAGTTCTTGTGATGTCATTATAAATCTAAGGATGCCGGTGCTATAGATGGTAGTCAATTGAGTTTCAAGGAGGTTAAAATTTGTGGAAGTCACATTCAATATGACAAACTCTGATTTGTAATTGCAACGAATCTTTCTCAAAAAGCTTTATCAATTGTGATAGACAAATTTTTTTAAAAAAACTAATGAAAATAAATTTGATCCCGAAATTTATGATGATTTGAAAAAAAAATTGACAGAATAGAATTTTAGCTTGAATTCGAATTTGACTTAAATTTTCCTTTTGAAGGAAAGATTTATTTTTAAAATTTTAATACAAGCATAATGATAATACAACAACAACAACAAAGCCTTATCCCACTAGGTGGGGTCAGCTACATGGATCATACGACGCCATTCCGCTCTATTAGTAACCAAACCTTTCGGTATATTATTCACCAATAGATCTTGCTCTATCAGTTTGCCAAGTGTCCGCCTTTGCCTCCCTCTCCCTCTTTTAATCGGACTCCAAATTATTTGATCTACTCTTCTTATTGGCGCATCTAATGGTCTTTTCTGAACATGACCAAACCATCTCAAATGATTCTCTACCATTTTCTCACTAATATGAGCCACTCCGACTCGTTCACGTATATGGTCATTCCTAATCTTATCTAATCTTGTATGACCACACATCCATCTCAACATCCTCATTTCGGCTACCCTCACTTTACGTTCATGTTGTCCCTTCATAGCCCAACATTCACTATCATATAACACTGCTGATCTTATAGCAGTACGATAGAATTTTTTTTAACTTTATTGGATACTTTTCTATCACAAAGAACTCCAGTGACATTCCTCCACTTACAGCAATCAGCTTGAATTCTATGATTAACATCGTTATCAATCTCACCATCTTATTTTACAATTGATCCTAAATATTTAAACTTTGTCACTTGAGAAATTATATCCTCCCCTAACCTAACTTTTAAATCGTCTCTAAGTTGTTTATTTGTGAAATTACTATGCATATATTCTGTTTTATTCCTACTTAAATGAAAACCCTTTGACTCCAACGTATTTCTTCAAGCATAATGATAATAAGAAATTAAAAAAACAATTTCCTTTTAGATGACAATTAGAAGAGTCAGACAATATATCAATTCTAATATAATTAATTCTTACAAATTTTGAGGACGAAATTATTTTTATGGATGTTGTAATTGTAACGTCCGGTCACTTAAAAAAAAGTGTAAATACTTTTCTAAGGAGGGGCATTTTGGTCTTTTTGCAATAAAAAATAAAAAGAAAAAAAAGGGACCACGTGGACAAAAAGAGGAGAGAGAAGATCACTTCTTCTTCTCCCTCGTTTTGCCCGACTGCTACAGTGCACGGGGAGGAAAAGAAAAATCAACAGCGGCCGCCTCCTTCCGGCCGTCGGATCTCCGCCATCCGACCTCCGTTTTTTGCGTGTGAGGTATCGTTGAAAAAAGATTGCGAGGAGAAGAATATTTTGACATATGGTATGAGATGATTGATCCACTGTACGCGACACAGTGAGGGAAAAACAAGAGAGGGCAAAAAATCTGCTCGTAATAATTCCGGCGATGATTCCGGTTCCGATTCGCACTGATTCTGCTCCTGGTGAGTTGTACATCATTCTTAGGCCGATTAGGATCATTTGGATGGGTTTTAACCATGTTTTTGTTACAAATCACATAGGAGGTCGAAATTAGGGCTTTCCGACGAACTTTTCCGATGAGCTGATGGGGGGCTCCGACTGACCTTACCATGACATCCTGGTAGTAGGGATGGAACCCGCCGCTGTTCGGGGCGGGGGACACCACCCCCGCCCCAACCCCGACGACCCGTCCCCTTTCCAGATCCCGCCCTGAATCTCCGGTTCGGGGGAAATTTTATCCCCCGCCCCGATTCCCGCGGGGCTCCGAATCTCCGCGGGGACCCGATTCCCCAAATTTTTTATTAAAAAATTTGAAAAATTACAAAAAAAATACAATTAAAAAAGGCGTAGAGGTGTCACCTCTGCGCACAGTGCGCAGAGGTGATCACCTCTGCGCACTGTGCGCAGAGGCGAATCGTGCGCAGAGGCGATTTCGCCTTTGCGCACCCGGCGAAATCGCCTCTACGCACCCGGCGCAGAGGCGATTTCGCCGCCGCCGCCCTTTCGGCCGATTTTTCTCTACGCAGGTGAATCAGCCGCCGCCCCTTTCGTCGCCGCCGCCGATGGCGGCCCTCGAGTCGACGACGATGGCGGCCCTCGACGACCCACGATGCCGCCGCCGCCGATCAGATCGAACGGATCAACGATGCTCTAGATGATGATGCCCTCACCGATGATGACGTCCTCGCCGATGATGACGTCCTCATCGATGAAGACACCCTCGAATCTCGATGACGACGATGACGCCGCCACCCTCGACGATGATTCACGATGACGCCGCCGTCGATGACGCCGGCCGGATCCCCTATGCCCTTGACGATGATGATGGCCCTCGACATCGACGACGACCGACGATGGCGGCCCCATCGTCCCTCGACATCGACGATGACCGATGATGGCGGCCCTCGACATCGACGATGATCCATGATGACGCCGCCGCCGATGATGCCGCCCGGATCCCCGATGCCCTTGACAACGATGGAGGCCCTCGACATCGACGACGACCTACGATGGCGGCCCCATCATCCCTCAACATCGACGACGACCGACGATGGTGGCCCTCGACATCGATGATGATCCACGATGTCGCCGCCGCCGATGACGCCGCCCGGATCCCCGATGCCCTTGACGACGATGGTGGCCCTCGACATCGACGACAACCGACGATGGCGGCCCCATCGTCTCTCGACATATCATCGGCCCCACCATCCCTCGACATCGGCGACGATCGACGATGGCGGCCCTCGACATCGACGATGACCGACGACGGTAGCCCTCGACGGCTCGACATCGACGATTGTGATTTGTGAGATTGTGATTTGTGAGGTTGGAGTTTAGGGTTTTATGTTATATATATGTAAAAAATGAACGGTTGAGATAAAATTTAATAAATATAAATATAATAAATTATTAATTAAAAATATTGTCGGGGATTCGGGGATCCGACGGGGCGGGGAGAGTTCACCCCGCCCCGATCCCCCGAAAGGGGGGTGGGGGCAGGTTGGCCCCCATCCCCGCCCCCGCCGGGGAAAAAATCCCCGAATGCGGGGCCCCGAACGGGGAATCCCCGCGGGGTCCCGCGGGTGGCGGTGAATATTGCCATCCCTACCTGGTAGGTGTACACACGAGAGAGAAATATATTGGATTGCTGCCCGTCAAAATTTTAATAACAAATTACTTGTAGGTTCGTCGATTTCGGATTCCGATCGTCGGGCGATATTTTTGATGACTTGTCCTCGATGTGTATTGGTAAGCAAATGAAAATGCACAATAAATTTGATTTTAGATATGAAACTGATTTTTAATGAATTTTATTATGCTACTAATGAAGAAGGTGACATTCGACGTTCGGCGGGTATGATTTCGATTTATAGAGCGGGAGGGCCTCATTTATTGTGGTAAGAGTATGATTGATGATCGAAACTATTTATATGATTTAATTTCATAATTGATTAGAATTGGTTATAGGGTCTAATCCGAATTATTATATGCTTAATTGGACATGATAGGTGGTTGTCCGATGAGCTTTGAGTAGGGTGCTATTAGTTGACGATTTATTTTCCCCTATCAGTAAGAATGCTGAAAATCTATAGTGATGATCGGTTTATGAAAATTAATTTATTTGATGGTTATAGTTCATTAACTATGAACTTAGGTAAGAAAATTATAAATTATAACTCTAGGTACCAAGATGTCGTTAGAAAGGTTTATTATGAAGTGATTAATGAATTACAAGATAAATGATATCTAAAAGTTATAAATGTCTTAATTGATAAGATAATGTTCTTAAATAAAGTTTAAATGAATGTAATAAGTATTTATCCCCTTTGAACAGATTCGGATGGAAGTTAGTTGAGATTTAAGGAATCCAAGGTGAGGGAACTTACCTCAATTGATATGAATTGCTAAACTCTTCCAAGGTGAGTGATGACATTATTCCACTCGATGTGGAATGGATTTTCGTGATAGTTTCCTTCATGCATATTCATATATTTGTATGCTTCATGTGTGCGTTATCATATGACTTGTGTCATTTTATTATGAATTTTAGAAATCCATCGAAGTTTATTCTTGTGAAATTGAAGTGAATAATTGATTTTTTTGAAAGGAAAGTTTATATGATGGTCTCAATCCTAAACTTCTATTTGAAAATTGCATTCATGCATCATGTGCATTTCATATAAAAACCCGCATAAGGCGGAGTGTTTTCACCTCGGAGAATTGACGAACTCCGAGTAGACCGGTTGTGGTCTGGTTTGCTCTGTGTCGATATAGTGACACGAAGAGCAGGTTCAACACCCTGTGTCGATATAGTGACACGAAGGGTGGAATTAGAACAATCATCCCGTGGCGATATAGTAATATGAGGGATGGAATGAAAAAAGAAAAAAATAAGTTCTGTGTCGATATAGTGACACGAGGAGCGGTTCAACGTCCTGTGGCGATATAGTGACACGATGGACGGAATTAGAACAACCACCTTGTGGCGATATAGTAACACGAGGGGTGTGTGAAGAAGCACTCGATTTACGAGTGGTATGAATATATGTGTTTGATGATGTTTCCCCAACTTATATTATATATATGATTTTCACCATGCATGTGCACCAATGACATTCATTTTGCATGATCATTATGTGAATGAGTTTCTTTTGAGGAAAAGTGGATTTTAAATATTTCTTGAAAATAAAGATGTTGATTTCGTGATGGTATTAATACTTGAGGTAGTCGTTTTAACTCACTGAGCTTAATTCATGCTCACCCCTTTCTCTTTTAATGTTTATAGGAAAGAAATACATATATTGCATGGTTGTTTGGAAATTGGTATTGATTCAAAAAGGATAGTGTGTGAGATTTCGCGAAGGGCGTATCTGGCAATGTTATTATTTTGATACTTATCATTCTTTTAAACTGGCTATTATGACTTTATTTATTTTGACGCTGTCTAATTTTGAGTTGTGACCCATGATTTCTTGTGGATTTAAATTGGTCGATGGGAGCAGAGGCTCCATGATTTATATACCAGAAGATATGGACGAGTCCCTATCATGAAATTGGATAAGGGCTTGTGACCCTTAATGAATTTTGGAAAGCATTCGATATGTTTTGTTGACGTAATAGTTTTGAGATGAAACTTTTTGGGCTCGAGTCCCATATCTTTTGATAATTATAAATTGCCAGTGATGCACATTAAATCTTATAAATTGCTTGTGATGATTAAAGTTTTGAAATTAATTGTTGAAATGATATATATATATATATATATATATATATATGAATTGTTGTATATGGCGAATAGACGAATTTACGCATACGTCATGCCGAAATTTTTGAAAATTTTCAAAGTTAGTTTATTTTTGAAACGTTGATTTTTCATTGAAGATTTGAAATTGAATTTAAACGATTGATTTCCGGTTTCACTCCTTGTGGCGCCAAAAGAAGTCGAAGGACGCCACGCATCTAATTATCATCACTAAAATGTAATAAATTTTCTCAATTTAGAATTAGTTGAATCAATAACAAAGTGAATTTCCAAAATTAGCTAACTAATATTTCTGGCTTTAACTATTATCTTATGAATAATTAAAAAATAAATCATTTTGGTTTTTAATTTACTTAATTAATAATAAAATACATTAAAATATAATTAATATTAAGGACTTTCTCAAGTCAACTTAATAACTACATAAATTAGGTCTTTTTTGAAATCTCTAGTTGTGGCATCAATAAATAAGATCAATCCTAGAAACTATTATGAAAATAATCACTTCTTCTTATATAACAATCAAATAGTAAATCATGGAATCAAAGGAAAATATTAAACATGAAATTGTAATGCTATTAAAGATTTAAATTAAACTAACATTAAGGAAGATTTCAAAACATAAATATGGTTCAACTAATATGACTCTAATGAAAGAATAAATATGAGAATAATAACATCAAATCTAATGAAAAAGTTTAGAAAAAAAAATAAGAACTCTTAGGATAAATTACATGATTAGTCCCCGAGAGAATTAAAAGTCTTTCACATTTGTTCCATGTGCTCGGGATCCCACCACACATCATCCTTCATGTATATAAAATTAAATGAATTAGTATATGAAGATAAATTTAAATGTCCAAAATTGTTTGTTTTGTGGCTTAGGGAACTTCCCTCCATGTAAGCCATGGATCAATATACCTCTATCGTAGTACCTTCGTAATTGCGACAGCCGTGGGTTTCGATGGTACAAACCTTCACAAATATGAAATTATAAAATACGATGTATGAATCACAAAATGTAAGCTTTTTGAAAAAAAAACATAAAATAACACTTATCCTAAATTACCATATGGCTGTACGTATGCTTCGTATACACAATTTGACGAGGCTGCAACTGAAGGTTCTTCTGACAATTGTGTCTCCACGTACGCAATATCAGGAGCTCTAATGGGCTCCATCAACCATCGCCAATCTCACGCACCGCCGCCGAGCTTGCCCGCCCCGCTGCCTCCGAGCTCATTGATCTCCAATGCCGAGCTCGCCCGCACCGCAGCTGCCGCCGCCATCGATCTCGTTGTTAATCCAACCCATGTTGTTAATCCCTGTAATTTTTTTGTGCAATCGATGTTGTTACTAGTTAAACCTTTGTACTTTGTAAATTTTTTGTTGTTAATCCATGTTTTCTCGTTTGAGTTTGTGCAAATGCTCTCAGAACGACAATGATAGGTGTAAATGTTTTGTTGTTAATCCATGTTTTCTCGTTTGAGTTTGTGCAATGCTCTCAGAATGACAATGATAGGTGTAAATTTTTTGTTGTTAATCCATGTTTTCTCGTTTGAGTTTGTGCTCTCAGGACGATAGGGGATTAGATTGGTCTTCAGCTATCGGACAGTCAAGTTCTCCATCTTCGGGCAGTGGCTTCAATTATGTAACAAATTACAGTACTAATTCAACATCCCGAAGCGGGCGAAGCTCAGGAAGGCAGGCTGGGTGACGGAGCTAGACAACCGGAGGCAGGAAATGTAAACCACTTGCAAATTATTGGCTTAACATGTAAAAATTCTGACATGTACTAATTCCGACATGATTAGTATATTTACATATGGATTAAACATGAATTAATAATCAATTACAAAATATCATTGATTACAACAACATGGTGGGAGCGATGATGGTGTGCGAGATCGGCAGCAGCGGGGCGGGCGAGATTGGTGGCAATGGTGTGTGAGCGAGCTCGACGACGGGGATGCAGGCGAGCTTGGCGGTGGCGGTGCGCGAGATCGGTGGTGGCGAAGAGGGGTCGCAAATCTGGCCGGGGCAGGGGGTCACTGCGGGTTGGTGGTTGGGGCTCGGAGGGGGTCGCCGCGGTACGACGAGGTCAGGGCAAGTTCGGCGGGGTCATAGATCTGGCCAGTCGGTGTGGTCGTAGATCTGGCCGGGGCTCGGAGGGGTCGTCGTGGATCGGCGAGGTCGGCGTGAGGTCAGCGAGGTCATTGATATGGCTGGTCGGTGTGGTCGCAGATCTGACCTGGGCTCAGAGGGGGACGCCGTGGACCAGCGAGGTTGGCGCGATGTCGCAGATCAGGACGGAGCTAGAGGAGGTTGGTGAGGTCGAATCGATCGGAGAGAGAGAGGAGATCGGCGGGGTGCGAGGTTGAACCAAAGAGGAGAGAGAGATGAGGGGAAAAATGGTTTCCAACTTTTTATAGCCGTCCCATTTCGAACCGCGCGTCCAACCGCGCATCAAACCAGAGCCGATCTAATCTTTCTCTTTCAGAACTGTGCCAACCGTCGGATGCGAATCCGATGGCAAACGTAACATAGGGGGACACTCCCCCGACTTAAGTTGGAGGGACGCTCATATTCCTCATGTATAAAAGATGAACACGGGTTGATTGGCAATCACAAGAATAATTTTGGAATAAAAAATTTTGACTTCAAAATGTTTTGAGAATAAAATAAGAGCAAGAAGATTTCAAAAGGAGATAAAAACATTTCTATCTCTATTTTATGAAGTTAATTTTTATTTTGTTCTTCTGCCAAATAGGCAGAGGGGTTAAAAGATTGAGCAAAAGACACAATCCAAAATCTACCAAAAGGTGATGAGAATGCTCCATATGTCATCAACTGCATGCAGTGCTCTCGTTATGGAAGAACCTCATACATATCGCCATCATTTTCTGACAGATACCTGGAAAAGTATTAGTCGATCGATTGGCAATACTCTTTTGTAAGCCATTCGTATTAGCGTATGAACCATCTGTGACGTATTGCTGATTGCTGACCAGGAACGAACATTATCTCTATAATGACCTGTAAGGAGCTTTGATTCTCCATTTTGTGGGGAGAAATTTTTTGACATGCTAAACAAATGAATTTTTATTCGGTCAACAAAAGATAATGCAATAAAGGGAAAAAAATGGACAGATGAGTAATATAATTTTACAAAGCAGAAGTCTAAATATATCAATAAGATTAATACAATTCAATGAAGATGAAATGATAGGAGACTCCAATATCAGTATGTCTTGTGCGATCAGGTGTCTCATCATCGCACGCACCGCAATTTCCTGAAATATTACATTTGTAGAGGAGATAGACCTCCCACAAATTATGACGGCCAATAAGCAACAATAATTCATACATATTATGTAATAACCCCTCAAAAAAATTAAATAAATAAATAAAATAGAAAGGAAACGGTCAGCACATGAGGAGGAAATGATAAACACAATTCCTATTATCATGGAGAAGATAATGGGCCGCTATGTTGCAGATATGGAAATCAATGAGGTTAACAATATCGGATTTGAAGAATAAGGAAAGTTATAATGATCAGAGCACATGCGAATTTCATGGGATTAAACTTACAACTGTATGAAAGCAAATCATTATCGGAGAGTGAAATCCGGATCCCAAAGATCAAGGGAAATCAAATGGATTAAATTAAATATTCCCTCTATCTGATATCCCCTCCTCTTTCTCCTTCCAGCATGTTTTCTTTCTGCGCGCCTGTGAAGAGAAAAATCTTCGCCCCGCCGTTTCCAATAGCAAGTAGGACCGGAATCTCCTTTTTCTCCCTATCTTGTTCCATGATTTTTGCACCTTCTCACGACTTCTTTAACCAGACAATTTGCAAGCGACGATCTACCAAAGGAGGAAAGGGCGCAGAGAACAGGGAGGACACGACCGTTAGCGTTTCTAGCAAATCGAAGCAAGGAGCAATCGCCAAACAAGGTGGGTGAAATATGAAATCACCTTGTATGACTTTGGATAGATCTAATACATCCCCTGGTCAAGTTAATGAATGAAATATATGAAAAAGATCTAAAGAAAGGAATTCGACTGATGTCACTAATTTGTTTCTTTTTTTATTTTATGATTGCATGATCGATCGCTTGTAGGTATTCGACTATTATTCATGTTGATCTGCCTGAATGATTGTTAGGACATAGTAATTAATCTATGGTGATTATATGTTAATGTTTTACTTAACTTTCGTGTTAAAATATCGGCTAGAATGCCATCGTCACGACCATGCCACTCTTCTGGTATGCTCGTGCCACCACCGTCATGACTGTGCCACCTTATTGGCACGCCCATTCCATCACTCAAAGAACCTATCTAAATAACCGATCGACCGACCCTCTTAATCCGGTCGACCGCCCTCCCAAACCATAACGGCTGTACCACCCTTATGGCACGATTGTGCCGTGACAATTCTCAGCCGAACAACTAGCACATGATCGACCGACCCCTTCGAACCGATCGACCACCCTCACATAGTCACGATTGCGCCTCATGAATGGCATGCCCATTCCATCCCATGTGTACCATTTCATTAGCACACCCGTGCCATATGAATGGCACGCCCGTGCCGACTCCCTTGCACGCCCGTGCCGCTAGGCAGGCACGACCGTGCCAAGCTCCAGAATGTCCGTGGAGCTCTCATTGATTTGAGTTTTGCTGATCTGATCATCATCTGTTCCCATTCATGATTGATCATTGTTACAATTAAATTGATTACATGTGTCACTGAAATCCCTCCTTAAATTAAGATATGAATCCTTTTATCGATTTTACTCTCCTATTGGTTTAATTATCTTCATGGTATGAAGAACGAAGGATAACATTTCTAAAGTGATTTCTAAGTCAAGATGGAAGATGAATAATGATTTGCCAGACCAAGTCAAGTGTCTCAATATAAGGGTCGCTCCTTTGGTCATAGTTTGATCACCCATTGACCCGCCCATTGTCCCGCACAAGACTGTATCGTTTGCTCGGCACACCCTAAGAATCTAAAGGCACTCAAAGTCATTTGATTTCTAAGCATGATACATGATTAAGAAGTATGGATAAGTCAAGCAAGTATGATTCAAGATTAAGAAGTATGTACAAGCAAGAATGAATGTCAAGTCAAGTATGGTTACCATTTATGTCATGATTATCAAGTGTGCTATGGATTCTAAGCATATCCCTTCTCATGTGATCTTACTATTTTCGCTGTCTATTGATTCTCCTTATTCATGATTATGATGACTCCATGCTCTATTTCAAAACAAGACAAGTTTTACCACTAGGCTATAAAACTTACGGGAGGATCTCCTCTCCTGTGTTTGATTTTCACAGGGTCAGATCAGTGAAGGTGTTGAGTTGGTGTGCTGCGACAGGGCTCGGGCGACGATAAAGCACATGAACCAAAATTGGCCTATTTACTTATTTTATTTATTTTCACATTTATGAACCACTAATGTATACTTTATGATATTTTATTCATAGATGATGTATCCACTTATGAACTTTTGCAATATATGTTATTATTCTTCATTTTATTCTTTCTCCCACTAATATGTCTCGATTCTTGACTGAGACTTGCTCAATATCATGGTCAATGCCATAGCGTTTGTAGCGTTCTCAAGTTAGTTTTCGCCATGTGGCATGAGTCGATTTGGGGGCATTACATTTATGATATCAGAACTTAAAGTTAGGACTCTCTTGATGTTCTATTGTATAGAATGGTATGGTAATGGTTTATGTGCTTTCGCCGAGCAGTCGTCACATCCTCCACCATAAAGTACAAGTAAGATCTTTCTTAATTTATGTTATTCTTTATTGATGTGTTAATAAAGATTTCTTATGAGCGGTTGATTCCTACGGAAGTTATTTTGTATGATAGGAATCAACCTAAAATTGTGTTAGTGATTATACAAGTTATAAAGGTTATGAAAAATTGAGAAAAGAATAAGTAACAAGCGTGTGAATTTTGTTTAAAGGTTATGAAAAAAATAGCCCTATAGATATTTAAAGGGTAAGAAAATATAAGGAACGATTTTCTTTCTTATAACTCATGTTATCCATCTCTTTCATGATCGTTCTACTCATGGAATTCTTCTGCTGACTACGGCAGCATGAAGAGGAAAATGAGTAGGCATATCAATTGTAAATAGATGTAGATTTATGAAAGAAATGAGGGAAATATAAGAGTAAATAAACGATTCGACTCACACAACAAGTGTGAGATAGTTCCAAATAGTAGAAGTGAAATTATATGAAATCAAATATGCCTAAATTATGATCTATTGTTATGACTCATGTGATTCCATTGATTTACCAAGTTAACGCTGAATGTATTGATTTATATGGATAAGTATGAATTATTTAATAAAGGATCTAAGCAAATCCAAATTACTTATTAGAATTCTTAGTTGGATTACCTTACAGTGAAACTAAGAATTTTAATTATTATGTTTAAATCACGTGACCTTACATCATGTTAATAAAGGAACTAAGGAAATACAAACTAGTTATATGAATTCTTAACTACATTACCTCATATTGAGGCTAAGAATTAGAGTTAGTAATTAAGTTCAAAAAGTTTATAGCTTTTGGCGGGAAAGAACTTAGGTATACTCTGAGAATCATGTATAGTATATGGATGAATGAATATAAAAGTTTAAAAGACTCAGAAGTCACATTGGTTTGAATGAAGAATGAATATTAAACGATCGACCGCTACCCTTTTTTGATTGACCGAACGACATTGATAAACGGGTGTCCGCTCCTCCTTTCGGACGATCGCGGAATGAATAAAAAATAGACGACCATTTGAATTTTGGGCGTCTGATATGTGGACAGAAGGAATTTGATCATAATCAAACTCTCTGATTTATTAAGCTTCTGTCCACCCAATTTAATATCGAATAAATTAACTTAAAGATGATTCAGAGCTACGCTCAATATGACCTAGAGCGAGGTCATCTCATTCGAGGGATGTTTCCGTCTAGTGCGAGGTTTATCCTCACTCATGTTATGGCCTAGAGCGATGTCATCTCCTCCGAGGGATGTTTCCACATAGTGTGAGGTCATCTCCTCTGAGGGACGTTTTCGGGTAGTGCGAGGTTATCCTAATCTTTACGGATGTTTCCGCCTAGTGCGAGGTCATCTCCACCGAGGGATATTGTCGTCTAGTGCGAGGTCATCCACACCCTTACTGTGCGAGGTCATCTTGCCCAACACGGCTGGCCATGACACTGATCCCCTACTAGCCCATGATGGTCTAGATAGTTGCACATTATGTGCTAGCAATAGTATACACTAAAAGAAAGAAGAGCTCTTCTAACAAACAAAAGTATGAAAGAATGAATGGCCAAAAGAAGTATGAAAGGACTTCGTCCGTAAGAACAAAAAACATGCATGAAAAAACATGAAGGACAAAACATGAATGATGAACAAATACCCATGATTCTTATATATGGATGAGCCTCCTTATCGACTTCAAGGTAATGAATGACATTGTTAAGGCAAATCGTAATGGGATAGTAATGCAAAAGAACAATGGCCAATGTGCAAAGGATACAGATGATTACTTATTTTTTTATATTGGTGATTGTTTTATTTTTCTGCTTTACTGCTTGAATTCATTTCATGTATTCGCTAGCATTCATAATATTTTACTAAGAACTTAGGTTAGGTAGTGTGCATAAATTATTTTTATTCATTATCAATTGGATCTTACCACGTGTTTTCTCAACTGATCGAATCATCATCGTAATTATAACATTGATTCGGAGTGCTTTTCCATTCCCTAAGATTATTATATTAATTCATTCTCCTAGACATGGAGTGAAAGACACTCAACTCCAAAAGGATAGAACTTATTGTGATGATATATATAAGAACTGGCCTTCTATGAAATTATATGACATGATATTGTAACAAAAAGATCAATAGAAGACAATGCAAGGTAAACCAAGAAGTTAAACTTAAATAACTCCCATGATTAAATTATCGAACGAAGCATTGATACAAGGGATCGAGACGAAGAATATTGAATGACATTGAGTAATGAATAATCTTATTCCAATAACATAGATTGCCAAGAATGATTCACCCTCAAACGATTTGTAAGACTCTTCATTCTCAATTGACAATTATCTATCATTTTACTTTGTTATATGCCTCATGATATTTGATCTAAGTCAAAGGTCAAGTGACAATATCCCCAATATCATCGTACTACATCACTAGAACATTGACATTAGACGATGATAAACGTTGATTTTCATTGAATTCAAATAAATTACTAACATTGAAGCCTAAATACTTATGGATGACAAATCAGGGGATATAGATGTCAGATGTATATCAGATCAATAGCTATATTGTAATTTAACTCACATATGCAATGATCCTTAGAGAACATGAAGTTATGAAAAAGTGAGACTTTTCATTGAATTCCAATGTTAAACGATTAAGAAATATAAAGATTCCATAAAAAGAGATGAAATGTTGAAAGGCATAATAGATAGTAAGTATAAAGATCCAAAATAACATGGGAGTATGATCAATTATTTGTATCTAACTATAATTATCATAGGTTGGGGATAGTTAATATAAAGATAAAAGAAATTATAGTAAGTACATGTGATGTTGAAAATTTTAATTGAATATAATTTCAAAAAAATAAATATAGGTGCTTGTTCATTAATTTCAAATATAATCATAATAAGTATAACACTCCTTTTAAGGAGGTTATTGACCCAACAATTATAGTCGTGGAATTAGACCAAGGGGAATCCCCATAGGACCCCACTAAACATTACATAAATAAGAAAACTATCCAGACTTTGGAACACATGTTGAGAGCATGTACACTTGATTGACATGGTAGTTGGAACGATCATCGAATTTAGTTATGACAACGGTCACTATTCAATTATTTTAAGACACAATGCAATTGAACTACCAACCTTAGTTTTCACCACTTAATTGGGTGAAATAGGCAAAGAGAAAACCATGAATGAGGAGCATATACTAAGATGGTTGAATTAATTAAGAAAATGTTAAAAAGCAAAAGAGTTACGCAGACGAAAGGCATATGAGAGTATATTATTGATGCTAGTGATCAGATGCCATTGAAAGTTTTCTATATGAAAGAAGCTAGATAAGTAAGCAAGGAGAAATTACTTCTCACTGCGATGAACCATTTAAATATTAAAGTTAGTTGGCAAAGTTACATATATGCTGACACTACCCTATTCTTATGAAGGAATGCATTACGTATTTCATGTGTTCCTGCTCAAAAAGTACAAGTATGATAATGCTAACATCATCTGAATTAAGGGACCTGATCTAGCCACAGACCTCACCTTTGCCAAGTGTACCATTGGTCAAGGTAGCCTAATGCCTTCCTCACGATAAGAAGGCATGTGGGGACTCAAGTCGAGAAAATGTGCCAAGAGTTCGTGCATCACTTTGTTAAACCTTTACCTCATACAAAATTCGAGAACGAATTTTCTTTTAAGGAGATTATAATGTAACAACCCCAAAAAAATTTAAATAAATAAATAAAATAGAAAGGAAAAGGCCAGCACATGAGGAGGAAATGATAACCACAATTCCTATTATCATGGAGAAGATAATGGGCAGTTATGTTGCAGATATGGCAAACAATGAGGTGTAAACATCATCGGATTTGAAGAATAAGGAAATTTACAATGATCAGAGCACATGCGAATTTCATGGGATTAAACTTACAAAGTATGAAAGCAAATCATTATCGGAGAGTGAAATCTGGATCCCAAAGATCAAGGGAAAATCAAATGGATTAAATTACATATTCCCTCTATCTGATATTCCCTCTTCTCTTTCTCCTTCTGGCATGTTTTCTTTCTGTGTGCGCATGTGAAGAGAGGAATCTTCCCCCCCATTTCCAATAGCAAGTAGGACCGGAACCTCCTTTTTCTCCCTATTTTGTTCCATGATTTCTGCACCTTCTAATGACTTCTTTAACTAGACGATTTGCAAGCGGCGATCTGCCAAAGGAGGAAAGGGCGCAGAGAGCACAGGGAGGACACGACCGTTAGCATTTTCAGCGAATCGAAGCAAGAAGCAATCGCGAAATAAGATGGGTGAAATTTGAAATCACCTTGCACGACTTTGAATAGATCTAATACCTCCCCTGTCACGCTTAATGAATGAAAGATATGAAAAAGATCTAAAGAAAGGAATTCGACTGATGTCACCGATATGTTTCTTTTCTGATTTTATGATTGCATGACTGATCGCTTGTAGGTATTCGATTGTTATTCGTGTTGATATGCCTGAATGATTGTTAGGACATAGTAATTAATCTATGGTGATTATATGTTATACTTAATTTTCGTATGAAAATATTGGTTGGAGCGCCACCGTCACGGCCATGCCACTCTTTTGATACGCTCGTGCCGCCACCGTTAGAGTCGTGCCACCTTATTGGCACACCCGTCCTATCACTCGAAGAACCTATCTAAATAACCGGTCGATCGACCCTTTTAATCCGATCGATCGGCCTCCCAAGCCATCACGGCCGTACCACCCTTATGGCACGCCTGTGTCATGATAATTCTCATCCGAGCAACTGGCATAGAAATGATTGACTGACCCCTTTGAATCGGTCCACCGCCCTCACACAGTCACGGTCGTGCCTCGTGAATGGCGTGCCCGTTCCATCCCATGTGCATCCTTTCACTAGCATGCCTGTGCCTCGTGCACGGCACGCCTATGCCACCCATAGTTCACTAGCACACCCGTGCCATGTGAATGGCATGCCCATGCAGACTCCCCTGTACGCCCGTGCCACTAGGCAGGCGCAGTTGTGCCAAGCCCTAGAATGTCTGTGGAGTTCGTCATTAATTTGAGTTTTGCTGATCTGATCACCGTCTATTCCCCTTCACGATTGATTATTGTTACAACTAAATTGATTACATGTGCCACTGAAATCCCTCCTCAAATTAAGATATGAATCCTTTTATCGATTTTACTCTCCTATTGGTTTAATTATCTTCATTGTATGAAGAACAAAGGATAACGTTTCTAAAGTGATTTATAAGTTAAGATGGAAGATGAATAATGTGTTATCAGTCCAAGCTAAGTGCCTCAAGATAAAGGTCATTCCCTTGATTATGGTTTGATCACTCATTGGTCCGCACATGACTGTATCGTTTGCTCGTCATACCCCAAGAATCTAATGACACCCAATGACACTTAATTTCTAAGCATGATACATGATTAAGAAGTATGGATAAGTAATTCAAGATTAAGAAGTATGTACAAATAAAACAAGTAAAGCAAGCATGAATGTCAAGTATGGTTATCATTTATGTCATGATTATCAAGTCTGTTATGGATTCTAAGCATATCCCTTCTCATGTGATCTTACTGTTCTCGCTGTCTACTGATTCTCTTTATTCATGATTATGATGACTCCATGCTCTATTTCCAAACCAAGATAAGTTAGCATCATCATTATTGATTTACGCTACTTCAGGTTATGCATTGTATATCTTAATTGGTTCTCCACTAGGCTGTAAAGCTTATGGGAGGACCTCCTCCCCTGTGTTTGATTTTCATAGGGCCATGACAGTGACGGTGTTGAATTGATGTGCTGCGACAGGGCTCATGCGACGATAAAGCACATGAACAAAAAAAGAGCTATTTACTTATTTTATTTATTTTCACATTTATGAAATGCATTCTTTATGATATTTTATTTATAGATGATGTGCCACTTATGAACTTCCACAATATATGTTATTATTCTTTCTTCCATTGACGTATCTCGGTTATTGACTGAGACTTGGTCAATATCATGATTAATGCCATAGTGTTTGTAGCATTCTCAAGTTGCTCTTCACCACATGACATGAGTCGATTTGGGGACGTTACATATTAATTTCACGGTAAATTAATACATGAGATCAATGGTGGAATAATCAATGCAACAAAATCATCAATATAATGCTATGCAAAGTAAGATCGTTAACAAGCACTTGGCAAATCGAGATTTCATTTGGTCATTCTTCGATCAATATAACGTTAGCATCTGATCATTCCCTGATTAATACATAGGATCATTAATAAAATAGACGTTAGTCACGTTACAGTTAAATCAATGGTGTAACATGATAAGCCAAATCAATGATATCATATATCATTAGTCATAACTATGAATCAATTTTCATGGGACTCATCATCATAAAGGAATTATATGATCAACATGCTTATTTTCTTTCATTCATCATTTCATTAAATCTTTCACTTATAAATAAAGTTTCACAGACATGAGCGAGGCCGATTTCAACATCTACTCTTAACACTAACTCGGTAGTAAACACCTTTCACGATTGTGAAATGTGGTATCATGATAATGAGTAATGACTCATCTGATGAGAAAAATTCGAATGTGAAAAAATTATGATACATCATTGGGGATTTTGTCAAAGCATAAGGATGTATCATGACAGAAAACTAAATCCAATTGACATTGCATGGGTTTTCAGGCAGAATTATAACTAAATTCATAAGGAAAATGATTAGGATCTTAAACATATAAAGACCTGAAAGAAACTCTGTTGGATATTCATAGAGGTTTGTACCATTTTGCAGAACAATCAATTGAAATCATATCAAGTTCATGGCTGGTGTTAACCGCATGAAGCCATAGAAACAAGGTTATGAGAACAATGGATTAAAGGTTCATAACATGCACAAGGCATTTAGTATCAAGGATTTCAAATCATTTTCACGTGGGACATGGAAGATTAGCTCTGATCGTTGTAAGTGTGAATCATTTATTAAGAACATCCACATCAATTCCTGAAGATAACATAATGGAACTTTAATCCTTACCATGCGTGACATATCAAAGCTTCACATTATTGATCCACATTAAGTCATTAACATACCTTTTTGAAGAAGTGATCAAGTCTGCCCATTTCTTCATTTCTCCTTGTTCTTCCACCCTTCAATCACTGCGTCCTCTTGTCGTTCCCGGCCAGATGGATCTCTTGCCATCCTCCTGAGCAAAGGCTTCTGATATGAACATCCCAACTCCTTTTTTTTGGGTGAAAAGTGGTCGTTACATTCACTGAAAAGCTGTCGAACATATTTAATAGGTGATAGTAACACAAGATTTTAGTGGCTCAAAAATGTGTGTCGAGCATGATGCACAGACATGTTCTTCCATGGCTTTTATTATTATCCAAAATCCTCAATTGTCTCAGGCATTGGATATCCAAGATTCACTCCTCTGATAAAAGCACCACTTGACGTGGCTGGAAACATTAAGGTCAGGGAAAACAAAAATTCATCATCTCATCCTTCAGTAAGATCAGATTTGAATAAGGAAGATAGAAGACAGGCAGGGGTCAATGGTTTGGAACTCAATTTTGCCTTTTGCAAGATACGACAAAGCTGAAACAAAAAGGAGATTTGCGGAAAGAACAAATCTCTTGCAGTACAGGACTTCTTGATCTTGATGTTTCCTGTGTTCTTTGGTAAAACTTCATTTTAAACATTGGTGGTGTTCTTATTCCTCATTCTGATAGCTATTCTTCGGCTTCATGGTCCATTGTTGAAGAAAAGGGAGGCGCAAATGAGCGATCTGTCTCTAATTCGATGGAAGACTAAGCATTTTGCTCCATGAAAGTTCCTCTGTAAGCTTTAAGAAAGAACTGGGCACTTCCTATACACATAAAAACGTGTGTTTTCTTTGACCAAACTTGCTCATTGAGAACACAAACATGGATGCAAAATATAGTCATCTTTCTATACACACAGCATAACTAAGAAGCAGCTCAATATCATTGCCCAGGAGATAAACAGTGAAGGACAAAAAAAAAGAAAAAAGAAAAAAACAGGAATGTTGAATCTTTGAAGCTGTAAGGAACTCAGCAGTGTTACATCATGAGGCTTAATGAGTTGAGCCTCCCCAAGTGGTGAAGCACACCATGGGACGTGGGTCTCCTGTGCAGCATGCTTTGGTGGAGGTGCTGAAGCTTGGCAACTAGAAGCACGAAACGCCTGCAAGGTGCGAGGAGAAGGGTGAAGGGGACGACACAGATGCCTACTTCCAGTATGAACATTTTGTTATCTGTTACTTTTTTTGGCTGTTATTTTTTACTTTGAAGCCTGCCTGCAAGGTGTTATATAATATAATATAATATTTATATGAAGGAAAAAATGAGCATGGGAAGCGTTTTTCGTGTGAAGCGGTCTTAGATGTATTTTTTTTTATTTTTTTCGATATCTTTCTTTATTAATAGTTTAAATGATCATAACAAAAAATAGTTTTATAAGATTAGAAGTTATATAAAATACTTATATTCATTATGATGGATAATAATGTGCAAAAGTTCGTTAAAATTCAAAAATGATGAAAAAAATTATTGTTAATAATTTGAATTATATATTTGTTATTCCTAATGATTCTCTAAACTATCAATGAAAAAAATATTGAAAAAAATAATCATAAGTATGTCTAAAGTCGTTTCACACGGGCTTCACACGCTCATTAAACCCTTGTATGAATATCAAATCTTATACGGTTACGGATCCCAATCCCAAACGACAACCAAAAAAATAATTTTATTTATTATTATGCTAATTTTTTTTAAAAGTTTAAATCATTAGAAAGAGTAACATTTATCATTTTATTGTCTTAACATATTATTAGAGGGCGACGATGAGCTCATTATATACCTATTGTATAATTAAATTCATCTTAATAACAAGTCGATCAAATTATTATGTGTGATGTAACTTACAGCGCTATATCTGAAGACCTGTTTTTTTTTTTATCTATTGACTCTGTTTCATTCATATACGTGAGTTCCGTGATAACCCTCTAAAAAGATGGCCGTTGGGAAGCGCCTCTTCACCTTTTGACCTTTCTTCCTTACTATAGTTTATATTTAAAATTCCGTGCTTTTAATTTTTCATTTAATCATATATGTTATTAAAATTATAAATATGATGTCTTACTGCTCACGTTCATCACAAGTTTTCTACCTTATTAGCCCGATCTGAAATTATAGAACATATGTAATATACATATACAACGAGTATTTATGGGCGATTTTCCAAGTTTTAACTATCTATAGTTATACTTTTTTTAATACATATATATGGCATGTTAGTCATTTTAAAGGGTAGTACCATTGTATTTTCTATTAATTATAGTTTCATTTATGATGGATGATGAATAAAAAAATATTCAATTAATAAATTTATTATCTTAAATTGAATGGTGATTGATAGATGTATGGTGATTGCTACTCCTCATACATTGCTTATATTTAAAGTTAATAGAAAAAAATAAATTTGCATTCTTTTAATTCGTAAATTTACTTCCTCGTAAGTTTTTAATAATAAAATTGTTATGCAGTAACTTTTGATATGTTTATATATCTAAATATCAACTGAAAATTGTCACCTATTATTACTTCTTGATGGTATATTTAAAAGGTGGATATATCTCAATCACACACGATTTTATGGATAAGATCATAAGAACAAGTGCAGGAGAGACGCATACACGTACCTTCTTGATGGACCAACGTACGGCGTCTTTGGCCGCAACCGAAATAGGTATTTTTGTCCCATCTCTTTACACCTGGAATAAGATAAAATTGGGCATAAATATTTAAATATATTTATATATGTTTTAAGATTTAAGTTCTATATGTAACACACTCAATTCAACAAGATATTATCGGTTTTAATTTTCTATTCACATAAATTTCAAACATAATAAGTACGTATAAGCTCATTGTCCAAATTGTCTTCTAGACACCTTTTTGGACAAAGTATTGTGTCCTACGTGGATTAAGTTTACATAGGAAGCAAACTTTGATTTTTTTTATGGATATAATGGGTGTCCCTCATCTGAAATGGGAGACTGTCCCCTCACGATGCGTCGATCGTCGGATGGCATCCGACGGCTGGCTAGATCTGAGTGATTTTGTGAGTGAAAATCGGTCGAGGGGTGCGGTTTGATGAGTGGACTGGGTGGTTCGACGAGTGGGCCAGTTCGAAGAGGTATATAATCCAAAAACTTTATACATCCGCCATTTCTTTTCCTTTTCTCTTTCTCCTCTCCGCTCCGAACTCTTCGTTCGGCGATCTCACCCCGCCGATGGCATCCCAGCTCGATTGTCCCGACAGATCTGGCCGTCGACGATCGATCTGCCCGCTGCCGACCCCCGCGCGATGGCATCGGACGCTCGAAGCTCTCGCTCTCCGATCTCTCGCTCCTTGATCTCCGATCGACAGATCTGATCATTGGCAGCCTCGCTCGACCAGATCTGGCCGCCCTACTGCGCTCGCACGACCTCGTCCGCACGCTGCCGACTGCCCTGCTACGCTCGCACGACCCCGCCCGCACGCCGTCGGCCGCCCTACTGCGCTCGCACGACCCCGCCCGCACGCCGCTGCATGCACGCCTCCGCCTGCCCTGCCGTGCTCGCACAACCCCGCCGGCCGTCCTGCCGCACTTGCACGACCCCGCCGCAAGCTGTCGGCCGCCCTGCCGCACTCGCACGACCCCGTCGCACGTCGTCGGCCACCCCCTCACGTCGCCGCCCACCCGCCCGCACGTCATGTCGATCTCGCACGCCGCCGCCCGCCCGCCCGCACGTCATGCCGATCTCGCACGCCGCCGCCCGCCACGCACGTCATGCTGATCTCGCCCGCCGCCGCCCGCCACGCACGTCATGCTGATCTCGCTCGCCGCCGCCCGCCCGCCTGCCCTTATCTCGCACGCTGCCCGCCCGCCCGCCCTGTCGCTCCCACCGAGGACCGTGCCGCCGCCGCCAAGATTTCCCCTCTCCTCTCGCAACTTTGCCACCGGAGATCGGACCCGCCGTCATGATCCATCCGTCCAGAATTATCAGTGTAAATTACACGAATGCTCCTCCAACTTTGAGTCAATTTCCAACTGATCCCCCAACTTCAATTTATAACCAGAACGTTCCTCATCTTTTATATTCTTGCACGATTAGTCCTCTTGACCGGTGATAGTGAGTTTTCCGATTGCCTTGCATACGTGGCTGACACATCAGTCGTTTCTCTCACATCCATGTCATTTAAGTTATCCACGTCATTTAACACTCCAAACCAGATAAATTACACGGATCATCCCATAATTTTGAATCGATTTCTAAATAGTCCCCCAACTTTGATATTATTACATGATTCATCCACTTGACCGGTAAGAAATAGACTCCCGATTATCTTGCGACGTGGCATAATAAAATTTAATAAAAAATTTTAACTAGCTAACATCACATAATAAAAAATATTATAAAAATTTAAGGATGCAAACGAGCTGACAGAGGAAGAGTGTCAGTCCCCCTCTCTAAGCTCGCCCTTTGGCGAGTTGACATAGGGGGCGCCGAGCCCCCTCTCAAAGCTCGTCCACTAGCGAGCTTCGCACAAGGGGCATCAATGTCCCCTCGCGAGCTCATCGACGACCCTAAACGATTCAAAGTTGAGAGACTATAAAAAATAAAAATGATAGGAGCGCCGACGAACTCACGAGGGGGCATAGCGCTCCTTGTGCGAAGCTCGCCAGTGGACAAACTTGGAGACGGGGGCTGGCGCCCCCTATGCCAGCTCACCAAAGGGCGAGCTTGGAGAGGGGGGCCGACACCCCTCTGCCAGCTTGTTCGCGTTTATAATAATTTTTATTGTGTGATGTTAGTTAGTTAAAGTTTTTTTATTATATTTTATTATGCCACATCGCAAGATAATCGGGAGACTATTTCTTACCGGTCAAGTGGATGAATCGTGTACTAATATAAAAGTTGAGGGACTATTTAGAAATCGATTCAAAGTTGGGAGACGATCCATGTAATTTACCTAGTTTGGAGCGTTAAATGACGTGGATGACTTAAATGACGTGGATGAGAGAGAAACGACTGACATGTCGGCCACGTATGCAAAGCAACCGGGAAACCCACTATCACCGGTCAAGAGGACTAATCGTGCAAGAATATAAAAGATGAGAGACGTTCTGGTTATAAATTGAAGTTGGGGGACCAGTTGAAAATCGACTCAAAGTTGGGGGACCATTCGTGTAATTTACCCGAATTATCAAAATGTTGTGTGATTAGTGTGATAGTTTGATTAGTTACACTTTTGTAAATTTTTATAAATATTTTGTTGATTATTCATGTTGTAAACGAGTGATTTATCAAAATGTTAGTTATTGTGTTTCTCAGAACGATGCATGAATGTTGTTATCGTGTTTCTCATGTTGTTTTCCCAGAAAGTACAAAGAATCAAATGATGATAGTCCGAGTCCGATAGCTTATCTGTTTGGCGAAAAGTGAGAGAGAATGTTGGCGGAAAGCCTTGAGATAGAGAATGTCGGCGGAAAGCAAGGTAGAGAATGTTCGAAAATGAAGATGAGAATGTATACATTTTGAAACATTGTACAATTACGACAATCATACACAAGCAAGAAGAAATTTTATACTGTAACAAATACAAGTTAACAAAAGTTAACTAATTTACAACATGGATTACCACAAAAAATTTACAGCATGAATAATTAACATGGATTAACCAAGGGATTGGCGGCAGGTACTATGTGGCCGCCCGGGCCTACGCGAACGCACAGGGCCAGGTCTTCGATAACACCACGACGACCGCCGTCCTCGAGTACCAGGACACCGGCATTGTGCTCCCTGCACTGAGGAGACGCGTTCCCCCGATGTCGCAGTTCGATAATACCACGACGACTGCCGTCCTCGAGTACTAGGACACTGGCGACGTGCTCCCTACACAGAGGCGCGCTCCCCCGACATCGCAGAAGACTCTGGCGCCGGCGTTCCCGCTCCTTCCGGCTTACAACGACATGGTCACCGCCAACGCCTTCTCCTCCAGCATCAAGAGCCCGTGGCCGCCGCCGACCAGATCTGGCCGGATCTGGTCGAGCGAGGCCGCCGACGATCAAATCTGGCCGGATCTAGTCGAATGGGGCCGCCGACGACCAGATTTGGCCGGATCTAGTCGAGCGAGGCCACCGACGACCAGATCTGGTCGGATCTGGTCAAATCTCATCGGTGTCGATCGGAGATCAAAGAGCGAGAGCTTCGAGCGTCGGATGCCGTCGCGCAGGGGTTGACATGGGCAGATCGGTCATCGGCGGCCAGATCTGTCGGGATGAAGCTTCGAGCTCGGATGTCGTCGACGGGATGAGATCGCCGAGTGGAGAGGAGAGAGAGAGAAGAAAAAGAAATGGCGGATGTGTAAGGTTTTTGGATTATATACCTCTTCAAACCGATCCACTCATCGAACCCCCCGTCCACTCGTCGAACTGCACCCCTCGACTGTTTTTTACTCACAAAACTGCTCAAATCTGCGCCAGCCATCGGATGCCATCCGACGGGACGCATCATGGGGAGACAGTCCCCCATTTCAGATGGGGGGACACCCATTATATCCTTTATATATATATATATATATATATATATATATATATATATATATATATATATACACTTCTAACTCTTTAAGATATTATTCTTTAGACATTTTGATTCTCAAGAATTTATAACACATCTTGATACCTTAATGGTTGAAGAGTATAATATGCAAACCATAATAATTTATGTAAAACTGACCCTTAATCCTTAACATTAAATTTTTTTTGCACAATGAGATATATCATTTATATCCCAATATCAACCCAAAAGTTTTTAAAATCTTCCCAAAGCAATTTATGCTATGTTTAGCGATCTCATAAACATATAGTAGCTTGATAGGGAATAACGATTTAATCAGCGATTAATGAATAGCGAATGATGATTAATGATTAAAATTTCATTTATGATACTAATAAATACATATTTGAGAAACAAAATGATAGAATTAATTGATAAATATAAAATAACATTATTGAGTATATGATAAAAAATTTCAATTC
The DNA here is from genome assembly GCA_030549335.1 of Pontederia crassipes. Taxonomy (NCBI): domain Eukaryota; kingdom Viridiplantae; phylum Streptophyta; class Magnoliopsida; order Commelinales; family Pontederiaceae; genus Pontederia; species Pontederia crassipes. The sequence goes on along the minus strand of CM060194.1, from coordinate 74,031,148 downwards.
AAGCACAATACAAATTTTATTATAATATAATAAGTAATAATTTATATCTCAAATAAAATAAAATAAAATACAGTTATTTTTCTACTAAAACATACAAGAATTTAGATTCACAATAAATTTAATATAATGCATGCATGATATGAAAATATTAATTATTAAATTAGCTTTATTATCCATTGTTAATAAATAAATATTTTTGTAATTAATTAAGCATGAATATTAATATATATAGTTGAATAATAATAAAATAAGTTGAGAAAAAATAATATATTTGAATAAGGATAAGATTAGAAAATATAAATATATTTCAACATTTTTTATTTCACATGTCATTTAAGTTTCTTTAATAAAAGGAAAGAAGTATAATTCAAAATAACAATGTAGTCTTTTCTTCTTGTTCTTTTTAGGCTTCGAAAACATTTCGTTTCTCACATGAAATGCTTGGTGATCATAATTGGTTGCCTCCCAATGGCGTCGATACTGTTCATTTGGTTTGGATGGAATGGACCTAAAAATAAAAGAATTTAATTGGTGTAACGCTCCTTCCTTCGATCGTGTCCATCTCATGCACGACAAATGGCTAGGGTCATAGTGTGGTTGAACCCAGTGGTTTAAAATTTCAAATAGAAAAATTCGGTCGGTTCACTCAATCGGTGGCAATGGGGTTTTCGTCGAGATCTGATGCGCAGATGGCAGAGATGAGGGTGTGGGGTTTTCACCGATTTGATGTGAGGTTGATTATCAACGACAAAGAGTGAGAAATAGGGCTCACGAGGGTTGGCGATGAGCATCATCGGCCTAAGACATAAAACGTAAAGCACTAGCAAAGGGGAGTCAACATCGCCAATGGCATTGTCTAGGACATGAGCATCAACGGTGAGTGCGAGGGTCAATGGCGGCGTGGACTGATGACGACAAGGATCGACACAAGCATTGGTGGCGAGGACTGATGGGCGCCCATTAAATTCAAAATAAAAATATCATATTTGAATATTTTTTCTTAAAATAAGTTAACTTGTTTGTGATCTTAACAGCCAGCTTGATAGGTGATAATAAAAATCAATATTTCAAATATTGATATGCAATTTATTGAATGAAATTTGATTTTTGGATAAAATTATTGATATCAGTAACAAGTAGTTAGTTACGATCAAATTAAGCAACATTCATTGGTCTCGAGAATGAAACATGTCATATATTGAATATTTTCATTGATCGGGCGACACATATTTGTCGAATGATAGTGAATTTGTATGTTTATCCGACTACTCTGGATACTGTGGCAATCAAATATTAAATAACAGTCCTCCTACTTATTTTCTTTAATCAATATACTTTTCAATCACATTATAAATTACTAAGCACAAAGATAATTTAAAACTTACACATAAGTAGATTTTATCTACTTATCACCTTAGCCAAATAGGCTTAAGTTTATCACATAACCTAAAATAAAAATAATAAAATTGGTAATTTTTTATGGGCTAAGAGTATTCATTCCCATATTATCCTTTATTTCATTATCCATCAAATTTAAAATAATAAGAAGTTAATCACTTGAAAGCAATAAAATTTTTACCTAAAGTAATCAGCCATAATCTGTGATTAAACATTGTATCCCCAAGTTCAGTTAATTAAACTTATCCCACGCGCATACAATGTACAGCAGACATCTGTTATTGAGGGAGACAAGTTTAATTTTTGTATGTAAACATAACGAATTAAATAAGTTTTGTGTGTTTGTACCATTAATGATTCGTTACTCCCAATCTGAGGCTTCCGAGTGTTTATTCATCAGTTTTTAAGAACTCCATATATATAATATCTTTCACAATGTATAAAATAATATATAGGCACACAACCAATATATTTTTTTAAAAAAATAAATGCACTAATCCGCCGATAAGAAATGGAATTTAAGATATTTTCTTCTTGAATGGTGTGTTATTGCATCACATTGTCATATCTTCTTAATTTTTCACATGCAAATGGAAAGTGGAAACTAGAGGTGAAAGTAATCCGGATAAAAAAAAGAAAACGGATCAGATAGATTTTTAATTTAAAAACATTATTCGTTATTTTTAGATTGAGTTTTAAAATTAAAAAATCATCTTCAAACAATATTTTTTTAAAAAAAATCACTATTTAATGAGTCATTTTTTATTCCTACTTTTATATAATTATATTTTTAAAATAAATATAATAAATTAATATTAACATAAAATATTTAATTGTACAGTTAAATATAAATTATATTACTAAAATTTTAAAGTTACCAAATTAGAGTTCTATAACATGATAGAAAATATAAAAGCATATACAAAAAAATTATTATACATAAAATAAAAAATGATAACCTATGAATTAATTATATAAATAAAACATTTATAAATAAAAATGAGTTCCATGGGTCCTATGATATTTTTAGGTGGGATCCGAATTTTACCAAGTGGATTTGAGCAGCAGAAATCAAGACCATGTCGGGCGATACATTGATCGATCGGTCAACACAAAAAATGCAAAAAATGCACGAACAATTGGATTTTTCAAACGGTCATGTGGACTGGTTGACCGTTGGTGCAGAACGATCGATCGGTCAGCGCGCAGAATGCATTATAACTGTCATATTTTGGCTACAAAATTAGAAAATAATTTTCAATGACTAAATAGAATTAAGAATGCTATGAAAAAGGACTCAAAGATGTAGGAATAATTAAGACTTCCAAGAAAAAATGGAAAGAACATTTGAGAAGTCCATTTGATCTCCAAGTTGTAAATCTTTTATTTTTTTTTTCTCTTTTTTTCTTGTGAGTTTAATATTGTAAAAGAGAGAAGCATTTGCTCAGATATTTTGGTGTGAGCTCATGTGTAAAATATATTTTATCTTACTTCTCGAACTAAAGAAAAGATAAACTTTCTAAAAAGAGAGGTGTGCCTTACCTCTCGAAGCGAGAAAAATTTAGTGTGTTGTAAAGGATTTCTTTCTTGCCCCATTTGGAACGAAGGAAGAGTATTTATGAAATATCCGATGATCTCGAGGTCGAGAAGTCGGAGCGTCCAAGGAGTGGTCGAACATCATCAACAAACTACCGTGCACCTTGTGTTTGTCTTTCTCTCTCCCTTTCCTTCCTACCTTATTATGCATGTGATATGATCACTTTTGTGTTGATTTAAATATTAATGAATCATTTTTAAGCTTCCGCGATTATTTTTCATAAAATCGATATTTTTTATTTAACATCAATTCTTCTCCTCCCCCCTCTTAGTGTCTTTTGATCCTACACCTTGCAGGCGGATCGGCCATGCGCAGCTTGGAACGGCCGCTTGGATGAACCTCTCCGATGACGAGCATGGCTCGGACGACGATCATGGGATGACCCATCCGGCGACCCCCTCTCTCTCTCACCCATGGCCGAAACGACCATGGGCGGCTTGGAACGGCTGCCTTGCGGCAAATTTTTTTAGTACTTTATACCTTATTTTCGACGGCTCAAGCCATCGAAAAAATATATAGTCGTACGGTCATTGCATTGGAATCTTCCAATGGGTGCAATCGTCAGAACTTTCGACAGTCTCAGCCTTCGGAATCTTCCAACAAGTAGTGCCATTAGAACTTCCGCCGACGAGTAGAGTCATAAGTTCTGGTGTTTGCGGCCATCAGAATTTCAGACAGATTTTTCAAAATTTTTCAAAAATTTTTGACAATCGTGATCGTCGAAAAAGTCAATTTTTCTTGTAGTGACTTAATGGAATAAATCCTGAGAAAACTTAATTAGAGATTTTAACTTTATTCTTTTAATTAAAAATGTGTCATTTAATTTTTCTATTAATATCTTTTGTTTTATTTTTTCTTTGATTATTATTATATTAATAATTTTCCTTTCATATCTTTATATTAAACAAAATTTTCTTACTTTTTCCATTTAATTATTACATTTTTTACTTTTTCTCTCACTTCCTATTTTTTCCTCAAAAAGTTTTCACGCATTCTTCTCAGCGAATTTTTCACCTCATTTACACCATTACCTTCATTTATTTCCTTTCCCTATAATTTATTTTCCTTCATTTTTTATATGATTTTACCATTCCAAATTTCCATTTGTAATTTAAAAATAAAAAAAACTGAATTGAACTGGTTCAACTAATTGAATCGGGCCAGTTCAATTCGATTTTGTGACATTTTCGATTTTAAACAAAAATTGGACCGGACTGATAATTTGTTTATGGTCGGACTGGTTGAATTGTATGGTCCGATTCAATTTTCAAAACACTAGTCATAACGTGTTATATTTTATGATTATGAGTCATTATTAAAAGTATTCATATACAAAATAGCAATATCCATTTGTAAATCATCCACATATACCTTTGCTCTTGAATCATATGTGTAGATTTCAATCTCGATAATTATAATAATGTTTCACACAATTCAAGCAAATATTGCATCTGTTAATAAATTAAGATGGAAAGTTCAATCATTTTAAAGTCCACTGTTTATTCAGAAACAAGAAAATAAAGATATGTGTACCCGTTACTATATCTAGTAAAATTAATTAGAATCCATGTTAAGTAAACATATCCCATGACGTTAAGTAAGCATTATTCTATTTGGTTGATTATAAGACTATATTTGGCAACATTAAAATTCAAATGTTATTTTTTATATAAATAAAAAATATGTAGCATTTAATGTTTCGTATGAAAATATTAAAAAGCTATTTATATTAGTGTTTAACGATTAGAGGATAGTGTTTTATAAAATTTTTCAATTTTACTCTTATTCAAATATATTATTTATTTCTAACTTAATCAATTAAAAAATTATTTATATGTTAACAATGAATAAAAGATAAATTCATAGTTAATATTTTTATATCATGGGTGCATTGTATAAAATTTATTGTCAATAAAAATTTCTATATATTTTAAAAATATTAGTGTTAAATCTTATTTATTTAATAGATATATAAATCATTTATTTATTGTATTATAATAGAATTTGTATAGTGCTTGAATTGAATATTTACTAAATTTTATATTCATAGGTTAATTGTACTGCTAAATTTACTAAATATTTATTTGTTACAATATCTAATTGCTAATCATTATCCGCTAGTTAAGCCGTTATTCGCTATCTGCTTATCAAACTCCTAATTAAGAATGTTCAATAAGAATGTCCAATAAAGCTAGTTAAGAATGTCCAATAGAGCCTATATATAAGTAGAAGGTGTTATTATGCATTACTCCACTAAATAAGGTAGTTAATTCTTAAAAGGGCAAAAGATAAAGTTGTCATTAGTAGAAAAAATATTCTTTTGAAAAGTGTTTTTTATAGAGATAAATTATTCTACTAATAAGCTGGAATGAGAATCATTATTGTCACGATTTTTTAAAAAAAAAACTATTAGAATAATCATCCCTATTTCAAGGAATATTATTTTTCAACCAAATACTTGGTAATATTAAATGAACGACAATGAGTCAGATAATGATATTGTATCATAAAATTATTAAGTTCTAATAATTTTATATTAAGAAATGATTAAAATTTGATTTCAAAAGTATTAACTTGATAAGAATTTATTCATACCCCTCGTCCAAATACCTTTTGTAATGAAAATGCATAATACATCAGCTGGGCGAGATCATTAGTTGGATCTCCAACTCACAAAAAATCGCAATGTGAAGCACCAACTCTCTTTGCCAAAAAGTCGGTAGCCAAGTTGTGGCATCTACCGATTAAAGTGGATACAATATGGTAAATGTATTGATCAAATGTAAGATGTCGCTGATGAGGGACTTGATACATCATGGACAACGACATTGATTCATTAGAGTTGCAATGAGCACAACATAATCAGATCGGAGTTGAATGCATCTATGATTCCATTCCAAGCATCTCAGTAATGGACACTTTAATGCCCATGATGCAGCTTCCATAGCAGAGTAGAAGCGCATGTGCTCAGCCCCTTAAAAAATCATATGTTCATTAATGCTAAGCAAGATGTAGTCTGCACCTCCCTTTTCCCTTGGCATAAAAAAAGGAATCATCTATGTTCAAAATGAACTGGGGAAGTAGGGGGCTCCCGTCGTTGCCTAGATGGGCTCAACTGGGGGTGGTTCCTCAAGGTCGTGGGAGATATCGTACTATTGAAGCCAATCGATATCCTCTCCCATATGACACTTATTAAAAGTCTGAGAGTCAAAGTGGATATCATTCATGTGTTTGAAAATGTTCCACAAGGTAAGGGCTACGAGGGTGAGAAGACTTGTTTTAGATTGGGGTGTGAGGTGTTCACCTTCCTCTAGCTAGGAACAAAGTAAAGAAAATAGTAGAATGCATGATGTCGTAGGAGAAGCCAAAGTTGAAGGCTACATTGGCAATTAATGAACAAATGGCTAATGCTTTCATCTTTCCTAACATAGAGAGTACAAAGATGGGAAATGAAATTATCGAAAGAATTTAGCTTGAAGTTTGTGGATAGTTTGCCATGAATGAATTTCCAAAGAATGTTAAGGACTCTAGTAAATATCATCATAGTGACTTGTAGGCAAATAGATGGATACATAAATTAACTCCATAGCAAAGATAAGATGCAATGTATGAAGAAGAGACCAATAAATCAGATAGCTTCTTGTACTACATATTAGTGTCCATGGCAATGTAGGTAGGTTTCCAAGTCATGGGATGTTAAAGAGCCAAGGATCAAAGTACAAGTTAGTAGTGGATTCATCTTCAATAATCTTCCTAAAATCAATTTTAATTTTGAAGAATGAGTTGAGGTTGATTTTCCAAGACTAGGCCAATATGCTCTCAGAATTACAGCAGGACCCAGGGTGAAGGGCTCCTGGGTTCCATTCAAGACAGTAAGTATTTTTTTAGCCATGAGGGAGATTTTAAGGCTATTCAGATTCTTGATGTCAAGTCCACCAGAAGTTCTAGGCAATCTAACATTTATGAGATGCATTCATCTTTTCCTATTGAGGAAGAACCTGGATTGTTTGTCTAGTGAATCAATGAGATTGTTTAATATGTGTATAGAGCTCATCAAGTAAATTAGGATTGATTGGAGGACAGATCGAATTAGGGTGACTCTGCCAACTTGGGACAGAGTTTTGGCTTTCCACCTAGTTAGTTTGTTTGAGACTTTTTGCATGAGAAATAGTTAATTTTTGTGCTAATATATTTGTATGATATTGGTGCACCAAGATAAGTGAAAGTAAAAGAATCATGTTTCATTTCAAGGATTTGTAATATTTTATGTTTTTCTGTTATGATTGAACTTTCGTGGGAAGTATGTCTTGGATTTGAATGTATTAATTTTATGATTTGTGATGTTGTAGTAAATTTGAAATATGTTCATGAGGGTTTTACAGTTATTTAGGGTTGCAATAATAGAGATCAAAATGTCATTAGCAAAAAGGACCAATTAAGAAATGATTATTAGTGAAGGGAGTTAATGAACCAAGTTATTCTTGTAACACCCCAAGATTTCAATAGGGGCAATAAAGTAATTTAGCCCAAGTTCAATTGTTAAAAAAGGATTAGGTCCTACTTGGAGTAGGAATTATAATTAGAATACGATTAGAGATTTTAATTTGTTTTGAGGTCCAACAGAATATTTAATGGACATAGGACTCCCATATAGAAGAAGATTGAGAATTTTATGACTTAAAAATAATTTAGCCATTAATACAAAAATTAGATGATAAAATATTATGAAATTAAATACTTTTTAAATTAGAGAAAATAAGGAAATAAAAGGAAAATGTGAAAGTATGGTTTGATTGAAAGAAGTTATGAAAGGGATAAAAAGTAATTTGGGGATAGATTTTTTATAAGTATAATTATGGAATAATTAGTGAAATTTGAATTTAATTCAATTTGAATATTTGACATAAAGCAATTAATGTTGGATGACCATGATTGATGGAGAATTGGTGTAAAGCTTAATAGGAGTAAAAAACCCTAATTAAGAGCTATAAATAGGACAAAGGATTATTAGCCTTCAAGGAATTCTACATCACGAGTCCATCTTTCTCTTTCGTTTTCTCACATATTGAGACACCTAAGAGCGCGGCTAGCATATCGTTTCAAAGCTCCAACATAGGAGAACAATATCCAAGTGGTAGACGTGAGTTTCAGGGTCTCATCACGAACAAATCATCGACCAACCGTGCAACCAACAAACTAGAGGATTCCTAGTTAGTTTTCCAACAAATTTAAGGTACGTAAGGCGATTTCACAACGTTAGTTTTTCGCGACATGTACCCCTGGACTATTCTTTATTATACAATATTACATTTGATATATTGTTTGCATTGATTGGATATCGTATGACATATATAGAAGGGTCAGAAGTCGCGCTGAAAAGATGACTTCCCGACAACGGTAGAACTCGGCCCGGGTTTTGCATAGCTCGGCTTGATTTCCTATGAACCCAATATGAATAGGATGGAAACTAATCGAGTTCAATGAACTCGGCTCGAGTTACTGTGTAGTGCGGCACGTTTTGTGATGCTCGGATGTGACGCGAAGAGTGATGATCAAATCCGGAGTGAGTTTCATATTACTCAACTAGAGTATCGTGATTCGAACGCAAATAAAATGCCACTCGAACTGGCCCAAATTCAATATAAAGAATGAAATTAGGTGAACTGGGCTGACCCGGGCCGAGTTCGCACTACACTCGGCCCGAGTTCTTCCTTACCCGAGGTTTAGATGTCGAACGAGATAGAACCCGACTCGAATTTCATCCTACCCGGCCCGAGTTTAGTTCAGAAAAAAGATGTGGATAAGTTATTAATTATAGTTAATTAAAATAATGATTATATTGATGATTCCTGAACATAGTAGTATCATAATTAATCATTGATTATTAATTGTTGATTGAGTCATTGATGTGATAATAATTTAGAATTATTTTCGTAAACCTCTCCTAAACTATCATGATTTTCCACGTCTAACCCCAAACTATGAATTTATTTTTTTGGATCCTTAAACTTTCGTAACTTTTCCACTTTAATCTCCCCATCACTTCTATTACGTCTTCCGTTAGTTTTTTCATTTATCAAAAGACTAAATTACCCCTCCCTCCATAAAACATGAAATAATAAATATAAAAAATAAAAAAAATTATTGGAAGGATTAAAGTGGTAAACAAAAAAAAATCATTTATAAACAAGATTAAATTACCTTCCCCTTTTTTTCCTTTTTTCCTTTTTTATATTTATTATTTGATATGTTATGGAGGGAGGGGTAATTTAGTTTTTTCATAAATGAAAAAAAATCAAAAGTAACGAAAAACATGACAAAAGTAGACTGAAGGACTAAAGTGAAAAAATCATGATAGTTTAGGGATATAAAAAAATAAGTTCGCAGTTTAGGATTAGATGCGAAAAATCGTAATAGTTTATGAGAGGTTTATAAAAATAACCAAATAATTTATCATAAATTGATATATAGATTGATTATTAAATGACTATCGATAATTAACGTATCAATAAGATTGAATTATGGGCATGATCACACTTCATCGCATATTGATTATTGAAAAAATTGATAATGGATAATGGATAATTGGAATCGATGAAAATTGATTATGGATGATAAGCGTATTGATTTATTGATTGGCACCTAATTGATATGGCATGATTTATATGATTCCATGATTGTACTTCCAAATTGAAAAGACATCTAAATTGACAAAGATAGACATCATAGGCAAACAAGATAAAAGACGAAAATTGTGGATCATCATGTTGCGCGTATTGCGACCTTTATGGTTGATTGGCCCCCGCGACATGTTATTTTTTTAATAAATGAAAGCTCTCAACATGACCTTATAATTCGTATGATAACTCCAAGGATTTAATTGATTAATTGACAATCGTATTGTGACCTTTATGATATTGACGGTTGTATTGAAACTTATATGGTTGATGGATAATTAGATTGTTGAATTGTTAATAGAAAAGACTAAATTGATAATTGAATAATTGTATTGTCACCTTTTATGATATTGATGATTATATTGCACCATTTGCGGTTGAAGAAAAGATGATTGTCTAATTGACAATTGTATAGTAACTATTATGATATAGACGATTGAACTGCAACTGATACGATTGACTGATAATTGAATTGCGCTTTCGTGGGTGATTGATAATTGATTTTGTTTTCATGACTGATGAATTATGGATTGCGGCCGTTGAGCCTAATAGACTATTGAGAATTGTTAAATAAGGTATTCACTGATATTGATTAATTGAATTATTGATTAACGATAATTAATAATAGAAGCGATTGATATTAATTTATCATCATCAATTGGATGGTACGGATAATTGTTATAATTGATTAATTGCTTATTATTAATTGATAATTATTATAATATGAATTATTTATCATTAATCATATCATTAATTATAGATTCTGTATTGTAATAGTTATTATGGATATTGATATATGATTCATATTATTATCGTGATGGGTGACTCTACGTTTTGAGATTTTTCATTAGGCTTTGCCTTTGTATTTGGATCTGTGTAAGATATGATTGATGACGGTGGTGAGACGATTGGTGATTTTTTATGTAACGAATGACATGCACGGATATATAACCTATTATTGTATAGATGTAGGACCTATGAACCCACATATTATTGAATATTGTATAAATAGCTTATGCATAATGTAAAGTTTATTATAAATGAGTCTTCCGCTTATATCAGTGTATTGACCGATCATAATTAAGTTATAAGATTAAATAGCGTCATCGAGTTTAGACAGACAAAAGAAAAAAAAATTGTTAGACGAACTAGGGTTTAAAAAACTTAAGAAACACTCAGTGAACAGATAAATATAGATAGAGTTTCCCTAGATGCCGGAAAAAGTAACGAGGGTGTGACATTGATAGTGCAGAATGATGGTGATTATGCATGCTGCAATCCGGTTAATAAGCTGTGGAAGAAAATTCATGCCAATGAATCTCGCAAGCTAGAAAAACAAATCCCATCATCCAACCTCGAAACACCAATTCCACCTCCTCCGACCAATCCCACTGGGCTCCGGATATCCGCCACGTGGACGCCGCCACCGTCGTCCCCCCTCCACAAGTATGTCCCCTTGGATCCCTCTGCCTCATTTTTGTTCCCTTCTACCAATTACTTCCATTTCTCCTCCTCCGTCGACTTCAAACCCTCGCAAAATCCCATTTCCGTCATCAGTGATCGACGTCCGCCACGGAGCTCAGGCTTCCAACCGCCGGCGCCGGTGGGGGAGGAGACAGCTGCAGCACTGGCGCCGGCGGGGGAGGGATGACGAGGCGGTGCTCCCACTGCAGCAACAACGGGCACAACTCGAGGACGTGTCCGAGCCGCGGTGTGAAGCTCTTCGGCGTGCGCCTCACGGATGGATCGTCCATCCGGAAGAGCGCCAGCATGGGGAGCCTCTCGCTCCTCGCTGGATCCAGCGGCGGCGCATCTCCGGCCGAAGGGCCAGAAGCCGCCGGCGTCGTGGCCGAGGGGTACACATCTGAGGATTTCGTCCCTGGGTCGTCCTCCAGTTGCCGCGAACGGAAGAAGAGTGGGTGTCTCAATTCGAAGTTTTTTCGCTTTTGTTGGCAATCCTTCAACCTTTTCTTTCATGGGGGGTGTGGATTTGCGAGATTGCATTATTTCAGGGGGGTGTGGATTTGCGAGATTGGGTTTTGATGATAACTTCCACGATTAGTTCCACATGAGGAACAAAATTCAAATAGTGATATTGTAGATGTCTTCCTTGGATGATAACTTCAGGAACACGGATGCTCTTATATAATTATTTTCTTATCCATTTTACTTGCATACTTAAACATGTATTGTTTAGAAACTTGTGCATATATTACTTTTACCTGGTAGTGTAATGTTTATTTCGTTATTACTAAGCAATTGAGAACGAAAAACCAGCAAGACACCAATCTTATCAGTTGTATGGTTGTCTGAGTGATTTCTTTGTGATGGGGGCACTGAGTATACCGCATGGACTCTAGTAGGTGGATCGATCTATTGTTTATTCACTGTTCATAAAAGAAATATGATCTACCATTCTTTAGTATACTCATTTTTCCTCTTTGTGATATACCAAATTGTGGTTCTTAAAATTCTTAAAAAAATACATGATTGAGCTATGATGTTGAATGCTTTAGCTCCTCTTTGTGGCACTACTCCATCACATGTCTTTAGGCTGATGGATAAGGCTTCTCGTCACGGGAAGCCAGTCAAAAGGTTAATCGTAGATAGGCCAAAATGTTCTTGAGTTGATCTGAGAGCATTGCTTTTGTCATGAATCATGATAGGAGTTATGGAAGAAGATCTGCCTAAGTCTTTCAAAATTTGATATTGCTTGCAAATATATCAGGATATTATCCCTTTATCCAACAAGAGAATTTGACATGGCAATTGTCCCAAGTAAATTGGTCATTCTGAGAACTCTCGTTTTACATCTCTTCACATAAGTTTGACCACTTTTACAAACTTGCACCTCAGTTTTAAAAATAGACTACGATCCTTGTTATGAAGAATTAAACTAACTTTCCTTTTCTGTGAACTTCTAGGTGAAGTGTTTTTGAACTACTAGTATTGTTCTAAGTTAGTTAATCATGATACTGATGAATTGCTTTTAGATCATGCAGTAGCTCTGATTTGTGAAATTAAAATTTGTAGTTTATCTTCTCAAAAAGTTTATATATATTTCTAGTTTAAGCTTAAGCTGCTGCATTTAATTACTAGTTCCCTTAGGTGACTAATTCTTCATTTAAAATTCAAATTTTAGGCACTCCATGGACTGAAGAAGAACACAGAATGTTCCTACTCGGCCTGAAAAACCTTGGCAAGGGTGATTGGCGAGGCATATCTCGTAACTTTGTGGTAACAAGGACACCTACTCAGGTGGCAAGCCATGCACAAAAGTATTTTATTCGTCAAACAAATATGACAAAAAGAAAGAGAAGATCAAGCCTCTTTGACATAGTCCCTGATGAGGTATCTTCTACATCTATACACAATCTTATATAAAATAATGAGGTTCTGTCTGCAAGTGCAACTTACTATGATCATAATATTATATAATTATGCATATTGCATCCAAGCTATCATAGAGGAAAACATTGTTCCTTTTGTCTATATTGCAAGTGAAACCTAATTTTTATACTTATAAACAACTTTGCCAACATCTCACCCTAATTTTATTGGTCAAACTTGGTTTTGTTTGCAAGGAATGTTCTAAGATACCACTGGGAACAGAGATAAGTTATGTAGCATTTCCCATGCGGCTTCTCCCGATTTCTTTTTGTCTACTGCAATTGATATTCCTGTATTCTGTTTTAAATATAAAATCCTAAATCTCCATATCTTGAGTTTTGAAGTCTCAATAAATGCTCTTTTGTCTTTTCCTGTATCAATGGTCATCACTTTGTGTTGATGAATTTAATATGTTTACTGTATTTGTCATACTAGTACTTATGTTCGAAAAATTGATCTTTCATGTCCGTTTGCATCTGGACATTCAAAATTGAGCTTTCTGAACATTCGAGTAGACCTATGAGTTTAGGAAGACATTCTTATGAAGAAAATTCTCATTGCATACATGACTTGACTCAGCAAACCATTGAAATTTTGAAATGTTGTGTGAACACCTACTGCACTAATGCACTGGATCCCATGTGAACACCTACTCTTTGATGGCCTGTTGGAATCACTGTGGCAATTATTTTTGACAAAGGAAACAGTGTCAACATTGCAGAAAAGCTCTATTCCAGAGAGAGAAGTTATTACCTTGGGCTCAGATGTCATCGAAGGATTTACATCGTGTAATCCTGGCTGGCAACTAGGGACTTCTAAAATCCAATTTGTATGAGATATGTTCTAATACATCATTTTTCCAAAATGTAGGGCACATGATTCTCATATGTAATAGAGAAGGATGTTTATGTGTATAAAATCTTAAAAGTTCACAAAATAAAGCATTCAAAATCAAATAAAGAGCACTATACTTGTACTCTTAACATAATGTACAGTAATTTGTATGGAATTTGAATAATTATATTTAACTTTTGTAGGTCTTTTAATGCAGAAGCATTGATTATGTATTTAGTGTGTACCCAATTATCCATCGAGTACCAGATACATGATACATACGAGGGATAAGCTATTCGAAGTACCATGCTTCATAGATTTGGGTCATACGGTATGTTGTTTTAAGACAACAGTTCTCTCAGACGAAAAATCTTTTTTAGGGTAACTGCCAATTAAAAACCTTATATCACAATGGTACCCTACAATAAGCATCACGTGCACATTGTGCGAGGATAGTGATGAGAACCCGGATCATCTCTTTTTTGGTTGCACTGTGGCAAGGGCTGTATGGAGGGAGGCAGGATGTCACTGGTTGAACACAACTTCAACACATGATTTTTGGAGAACATTTCGATTTGGAGGTCATCAACGAGATATCATCATCTATACATCGAAGCAACAACGAGCAATCCCAATTGCGTTCCTATGGTCCATATGGTCTCAACGCAATGGAGTCACATTTAGAGGCGAACGAATTTACATTGAAAACGTAGTGGCATTTGCTAAGCATATGGTGCATAGTTGGATGGTGTAATATAACATGCTTTGTGTAATGATATGATCCAATGTAACCTACTTTTGCATCAATAAATCTGGATGGTTGCACCTTTTGGCAACCATCCTTCCCCTTCTCAAAAAAAAAAAGGTACCGCCGAGAGCCTGAGACATGACTGTAATGGTGGTGCAGTGCGTATAGGTTTTCACTGGTTGCCTTTTTTGTTTGATCATATCGTATTCATAAGTATTAAAAATAATATGAAAGAAACAAACACTTGAACTATGCCCTGATAATTTTTATTTTATTACTTATGTTCAATTGATATAATAATTATAATTTGTCAGCAGATGAAGCCCCTTGAGCCCCAAACTTGTCAAGTTAGTTGCCAAGAAGATGAAGTACAGAGTTGTCATCCACTGCCAGTGCCTCCATCTTTAGATGAGGAGTGTGAATCAATGGATTCCAATAATTCGGCAGTTGCAGAAACAGCTGCACCCCAGTCGGAAGCCCTTCAGTGCAGTTATTATCCTGTGATTGTTCCAGCTTATTATTGTTTACCATATATGCAACTCCCTTTGCCTCCATGGTCTGGTTATGAAGCAGATACTTCAGAGCAACATGCACATGAAATTGTTAAGCCAACAGCTAGACATTCTAAGACTCCTATAAACGTTGATGAACTTGTGGGGATATTAGAACTGAGCATAGGGGACCATGCTAGAGAAACATCTTCAGCACCCTCAGTAGATTTACTTTCAGGTTCAGGGAGGCAATCTGCTTTCCACGCTAACACATCCACAAGGGCTCCAACATAATCCGCGTCTTCATATGGGATACAAAATGTTGCTTGTTGACAAGTCTTTTTTGTTAATAGTTGGAACTAACTGCAGTACTGGACATTGTTTTCTCTGTACATAATCTTGCCTTGTATATTTTTTCTAAAAAAATCATGATGCATAAATTATCCTGAAGCGTCAGACAATGTTGATTATCCTAGGCAGAGGCTGTTAGTATTTAGCTTAGGAGTTCTTATTCTGGCGAGCTATGTAATCAGTTTTACAGTGTACATGTATATTTCTATATGTTGATAAAAAAAATTTCCTTACATATTGCAGCATGAAATGTAAAATTGATTGGGCCACGAGCCACCCATTTTGTAGTAATCAATTCATGTTATATAAAATGTTGTACATTACATCCATTTTCTCATAAAATGGGTGAAATTTTGTGATATTGTACAATTATACGATGGACTCTTTTTTCTTTGTTATTCTGTTGCTCTAAATGCCTTGTTCTAGTTCAAAACGATTTTAGTTTTGTTTGTAAAAGGTAAAAAAAAGTGAAGAAATTAATGCAAGATAATCACGAAGGGATAATTTTGTGGTGGGGACAATATGCATTAAAGAGGTTGAACGCGTGCATTATTGTTAGTGCCATAAAACCACAATTGGCGTATTTTTCAGTTTTTTTTTCTACTACTTAAAGTAATTAAGAATAAGAAAATTACGACTGGCAATCCAACAGGTAGTTTCAATTTCATTCAAGTATGGATTTTTAAGGAATGTGAAAAGGGGTCTACATGTGAATACCCGTAGTTATATATAGATGTATACGTATGTATGTATTTGTATATTCAACTTTTTTATTTTCCTTCTTGCCGCCTTGGGCAAATCTATTGTTGTGGAAAAGATAAATTTTCACTTGAATTCCTTTCTCCCCTTCTTGTCTGCAAGTAGGAGACATCTCTATTTCCCCTATCAGTTCAACCGTTGGCCGTCAAGGTAAATGCGAATTGTGATGTCTCTTTGAAACAAACAATTACCAGTCCTACGGCATGCCTTGTCAGTCGTGTAAAATATTTAACAATCAACAAAATCGGGAAAAGTACTAGACCCTACATTTTTCACGGTCCTAGTGAACTTTATCTAGCATGCCTTGTTTTCGTATTATTTAAATTTAAATTGTATACAAGTTTTAAATTAAACAATAAATTATTATCGAGTCGAAGTTGATTTGGATCAACATTTTTCAATCCTGACCCACATTTGAGTATGTCGAATTGAGTTTTCGGTTCACTAAAGGTCTATTTGTTTGTGGAACTAAATGAAAATCGTGTCATTGTTTCGTCCGATTTCGTCAAACATCATTTCGAAATCAAGTTTCAAAGTGATAATAACTATGGTGGAACTGAGGTCAGGTGACCCTGGTTCCATCCTTCTTGGTTGAATCGAAAAGTACTCCAATATTTTTTCATTTGATCTTGAGGTGATGGTTTTTTTCAAAAATTTATTTTATTTTATTTTTTTCTTTTCTCTGACACCATATCTTTTGTAAAACAAATTATTTAACAAATATAAAATAATTTTAATAAGAGATTAATATAATATTATTTATTACTTATTATTTTATTAAAAAAATTTCATTAATTATAACTAATTTTTAAAAATGATTTTTATATTTAAATAATAAAATTTTAACATAATTTTTTTATTTTATACTTTTAATTAATAATAAAATTATACTTCATAATTATAATAATTATTTTTAATTCAAAATTTATCAAAATTCATTCATCACATCTATTTTTTTCTATCACATCAACCACCTCATTCCTTATCGTCAAATTCCACTCCAATCAAACACGACTCAAACTAATTTATCAATTTAACTATGCATTAGGAATTTAAAAAAATCATAATTCTATTTTCAAACGACCCCTGAGTTGACCGGATTCACATGATTAATAATCAATTTACAAAAGTTCATAAATTGCAAATAACTTGTATTACGATTTTTTACGGTCAATAGATTTCTACAATAAAAAGTTAATTACTTGTTGCATACAATTTGGCAAGTAACTTTTTCCTTCCTATTGCTTTTGTTTCTTTTTGGGAAAAAATCTCTTGAGATTTTGTTTATTTTGGGTAGTATTTCTCTCTCCTACGTTGGCTATTAAGCCAACCGATCCAGTCACTTCAACACTTTGACGGAAATGGAAGAGGTGGTGAACAGAAGCCGATGGCGGAAGCGGAGCCCAAGAAACAAACCGGTTCTCCTCCTCTCCCTCTTTGCTCTTCTCCTCTTGCTCCTCTTCGTCTCGTCCGGCCACCTCCGAACCCTCGCCGGAACCCTGCGTACCGAATCCCTCTTCACCGCCGGACCGCCCCGATGCGCCGGAGATGCCGGCCGCGGCGAGCGGTTCCTCTGGTACGCGCCCCATAGCGGGTTCAGCAACCAGGTCGCGGAGCTCAGGAACGGCCTACTTATGGCCGCCGTCCTTAACCGGACGCTCATCGTTCCCCCGGTGCTCGACCACCATGCCGTGACCCTGGGGAGCTGCCCCAAATTCAGGGTGGCAAGCCCCGCAGATCTCCGGGCGGCGGTCTGGGATCACATCATGGAGCTCGTCCGAGATCGGAGGTGAGTTGCTTGTTTTGTCGTGCTATAGTTCTAGCTCTGTTCGGTGTTGTGATTGGGGTATGAAAATAGATATCGTCAAATGAAGTATTAGGGGAAAAAGATGGAGTTTACTGATCATGGCAGTGGTCTTTTGAAGTCACGGGCTGTAACCAATTCCTTGTTTGCCGATTTCAATCTTTTTAACATCGAGAAATACAAAGAATCTGGAACAGTAGCATTGTATATGGAAATCTGGGAATTACTGGACAGAATTGCAGGTTTTTGTTCATCATGTTGGTCTTCAGAAGCTGCTGGATTTGTAAGGGATTCAATATTTTTACTACCATATAATACTATGCCGGAGGGAAGTGAAAAATGCTTGCTTTTCAGCTTACTGTCAAATAAATCTACCTTTCAAGGTATAAACGTTTCTAGAATGAAACTGAAAACCTGGTTGTTCAATTTGATTTTATGACTATTCTAATTACAGAATCACATTCATCCTTTATCATTAAGAAAATGAATGTTCCAACATGTTCTAATAAAGATATCATGATAAGAATAATTCAAATGCTTGGTTTAACATTATTCTGTCTGCTTCTTGTCTCGGACATCAAGGGAAAGAAAGCTTGTTCTGTACAGAGCCATGACCACTCATGTTATTCTTAAATCTAATCTGATTCTACATAGATCCAGATCTTATTCACAACTTTACAAGTGAACCCCCATAAAAAAAGAGGAAAAACAAGGAAATCCTTGTAAAGCTCTTAGCGGATAATCAGTTATATCCAGTTTCCCTTTCTTCATAACCACCTTAATGCAATGTGATGCCATTGCATTCCGACTTACCCGACAGTTGGACAGTTTGAATGATCTCCCACTGATGTGAGATGTCCCAATCCTTTTTGATACAACCATGGAAAGCAATAAACTTTTAACTTTTACTTTTCTGTCTTACACACCGCCATCTCTTAATTAGTGTTAATATTTCAGCAGTTCTGTTCTGACATGACATTATTTGGTTTCCAAAGAAATTTGGGACACAAGTTCACTCTCGACTATTTATCATTCAGTCATAATGAGTCTGTTGGATATGATTGATAATACCCTTAGCTGGTTAAAGAACCATCTTGCTCACTTACTATTCTAGAGTAAGATAGTTCTTAATGATAGCACTTGTTGTCAGCAGTTTCTTTTTTAATTGATCAAAGGTTCATATCTGATTCTCTTTTACAGGTTCATATCAATTGGGGACATAATTGATCTCTCCCAAGTTGCGAAGGTTGAAACAATTGATTTTAGGATATTCACATCGAAGTGGTGTGGTTTAAATATGGAACGTGCATGCTCTGGTGACTTATGTTGTGCTGTGTCCGGTCGTAGTCCTTTTCTGGGTAAACTTGATCAATGCAGGTCTCTAATTTCTGGCTTGCAGGGTAATAATCCATGTGTATACTCTGTAGATGATGACTGTAGGACAACAGTTTGGATATACAATCAGAATGATGACAATAAGTTGGACTCCTTTCAACCTGATAAAGAATTGCAGAGGAAGAAGAAGTTTTCTTACATTAGGAAGCGTAGAGATGTATATAAGGCTCTTGGGCAAGGATCAAAAGCTCAAATGTCAACAATCTTGGCTTTTGGAAGCCTCTTTTCTGCACCTTACAAAGGTTCATCACTGTATATTGATATAAATGAAGCACCGAGGGATCCAAAATTACATTTGGTTCTCCAGCAAATCGAGTTCCTTCCATTTGTGCCTGAGATCATGACTGCTGGAAAAGAGTTTGTTCTAAACAACATACAAAAGCCTTTCTTATGTGCCCAGCTTAGGTTATTAGATGGTCAGTTCAAAAACCACTGGAAAACCACATTTCTGGCCTTGGAGCAGAAGTTAAAGTCGCTAGAGCTTGAACAGGAGAACAAATTCATCAGCCCCATACATATTTTTGTTATGACAGATCTTCCACAACAAAATTGGACAGGTACTTATTTAGAAAGGCTTTCGAAAGATGGTGCATCTTATAAACTATTTACCCTGCATGAAAATTCTGAATTGGTTGTTCAAGCTGCCAAGAGCCTTATGGCAGCAGAGCATGGTATTAGATCTGGGTCTCTCCCTAATCTCGATGAGATTTCCATGAGTAAGAAAAGATGTAACTCAGTGCTACTTCCAGATATTAGCTTATATGTAGAGGAATCAATATGTAGCTGTGCATCATTGGGGTTTGTGGGCACCGCTGGTTCCACTATAGCTGAAAACATAGAGCTAATGAGGAAGCATAACGTCTGCAAGTTGTAAGAAGTCGTCCACGAATGTTTGAAGAATGGAAATTATACACGAGAACTTGTAGTCTTTGGCGAAGGTTTTTTTTTTTTTTCAATCGTCATTCAACTTTACTCTTTTTTATTTAAATTATTTTCCATGTGCGATTTTTTTAAAAAAACTTCCGCAGTCTGTTACCATTTCTATGACCTTTTAGGTATTTAGGATTGTGGTCAGTTTATTTTCTCTTTTAAATTTTATTTTGACATATGTAAGAAGATTTTGAGCTTTGCATATAAAGAATCAAAGTTTGAGATGAAAAGAATTATTCAAGCACAATGAAAAGTGACCAAAACTAAATACTCAACTCCACATATTATGACCAAAATCCGAAAGCCTCAATTAGAAGGCATTCCGAAGGATTTAATATCATATTGGTAATTCAACCATAGCGCATCTCGCGCACCGAAGCTGGATGGAATTCAGAGGTCTATGACAACTACAAGGTGTTCTAATAAACATTTCTTATGGATTATTCTTTCACAATTTGCGTCAGATTTTAAATTCATCAGAAATTATAAGAAGAAAAATTTGTCGAAAATTTAAAAATACGTTATTGAATATATTTTAATATATGAGAAGTTCTAATTTCTAAGGTACAATATATTATGTTATAATAAATGTTCAAAAGATTCACCCGTCACAAATTATGAACGAAACTTTTTCAAAAACTTAAAAACAATATATTATTAAATATATTTTAAAATTTTGAGAATCACAAAGCTTTTGAGCCATATTAAAGTTTTCTTAAATTGTTTACCATTCTACTTCTGCCGAAAAATAGAATCGATCAGATACTCATAGATCTCTTGATCGATCTGGACTGAAAATTAATAATAAGATATTAGATGGTATCATAAATAGAATAACATAGGAAAGATCTAAAACAGGTTCGGAAAACTCATGGAACCACAAGAGTGTTTGCACAAGCCCATAAATCTGGCACCCCTTCCTCTTCCTCACAGCCATGGGACTGCCGCTGTAGTAGATCAAGAGTTCCCCTTCTCAAGTTGTATGCCACCATCTTTTTACTCTCCACATTAAACACCAACTTATCCTCCTCGTCTGTCTCACCTTCAACAAACCGCCAATTGCCGCTTATCATAACAACGACATCATAAAACATTGTTGAAGGATCAAGGAGAAACTGCAAGTCTGGACCGTGGACCTTCGTGAGCAAGTCCCTAACATCAACAATGTGCAACGTAACCCATCTCGAGTGGTCGTTCGCCATCTGGAACACTTCCAACACTCCCACCCTCCCCAGTTCCGGATAGAGCTTGTAGCGGAACAAGTGAGGGCGTTCTCTCGATTCATAGAACACGGCGGTGGCGTCATAGTCCTTACGCATGGGCAGAGGGATCACTTTTTCATAAATTCTTCGTTGCTCGACGTCGAATGAGATGAGCGATCCGTCATCGTCGTCGTACCAATGCACGAACCCATTGCAGAAGCAGCTATACCATTGCGAAGAAGAAGTCATCTTTCTCCATGATGCTTGAACAGGAAGGGTCTCCAAAGAGTCGTCCTCGCTATGGTACACTTCAATCCCGGCGGTTTGGCCGGACACAAAGATGACTTTGTAATTGACAGATTTCGATGGGTCGAATGCCAGAACCGCATCGACATGCTCGACGTCGGGCAAGATCCTATGCTGCCTGGTCGTCGGATTGCACACCCAAAGACGCCACAGATGCTCGGACCGATCATATCCCGTGCCAAGGAGGAGCCCCTTGCGGCATTGGAGTATTTGGTTAGAATCATAATTCTCGAGGGTGCATGGCTCAGGGAAGCTGCCGTTGAGAGGACAAGAGACCTCGTACATCTTCGTGGAGTGCAGACGGCCAGTAGATGAGAGAAATCCCGAGACCTTGTGAGGATTGCGACGTGTGTGGGTAGCGATGAAGAACGAGGTGGACAAGAGGCCGCACCATGTCTTGCAGACGGACTTGAAGCGGATGACAGATTTTGGCGGCAGCCATGACATAATCTCTTGGACGATGTCGGCCTTTGCGTCCACTATGGAGACGAACGACGAGGCCATCCTTTTTTCTCGCTTGCTCGAGCCAATACTGTTTTGCTTCTCGCCCCGAGGAAAAAAAAAGGGGAGAGAGAGAGAGATAGAAAGAATATGTTATGCTAAATGATGAATAATTTGTCAATTAATCTTAGTTAACAACATTTTACTACATCTTAGTCAAGGATGCAACAAATAAACAGGTTGTCTTTAATGTTTTTTTTTTTTGGATTCGTTATGGCTTTGGATTCGGGTTGTCTTTAATGTTTGAAGGCGAAAATATTAACATTTGACAAAGTTATAAACTCGTCGGTAATGATTTTATAGTTTTAATAATATAAGTGATTTATCTGTATACACGTTTTCTGGATGACTTCTGCAAGTTGGAAATGATCAAAACACTAATAAAATCTGAAACAAAAGATTAGATAGATTTACAGTTCTAAAATCGCTACTTGTTATAAAAATCTGATATGTTATAATATATACGAGGAATATTAGGATGCATTCACATATGGGTGCATCCAGGTGCATACACAATTTTCTAACCATTGAACATGCACATAGAAGTATGGAGGGCTGAGATGTGATCACATGCGTCCGATTCATCCACAAGCATAGACGCGTTCGGTACGTCACAAACCGCCTTCGTGGTGATCGGGGTCGATGGCTAGCCGACGTAATAGTAGAAAGGAGGGAGAAGAGGGGCGTCAGGCGGCAGCGAAAAGGGGGCGTCAGGCCCCCCTCTGCGACCTCGCCGATGAGGTCGCAGAGTCGGCCTCCCTTTTCGCTGCAGCCTGGCGATGCAGCGAAAAGGGGGGGCCGATGCCCCCCCCCCCCCTTCTTCTGCCGCGCCGGCAAGCGCGAAAGGGGATTCAAATAGAAGATGGCATTAAAATTAATCAAATTGCAGGTCTACCTCTTGGGACACGGTGCCGGATGCAGTTTGATGACAGCTTAACTCAACTGCGTTCTATCAAATAGAGTTTTGATGATATTGTAGTTAAAGGAGTTGAGGGACGAAACCTTAGTCGAATTTGAAACAAAAACTAGGACTTGCATATATATGTGGAATTAAAACTCCCCGCTGTACGTAGACTTCGAATTTCATTGTTCTATTTATTATTAATCTATATTTGATAGTTTATTCTGTCATTTGTTAATTAATTCCATATATATATATATATATATATATATATATATGTGTGTGTGTGTTCTTTTTTGCATCTGTAGAGGGAAAATGAATTGAATTCTCGTAAAAGAAAAGAGATTATATTTTTCTGATAAATTATTACATTAAATTATATTAAAAGTATATTTTTTATATTTTTATTTTATATCAATCTCATATATAACAAATTAATTTCATTTATTAATTTATAAAATTAATTTGTTGTATGCTTTCACTTATTATCTATTTAGATTTAATTAGAATCCTTAATTTTCCGTTGGTCTTTTTAAAAGTAGGGCGTTTGGTTCTAAGTTATAAGCAATAATTTTAAGAATATGATCAAACATGAGCAAAATAATAATAACTTGATCAAATTTGATTTAATTTTTTTGTGAAACCGCATTTTTAATCCCTCCAATAGAATATTTATATTCTGCTAAAATATAGATATTTTGCTACTTTTCTATTTTTCCTTATTTTTTATTATTTAACTATACATTATTATAGCATATTTTTTATAATAATAATAATAACAAAAAAATATTATAAATATAAAATTTATTCTTTTTTCAACCAAACAAGAAATAGGATAAGAATATAGGTAGAATATTTATTCTCTTGAATAAAATTTATTATTTTTTAAAAGATATCCTCTTATCAAACAATCCCATAAAGCTCACACACAATTGCCCAGAAACTGACTAACAGACCTTTCATCGCTTTGGCTACGTTTGAAAACGAAATTGCAATTCCTCTTGGCAGTGTTTGGTTGGGAACTTTTCGCGAGAACAACGCGAAAAGTTCCCAAACAACCAACGTGACGGAAATTTTAACACGTGATATTCGGCCAAAATATTTGGCCAAATGTTCCGGCTGAAAGTTTTTGCCTTCAGCAAGAACATTTATTTTTTTTAACTCAATGTCTTATCAGCCGTCATCTTTGACCTTTTTTTTAAAATTTCATTTTTTTTTGTTTTATAATGTATGTAGATATAATTTATAATATATTATTACATTATTAGGGATATTGTAACATAATTTATTAAATGTTATTAATTAAAAATTATAAAATAATTAGTTCTAATAATTAATAAATATTTTATAATTAAACTATTCTATCATATTTTAAAAAAATTATATTATATTTGGATCTTAAAATGTACATAAATTATAATGTTAATAATATTTAAAAGATTTAATCAAAATAAATAAGAATAATATTAATAATATAATGATTTACGTAAATTATAATATTAATAACATATTCTTATTTACTATAAATTTATACCTCATAAAATAATAAATTATATTCATAGTTCTCATTTTTTATCCAAACACCTATTAAAACTTATCCATCATATCAGCTTTTTAAATACTCATCATTACACTTTTTTTTTCAAACACCAATCCAAACTTTTCTCGAGAATCAATGTTCTCTCCAAATTCTCCTACCAAACACAGTCCTTAAGTTCTCAGTGAATAGTAGAATTGATATATTAGTTCGAAGTGTGTTTGGATGGAGTGAAAATGAGAACCAGAGAATTAATATGATAGAAAAAATTAAATGTGATGAATTAATTTTTGATGTTTTTTTTGTAAATATAAAGTATAATTTTATTATTAATAAAAAAATATAAAATAAAAAAATTTATGGGAAAAAATTGTAAACAAAAATATTATTTAAATATAAAAAATCATTTTTAAAATAATTATATCTAAATGGAGTATTACTTTTTTTAATAAAATAATAAGTAATAAATAATATTGTGTTAATCCTTTATTAAATTTATTTTAATTTTATTAAATAATTTATTACATAACATAAATGTGTGAGAGAAAAGAAAAATAAAAAACAAAAAAATGTCACGTCGTGAAAAAAAAGGGGTTCCAGTTAGAGTGCCCCAGTTCCACCAAAAAAGTGTTACCGGGTCATATGATGACTTGTTCCAATTTTTTGTTTCATTGGAATCGTAATTGTAACGCCTCCAAATCGACTAACGTCACGTGGCGAGGATCTATCTGAAGGCGCTACGAAAAACTATAACTTTGACTAAAAATTGACCAAATATCAATTAAAATGATGACATGTCAGCAATAGAAATAAAAAGAAAAAATACAAATATCATAGCAGCGGAAGTCTGAAATAGTACAAAATCTCCGTGATAACTATAACATCTGAACTACATCCAAGTTCATAAATGCGGAAAATAAAGAAAATGATAACTAGGCCCTTTTTCAGTTCATGTGCTTTGTTATCTCTTGGGCCGGTCGCGGCACACATTCTCAACACTATCACTGACCTGGCTCCGTGAAAATCAATATAGGGGAGGAGGTCCTCCTGTAAATTATACAGCCTAGTGGGGAATCAATATAGTACTCAATGCATAACGAATAAATAGAATTAGACATAATCAGTAATCACATAAATCAAAGTCAGATAGAGAGCATAAGATCGTTCGATTATAGACATCAATGGATAACAGAGGACTGAGATCATGTATCAATCATATAATCATGAAAAGGATGCAGTTATCATTCTGAATTTATAATCTTACTTTATTTACCATCATACTCATAACATTCATGCATTCTCTTTATTCTTGAACCTTTTTCTTAACATAAGTGACTTTAGGTGCTTTTAACTTTTGGGATTTTATGCCGAGCAAAATAATACAGCCTTGTGCAACCAATGAGTGATCAAGCCATGGCTAAGGGAGCGACCCTTCACTATAAGCACTTAGCATGAACTGACTACCATCTCTTTATCTTTTTATCTTTCTTTCGTAATCATATTATATTTTTACCGTTCTTTTGTTCTATAGGAAGAATTAGATCACTAGGAGGACAGATCAATCACAAGACATAGGACTCAGTCATACAACAATTCAAGCAACAGGGACAAACAAATCATAATCATGAAAAGACTCTAGATCAATAGCAAGCAGAAGTAAAATCTGGCTTAAGGTTCGGTCGACCGGTTCTCCCCAATCGGTCGATCGATTTCTGGACACCGGTCAACCGATATCTCTGGGTCAATCGATCGATATCTTTGGATCGGTCGACCGATGGGTCTGGGTCCGTGCAATGGGTCTCGGTCGGTCGGTCGGCCGAACTATGCGGCTCGAAAGGAATGATCGGTCGATCGATCTCTATCGATCGGTCGACCGACCTTTACAGATAAGTGGACTGGGACATATCGATTGACCGGTGTTTCTGGATGGATCGACCGATCGGCGTATATCAAATTTCGAATAGACATCAAAACTTCGAGAGTTTTCAATTCTGAATGCCATCACTACTTCTAAACAATCATCTAAACATAGAGCAATCAAGACAAACTCATACTTAGCAGTAAACAATAACAAATCAAATCAAAGGACATGGATACAATCAATCAATTCTTTTCTTTTAATTTCTTTCCATTCGGCCATGAACATCTCATAAGATTTCGTACATGCATCATTCTGACCTATTTCCATTTAGATTATGTAATGGGATTTCGAATTCACCCACTTTATTTATGATTGTTTCCTGTCGATCCTTCAACTCCTAAAACCTCGCACCCCTTCACGTTGCTATGCCTCTCCTCCTGCAGGTTGCCCTCCACCTTCAGAGCAATTGATGTCTCGTATGGTGAAGAGGTTTTTGCAGTCAATAACAGGGACAAAAGAAGATGATAGTTCGTAATTTCTTCCTCACAGCAAATGAAATTTTTTTCCGAAAAGATCTTCAAGGTGCAGATTGTAACAGTCCAATAGGGATTATTTGCACGATGAACAACTTTTAGAAAAGAGGGCTATTCTTCCTTACGGCTGGCAGAGGTTATGAGGCACATCTCATAGTATTAATTCTATTAATTATTTTCTCTCTCCTATTTATTCTCCTAATAATTTGATTCCACGTATTAAAGTCCGCAGATTTTGAATCCCATGATTTCTGGGATTTGCATTGGCCGTTTAATTTGACTTTATCTTTCTTTTTTTTTTCGGGTGTTACAGTAATTCTAGTGGATCAGTTTGGGAAACCGGCGGTTCCAGTTTGGTTCCCAAGGCAAACGCGACCTTTGAGTATCACGTTTGTCTCTCACTTCTCACGCACAATACCATGTCTTTTCTTTGTTTCAAATTAAGAAACACAAGCATAAATGATACAAAATTTCCCCATCTAACTAGCACTATAATAAAAATGAATTTTAGTGACCATAATTAACGAAAAAATTCAAATATGATCGTCAAATGTTGTTATTAACAACCAAAAAAAATTTTGATCATTGACCATAAAAAAATTGACTCTTAATATCTTTATAACCGACTGTTAAAAATTTATGTTATTTTCATAAATCACCCCTAAACTATCACGATTTTTTGCATCTAACCTCAAACTACAAACTTATTTTTTTTAACCATAAACTATCATAATTTTTTCACTTTAGTTCTTCCATCTATTTTTGTTATATTTTTTGTTTCTTTTAATTTTTTCCATTTATGAAAAGACTAAATTACCTCTCCCTCCAATACACATCAAATAATAAATAAAAAAAGAAAATAAATGGAGGAAGGAATAATTTAGTATTTTCATAAATAAAAAAAAAATTAAAAGTAACGAAAAATATAAGAGAACTAGATGAAAGGACTAAAGTGAAAAAAAATTGTAATAGCTTAGCGACACAAAAAATAAATTTGAAGTTTGGTGTTAGACACAGAAAATCGCGATAGTTTAAGGGAGATTTATAGAAATAACCCTTAATTATAAGAACAAGATTGAACTTAACATTAAAATATTCAAATTAATGACTATCATATTATCGTTAAAAATATTGACATAATATCATTTATTATCTTAAGATCCAAAATAAAAACAAAAAAAATAAATTATACTTTACATTTTAATATTATTTTCCAAGTTTTAATATCATTAATAAAAGATAAAGAAATATTTTCATTTTTAATTTTTAATATTTATTTTTGTTAATGTAATTAAGAATGTCGACATCTATTTTTAATTATTCAAATTTTGTATCTTTATGTATGTTTAACTTTTTTCATTTATTTAACTTTGATTATGATTTAATATGTATTACATTATTTTTCATTTCCAAAAAAATTGATGAAAATATAAATAAAAAATATTTATTATTTTAAGATCAAACCTAAGCTAAAAGAGATTACTTTTAACGTCATAATTTTTTTAATAACCATTACAGTATAACTAAGCATTTAACCTTAATCTAATTTTTTTACTTTTCTCTTTTACTTCTTTACGTATGTGTGTCCCTTGTGGAATTTGTCGTCTTCCGATCTCTCGCACACCTCGCACGCCGGCAACTGATGAACTTCATCGTGGCGTCGACGGCTGAGAGGCGGCCGTTGAGGGTCGCCTCTACGCGTGAGGCAGCCCTCCACAGCCGCCTCTCGCGTAGAGGTGTGTGATGAATGCAGATACTTGGCTTTTGAGTATTTTATGTATTTTATGCAGATACTTGGCTTTTGGCATTGTACTCTTGGAGCTCATGTCCGGAAGGAAGCTGGTGAGTGGTTTCCCAAAAGGGAAGAGAGTCTTGTCATGTGGGTGAATATTTCAGCTGATTGTACTCCTATATCGATGCACCTCTAAGGACTCTTTAAAATGTTGTCTTACTAATAATAATAATTCAAGAACAATTAGAACTTCACTAGATCTTCTACATTTTTCTTTTACATAGGACCTAATAGTAATTTATTGCCAAATCTAATATTTTCCATTAATATGTTTCTTTTGTTAGTTGTTGCCTTTTGTTTCCACATGTGACCTTTATTTGATCGTTGGATGTGATGTTCTAAAGCTCTATTTTGCATTATTAGCGATTTGACAAGCGGATAGTAATTTAATTAGCGAATGACGGATAGCCAATGATGATTAGCGGTTAAATATTGTAACAAATAAGTATTTGGTAAACTTAGCAATAGATTTAGATGATGAATATAAAATGACAAAATCAGACATATGACAAATTATTTAATTTAAGCACTATACAAATTATATTATAATATAAATAAATTAAATATTCATATCTTAATTAAATAAAATAAAATTTCTTAACCATTTTTTTGTTAAAATATATTGGCAATAATTTTTATATAGCGCACCCATGATATAAAAGTATTAATTGTGAAATTATTTTTTATTCATTGTTAACATATAAATAATTTGCAATTAATTAAGCATGAATATAAAAATATAGTTAAATGATTATAAAATAAAAAATGAGAAAATAATAAGATAAATTAGAAAGAAATAATGTATTTGAATAAGGGTAAAATTAGAAAATTTTATAAAATTCTAACATCTAAACCCTAAACGCTAATTGAAGTAGTTTTTTAATATTTTCGTATGAAACATTAAACTCTATTTATTTTTATCATTTACCAAACAAAAGAATTAGCGTTTGAACTGCTAAACGCTACTTGAAACGTTAATTTTAGTGTTGCCAAAGAAAGCCAAAGTGCATGGTCAATAGGTATTAATATTAAATATTAATATTCTTGTTCACGTGAATAATATTTAATATTAATGCGCCAGGAGTAACTTTTAGACAAGGTCAATCGACTTTTAAAATTTTCAATCGCGATCATCATTAAAAGTTTAAAATAAAAAATAAAAATTGAAGGTATTTAGACTGACTCGGTACATTTTTTGGCACGACCCATTCGGATCGAGTCAATCAAATTTTTTATGCATATTTATAATAATTAATACTTTTATAATTAGGGCAATAAAAAAACTAGAAAATAACATACCAATTATATTTTTGCCCATAAATTTGAAATAATAAAAAATATATTATAATTCGAAAATAAAAATATTTTTTCGATTCGTGCCCTGCACTACTATCAACAATCCGTAGTATGTCGGGTTGTGCCTAGCACCCCGCTAAATGACGCTATACGATTTGGCTCGGCCCCGAAAAAATCTCACACAAAAAAAATTATTTCGTAATTATAATATTTTTTATTATTTTAAAATATAGGACAAAAACTATAATTGCTATGTTATTATTTTAATTATTATTTCCTTAATTATCATAATATTATATATTTAATACACATTAAAAATTTGGTCTGACTCGATCCGAGTGGGTCGTGCCAAAAAATATATGGATTCAGTCTAAAAGCCTTCAATTTTTTAATTTTATAGTTATTATTATTATTTGTTTTAAGCTTTTAATTATGATCGCGATTGAAAATTTTAAAAATTGAATGACCTTGTCTAAGTTTAGAAAAGTTGCATGACCATGTTGATGCAAAATTAAGTTTGGACATAATAGAGAGAAAAATATTGACCTATCATTTTTATTTTTATTTTTTTAAATCTGACATAGAGGAGAGAGAAAATATTGATATGGTGCCACGTAAGCATCTACGTCAGCAATTTACCGATTTATTGACTATAACCGGTCGTAATAATTGTGAGTGAAACATTTTTTTAGTTCGATGACCTCGGTGTTCCAAAGTGAAGTTGGATGAATTTACTGAGAATACTCCTAAGTTGGATGATCATGGCTGAAATTTACTCAGATGGTAATACACCGGGTGTTACAACTATTTTTTTGCGACACGCAAGAAAAATAACAAGCTTGTTAAACCAGAAATCATTGAAACATATGTATGTTTAATAATAGTTTTTCATTTAATATTCATGAAATATTTATTAATATGAGCTTATTTTTTATAGGTTAAAAGACGATATTGTACAAGCTGAACTTACACTTTCCGCAAATTGAGATAGTAGAGCGATGTTTTTGTCCTAAAAAAATGTAATCATGTGATTAGCTTTGGTGATGAAATTACGACAAAAGAAATGAAAGAAAATAGTTCTTCGGAGCATGATATTGGATAAGTTTATAACTACTGAAGAAAATAAATTGCTAAAAGAACATGTAGCTTCTATGGAAGGTTAATTGCAACAGTTAATGAAGTTCAACAATCTAATGTTCAAAATTCAACACCACCACAATCTTGTGAACAATCACCTGAAGCATAAGCTTACTAACAAAAAAAAAATTGAATTATGCTTTATGTGTTATCTTATTATACATGTTTTATTCTAAGAATCACTTAATCTAATTACAACCCTCTTTCGAAGCGACAATGATTTTGTTTGTCGGATTGGAATTTTTTATTGGTGATTACACAATCTTAAAATTATTTTTACTTATTGTCAATAGTAATTCTCATTTTGATTGTATGGTTTTTTATGAATATTCGTTGGATTGGAAAGGAAGATGAATGGAAGAAAAGTCTTGCAATATTTTCTTGAACATGTTCTTTTTTAAGAGTTATTTGGAATTTTGTAAACATTTGAATGAAAATGTTGGATGTTGTATATGAATATTTGAGTTGAATATTATATGGATAATTGATTTGATATTTGATGTTTTGAACATGAATCACTTTGAATCTTATCAAATATAGAATTGTAAATATTGAAAATATTTTATGGTTTGAACAACAAATATATAAAATTTTATTATTTTAAAAATGTATTGATGATTGAATATTTGTCCCAAAATAATAATAATAATAATAATAATAATAATAATAATAATAATAATAATAATAATAATAATAATAATAATAATAATAATAATAATAATAATAATAATAATATTATTATTATTATTATTATTATTATTATAACAACAAGAAAATTGGTTGTTAAAAAATTTCTTCTAGCACATAAATAATGTCTTTAGCGATTAGTATTTAGGCCACTAATGATTTTATGTCGACTAGTTGAGTGGTTTTATAAGTTATATAAGGAACCAACGTACTAGTCGTTGTTGAACTTTTAAGAAAGATAGTTATATTTGTCTCTAAAATGAATTAACGGCTAGTTATTAACATTGGACGCTAAAGCAGGACCTATAATTAAGAGGCACGATCAATTTTTTCTTGTCGTTGATGAATATTAACGTCAAAATGATAATTTTCGACTACATATTTCTTCACAAATGACCCAATTTCTTGGATTAGATGGTTTCAAATATTAACAAGTTAGATTTGGATAGAGTCATTTAGGAGTTGGAGAAATTGGAAAGGCTCTTTAATTAAATCAATTATGAGGGCAAATGGGACTGCACGATTAGAAGCGTCTACGGATCGGATTGGACCTGATCTAGTCTGATTAGGTCAAAGCCTCTAAGGGCATAAAATTCACCCAATCATCTTTTTTAATTATTTTAATATAAAAATTAGTTAATAATTATTATAAAATATAAAATATGTTTTTTGAATATTTGAATATTATCTTCATAATTATATATTTTATTTTGATATTATTTTAAATTTTAAATCAAGTATAGGACTAAAATTAAAAAAGGAAAAAATAACAAAAAAAGTTGAGTCATCGGGTTGACTCAGATTGAAATTGTCCAATTCGTACCCGACCTGAACCACTATCGGGTACATGAACTAGGTCGGGTTGTAGAGTTCACCGGATCGATACGAACACCCCTAATGGCCACACATTTTTTGCAAAACCAATCATTATTAAAAATTATAATTTATTCATTAGAAAGATCTCTAGTCTAGTTTACATTAATTCTCATATTTGTGGGTAAAAGATTTATAAAAGATATAAGACTTCCTTTTGCATTTATTCTACAATAATTTGCTCTGCTAATACTATATATGCAGATAAAATAAAGGTAGATAAAGATTAAAAGATTGAAATAAATAAAATAACTACAATAAAAAAATTACCTCTAGAACTTCCTTTTTAATTGTTTCAATTGTAAATCAATCTTAATCAACAAGTTTTTAAAATCTGAATGAACCGATCATTTCAATCCAGTTTTTTTTAATAAATAAAAAATAAATAAAAAATGCAGAAATAAATAGGAAAATTGGAAAAAGGGAAAGCATATTTTTATAAGAATGTGTGAAAACACGAAAGAGAACTAATAAATAAAATAGATTTCAGATGGTGATTATAGCAAAGTCAATTTAAATTTGAGAAATAAAATGTGAAAGTATCGTAATACAAATAAAAAAGAGATAATTATTCACGAAATTCAAAAATATTATATAATTGAAAATATTATATATAATGATATTGAAAATATAAAATATATTTAATTCTTATTTGAGTATTTTTAATTGATGATTAATATGGTTTAGTTCTATTTTTTACCTTTTCTACTTTTATTCGTTGTATATTTTAAGAAGTAATGAAAACAATTTATTTTATTAAAATTTGTATCAATCTAGTCGAAACTAATTAAATCAATCGAACCAAACCTAGTTGATTCACTACAAGAAAAAGTCCGATTTGCGACGATTTGTTTTCGAAGGGCAGAAATCCATCTGAAATACCGACGGATTTTTCGGCGGATCACACAATCCGTCGAAATTATCGTCGGAAATGTTTCGACGGTTCCAGCCGTCCGAACTGTCGATGGTTCAGAATTCATTGAAACTTTTTGTCAAAAATTTTGATGATCGTGACCGTCGATGATGTCAAAACCAGCTGATCAATTTCCATGCTGGTTTTTCGACGGTTTAGACTGTCGAAAGTTTCGACAGTTCTCCTATCCGTCGAAACTTCCAGTGATTTTAGACGTCAAAATATTTTAACGTTGGTCGGGTATTATTATTTTATTTTTCAACGGTTCCAACCGTCAAAATTTGCGACATTCCACGGAACCGTCGATATTTCGGATGTCAGAAATGTCGAAATATTAACTAATTTTAATTAATTAAAATATTCTACTTTAATATTTTTGATGGTGTTGACCGTCGAAAATGAAAATTTATAATTTATATAATTCTCTTCAGTTGACATATATTATTATATATTTTGACAGCTAAAATCGTCGAAAGTTTCGACGGTTCGTCTAGCGGGTTAATATTATATTATATTTACCTACTTTTCGACAGTTACGACCATGAAAACTAGTATATAAATATCCGACCCCACTGTCACTTTCTTCGTTTCGATCCCTCTCTTCTACAGTTGAACGCCCCCACGCATTTCGTCCGGCGGCGACATCCGGCAACCTTCCCGACATCTGCGCTCCGCCACACGCGTGCCACCTTGACCGTCGGCCGCCGACGCTTGTGTCCGCCACCTACATTGCATTCCCTCACTGCCTGAAGCTCTCATCCGCCGCCAGCTCGCCGCCGCGTTTGCAATCTCCGACGTAGGTAGGCTCCGATCCCCGCCCTCCATGCTCTCTATGCTCTCCCAGATCCGGCCGCCCTCCGCGCGCGGCCGGCGGCGAGATCCAGCCGCCCTCCGCGCGCGACCGACGGCCAGATCCGACCGTCCTCCGCGTGCGGCCGACGGCCAGATTAAGGCCACTCTCAAAAAAAGGAACTTTGTGTTATGCAATTATTTTGCGATAAAATATTGTGATAAAAATGAGCACTTTTCATTTTTCCTGCTACATGTTTCCGAGATTTCTAATAATATGATAGAAGGAAGTAGAAGCATTGATGCATACAAAGATGTTTTTTCTTTATTGTGATAAATTGTTTTTTCTTTATTTCCCCCCTTCACAACAAAGCAGAGTGCTTCTCGGAGAAAAAAAGAAAAGATTCTCAGTGGAGGAGAAAATATTACTTGCATGCAAAAGAAACAATGGACATGAACTGATAGCAAAAATTAAGCTCGCTTCATACAAACTGATCCATTTTCTTTTATTCCTGATGACTAGTAGATAAATCAGCTTAGGTTTTCTGAACACCTCAGCATCATAGCATATTTATTTTCTCTAAGAGGCATTCATAAGTTTCATTCTCCTCAAGAAAAAATCAGCTATCAACTCAACACTTTGTTTATACTCATTTTTCGTTTTTCGCTCACTCTAAACGACGTAAATTGTTTATGATTTGTTCCTGATTAGTTGTAATTAGTGTTTACGATGTATCTTCGATGTTTTTTAAATGACGGAATATTTGAACTGTTGGATTGATTTACAATATTTGACCAATTTTATTACAAATTTTATAATTACTATAACTTGCAAATAATGCAGACATTATGTCATACTTGAACGATCGTCGATGGATGTACAATAAAAATAATCCTGATCGTAAAGGTTTGACACAAGAATTCATAGATGGCATTGACTATTATGTTAGTGTGGCTTGTCAGTCTTTCCAATATCAGCGGGAGGGAACAATTAGGTGTCCTTATTTGAAATGTGCTAGCACAAAGTTACATACGCTAGAGATAATTATTTATGAAATTTAAAAATATTATATAATTGAAAATATTATAAATAATGATATTGAAAATATAAAAATATTTAATTCTTATTTGAGTATTTTTAATTGGTGATTAATATGATTTAGTTCTATTTTTTACCTTTTCTACTTTTATTCGTTGTATATTTTAAGAAGTAATGAAAACAATATTATTTTATTAAAATTTGTATCAATCTAGTCGAAACTAATTAAATCAATCGAACCAAACCTAGTTGATTAATAACCAATTTGACTTCTGATCCAATTTTAAAAACATGGCAACAAACATTTTACTACATCTTAATTAAGGATGCAACAATTAAGTGATGTTTTTTTTTTATTGTTTGAGGTTGATAATATTAACACTTGACTACTCTAGTTGATAATGATTAAATAGTTTTAATCAAATGAATTTACTCTAGTTGATCGAGACTCTTTTGTGCAGATTGCTATGTCATACATAATGTTCGATGCTAGGTTTAAAGAAGCTTTGAATATTTTGTTGAGAATATAATGCTTCATTACAAAAGCTTCAGTTGAGGACTAGTTGCTATCCCCTAATTTACCACAAATTTGAGTGATATTTTGACGATATGTGATGTGAAGGATAAGCTTTGATGGTGCATTTTTTTAAGTGCAAAATTATAAGATTGCCATCATTGTGCCATGCTAAGGCTAACTTAAAAAATAGGCTAAAACAATGGAAAATTATAAAATAAAGTAAGATAACTTGACGGTCACGAGGTGCGTTGTAAGACATCCATAGCACGCGCACATGAAATGCACGATCGACAGTGGGATGCGTGAGCGCCATTTTAGCAACGTTCAAGCGGGGTAGGTCCGGGAGGGGAGGTTAAAGACACCTTTCGCAGTTCGAGCAAGAAAATTAGCGGGGACACCAAGGGTGAGGCGCAATTTAGAAATGTCGCCGGTAGCAGACATCAATGGTGAGCATAGAGGGAGTGAAAACAACCAGGGCGAGGGTGCACACTACAGTGGTAGAGGGTCGAGCCCGATGAGATCATTTTTTGTGCCATAGGATGCAGCGAGGGCCACGTTGACAACCAACGAGTTTGGAGCCGATCACGAGCGAGGTCAAGGGCGGCTTGTGAAGGTGACGAGATTGTGGCTTTCCACTGTCGAGGGTAGTGACTAGAGATGGAATTTCGGGCGGGCCGCATGGCCTGGCACACTGCTGGCCCGCCCGAAAGCCATGCCCGCCCGGCCCGACACGGACATGGCCCCCGCACGAAAGCACATGCCGTGTCGTGCCATTCCGTGCCGGGTCATCCTTTCGCACTGTGAACACGGCTCATTTTGGCACGAATACGGATCTCGCATGATGCATAACACAGTCTGCGCTAAAATCACACGGCCCATGTTGTTTTAATTTGACAACACGATCACGGGTCGATGGTCATGGATGCATTATGAATACAACACAGGCCGTGTTTAAAGCAACATGGACCGTATTGAACCCCTTTTGCCACTTATAAAATGTGAACCTCCCATTTCTTCATCACTCCCCTCATCTCTCTCATACTCTCGTCACGCTCTCTCTCTCAATCTCCTCTCCTCTTCTCTCCTCTCCTCTCCTTCCCCAAATGGCCACATCCAATGATCCATATTCCACTCCCTCTCTTTCTCTCTCAATCTCATCTTTTATCATTGAATAATTAAGATATCATTCTCACAGTAGTCATTCTTAGATTCATTTCGAGTGATACTATTTTTTCTCTTGAAATTGATCTAAATAGCGGCCGCTATGAATATGATGTCATGATTACTCAATGAGAGTTTAAAAATTATAACTATATAATTATTATATAATAATAATTAAAGTAGTCAGGTGTCACTAAACTAAAGTCATATATTATAGATTATAGAATAATACTAATTATATTATATAAAAAGTAAATTAAAAATTAGAAAGTTTGAACTTTAAAAGATACATTTGATTTTAAATTTAGTACGAATTTAAAGTTTGAACTTTAAAGGATACTTTTGATTTAATTCTAACTTTAATACTAGGTTGTATATAGTAAATTACTATATAATTTATACCTAAGTTATAACTTATAAGATAGTTAAGTACTAATTTACTTAGTATAATTTCATTTAGTTATAACATAGTAATATAGTATATACGTTTATACTATATAGTATCTTGGTTATAAGATAGTTAAATACTAATTTACTTACTATAATCTAGTTATAACCTAGTATATAGTAATTAGCAAATTAGTACTTAACTATCTATACTAGTATACTAATAGTCTAATTACTACTAATATATATTTATTAAATACTTATCAATTATTCATTGTATAAATTTATTTACTTAATAATTATAAATTAATGACTTAATGTTTTGAAATTTAACTATATAATTATTTATATAATAATTAAAGTAGTCACTATTCACTAAGTCATATATTATGGAATAATAAATAGTACTAATTATATTATATAATAATTTAATAAGTAAATTAAAAATTATAAAGTTCAAATTGGAAGGCCAAGAAAAAAGAAAGGGCCGTCTGACCCGGCCGACCCAGCATGACCCGATGATCCGGCCCGGCCAGCCCGTGCCCAGAACGTGCCGGGATCCAAAACGGACCGTGTGGCATGACACAGCCCATTTTCAAAACGAGCCGTGTTGGTACGACACGGCCGGTGGCACGGTCAAACACAGGTTAATCGGCCCGAGCACGGTCCGACACGACCCATTTGTCCATCTCTAATAGTGGCAATGGGAAAGATTGAGGGTGGCGAGCAAGGTCGATGATGACGGCATTTATGTGCCATAGAATGTGATGACGACGAACATTTATGTGCCTCGGGATGCGGCGATTGTTGAATCCTATGTTTTGATGATAACAAATCAAATTGGACATAAAATGTACTAATCTATGCTTAAGTGATGATATGCAGGTGTAGAATTAATTTGATCTCAGTTGCAGAAGAAATCACCGATTGAAACAACAAAAATAAAATTTCAGCATACGATCGATCGACCGACTGTGAAGACCGGTCGATCGATATCAAGTAGAAGAAATGTCGAGACTGTATCGGTCGATGATCCGGTCGTTACACAGGTCGACCGAACAGCTCAAGGACGAATTCAAGAAATGTCAAAACTATACTGGTTGATGTTCCGGTCGTTGCACCGGTCGACCGAACAGTAAAGGATGAATTTCAGAAAAAGTCGAGACTATACCGGTCGACATTTCGGCCGAAGGATCGATCGACCGGACGACTCAAAAAGGCAATAAATATTCTGTAACGATCATATTGACCGGTCGACCGGCCCATTAATGCGGTCGACCGGTCACAGTGCCAGATGAACAGTAACGGCTATTTTTCGAGGAGAAAATCATGAAAATTTATCTGGACGAGATTCTCACATGTACAACACTATAAAAGGAGTGTCAAAGCTTGAAGAAAACTCAACCAAGCAAGCAAGATTATTCAAAAGAGCATTTCAAGTTCTTGAGCCCAAATTTGTAAATTCTTCCTTCTTCTCTTCCAAACTTTGAGTGTGAAAAATCTTGTAAAAGAAGAGAGTTAGAGGGAATATTTATTCTCTGATCTAGTGAAGATTGAAAGCTCATTGTAAAAGAGGAGTGCCTCACCTCTTGAGCGGAGAAGAAGGTGTGTGGTGTAAAAAGGGTTGTTCACTCCCTACAAGAAAGAGAAAGATAGTGGATCTCCGGCGGTCTCGAGGTTAAGAAGTCGGAGCGGGGACGTAGGCCAAAGAGTTGGGGCCGAACCTCGTCAACACATCGTGTCTCATTTCGTTTTCTTGTTCTCTTTTTATTATTTGCTTGTGATTGTTTTTAGTGATTTTTCGAAAGCGAGTTTCCGAAAAGATTTTAAAATCACCAATTCACCCTCCCTCTTGGTACTTTCGATCCTACAATTGGTATCAGAGCAGGTTGCTCTTGTTATTAAGATTTAAAAATTCTTTTAGAGCTATGGCATCAAGTGGATTCAGTTTTGCTGAAGGGCAATCGATTAATCGTCCTCCGCTTTTTAATGCATCTAATTTTGCATATTGGAAAATTAGGATGCAAGCATATGTATGCTCCATTGATATTGATATATAGGATATCGTTCAAAATGATTTTGATCTATGTGAAAAAACTCCTTTGGAATATACCGAAGGAGAAATGTTTTCGATAAAATTTGATTGGAAAGCTAAAAACATTTTTTATTGTGCTTTGGATCCTACGGAATTTAATCGGGTTTCTAGTTGTTCAAATGCTAATGAAATTTGGAAGAAGCTTATTATCACACATGAAGGAACCAACAAAGTTAAGGAATCTAGATTGAACAGTCTAAATCACTAATACGATTCTTTCAAAATGATTGAAAATGAATCTATAAATGAAATGGTTGTCCATTTTAATGATATTGTGAATGGCTTAGCCTCTTTGGGCGAGCCAAGAACTAACTCTCAGAAGATAAAAAAGTTTCTCAGGTGCCTCTCCTCTATATGGCATACAAAAAGGACCCTAATCGAAGAGAAGGATTTGAACAAGTTAGATTTCGACGATCTTATAGGTTCACTCTTGACATATGAGATCGGAATCAAGGAAAATGAAGAAGCAAATCCTATAAAAAGAAAAACTCTAGTATTAAAAGCAAGTAAGGATGATGAAGACACAAGCGAGGAAGATGAAGATCTCGATGACAAGAAGCTTGCCCTATATGCAAAGAAGTTTGACAAATATCTCAAGTTTGCCAAGCAAAAGAAGAAAAATGGCTTCATCAAGAAAAGATCATCATCAAGCAAGAATCAAATAACTTGCTTTGAATGCAAAAAGATTGGACATTATAAAAATGAATGTCCAAATTTGAGCAAAAAGGAAAAGGATGGAGAAAATTAAAAAAGGAAGAAAAAAAGCTCTTCAAGCAACTTGGGATGAAAGCGAAAATGAAGAACATGAATCCAACACCTCTTCAAATGATGATGAAGAATCTTACATATGTCTAATGTCTAATAGCCATGAGGTATCATCTAACTCATCTAGCTCTAGTGATAGTGAATCTTTTAATGTGCATAATGAGTTTAGAATTCTTATCAATAAATATGGATGCCTAAAAAAGAAATATAATAATCTACAAATAGAATTTGAAAATAAGCAAAAGAAAGATAAAGATGTTAGAGCATGTGAAAAGTGTGACATATTAAGTGAGGAAAACACTAGTTTAGAATTCTTAATTGAAGAATTGAAAATGAAAAATAGTACACTTAGATCATCATGTGAAAAATATGCATGTTTGAACAACGAAATCAAGAATCTAAACGATGAAATTAAAAAATTTTCTAATGGAAGCAAAATGTTAGATGTCATGCTTAGCGGATCTAGAATGCCTTCAAATAAAAAGGGACTTGGTTTTAACTCTTTTGAAAAAAAATGACAAAAGAATTTTATTTGTTAAAGCATCACGTAGTAATGTAAAATCATATATTACTTATTTTCACTGTGGATATGAAGGACATTATTCATATGATTGCAAAGTTAGAAAAGGAATAAATAAAGGGATGAAAAAAATTTGGGTCCCGAAAAGAATCATTTTTAACCAAGATGGACCCAAGCAAAATTAGGTACCAAAAATATGAGATTCTCAATTTCTTTCTTGTAGGGAACCCCAAAGCTTAATGATGGTAAATGATATTTGGATAGTGGGTGCTCAAGACATATGACCGGTGATGCATCAAATTTTATTATCTTGGAAAAGAAAAATGAAGGTAAAGTAACTTTTGGAGACAATAGCAAAGGAAGAGTAATAGGCATGAGTAATGTCGGTAAGAATGACAAAGTATACTTGGAAAATGTATGGCTAGTTAAAAATCTAAAACATAATCTAATTAGCATAAGTCAACTATGTGATAAAAACTATTTAGTTAAATTTGAAAAAGACAAATGTTTGGTATTAGATGAAAAT
This sequence comes from Pontederia crassipes, assembly GCA_030549335.1. NCBI lineage: Eukaryota > Viridiplantae > Streptophyta > Magnoliopsida > Commelinales > Pontederiaceae > Pontederia > Pontederia crassipes. The sequence goes on along the minus strand of CM060194.1, from coordinate 73,989,436 downwards.
AATGAAGTTTTGCATATGGGCTTTAGATACAATAACGTGTACAAAATTGATTTTGATAACTTGAAAAATGAAAAATGTCTTAGTGCTATACATGATGATATAAACTTATGACATAGAAGATTAGGACATGCAAACTATAAATTACTAAATGAACTTTCAAATCATGAATTGGTTAGAGGTTTGCCTAAGGTTAAAATTGAGAAGAATAATGTTTGTGATTCTTGCCTTAAAGGAAAACAAACCAAAAACTCATTTAAATTAAAGGGAGTCATTAGTACACATAGACCTTTGGAACTTTTGCATCTTGACTTATTTGGACCAATTGATGTAGTAAGTTTAGGGGGGAAAAGATATATTTTTGTGATTGTTGATGATTTTTTTCGTTTCACTTAGACTATTTTTCTTATTAGAAAAGATGAAACAATTAGCATGTTTTCAAAATTTGCAAAAAGAATTCAAAATGAATTTGAACAAAAGATTTCAAAAATAAGAAGTGATCATGGAAAAGAATTCGAAAATCATAAATTTGAATTATTTTGTGAAGAAAATGAAATTACTCATAACTTTTCCACTCCTAGGACACCTCAACAAAATGGAGTAGTAGAAAGAAAAAATAGAACTATACAAGAAATGGCTAGAACAATTTTAAATGAAAGTAAATTGCCAAAGTATTTTTGGACCGAGGCAGTAAATGCATCATGCTACGTTCTTAATAGAATTTTAATTAGGCCTCTTGAGAAGAAAACTTGTTTTGAAGTATTGTATGGAAAGAACCCAAATATTTCTTATTTCAAAGTTTTTGGTTGCACATGCTATATTTTGAATATCAAAGACAAATTTGAAAAATTTGATGCAAAATGTGATGATGGTATTTTTCTTAGTTATTCAACTATAAGTAAAGCATATAGAGTGTATAACAAAAGAACATTAGTTGTTGAAGAGTCTATTAATGTTAAATTCAATAAGACTAATGAATTTGTGATGAGCAAGCAAGCACATGATGTTGTGGAAGAAATAGTTGAAGTGCAAAGACAATTTGATGATGTGCAACATGAGGACTCAGTAGAAGTTAAAGTTGATACTCCAAATGTGGGAGAAATGGAAGAACCTCGAATTGAGGAAAGCCAAATTATTCCAAGAAATTGGAGACATACCTCATCACATCCAGTTGAACAAATTATAGGTGATATAACTAAAGGTATAAAAACTAAAAACTTCTTGAAAAATCTATGTGTTTTTTTTACTTTTCTTGCTAGCATTAAACCCAGCAATATAGATGAAGCACTTGAAGATCCGAGTCGGATAAATGCAATGCACGATGAATTAAATAATTTTGAAAGAAATCAAGTATGAAAACTTGTGGAAAGACCCAAGGATCATCCCATTATTGGAACCAAATTGATCTTTCCAAACAAGTTAGATGAAAATTGTGTCATTGTGAGAAATAAGACTAGATTAGTGGCCAAGAGTTACTCACAAATTGAAGGGGTTGATTTTAATGAGACTTTTGCTCCCGTTGCTAGACTTGAGGCAATTCGAATGCTTTTAGTTTTTGCATGTTATAAAGGTTTTAAACTTTTTTAAATGGATGTTAAATCGACATTCTTGAATAGTTTTATAAATGAGGAAGTCTATGTTGAACAACCTCAAGCTTTTGAAAATCAAGATTTTTTCCATCATGTTTTTAAACTTTCAAAAGCTCTTTATGGATTGAAACAAGTCTCTCGAGCTTGGTATGAAAGATTGAGTTCATTTTTAATTGAAAATGGTTTTCAAAAAGGGAAAGTAGACAACACATTGTTCCTAAAACATTTTAAAAATGATATTTTAATAGTTCACATTTATGTTGATGACATTGTTTATGGTGCTACTAATGAATGTCTATGCAAAGAGTTTGAAACTCATATGCAAAAAGAATTTGAGATGAGTCTTGTAGGAGAGCTTACCTTCTTCCTAGGTCTACAAGTGAAACAATCCAAAGAAGAGATTTTTCTCAATCAAGAAAAATATACAAGGGAGTTACTTAAAAGATTCGGGATGAACGAATGCAAGCCGAGCACAACACCTATGAGCACCACCACAAAATTGGATAAAGATGAAAAAGGCAAGTCTATTGATCAAAAAAGGTACAGAGGTATGATTGGTAGTTTGCTCTACTTAACAGCGTTTAGGCCAGATATAATGTTCAGTGTCTGTTTGTGTGCTAGATTTCAATCCGCCCCCAAAGAATCGCATTTAATTACGGTCAAAAGAATAATGCGTTATTTAAAGCATACATGTGAATTAGGCATTTGGTACGATAGAAATTCCCCATTTGAATTGCATGCCTACACCGATGCGGATTTTGCAGGGTGTAAAGTTGATAGAAAAAGCACTAGTGGGATGTGTTATTTTCTTGGTAGCTCACTTATTTCGTGGGCTAGTAAGAAACAAAACTCCATCGCATTCTCTACCGTCGAGGCCGAATATATAGCTGCTGGTAGTTGTTGTGCACAAATACTATGGGTAAAACAATAATTGCTTGATTATGGTGTAAATTGTTCCAATGTACCCATGAAGTGCGATAACACAAGTGCTATAGAAATGACCAAAAATCCAATTCAACACTCTAGGACTAAACACATTGATTTGCGATATCATTTCATTAGAGAACATGTGACTCTTAAAGATATTGCCATTGAACATGTGTCCACTGAAGTTCAACTTGTAGACATGTTTACAAAATCCTTGAGTGAAGAACGGTTCTGCATGCTTAGAAGGGAGTTAGGAATGATTACCTCTTGATCGCATATCAATTCTAAGTAAAAGTGACTTAATTATGCAAAATCACTTTTGACATGGATTGAACATTAAAAGTGTTGCACAACATTTACATTTGTATGACATATATCTCTGGAACATGATTTTTATAGTGAAAACTTTGATAAAGGCAGATAAATTGGTCAAAATAGAATGACCGATCGACCGATCGGAAAAGATCGGTCGACCGGTATGTAACTGGGTCCATCGACCGATTGACTATTCAATTCTTAAACAACTGTCTGGTTGATCATTGAGCTGGATCGGTCGACCGGTATATGTCAAAATCACACACATATATCAAATCGACCGCCCGATCGGTCGATTCATTTCCCTTACTTCCTCGACCGCCACCCTAACCCTTCGATCACTCGCACGTCCGGTGATCGCCCGACCCACCTTCACCCTCCGGCAAACCCTACGGCCGCCGGCCACTCCAACGACCGGCCGCCCCAACTTCTTCTTCGACTTCAACACTTCATTCGGTCATTCTCCTTCGCCTTTCATCTCGATCGCCTCCGCCTCCATTTTTTTTGTCTTCCCCTCACCGGTCGTCTCTTTGCTTTTCGGCAATCCTCGCCGTCCGTCCTCTCTCCTCTCTCTGTTCGGTGACCATCTCTTTGGTCTCCTCCTTTCATCAGTCGCCTCGACCTAACCTCCAGCCGGTTGTCTCTCCTCTCATCTCACTTTGACGATAGCAGCCTTGATCTCCGTCTCTCTCTCCCTCTCATCTCCATCACCTCCGGCATCCTTCTACCATTTTCGGACAATCGCCCCTCATCGTCTCGAACACCAGTTCCAACCTTCCGTTCATTTCAAGACCACCATTTTTCTATATTGTTGAATCCCATGGCCGACGACGAAGGGTATCCCCGTTCTCATTTTGTCTTTCAGCGTCGTCGTCGTTTCCCCAGCTCCGTGATGCATGCAAAATACAACATATTTTAGTTTATTATTTCAATTAATTTTTCTATAATTTAATCATGGCATGCATCATTTTAGATCACTTTTAGTCGTAATTCTGAATTTATCAATTTTAATTATTAATTCTCTGAATATTTTAATTGTGGATGTATTAATTAAATTATGATAATTATTTTGCAGGAAAAATCCAATACATGATTATCCAAGAATTATATTTTATCAAGAATGGACGTATCGGCTGCAATAAAGATCGTATCGGCCGATAAATCCAACACCAATCTATCCTTAACCAAGTTTATCGGCCGAGAATTCCATATCAATAAGTTTATCGGCCGCAAAAAGACCCAATGTTTTATCTTTATTGATCGAGATTCTTGGGGGCAAACGACTTTTGTGGCCGAGAATTCCAACTCCAAAGTTTATCGGCCGATAAATCACCAAAGATCTATCCGTATCAGCCGAGACTCCTATTATCTATTAAGTGTATCGGTCGAGAAATCCTTATTAACCAGGTTTATCGGCCACAAAACATCCAACGTTTTATCCTTATCAGCCGATAACTTCAATTCTTTTACGCAAATTGGACTTTTTGGCCAAGATTCAAAAGTCTTTTATCGTTTTGATGGAGATTTGAAAGGGTAAAGATGAATGTTTATCTTTTTGGGCGACATAAAAAGATTACTTATAGTTTTGGCCGAGATTTAGAGAGAGAAACAAAGTTTATCGGCTGAAATCAACTCAAGTTTTATCTCACAAATTTAAAGTCAATCGTACGATGTTATGGCCGTAATCAAATTGAAGGTCGTCCGCACCTATAAATACGTGGAGAATTCGTCGTTCCAAGGGGGTGCTCTGAAGTTCAGGTTTCTTCCATGGCGAGTCGTGAGCTCTGCAGGCTACGACCAAGAGGAGAGAGGTGCGACGGCTGGAGGTTGATCGCGACCCTGATCAAGTCCGAGAGGCTGCCTGACTGTCTGCCCAGATTCGAGATCTCTATTTTATTCTTGGTGTAATTCTTCCAATTATTATTGTGATTTTATTATTATCTCTCCAGAATTTCTAGGATGAACTCCATATTTCTATTTATTTCATTTTAGGAGATTATTATTGAAGGGAAACTATTTGAACCCTATATTATTTGTTTTAATCTTTTCTGATCAATTAGTTAATTGTGCTTAGTGCTTTTAATTTAATTATTTGGATTTCTGAGTTGAGTAATTACCAGTTTGTGGACTATTTGATTTCAGAACTCATTAATTAAATTAATTGATTTTATTGAAATTAATAATTGACATAAATTTGATAACTAATGTGTGGAGAATCAAATTTGTGTGATCTGTTAATCTATACCAATTTGTGGAGTGATTAATAGTTTAGGGAATCCAATTTAATGTGTCTTAATTTTAATATGATTTTATGGGATGCTGGAAACTTCAATTCTTATTAAATTAAGATAGTTTAATTTACATACTTAAATTGAGGGGATGCGAAGACCGCAATTTAATTATGTCAAATTAATAATTTATGGGGACTCTAATCCATCATTAAAGATTAAATTTATCTTTTATAGTTCAAATATTTATCCTGATCTATTTTCATCCTAAGGCCTAACTTCAACACCACTACTTTATTTTATTATATTTTCTTTATTTTATTTTATAAAACTCATTTTCAAAATCCATGTTTTTCTCTCTCTTATTAATTAATAAATTCAGATATTTAATTAATAATATTCCTCGTGGGTTCGACACTCTTTACTCTTTTTTACTATATTACTTGAGCGACTAGTGCACTTGCTAGCGATTCTATTTTGCTACATCATTTTACGCATCAAGTTTTTAGCGCCGTTGCCGGGGAATATTTTATTAATTAATTTTTGATTTTTATGATTTTTTAGGAAATGTAAATAAATTATAAATAATTTTCTGTAATTCCTTGTCTATAAATACGCATTCTTTATTTTTGTTATTAATGTAAAAAGTTAATATTTTTCTTTTTTGCAGATAAAGGTCGTGACATTTTAGATTAAAATTGTTGACTTCGGCTAGTGCTTTATGGATCTTTCGGATTTCAACGTGGACTAATGGTTTTGTCGGCTTTATGAGTTTTACGGCCGAAAACTGATCTCATGGTTTTTGCGGCCGATAACTTTCTGAATTCCCTTTGCGACAATTTACTTTGCGGCCGAGAATTATCTCTAAATACAGTTTTACAGCCGAGATGTTTTTTGCCACCATTTTACTCCCGATATGGATTTTTTGGCTGTAATGATATTTTTCGACTTCTGGATTTTTCGTTTTCGACCGAAATTTTTTATTGAACAATCGTTTTACGCCATGTTGATTTGATTTTGTTTTGGCCAAAGTGGTTTATTCTATTTCGGCCGTATGGAATTGACTTAATTCAGTATCAGCCGTAATGATTCATTATTAATATCTTCGCTATTTTTCTGATTTACGGCCGAAGGTGGTCGACGTAATGACATATTCCTTTTCGGCCGTAATGTTTATTTGTCACCTCGATTTTTCGGCCGAGAAGTGTTTGCGGCTGACTTTGATGAATTCGTAATTTGGTTCGAAATTTTAATTTAATGCTATCTCGGTCATAATCTAACGAGTTTTACGCCTGCGTACCTATTCACGTTGATCCCTTTGACACTATTTTCATCGTTTTTACGGCCGAACCAGATTATTTTATGTCCTACTAATCTAATTTCGGCCGGGATCTTAAGATTTGGCATTTTGAATAGATTTCTTTTGTACCTTTTGATCTGTTTGAACAGTGTTCGAGTATTTTACGCCGAATTCGATAATGCTGAAATACTTTTATCTTCTTTGAAGTTCAGCGGCCGATAAGTTTTGATAATAACTTCGAACATTGATTTTAAACCCTAATGAATTTTCAACTCATGACCTATTATCTGTATTTGTTTTGTATATATTATTTTTCTATTATTTCTTTCTTCTTGTATATATTTATTTTATTTTATTCTTTTATCTTACTAAAAATTGGTTGTTGCAAGTACTATTGAATATTCAATCACAACCAATCCTGGAATCTTCTGATAAGCGCACTAGGAGTTCAAATCCAATTTTAAAATTTGATCCTGAAATTGAAAGAACTGCTCACCGATTAAGAAGAGATATAAGAAGAATTGCTGAACAAGCACGCAACAATGACCAATGAAATGAACTAGTTCCGTCACAAAATAATCGGTGAGAAGATGAAGCAGAACTCTCTATGAGAGAATATGTCTCGGCCAAATATAATGATCGAGAATCATGCATTGTGCTGTCCGAAATCAATGCAAATAATTTTGAGATCAATCCGGCAATCGTGAGGATGATACAAGCATCTCAATTTGGAGGAGAATTTCATGAAGATCCTCACGACACCTTGACAAATTTCTTGTCACTCTTAGCACTTTTAGAAATAATAATATTTCCACTAAAGTTATTCGTTTATTATTATTTCAACAATCCTTATGTGACAAAGCTTCTACATGGTCCAAAACTTTGCTTGCAGGATCAGTTCACTCATGGTTGGAGCTGGTAGAAAAGTTTGTTTGAAAATATTGCCCACCACAAAAAGCAGGCAAATATCGAAGAGAGTTAAGGGCATTTGTTCAAGACGATAACGAAATATTATATGAAGCCTGGGAACGATATAAGGAACTGTTAGTCAGAGTTCCTGACAATAGGATTCCAAAATGGCAAGTGATGGAAGAATTCTACCATGGATTGCGAGCTGCAGTTCAAGATAAACTCGACCAATCAGCAGGAGGGACAGTGCTGGGATCTAAACGCCCTAGTGAGATACAGGATATTATTGAAGCTGTAGCCCTCAAGTCAAGCCAAGAAAGGAGACCATCTCGCGCCGATCTCATGATGTGCATGCCACAAAAAGTAGAAATTCTTTTGAAGTAGTGACTCAACTAGAGTCACTTAATAAAAAATTTGAGCAGATGATGTCATTAATGGTGTGCAACAACTGTGGAGGACATGCGAGCAATTATTGTCCTCGAGGTAACATTTCTAATGCTGATTACATTGAAAATGCTAGCTTTGTCTCCAATCCATTTTTCAGAAACAATGACTATGGTTAGAGGAACAATCAGAAGTTTCCTTACAGGTCAAATCATGGGCAAGTTGTTGAGAAATTCCATAATCAAGGACAAGCTCATCCACAAAACTATACACTTTTGAGAAGGCAACATGAAGCTCCTGCTCAACAATCAACTAATCACATGGAAGAGATGATGACGAGAGTTATTGACACTATGCAAACCATGCAGAAGACAATGGAAACAAGGGCAACCAATCAAGATGCTACAATTAGAAATTTGGAAATTCAAATAGGGCAGATGGCCAATATGATGGCAGGTCGTGTACCAGGGGCTCTTCCAAGCAATACAGAGAAAAATCCTAAAGAAGAGACCAAAACTGTGACTCTTAGAAGTGGGAAACAATTGAGAAGTTTAGCATCAGATCTCCCGCCAAGAGTAATTGATCATAATGAAGAAATCGAAGCATCAAAGACACAAGATCAGGCCATTGAGGATATCAATCTGAAGAAAAAAAAACTGACAATTCAAGAAATACCAATAACATAGGGGACCTGCCTTATCCATAGAAATTTCGCAAAGAACAACTCGATAAGCAATTCTCTCACTTTCTTGATATTCTGAAATAATTATCTATTAACATTCCTTTCCATGAAGCCTTACAAATGATGCCAAGCTATGCCAAATTCATGAAGGATATACTATCTTCAAGAAGAAAGCTTGAAAACACTAGGAGAGTAATGTTGACATCAGAATGTAGTGCTATTTATGATCGTGATATGCCTAAAAAATGAAAGATCCTGACAGCTTCACCATACCTTGCACTATAGAAAAATTCTTTTGTGCACAAGCTTTATGTGATATTGGTGCTAGTATTAGTTTAATGCCATATTCTATATTTGTGCACCAAGGTTATGGCGAACTTGAAGAAACAAGCATGACTCTTCAATTTGCAGATTCTTCATGCAAGAGATCCCGAGGAATATTAAGAGATGTTTTGGTAAAAGTTGATAAATTTGTTTTTCCTGCAGATTTTATTATTATGGATATGAAGGCAGATGAAAAAAACCCCATCATCCTTGGAAGATCATTTCTAGCCACAGGAAATGCACTTATAGATGTTCAACAAGGGATGCTCACACTTCGCGTCAACAACGAGGACATTACTTTTAATATAAAACATTCTCTCAAACAACCTTTTGATCACTCATCTTGTTATGCCATTGATTTTTTTGAAGATGACACGACTGATGCTTTTGATGATATTGTTGCAGATTTTGTTTCAGATCCATATGCTAAGGAAGCTTTGGAAATGATGGAGAATTTTAGAGAAAATGCGGAAGAGGATAATGCGCCGAGGAAATCGAAAAATTGGATTGTTCTAAAAAATTTGAACTTAAAGAACTTCCATCTCATTTAAGATATGCATTTCTTGAAAATGACACTTACCCAGTTATCATATCTGCTGATTTAACAGGTGATATGGAAAACAAACTTTTAGAAGTATTGAGGCAACACAAAAGAGCATTTGCCTGGTCGATCTCAGACATCAAGGGAATATCACCTTCTATTTGCATGCATAAAATTTTGATGGAAGAAAATGCCAAACCAGTTGCTCAATATCAAAGAAGGCTCAAGCCAACTTTAAGAGAAGTTGTGAAAAAGAAGGTCATCAAACTCCTTGATGCAGGTATTATATATGCCATTTCTGATAGTTCATGGATAAGTCCTGTACAAGTAGTCCCTAAGAAAGGAGGAATCACTGTGGTAAGTAACAAAAATAATGAATTGGTGCCTCAAAGAACAGTTACAGGTTGGAGAGTCTGTATAGACTATAGGAAGCTTAATGATGCTACCCGCAAAGATCATTTTTCGTTACCTTTTACTGACCAAATGTTGGAGCGTGTTGTAGGTCATAGCTATTATTATTTTCTAGATGGCTATTCTGGATACAATCAAATAGCAGTAGCACCTGAGGATCAAGAAAAGACAACGTTCACATGTCCATATGGAACGTTTGCCTATAGAAGGATGTCTTTTGGTCTATGCAACGCTCCAGCAACATTCCAAAGATGCATGATGTCAATCTTTGCATATATGAATGAAAAGATACTCGAAGTTTTCATGGATGATTTTACACTTTTTAGTAGCTCCTTTAATAACTGTTTGGATAACTTATCTCTAGTTTTGCAGCGATGTCAAGAAACAAATTTGGTCCTTAACTGGGAGAAATGTCACTTCATGGTTAAGGAGGGTATAGTGCTTGGCCACAAAATCTCAGCAAAAGGAATCGAAGTGAATAAGGCCAAGATAGATGTTATTGCAAATCTGCCTCCTCCAACCAATGTGAAGGGCATTCGAAGCTTCCTTGGGCACGCATGATTTTATCGCCGTTTTATCAAAGATTTTTCAAAATTGGCTAAACCCTTAACTAATCTTCTTGTTAAGGAAACAAAATTTGATTTTAATTCCGATTGCCTTGCTGCCTTTAATCTGTTAAAAGAAATGCTAATTTCAGCCCCAATTGTTGTAGCACCAGATTGGTCTCTACCATTCGAGTTGATGTGTGATGCGAGCGATGGTGCCGTAAGAGCTGTTTTGGGGCAAAGAAAAGATAAAATATTTCATGTCATATATTATGCAAGCCGAACATTGAATGTTGCCCAACTAAACTATGCAACAACAGAGAAGGAGTTTCTTACTGTTATTTTTGCTTTTGACAAGTTTAGATCATATCTAATTTGTTCAAAAATTATTGTATACACAGATCATGCAGCCATCAAGCACTTGATGAGCAAACAAGATGCCAAACCTAGATTAATCCGATGGATACTACTTTTGCAAGAGTTTGATGTTGAAGTAAAAGACAAAAAAGGGACTGAGAACTTGTTAGCTGACCACCTATCCCGTTTGGAGCCATCTCCAAGAGAAGTCACAGACATATTTGAAGAATTCCCAGACGAAAAAACTTTTTTCTATCTCTACAATTTTTCAAACTTCTAACACTACAACATGGTTCGCTGATTTTGCTAATTTTCTTGCAGGACAGTACATTCCAAAGGGCATGACCTCTCATCAGAAAAGAAAATTCTTATCTGATGTTAAGAATTATCACTGGGAAGATCCTTACCTTTTTAAATTATGTGCAGATCAAATAATTCGAAGATGTGTTCACGAAGATGAGATTGAGAATATCCTAAGTCATTGCCATGATGTACAAGCTGGAGGTCACTTTGGACCCAATCGAACAGCGGCTAAGGTACTTGAATGTGGACTATATTGACCAACCATTTACAGAGATGCACGAAATTACTGTAAGTATTGTGACAAATGCCAAAGGACATGTAATATTTCTCGTCGCGATGAAATGCCCCTCAAAAATATTTTACAGTGTGATATTTTTGATGTTTGGGGCATTGACTTTATGGGACCATTTCCTAAATCTTATAACAATCAATACATTTTAGTAGCAGCTGATTATGTGTCTAAATGGGTGGAAGTTGTAGCCACACCGACAAATGAGGCTAAGGTAGTTGCCAATATTTTAAGAAAAAATATTTTCACTCGATTTGGGACACCTAGGACTATCATAAGTGACAATGGAATACATTTCTGTAATAAAATAATGTCAACCCTTCTTAACAAATTTGGAGTCAAACATTTTTTTAGTACCCCATATCATGCTCAATCCTGTGGACAAGTGGAAATTTCAAATAGAGAAATTAAAAGGATCCTAGAGAAAACTGTGAACTCATCTAGGAAGGATTGGTCCTTGAAACTAGACGATGCACTTTGGGCATATAGAACAGCTTTTAAGACACCCATAGATTATTTTTGGAAAATCATGTCACCTTCCTGTGGAACTGGAATATAAGGCTTATTGGGCAACAAAATTTCTAAATATGGATGCAAAATCATCACAAGCAGAAAGATTATTAAAATTAAATGAGCTGGATGAATTTAGACATCATGCATATGAGAACAACAAACTATATAAAGAACGCACTAAAAAGTTACATGACCTACATATTAAACATAAAGAATTTTTACTTGGTCAACATGTGCTTCTTTATAATAGCAAACTCAAATTATTTCCTGGAAAACTCAAATCAAGATGGACCGGCCCTTATGTCATAGTCAATTGTTCACCTTATGGAACATCTGAAATTGAATCATTGGATCATAAGCAAAGATTTAAAGTTAATGGACATAGACTTAAACTCTATCATAGTGACACATATCATCAAAATTTGTCTATGATTAATCTGTTTACCATCTAAATCTGGATTCATCTAAGTCAAGCTGAAGACTATAAATCAGAAGTATTTCTATCTTTTTCTTTAGATTAGTTTTTAATTAATTTGTTGATTAATAGTTTTAGTTTTGTTTTTTTAAGTCATCTGCGTAAGGAGAGAACTTTGGACATGACATGCAATGGTGTAAAATTCGACATTGATCTAAGTTTCCTACTCTCACTGTTGGGCGACAAACTCATGTCGGACATGACATGACAAGGCGAGATGACCTATTACGCCTTTCCTCCTTACGGCCGAGCAGATTCTGACATCCGACACTGAAATAACATATCGGCCGAAAGAGATCCATGCACGAGCTCCGAGAAGACTAAACAACTCGCCATGCATGCGTCACATCGAAGACTTGCACGATTACGCCCTGCCACTTGTTCTCTTTACGGCCGAAGCTCGAACATGCTTCATGCTCGGACTTGACAAGACGAGCTGCCACCCACATTACGCCCTGCCACCTGTTCTTTTTACGGTCGAGACATGACAAGGCAGAACAGACGAATCACCTTGGAATCGGCCGATCACTGCGCACCTTGAATTTGATGTGACCCTTCACTGTGCGCCATCACGTGGGAACAGGTAAGTTTACGCCCGAAGTTTCGTCCATAAATTCTTACCCTTCGTGTTTTGCAGATCGAAGTATCGCCCTCTTATGCACCGAACAAGTGCACCGCCACGCCGCCTTTCTTCCTATCGGCCAAAATTTCAAAGCTCCCCCTGTCCCTTACGGCCGAGCTTCCTCTTACGCAGGACCGGAGCAGAACCTCGCCCGCAATCACCATTACGCCCTGGGTGCGTTACAGCCGAGCCTCAACACCGTGCATCACTGCTCCCTTACGCCCTCTGACAACAACAGCAGCACTCTATATTTGTGTAGCTAGGTTATGGAGAACTTGAAGAAACAAGCATGACTCTTCAATTTGCAGATTCTTCATGCAAGAGACCCCGAGGAATATTAAGAGATGTTTTGGTAAAAGTTGATAAATTTGTTTTTCCTGCAGATTTTATTATTATGAATATGAAGGCAGATGAAAAAAACCCCATCATCCTTGGAAGATCATTTCTAGCCACAGGAAATGCACTTATAGATGTTCAACAAGGGATGCTCACACTTCGCGTCAACAACGAGGACATTACTTTTAATATAAAACATTCTCTCAAACAACCTTTTGATCACTCATCTTGTTATGCCATTGATTTTTTTGAAGATGACACGACTGATGCTTTTGATGATATTGTTGCAGATTTTGTTTCAGATCTATATGCTAAGGAAGCTTTGGAAATGATGGAGAATTTTAGAGAAAATGCGGAAGAGGATAATGCGCCGAGGAAATCGAAAAATTGGATTGTCCTAAAAAATTTGAACTTAAAGAACTTCCATCTCATTTAAGATATGCATTTCTTGAAAATGACACTTACCCAGTTATCATATCTGCTGATTTAACAGGTGATATGGAAAACAAACTTTTAGAAGTATTGAGGCAACACAAAAGAGCATTTGCCTGGTCGATCTCAGACATCAAGGGAATATCACCTTCTATTTGCATGCATAAAATTTTGATGGAAGAAAATGCCAAACCAGTTGCTCAATATCAAAGAAGGCTCAAGCCAACTTTAAGAGAAGTTGTGAAAAAGAAGGTCATCAAACTCCTTGATGCAGGTATTATATATGCCATTTCTGATAGTTCATGGATAAGTCCTGTACAAGTAGTCCCTAAGAAAGGAGGAATCACTGTGGTAAGTAACAAAAATAATGAATTGGTGCCTCAAAGAACAGTTACAGGTTGGAGAGTCTGTATAGACTATAGGAAGCTTAATGATGCTACCCGCAAAGATCATTTTCCGTTACCTTTTACTGACCAAATGTTGGAGCGTGTTGTAGGTCATAGCTATTATTATTTTCTAGATGGCTATTCTGGATACAATCAAATAGCAGTAGCACCTGAGGATCAAGAAAAGACAACGTTCACATGTCCATATGGAACGTTTGCCTATAGAAGGATGTCTTTTGGTCTATGCAACGCTCCAGCAACATTCCAAAGATGCATGATGTCAATCTTTGCATATATGAATGAAAAGATACTCGAAGTTTTCATGGATGATTTTACACTTTTTAGTAGCTCCTTTAATAACTGTTTGGATAACTTATCTCTAGTTTTGCAGCGATGTCAAGAAACAAATTTGGTCCTTAACTGGGAGAAATGTCACTTCATGGTTAAGGAGGGTATAGTGCTTGGCCACAAAATCTCAGCAAAAGGAATCGAAGTGAATAAGGCCAAGATAGATGTTATTGCAAATCTGCCTCCTCCAACCAATGTGAAGGGCATTCGAAGCTTCCTTGGGCACGCATGATTTTATCGCCGTTTTATCAAAGATTTTTCAAAATTGGCTAAACCCTTAACTAATCTTCTTGTTAAGGAAACAAAATTTGATTTTAATTCCGATTGCCTTGCTGCCTTTAATCTGTTAAAAGAAATGCTAATTTCAGCCCCAATTGTTGTAGCACCAGATTGGTCTCTACCATTCGAGTTGATGTGTGATGCGAGCGATGGTGCCGTAAGAGCTGTTTTGGGGCAAAGAAAAGATAAAATATTTCATGTCATATATTATGCAAGCCGAACATTGAATGTTGCCCAACTAAACTATGCAACAACAGAGAAGGAGTTTCTTACTGTTATTTTTGCTTTTGACAAGTTTAGATCATATCTAATTTGTTCAAAAATTATTGTATACACAGATCATGCAGCCATCAAGCACTTGATGAGCAAACAAGATGCCAAACCTAGATTAATCCGATGGATACTACTTTTGCAAGAGTTTGATGTTGAAGTAAAAGACAAAAAAGGGACTGAGAACTTGTTAGCTGACCACCTATCCCGTTTGGAGCCATCTCCAAGAGAAGTCACAGACATATTTGAAGAATTCCCAGACGAAAAAACTTTTTTCTATCTCTACAATTTTTCAAACTTCTAACACTACAACATGGTTCGCTGATTTTGCTAATTTTCTTGCAGGACAGTACATTCCAAAGGGCATGACCTCTCATCAGAAAAGAAAATTCTTATCTGATGTTAAGAATTATCACTGGGAAGATCCTTACCTTTTTAAATTATGTGCAGATCAAATAATTCGAAGATGTGTTCACGAAGATGAGATTGAGAATATCCTAAGTCATTGCCATGATGTACAAGCTGGAGGTCACTTTGGACCCAATCGAACAGCGGCTAAGGTACTTGAATGTGGACTATATTGACCAACCATTTACAGAGATGCACGAAATTACTGTAAGTATTGTGACAAATGCCAAAGGACATGTAATATTTCTCGTCGCGATGAAATGCCCCTCAAAAATATTTTACAGTGTGATATTTTTGATGTTTGGGGCATTGACTTTATGGGACCATTTCCTAAATCTTATAACAATCAATACATTTTAGTAGCAGCTGATTATGTGTCTAAATGGGTGGAAGTTGTAGCCACACCGACAAATGAGGCTAAGGTAGTTGCCAATATTTTAAGAAAAAATATTTTCACTCGATTTGGGACACCTAGGACTATCATAAGTGACAATGGAATACATTTCTGTAATAAAATAATGTCAACCCTTCTTAACAAATTTGGAGTCAAACATTTTTTTAGTACCCCATATCATGCTCAATCCTGTGGACAAGTGGAAATTTCAAATAGAGAAATTAAAAGGATCCTAGAGAAAACTGTGAACTCATCTAGGAAGGATTGGTCCTTGAAACTAGACGATGCACTTTGGGCATATAGAACAGCTTTTAAGACACCCATAGATTATTTTTGGAAAATCATGTCACCTTCCTGTGGAACTGGAATATAAGGCTTATTGGGCAACAAAATTTCTAAATATGGATGCAAAATCATCACAAGCAGAAAGATTATTAAAATTAAATGAGCTGGATGAATTTAGACATCATGCATATGAGAACAACAAACTATATAAAGAACGCACTAAAAAGTTACATGACCTACATATTAAACATAAAGAATTTTTACTTGGTCAACATGTGCTTCTTTATAATAGCAAACTCAAATTATTTCCTGGAAAACTCAAATCAAGATGGACCGGCCCTTATGTCATAGTCAATTGTTCACCTTATGGAACATCTGAAATTGAATCATTGGATCATAAGCAAAGATTTAAAGTTAATGGACATAGACTTAAACTCTATCATAGTGACACATATCATCAAAATTTGTCTATGATTAATCTGTTTACCATCTAAATCTGGATTCATCTAAGTCAAGCTGAAGACTATAAATCAGAAGTATTTCTATCTTTTTCTTTAGATTAGTTTTTAATTAATTTGTTGATTAATAGTTTTAGTTTTGTTTTTTTTAAGTCATCTGCGTAAGGAGAGAACTTTGGACATGACATGCAATGGTGTAAAATTCGACATTGATCTAAGTTTCCTACTCTCACTGTTGGGCGACAAACTCATGTCGGACATGACATGACAAGGCGAGATGACCTATTACGCCTTTCCTCCTTACGGTCGAGCAGATTCTGACATCCGACACTGAAATAACATATCGGCCGAAAGAGATCGATGCACGAGCTCCGAGAAGACTGAACAACTCGCCATGCATGCGTCGCATCGAAGATTTGCATGATTACGCCCTGCCACTTGTTCTCTTTACGGCCGAAGCTCGGACATGCTTCATGCTCGGACTTGACAAGACGAGCTGCCACCCACATTACGCCCTGCCACCTGTTCTTTTTATGGCCGAGACATGACAAGGCAGAACAGACGAATCACCTTGGAATCGGCCGATCACTGCGCACCTTGAATTTGACGTGACCCTTCACTGTGCGCCATCACGTGGGAACAGGTAAGTTTACGCCCGAAGTTTCGTCCATAAATTCTTACCCTTCGTGTTTTGCAGATCGAAGTATCGCCCTCTTATGCACCGAACAAGTGCACCGCCACGCCGCCTTTCTTCCTATCGGCCAAAATTTCAAAGCTCCCCCTGTTCCTTATGGCCGAGCTTCCTCTTACGCAGGACCGGAGCAGAACCTCGCCCGCAATCACCATTACGCCCTGGGTGCGTTACGGCCGAGCCTCAACACCGTGCATCACTGCTCCCTTACGCCCTCTGACAACAGCAGCACTCTTTGTTTACGGCCGAGCCACCGCACACTGAGATACCATCTTCCTTACGGCCGAAATCTCACCGCCGCTCTCCAGTTATTCATTACGTCCGAAATCTCACCGCCCCTCTCCAGTTGTTCATTACGGTCGAGCTTTCTCCTTACAGTCGAGAGTCAGCCGCCAATCCCACCGACGTCAGCACTGCTCCTTACGCCCAAAAGTGCACAGCCACCCTGTTTCTTATGGCCGAGCCTTCCGCCGCTCTCTTATGGCCGGAGTCGCATTGTCGAACATCTTACGGTCGAGACTTCAGCTGACTCACCACCAAAGCTCTTCATCGAACCACCGAAACTTCAGCCGTTAAGTCCACCGAGTCGGCACTTTTCTTTGTTGATTCCTGTCCAGATCAAAATGAGACGATTTACTAATATATGGAGGGGACGTCGCGAATGATGACATCCGAATGCTCAATCGGTCCCTCAGCCCTCACAATTAATATCCTACCCCCGAGACTATTATTGGACTAAGCCAGAGTATCAAGCTCGATATGAACGGATGTCTGAGATTCGAATTCATGCCACCAGATTTTCGAATACCAAATTGCTCAGGGAGTATAATTTACTTGCAGATATTCATCTATTATTTTCTCAAATTGGACTTTCTGACTTTGTGCATTCATGGTGGCCAACTTATGAAGTACTAATTATGGAATTTCTCTCGTCCTTGGAAGTCTTTAATTTTAGATGGCAGGAATTATGATCAGCCCCGCATTTCATTCCAACTTTATGGGCGGCCCTTTACTCTCACTCTAGGAGAGATTAATAATATCTATGGATTCCCCAACCATGGATCTACTTCTGTACCTGCTGACTTTGATGCTAAAACTTTTTGGAAACAGATAACAGAAGAAGACCGATTGGTTTGGAACACAACTAAAGATAGCTCAATTCAGAATTCTGTTCTGCGCTACGTCCATCGCATGCTAAGCAACACCTTAAGTGGGCGCAGTGATAATGTTGATGCCGTCTCAGAGGGAGAGTTATATCTCATACACAGCATGCTTCAAGAACTCCTGTTAATGTGGGTGCTTTCATCATTCGTCGATTCCAGCGCCGCACTACTCATCGTGGCGGTAGCATTAATATGGGTGCCCTTCTCACAGCTATTGCTCAGCATTTACAATTTGACTTGGATGATCTCGAAGTTGTGCCAGGAAACACCCACCTCACTCGTAGGACCATTCAGGCTATGGTTCTTGTGAAGACTGATGTGTATGAGATGATGTAGCAAAATAAAATCGTTAGCAAGTGCATTAGTCGCTCAAGTAATATAGTAATAGGAGTAAGAGTGTCGAACCCACGAGGAATATTATTAATTTAATATCTGAATTTATAAATTAATAAGAGAGGAAAAATATGGATTTTTGGAAAGAGGTTTTATGAAATAAAATAAAAAATAAGATAAAGATAAAATAATGGTGTTGAAGTTAGGCCTTAGGATGAAAATAGATCAGGATAAATATTTGAACCGTAAGAGATAAATTTAATCTTTAAAGATGGATTAGAAATTTTCCCAAGTTATTAATTTACAAGATTAACATCACAGAGTCCACAAACTAGTAATTCTGCTATTTAATCCGGTAAATCAAACTATCTTAAATTTAATCAAACCTAAAGTCCCACAAATTGGTATTCGTCAGTTAAGATTAAAATTAAGATGCATTAATATGAAAATCCTAGACTATTAATCACTCCACAAACTGGTATAGATTAACAGACCACATAAACTTGATTCTCCACACACTAGTTATCAAATTTATGTCAATTATTAATTTCACATAAAACCAATTAATTTAATTAATGAATTCTAAAATTAAATAGTCCACAAACTGGTAATTACTCAACTCAGAAATCCAAGTAATTAAATTGAAAGCATTAAGCACAATTAACTAATTGATCAGAAAAGATTAAAACAAATAATATAGGGTCCAAATAGTTTCCCTTCAATAATAATCTCCTAACATGAAATAAATAAAAATATGGAGTTCATCCTAGAAATTCTGGAGAGATAATAATAAAATAATAATAATTGGAAGAATTACACCCAAATAGATAAAAGTCGAAGCTTCGAATCACGGGCAGACAGTCGGACAGCCTCTCGGACTTGATCAGGGTCACGATCAACTTCCAGCCGTCGCACCTCTCTCCTCTTGGTCGTAGTCTGCAGACTCACGACTCGTCGTGGAAGAAAACCTGAACTTCAGAGCACACCCTTGGGATGATGGTTTCCTCACATATTTATAGGGTGCGAACGACCTTCAATTTGATCCCGGCCGTAACATCGTACAGTTGACTTTAAAATTATGAGATAAACTCGGCCACACGATAATCTTTTTATCATTACGCCCAAAGATAAATCCTTCTTATCTTTACTCCCTTCGAATCTCGGCCGTAATAAAGAAGAGTCCTTATCATTACCCCCTCCAGATCTCGGCCGTAAGGAAAGAATTTATCTTGTTACGCCCAAAAGATAAAATTATTTAATTGTTACCCCCTTTGAATCTCGGTCAAAACTAACATTTCCTTGCCATTACGCCCTCCAAATCTCGGCCAAAACGAAAAGTCTTCATGCCATTACGCCCAAAAAGATAAAATCTTTTTATCTTTACCCCTTCACATCTCGGCCAAAACAATAATCCTTTATCCTAATCTCGGTCGTAATGATAAATTCTTTGGAATTTCGGCCGATACGGCACAATCCATCTAAATCTCGATTTTTCCTGCAAAATAATTATCAAAATTTAGTTAATCCATCCACAATTAAAATATTCAAAAAAGTAATAATTAAAATTGATAAATCCGGAATTACGATTAAAAGTGACTAAAAATGATGCATGCCATGATCAAATTACAGAAAAATTAATTAAAATAATAATCTAAAATATGTTGTATTTTGCATGCATCAAACTCCCCCAAGCTTAAAGTCTTGCTTGTCTTCAAGCAAAAATTCAAAGCAAGGCTCAAGAAAGTTCCATCATAGCCTCCACATTGTCAACTGACTAATTTTCTCACACAATTCTTCTGCACACCTACTACTCAGCATCTTATCATTTTTCATGCACTTAGCTTCATAGAGGTTTTGAATGCTACACAAATTTAAACAATCTCAAATTCAGCCTGCGGAAAAATAAATTGTCTGTCAAATAATAGCATTAATATTGAACACATAAGTACTAATTGAGCTTAAAACTTTTTCTTTTCATTTTTATTTTCAATCATTTTAAAAGTTCTAATCTTCAAGCAGGATTGCACAAGGAAGTACATGTAGCGGGCTTTAGACTGATGACTCCCAGACCAGATGACCTTAGGGCACCAGGTGATAAAGCACCCCTCGAGTTTACTTGCCCGAACAACCAAGGTTCTGAATGAAGAGTTCGAACTTAGCCATGATTCAGTACTCATGTGCTTCTCCATATTCCACAAGATGGTCCATGTAGCAGGTTTTCGATCGACGGATCCCAGAGCAGTTGCCCTTAGGTCGCCAGGCATGAACCCCTACGGATCTACTTACCCGAACACACCTTGGTTCCGGATAACACTTTTGTACCTACACATAACTTTATTTATTTCTATTTTTTTATTTGTTTGTTGGGGTTTAACTAACCCTTCTTTTTTATAAGCTCAAAAAAGTACTTGATATGGTCAATAAGAAGGCTACTATTAATCAAGACTTAAAAGAAATTAATAAAAAGGCATGAATATAATTTTGTCGTCTAGTCATTCATAATTCTATTTAGCATGGGCACACAGTCTATAAGTTTGATACTGAAGTAGCAAGTGATAAGAAAGAAAAGTATTCAAATTTCATCAATTAATAATATGTCTTTGAACTTTTACTAAAAGATAATTAAAACAGTAAGACAAGAGTTTGTAAGATGGTAGCAAAAATAAATGCATGCAATGGTATTTTTTTAGAAAATTTTCAAAATTTTCAATTTTTTTTTTGGATTTTTTTTTTTACAAATAGATGCAAACATAAGCAAATAAAAAAGAAAGAAACATGCAATGCATGAAATGCAAACTCCCCCAAGCTTGAACTAGACACTGTCCTCAGTGTTAAGCCAGCAAGGGAAAGTGATACATACGCAATAAAAAGGAAAATTAAAGAAATGAAAATAAAGAAAAGGGAAAAGACACAACTGGATTTACTGTCTGCGGGGTGACGATGGTGGATGGTAGCCAAGATTTCCTTGGCGCATATGATACTCATGGATGCGCCTCGTCATGCGCGCATGCTGATTCTGAAGAGATTCGAAGCGACCCTGACGATCATCCATATTTCTAAAATTGGCTCGGATGTTGGTCAACTCTTAGGCTTGTCTAAGTTGCTCTTCCTGAATAGCGTGCAATTGCCCTGACTGACGAAGTTGCTCTTCTTGAAAAGTGTGAAACTCCCCTGCTTGATGAAGTTGTTCATCATACATTGATTCCCATAAGTTTTGCATGGAAGCATAGTCAGGCTGAGGTGGCGGAGGTGGATAGTAAGTCTGCTCTGGGGCTGAAGTAAAAGTGGGCTCCGGTGCTATATAGCGATTCTGCACAAGTTCTTGTAAAGGGGCAGATACTTCCATCGAGTCGCGTTCCTCATAAGGAGTAGAAGGTATGAATGAGAAATCATAAGAGCTCTCTTGTGCTGGAGATGGAATCGGAGAAGGCACCGGCATATAAGGTGAATGGACGGATGTGGCATATTGGAAAGCTGCCGGTGATGCAGCCTGGAATCCTTGTGGCTGTTGAAGGTAGGGTTGGGCTGCCGCATAATCAGTAGAATCAAATTAAGAGAAAGGTTCATCTTGGTGTAGCTGTCCGACAGAGGTAGATAGTCCTGCAGGTGGGATTACTGGAGCTATGACCTGCCTAAAAAGGAGCCAATTATTTGGATTAATTGGCGTGAAAGCATCTCGATCTGAGCAGGGCACCTCCTGATGATGGCCTTTAAAAATAAAAACTTTGATCCCTGAGTTGTTGGTCTTCACGAGACCCATAACATGAATGGTCCTACGAGAGAGGTGGGTGTTTCCTGGCACAGCTTCGAGATCATGCAAGTCAAGTTGTAGGTGCTGAACAATAGGTGTGAGAAGGGCACCCATATTAATGCGGCGCTGGAATCGACGAATGAGGAAGGCACCCACATTAACAGGAGTTCTGTGAAGCATGCTGTGGATGAGGTATAACTCTCCATCTGAGACGGCACCATCATTATCACTGCGCCCACTTAAGGTGTTGCTTAGCATGCGATGGACATAGCGCAGAATAGGATTTTGAATTGAGCTATCTTTAGTTGTGTTCCAAACCAAGCGGTCTTCTTCTGTTATCTGCTTTCAAAAAGTTTCAGTATCAAAGTCAGCAGGTACAGAAAGAGATCCATGGTTGGAAAATCCATAAATATTATTAATCTCTCATAGAGTGAGAGTAAAAGGTCGCCCATAAAGTTGGAATGAAATGCGAGGCTGATCATAATTCCTGCCATCTAAATTAAAGACTTCCAGGGATGAGAGAAATTCCATAATTAGTACTTCATAAGTTGGCCACCAAGAATGCACAAAGTCAGATAGTCCAATCTGAGAAAATAATAGATGAATATCTGCAAGTAAATTATACTCCCTGAGCAATTCGGTATCCGAAAATCTGGTGGCATGAATTCGAATCTCAGACATTCGTTCATATCGAGCTTGATACTCCGGCTTAGTCCAATAATAATCTCCGGGGTAGGAGATTAGTTGTGAGGGCTGTGGGGCCGACTGAGCATTCGGATGTCGTCGTTCGCGACGTCCCCTCCATATATTAGCAAATCGTCTCATTTTTATCTGGACAAAAATCAACAAAGAAAAGGTGTCGGCTCGGTGGAAGCGGCTGAGGTTTCGACCGTAGTATTCGATGAAGAGCTGAAAGTCGAAGGTGACTCGGTCGTAAGCAGAGAGGATGAGAAACCTCGGCCGTAAGCAGAGAGGATGAGAACCTCGGCCGGAGGTGATGATCTTGTAGTTTTCGGCCGTAAGGAATGGCGGTGTGGCGCTGGTGTTCGGCGCTCTTCTGGACGTAAGGATCGGCGGTGAGACTCCGAACGTCGGCCGTAAGAGCCACTTCGGCCGTAAGGAGGAAAGGGCGAAATGGAGCCGGTTCTTGGTCTGCAAAAGCATGAGGTGTAAGAATTTATAGATACAATTACGGGCGTAAACTTACCTGTTCCCACGTGATGGCACAGTGAAGGGTCATGTCGTAAGAGCTTGGCCGATTTTCAAGATGATTCGTCTGTTTCGCCTTGTCATGTCCGAGGTCAGGTGGCGTGGTCATCGAGGTGATTCTCGGCCGTAACGAGGAACATGGCGTAATAGTATCTTGTCGTTTCGCCTTGTGTTTCCCAATTCATGCATGGTGCATTGCTCGGTCGACGTATGATTATCCGAATTCCGCTCGGTGCACAAAAAGAAATATCGATTAGATGACTCGATATAAAATAAAAATAAAATGCCTAATTAAAATAAAACTATCTCCCAAACTAAGATATTAATTAACAACTAATTAGACTAATCTAAAAAAATTAATAATAATAATAAAAAAAAGATAGAAATAGTTCTGATTTATAGTCGTCAGCTTGACTTAGTTCTGATGAAAATCAAGGCCTATTTTGCTCATCCCCCCTTGGATTTTTCTCTGTGTTGCTTGGGAGAGAGCCCGGTGTACGTCCAGTCAGTTGTGCCACCATCTGGCCCAGTTGTCTTTCCAGATTTCGAATGGATGCATCCTGACTCGTGGCTCTAGATTCCATATTCTTTTGCAACGCTTGCATTGTGTCTATGATCTGTGTCATCATCTCCTGCATATGATTTGATGATTGATATTGGGGAGTATCAGGTTGCCTTTTCAGTATATAATCTTTTGATGGACCAGAAGATTGGCCTTGATTCTGATTATAGGCAAACTTCGGATTATGTCTCCAACCATAATCGTTGTTCCTGTAAAATGGATTGGAAATAAAGTTAGCATTTTCAATTTGATTTGAATCTGAAGTGTTACCTATAGGGCTATAATTGCTGGAATTTCCCATTAGTGACATCATCTGCTCGAATTTTTTATTAAGTGACTCTAGCTGAGCCACTATTTCTGAAGATTGTATTCATTGTGTAGCATGTACATCATGAGTTCGACGAGGTGGTCTCCTTTCTTGACTTGACTTGAGGGATACAGCTTCAATAATATCTTGTATCTCACTAGGACGTTTAGATCCTAGCACTGTCCCTCCTGCTGATTGGTCGAGCTTATCTTGATCTGCAGCTCGTAATCCATGGTAGAAATCTTCCATCACTTGCCATTTTGGAATTCTGTTGTCAAGAACTCTGGCTAATAGTTCTTTATATCGTTCCCATGCCTCATATAATGTCTCGTTATCGTCTTGAACAAATGCCCTCAATTCTCTTCGATATTTGCCTGCCTTTTGTGGTGGACAATATTTTCCAACAAACTTTTCTACCAGCTCCAACCAAGAATGAATCGATCCTGCAGGCAAAGTTTTAAACCAAGTGGAAGTTTTGTCACGTAAAGATTGGGGAAATAATAATAAACGAATAACTTCAGAAGAAACATTATTATTTCTAAAGGTGCTCAGAGTGGCAAGAAATTTGTCAAGGTGATCATGAGGGTCTTCATGAAATCCTCCTCCAAATTGGGATGCTTGTATCATCCTCACGATTGCGGGATTTATCTCAAAATTATTTGCGTTAATATCAGACAGCACGATGCATGATTCTCGGTCACTGTATCTGGCCGAGACATATTCTCTCATAGAGAGTTCTGCTTCATCTTCTCGCCGATTATTATGTGGTGGAACCAGTTCATTTTGTTGCTCCAGTCTCTGATTGTCGCGTGCTTGTTCCATCATTTTTCTTATATTTCTTCGTAATCGACGATAAGTTCTTTCAATTTCAGGATCAAATTCCAACAGTGGATTTGAACTCCTAGTGCGCTTATCAGAAGATTCCAGGATTGGTTATAATTTAATTTCAATTAGTACCTGCAACAACCAATTTTCAGTAAGATAAAAGAATAAAATAAAATAAAAATATATACAAGAAGAAAGAAATTCATATACTAGGTCACCAAGAAATAAGATTTAAATTAATAAAAAGTCTTTCGGCATTATCGAGTATTCACTAGGCCGTCAAAATTAATGTCCGAGAGAAATTAACCTAATTACTGCCACCAAAATTCACAAAAAAATTATCAAATACGGTGAAAAGTCAAAATTCGAAAATCAATTCAAATGCCAAACATTAATATCGACCGAAAGTAAATCACTTAGATGGTCGTAAAAATCAAGCACTCGTTCGACCGTAAAACTTGGAAGAATTAATGATGATGTAACAAACGGCACAAAACAAATCAGAACTAATTTGCGGCCATAAAGTTAATAATCAGACATAATCAAAAATTATTTTCAGAGAGGAAATAAGATTGATCGGCCGCAATACAGAAACAGATTTACGGCCGAAATTAAATTAGTAATCCGAGGCTCGTTCGGCCGTAAAAATCATAAAATAGTGTCGAAAGGGATTAATCAACGTAAGATGGCCATAATTAAACATATTCGTAAGGTGGCGTAAAAATTAGCACGACGATGAATTATCTCGGCCGAAATAAAAATTGAACGAAACGTCGCCAAATGAATCATTACGGCCGACATTGAATATAATTCATATCGGCCGTAAAACAATGAAAGTTTAGTCGAACGTGAGGTAAAACATCAACACATATAAATCGGCCGAAATGAGATTAAATCAAACTTATACGTTCAGAAATATATTACGGCCGAGTTGAAGTCGACAACCTTTGGCTGTAAAATAAAATTGGATTTCGGCCGAAACAAAAATAGAATTAAACTTATTCTTACGTCAACAGAAGAATCGTTATGGCCGAGAAGGAGTAAAATCCATGTCGGATGATCCATTACGGCCGAGACAGACTAAATCGCTTTGGCCAAACAAAGTCAAATCAAAAGTTCAAACTATTAAAACGTTACGGCCGAGAAGGAAAGTCGAAACTGATTCGAATAGGGCATAAAAAAAATTTCAACCATAGATAAACCAGGCGAAACAAGGTCAAATCAATATTCATTACTCATGGCGTAAAACAACGTTCGGATAAAAACATTACGGCCGTAAAACAGAAGATTAGAACTCAATCGATATTGCGAGCCGTAAAACCAGTAAAGCCGACAAAATAAATCTCGGTCGTAAAATCATAAGATGGCGACAGAATTTTAAGTCGAAAGTCGATAATTTTAAAAAAAATTGTCGTGACCTTTATCTGCAAAAGAAAAAATGTCAGTTTATTCACAAAAAAAATAATTAAAATAATTAATACATATTTACAAAGAATTATTTACAATTTATTTACATCTCCTAATAATTCATAAAAATCAGAAATTAATTAATAAAATAATCCCCGGCAACGGCGCCAAAAACTTGATGCGTATGAGATGATGTAGCAAAATAAAATCGCTAGCAAGTGCACTAGTCGCTCAAGTAATATAGTAATAGGAGTAAGAGTGTCGAACCCATGAGGAATATTATTAATTCAATATCTGAATTTATAAATTAATAAGAGAGGAAAAACATGGATTTTTGGAAAGAGGTTTTATGAAATAAAATAAAAAAATAAGATAAAGATAAAATAATGGTGTTGAAGTTAGGCCTTAGGATGAAAATAGATCAGGATAAATATTTGAACCGTAAGAGATAAATTTAATCTTTAAAGATGGATTAGAAATTTTCCCAAGTTATTAATTTACAAGATTAACATCACAGAGTCCACAAACTGGTAATTCTGCTATTTAATTCGGTAAATCAAACTATCTTAAATTTAATCAAACCTAAAGTCCCACAAACTGGTATTCGTCAGATAAGATTAAAATTAAGATGCATTAATATGAAAATCCTAGACTATTAATCACTCCACAAACTGGTATAGATTAACAGACCACATAAACTTGATTCTCCACACACTAGTTATCAAATTTATGTCAATTATTAATTTCACATAAAACCAATTAATTTAATTAATGAATTTTGAAATTAAATAGTCCACAAACTGGTAATTACTCAACTCAGAAATCCAAGTAATTAAATTGAAAGCATTAAGCACAATTAACTAATTGATCAGAAAAGATTAAAACAAATAATATAGGGTCCAAATAGTTTCCCTTCAATAATAATCTCCTAACATGAAATAAATAAAAATATGGAGTTCATCCTAGAAATTCTGGAGAGATAATAACAAAATAATAATAATTGGAAGAATTACACCCAAATAGATAAAAGTCGAAGTTTCGAATCACGGGCAGACAGTCGGGCAGCCTCTCGGACTTGATCAGGGTCGCGATCAACTTCCAGCCGTCGCACATCTCTCCTCTTGGTCGCAGCCTGCAGACTCACGACTCGTCGTGGAAGAAAACCTGAATTTTAGAGCACACCCTTGGGAAGATGGTTTCCTCACGTATTTATAGGGTGCGAACGGCCTTCAATTTGATCCCGGTCGTAACATCGTACGGTTGACTTTAAAATTATGAGATAAACTCGACCAACACGATAATCTTTTTATCATTACGCCCAAAGATAAATCCTTCTTATCTTTACTCCCTTCGAATCTCGGCCGTAATAAAGAAGAGTCCTTATCATTACCCCCTCCGGATCTCGGCCGTAAGGAAAGAATTTATCTTGTTACGCCCAAAAGATAAAATCATTTAATTGTTACCCCCATTGAATCTCGGCCAAAACCAACATTTCCTTGCCATTACGCCCTCCAAATCTCGGCCAAAAGGAAAAGTCTTCATGCCATTATGCCCAAAAAGATAAAATCTTTTTATCTTTACCCCTTCACATCTCGGCCAAAATAATAATTCTTTATCCTAATCTTGGCCGTAATGATAAATTCTTCAGAATTTCGGCCGATACGGCACAATCCATCTAAATCTCGATTTTTCCTGCAAAATAATTATCAAAATTTAGTTAATCCATCCACAATTAAAATATTCAGAAAATTAATAATTAAAATTGATAAATCCGGAATTACGATTAAAAGTGACTAAAAATGATGCATGCCATGATCAAATTACAGAAAAATTAATTAAAATAATAATCTAAAATATGTTGTATTTTGCATGCATCAAAGACCAACAACTCAGGGATCAAAGTTTTTATTTTTAAAGGCCATAATCAGGAGGTGCCTTGCTCAGATCGATATGCTTTTACGCCAATTAATCCAAATAATTGGCTCCTTTTTAGGCAGGTCGCAGCTCCATTAATCTCACCTATAGGATCATCTTTCCTAGTTGATCAGCCATACCAAGATGAAGCCTTCTCCTGGTTTGATTCTACTGACTATGCGGCGGCTCAACAATACTTTCAGCAGCCACAAGTCTTCCAGGCTGTATCACCGGCAGCTTCTCGACATGAGGCATCTGCTCTTTCACCCTATATGCCGGTGCCTTCTTCGATTTCATCTCCAGCACAAGAGAGCTCTTCAGACTCCTCGCGGCTACTCCTTATGAGGAACGCGACTCCGTGGAAATATGAACCTGTGCGAAATCACTATATAGCACCGGAGCTTACTTTCACTTCAGCCCCAGAGCAGACTTACCATCCACCGCTGCCACCTCAGCCTGACTATGCTTCCATGCAAAACTTATGGGAATCAATATATGATGAGCAACTTCGTCAGGCAAGGGAGTTCCACACTTTTCAGGAAGAGCAAATTCGTCAAGCAGGAGAGCTGCACGCTATTCAAGAAGAGCAACATCGACAGGCCTAGGAGTTGACCAAGAGATAACTTTAGCAATATGGATGATTGTCAGGGTCGCTTCGAATCCCTCCAGAATCAGCATGTTCGTATGACGAGGCGCATCCATGAGTATCATATGCGCCAAGGACATCTCGGCTATCATCTACCATCGCCACCTCACAGACAGTAAATTTGGTTGTCTTTTTTCCTTTTCTTTATTTTACATTTCTTTATTTTCCCATTTTATTAAGTCTGTATCACTTTTCCTTGTTGGCCTAACACTGAGGACAGTGTCTGGTTCAAGCTTGGGGGAGTTTGCATTTCATGCATTGCATGTTTCTTTCTTTTTATTTGCCTATCTATGCATATATTTCTAAAAATCCAAAAAAATTGAAAATTTGAAAATTTTCCAAAAATACCATTGCATGCATTTATTTTTGCTACCATCTTACTAACTCTTGTCTTACTGTTTTAATTATCTTTTAGTAAAAGTTCAAAGACATATTGTTAATTGATGAAATTTGAATGCTTTTCGTTCTTATCACTTGCTATTTTAGTATCGGACTTATGGACTGTGTGACTATGCTAAGTAGAATTATGAGTGACTAGACGACAAAATCATATTCATGCCTTTTTATTTCTTTTAAGTCTTGATAGTAGTAGCCTTTTTTATTGACCATATTAAGTACTCCTTGAGCTTAAATAAAATAGTGAAAAAAATAGTTGAATAAAGTTATGTGTAAGTACAAAAGTGTTATCTAGAATCAAGATGTGTTCGGGTAATTAGATCCGTAGGGGTTCATGCCTAGCGACCTAAGGGCAACTGCTCTAGGATCCGTCGATCGAAAATCTGCTACATGGATCATCTTATGGAATATGGAGAAGCACATGAGTACTGAATCATGGCTAAGTTCAAACTTTTCATTCAGAACCTTGGTTGTTCGGGCAAGTAAACTCGAGGGATGCTTTATCACCTGGTGCCCTAAGGCCATCTAGTCTGGGAGTCATCAGTCCAAAGTTCGTTACATGGACTTCCTTGTGCAATCCTGCTTGAAGATTAGAACTTTTAAAATGATTGAAAATAAAAAAATAATAAAAGAAAAGAAAAAGAAAAAGAAAAAAAAAGTTTTAAGCTCAATTAGTACTTATGTGTTCAATATTAATGCTATTACTTGACAGACAATTTATTTTTCTACAAGGCTGAATTTGGGATTGTTTAAATTTGTGTAGCATTCAGAACCTCTATGAAGCTAAGTGCATGGAAAATAATAAGGAGCTGAGTAGTAGGTGTGCAGAAGAACTGTGTGAGAAAATTAGCCAGTTGATGATATGGAAGCTATGATGGAACCCTTGTTCTTGAGCTTTGCTTTTGAATTTTTCCTTGAGGACAAGCAAGACTTTAAGCTTGGGGAGTTTGATGCATGCAAAATACAACATATTTTAGTTTATTATTTCAATTAATTTTTCTATAATTTAATCATGGCATGCATCATTTTAGATCACTTTTAATTGTAATTTTGGATTTATCGATTTTAATTATTAATTCTCTGAATATTTTAATTGTGGATGAATTAATTAAATTATGATAATTATTTTGCAGGAAAAATCCAATACATGATTATCCAAGGATTATATTTTATCAAGAATGGACGTATCGGCTGCAATAAAGATCGTATCGATCGATAAATACAACACCAATCTATCCTTAACCAAGTTTATCGGCCGAGAATTCCATATCAATAAGTTTATCGGCCGCAAAAAGACCCAATGTTTTATTTGTATTGATCGAGATTCTTGGGGGCAAATGACTTTTGTGGCCGAGAATTCCAACTCCAAAGTTTATCGGCCGATAAATCACCAAAGATCTATCCATATCGGCCGAGACTCCTATTATTTATCAAGTGTATCGGCCGAGAAATTCTTATTAACTAGGTTTATCGGCAGCAAAACATCCAGCGTTTTATCCTTATCGGCCGATAACTTCAATTCTTGGGCACAAATTGGACTTTTTGGCCGAGATTCAAAAGTCTTTTATCGTTTTGATGGAGATTTGAAAGGGTAAAGATGAATGTTTATCTTTTTGGGCGAAATAGAAAGATAACTTATAGTTTTGGCCGAGATTCAGAGAGAAACAAAGTTTATCGGCTGAAATCAACTCAAATTTTATCTCACAAATTTAAAGTCAATCGTACGATGTTACAGCTGTAATCAAATTGAAGGTCGTCCGCACCTATAAATACGTGGAGAACCCGTCGTTCCAAGGGGGTGCTCTGAAGTTCAGGTTTCTTCCATGGCGAGTCGTGAGCTCTGCATGCTACGACCAAGAGGAGAGAGGTGCGACAGCTGGAGGTTGATCGCGACCCTGATCAAGTCCGAGAGGCTACCCGACTGTCTGCCCAGATTCGAGATCTCTATTTTATTCTTGGTGTAATTCTTCCAATTATTATTGTGATTTTATTATTATCTCTCCAGAATTTCTAGGATGAACTCCATATTTCTATTTATTTTATTTTAGGAGATTATTATTGAAGGAAAACTATTTGGACCCTATATTATTTGTTTTAATCTTTTCTGATCAATTAGTTAATTGTGCTTAGTGCTTTTAATTTAATTATTTGGATTTCTGAGTTGAGTAATTATCAGTTTGTGGACTATTTGATTTCAGAACTCATTAATTAAATTAATTTATTTTATTTGAAATTAATAATTGACATAAATTTGATAACTAGTGTGTGGAGAATCAAATTTGTGTGGTCTGTTAATCTATACCAGTTTGTGGAGTGATTAATAGTTTAGGGAATCCAATTTAATGCGTCTTAATTTTAATATGATTTGATGAGATGCTAGTTTATGGAGACTTTAATTCTTATTAAATTAAGATAGTTTAATTTGCATACTTAGATTGAGAGGATGCCAGTTTGTGGAGATCACAATTTAATCAGTTTATGGAGACTTTAATTCTTATTAAATTAAGATAGTTTAATTTGCATACTTAGATTGAGAGGATGCCAGCTTGTGGAGATCGCAATTTAATTATGTTAAATTAATAATTTATGGGGACTCTAATCTATCATTAAAGATTAAATTTATCTTTTATAGTTCAAATATTTATCCTGATCTATTTTCATCCTAAAGCCTAACTTCAACACCACTACTTTATTTTATTATCTTTTCTTTATTTTATTTTATAAAACTCATTTTCAAAATCCATGTTTTTCTCTCTCTTATTAATTAATAAATTTAGATATTTAATTAATAATATTTCTCGTGGGTTCGACACTCTTTACTCCTTTTTACTATATTACTTGAGCGACTAGTGCACTTACTAGCGATTCTATTTTGCTACATCATTTTACGCATCACTCCGGTGGTACCATTCATATCCTCTCACCTGAACCTGAATCGGAACCCGAACTCGAGCCCGTTCGACATGGACGAGGCCGTGGATGAGGACGATCCCGTGGACGTACTCGTCAAACATCTTCTCCTGAGCCCACTGATTTTGATATCCATCTTTTTATCAACTAGGGACGTCTCTACTAGTTTTGATGTCTTGTACGCCTATCGTGACGTCCGACGTGCCTACGCTGTTGACTAGGACATTCTGAACATTCCCGATGTTCAGGAGATGTTCACAGCCATCGCTTGGCTGCCATTGCTTTCCATCACTAAGCGTGTGTATCCTCATCTTGTTCGTCATTTCTATGCGAACATGACGATCACTTGGGAGGCCATTATTTCATATGTTCTTGGTGTACCCATTCATCTTGAGCCTGACCATATTTGTCATATCTTTGGCGTTGCCTGCCCGTTACCAGGTCTCTACGCATTTGTTACTCATGGGTGGCCTTCTGATTATCTTTCGATCGCGGATGACATTCGTACGGTCTTTGCTGGACAAGACGTCCAATATACCGTCGAAACTGTCTATCGACATCTTCATCCCATCATGAAAATGGCACATCATCTCCTTAGCCGCATGATTACTCCTCGAGCCGGACATTATACAGAGGTCACTCACTTTGATCTTTTCTTTCTTCACTGTCTCTGCATCCGTGATGCCTCATTTCTTCATTTCGGTCACTATGTCTTCTATCACATGGACTACACCTTCTAAAAGATCTCCTCTGCTGCTCGTGGTAGGCACCACTTATATTTTGGTGCTTGGATCACGAAGATTTTACTCCACTTTGGTGTCGCGATACCTGCCGATGAGGAGTACATTCGACCTCGTCCCACTGACGTCATTGGTTCCGGAACTTTACACCAGAAAGGTCTTCGGTTTAGTGAGCAAGCAGCGCCAGGTTCTGACGATAGAGATGATGCTACAGAAGGAGAGCCAGCGCCGATGGACACTCAGGACGCACCGGAGGCTGGACCTAGCTTCCCTCCTCCCTCGGCGCCCTCTGAGCATATTGGCTCTTCCCAGCACGCACCCTCGGGCTCTTATGGCACATATGATTTCACAGCTTTATCACAGCAGGTGACGGCCATTGATCATCACGTGACCCAGATGGATCATCGTCTTCGACGAGTGGAGCGCTATACTCATTATCTTGTTGGGTCGCTACAAGCTTACTATGCAACGTAGGGATTTGTTCCGCCGGTGGCTCGAGATGATGATAGTCCCGATGAGATGTAGGTGTCTTGCCTCCCTCTTTGATGATGTCAAAAGGGGGAGAAGTGGTTAGGATGGTAGGATGGGACGATGTTTGATGTTTGTATTAGTGTCATGCACTAGTTTGATGTTTATGTTTGTATTAGTGTCATGCACCAGTTTGATGTCATGCACCATTTTGTCGTGATTGCAGTCACATCTATTAGTGCATGAACATACGATGTACTATCGACTATGGATGTAATGTGATAACTTGCTTATTTATGCTTTATTCGAATTCCATGTCTATGTTGTTCTTTATTTGACGTTACAATGTTCATATTGCTCCATATTATTATAATGATATAAAGGCCAACTATTTAGGGGGAGAAAATGTGAAATATGAATGAATGTAGGAGGAGCATGCTCATTACTTATTTAACCTACATTTCATTTCTTTTCTCTCTTTATCGTCCAATTAATTTGTCATCATCAAAAAGGGGGAGAATGTTGAATCCCATGTTTTGATGATAATAAATCAAATTGGACATAAAAGGTATTAATCTATGCTCAAGTGATGATATGTTGGTGTAGAATTGATTTGATCTCAGTTGCAGAAGAAATCGCCGATTGAAACAACAAAAATAAAATTTCAGCATACGATCGATCGACTGATCGGTCGACCGACTATGAAGACCGATCAATCGATATCAAGTAGAAGAAATGTCGAGACTGTAGTGGTCGATGATCCGGTCGGGTCGTTACACCGGATGACCGAACAGCTCAGGGACGAATTCAAGAAATGTCGAGACAGTACCGGTTGATGTTTCGATCGTTGCACCGGTCGACTGAACAGTAAAGGATGAATTCTAGAAAAAAAGTTGAGACTATACCGGTCGACATTTCGGCCGAAGGACCGATCGATCGGATGACTCAGAAAGGCAATAAATATTCTGCAACGATCATATTGATCGGTCGACCGACCCATTAATGCGGTCGATCGATCACAGTGCTAGATGAACAGTAACGGTTATTTTTCGAGGAGAAAATCATAGAAAATTATCTGGACGAGATTCTCACCTATACAACACTATAAAAGGAGTGCCAAAGCTTGAAGAAAACTCATCCAAGCAAGCAAGATTATTCAAAAGAACATTTCAAGTTATTGAGCCCAAATTTGCAAATTCTTCCTTCTCTTCCAAACTTTGAGTGTGAAAAATCTTGTAAAAGAAGAGAGTTAGAAAGAATCTTTATTCTCTGATCTAGTGAAGATTGAAAGCTCATTGTAAAAGAGGACTGCCTCACCTCTTGAGCGGAGAAGAAGACATGTGATGCAAAAAGGGTTGTTCTCTCCCTACAAGAAAAGAGAAAGATAGTGGATTTTCGGCGGTTTCGAGGTCGAGAAGTCGGAGCGAGGACGTAGGCCAAAGAGTTGAGGCCGAACCTCGTCTACACATCGTGTCTCACTGTGTTTTGTTCTCTTGTTCTCTTTTTATTATTTGATTGTGATTATTTTTAGTGATTTTCTGAAAGCGAGTTTCCGAAAAGATTTTAAAATCACATTCACCTCCCTCTTTGTGCTTTCGATCCTACAGCGATGACAACAATGAGGGTGATGACGATAAAGGCAAGCGAGGTCAAGTGGATCGGGCAGTGTGGTAGATCAAGCGATCGACAAATGTGAGGTGTTCAGGTAGTGTTTGAAGGCGATACTTTTCCATGGTGGTGTTTGAGGGCGGCATGTAATATCTTTAAAAAAATAAAGAAAACTAATCAATAGCCACGAAAACTCCGCCTATATTTTATAGCCGGTCCCAAGCCCGGATAAAGGAGAAGGGTTGTGTTAGGCCTCGACAGCCAGCATAAAATCCTGTCGAATCTTATGAACATGGATCAACGAATATATTGTGTTAATGCTAGGTTGTTACCCGTAAGTAACGCGCTGTACAGCTCGGGTACAGTGATAAGAGAGCAAGAGCCGCTGCATCCTCGCCTGAATGCAATGTTAAATGAGCAAGGGCTACCGCACTCTAATGGACGAAGGCAGTTAAAGAAACTAGTTCATGAGACTAAGGTCAGATTAGGTTCTTGGAACATTGGGACGTTGAATGGGAAGCACCTCGAGGTGGCACAAGTAATGGACCAGCGTAAGATTAGTATCTTATGCTTGCAAAAAACTAGATGGGTAGGAGAGGGAAGTAAAGAGATTAGGTTAAATGGTTCCAAACTTTGGTACACAGATAAGGTAAATGGAAGGAATGATGTTGGTATTATTGCGGATGCGGAATGGAGGAAGAATGTCGTGAAAGTTAAAAGGATTGAGGATCGAATCATATCCGTGAAAGTAATTGTTGGAAAGGAGACTATGAATATTATTAGTGCATATGCACCCCAAGTAGGAGTAGAATCACATCTCAAGGAGAAATTTTGGGCAGATATGGAGGGTTTGATTGAAAGTATACCAACAATCGAGAAAGTTTATATTGGGGGAGACCTTAATGGACATGTTGGTAAAGAGGCAGGACCACATGCAAGGGTTCATGGTGGTTTTGGTTTTGGGGAGTTGAATGAGGAAGGACAAACTATTATTGATTTTTCTTTAGCATACGACCTTAAGATTATCAATACTTATTTTAGGAAGAGAGAGGAACATTTAATCACATACAAAAGTGGAACTCATAGGTCTCAAATCGATTTTTTCTTGACAAGAAATACTGATAAAAGACGTTATACTAATTGCAAAGTAATTCCTGGGCATGGGGTGACTACACAACATAGATTGTTAGTTCTTGATATGCAAATAAAATGTGTAAAACCAAAATCCCGAACAGTTTTTAATCGAAATATCAAGTGGTGACAGTTAAAGGGGGAGAAGCGAGAGACTTTTAGAAGTAAGTTATTAAAGGAAAGTGTGTGGGAGTTAGAAGGAGATGCTAGTATCATGTGGGAGAATGTGGCAAAAAAGGTTGAAATGGTTGCTAAAGCCATTTTAGGAGAATCAAAAGGTTTTGGACCACGAGATAAGGAGACTTGGTGGTGGAATGAGGAGGTCCAAGAAAAGGTGCGTAATAAGAAGAATTATTTCAAGGCGATACACTTGAACAATAGTTCTGACAATTGGGAAAAGTATCGTTTGGCGAAAAAGGAGGCTAAGAAGGCAGTTAGTGATGCTCGTGTTAAAGCATATGAGGGATTTTATAAGGAGTTAGGGACAAAGGCTGGTGAACAAAGGATTTACAAGATTGCAAGGAATAAAGAGAAGGAGTCGAGAGATTTGGATCAAGTAAGATGCATAAAAAATGAAGTTGGCAAGGTTTTTGTTACTGAAGGAGATATTAAGAACAGATGGGAAGAGTATTTCTATAAACTATTTAATGATGAATGTGAAGGTTCCCGTTGTGATTTGGAGGACTTGACAGTTAGCGAATGTGAGCTTAATAGGTCATTTTATCGTAGAATTAGAGTCTCGGAAGTTAGCGAAGCTCTTAAGAAAATGGAGAATGGTAAAGCCGTTGGACCGGATGGTATACCGATTGAAGTTTGGAAATGTTTAGGAGAAAAAGGTGTGTTGTGATTATGTAAACTATTTAATGAGATTTTACGGTCGAAAAAGATGCCTGATGATTGGAGATTAAGTACATTAGTTCCTATTTACAAAAATAAAGGGGATATTCAGAATTGTGCAAATTATAGAGGGATTAAACTTATGAGTCACACAATGAAATTATGGGAAAAAGTGATTGAGCATAGATTGAGAATGGAGACTAGTATTTCTGAGAGACAATTTGGGTTCATGCCAGAAAGATCCACTACAGAGGCGATTTATTTACTAAGGGGGATGATGGAGAAGTATCGAAGTAGGAGAAGAGACTTACATATGGCTTTCATTGATTTAGAGAAAGCGTATGATCGGGTACCAAGGGATGTACTTTGGAAAGCCTTACAAAAGAATAGGATGAGTGTTGCCTACATTAAGGTAATACAAGATATGTACGATGGGGCATTGACTAGGGTTAGGACACCCGGAGGTGAGACAAATGAATTTCCTATAGGAATTGGCCTACATCAAGGATCAGCTTTAAGTCCGTATCTATTTAACTTAGTTATCGATGCTATAACCGAGAGTATCACAGAGGAGGTACCTAAGTGCATGCTATTTGCGGATGATATAGTACTTTTAGCGGATTCAAGAGAAGAGATTAATACAAAATTGGAAATATGGAGAAATACGTTGGAGTCAAAGGGTTTTCGTTTAAGTAGGAATAAAACAGAATATATGCATAGCAATTTTACAAATAAACAACTTAGAGACGATTTGAAAGTTAGGCTAGGGGATGATATAATTCCTCAAGTGACAAAGTTTAAATATTTAGGATCAATTGTAAGACAAGATGGTGAGATTGATGACGATGTTAATCATAGAATTCAAGCTGGTTGGTGTAAGTTGAGGAAAGCCACTGGAGTTTTTTGTGATAGAAAAGTACCCAATAAAGTTAAAGGAAAATTCTATCGTACTGCTATAAGGCCAGCAGTGTTATATGGTAGTGAATGTTGGGCTATGAAGGGACAACATGAACGTAAAGTGGGAGTAGCCGAAATGAGGATGTTGAGATGGATGTGTGGTCATACAAGATTAAATAAGATTAGGAATGACCATATACGTGAACGAGTCGGAGTGGCTCCTATTAGTGAGAAAATGGTAGAGAATCGTTTGAGATGGTTTGGTCATGTTCAGAGAAGACCATTAGACGCGCCAGTAAGAAGAGTAGATCAAATAATTTGGAGTCCGATTAAAAGAGGGAGAGGGAGGCCAAGGCGGACACTTGGCGAACTAATAGAGCAAGATCTATTGGTGAATAATATACCGAAAGGTTTGGTTACTAATAGAGCGGAATGACGTCGTATGATTCATGTAGCCGACCCCACCTAATGAGATAAGACTTTGTTGTTATTATTGTTGTAATCAATAGCCACGAAAGGCCCAACGCACAAAAGGCCCAACTAATACTAAAAGCATGATTTATAGTCCTAAAAGTATCTCACCACCCACTTACATCTTCTCGGCAGCAATAAAATCTCCCTGTCCTTTGCTACGGTAATCACACCAGCTCCCTCTCTCTCCAGCTACTCTCTCTCATCCCTTGGCTCACTTTTACTGTCGAACAATACCAAGGGAGTCCCATCAATCAACTCTTCTTTTTCTTCTTCTTTTTTTCTCTCTCTCACTCCTCTCGAGCAAGGAAGCCCCGTAGCAGCAACCATAACTTCTCTCCCTCGCTCCACGTCGCCGACCAAGCAGCAGGATCAATGAAAGGCCTCCTACTCTCACCCCTCACTCCCCATCGTATGTGCAGCAGACCAAGTAGGGGAAAGAGAGCCACCGCATTCAGTGAAGAACAAGAAATTCAGTGAAGAACAAGAAATGAGGAGGAGGGTGAAAAGAGAAGAAAGAAAAGATTGAGACTAATAGGGTTTTAAGTTAAAGGTATATTGATTAAAGGTGTATTGAAGGATTCAAAATTTTTTTAATATCTTTTTAATGATGTGTGAATGTTTGGATTAGAGCATGAAAGACAAGTCATTTGCCTTTGAATGAAAGATTAAGGAATGTGTATAATAGTTTAGGCTTTTGTCATTTTTTCACCATGATTATTGTTACATTGATGAGCATGCTTAGAACTAAAACATTTATTGTCATTTATGTTTAGATATGATGAAATCACCTATTTGTCACATATGAATGTGATTAGTAGATTATATGTTTTTATGCAAACCCCTATTAACCTCTATGGCTTGTTATATTATCATGATATGAATCTTAAAATGGTTTATATAAATTGCCTTTCATGTATAGAGTTGCTTGTGCATGGATGTAAGTGGGAAAAAAAGACAAAAAGAAGAGAAACTCAGTTGTTTCCCGACTGTGACACTCCAGGCACGGTTGTCCCACATCAAGAGAGCATGCTCGTATACATGGCCATGAGCTGCCGATAGGTAGGACATCTTCTGGAAGTATGGAACGATAGTGCCCCCGACAACATACATAATTATTCGAAGTAGCACGAAAATAGGTTCTCGCACACGGTCGTGACCACAAGGTCCACGACCGTGAAAGGGAGAAGTGCGAAGGAAACATACTCTCGCACACGATCATGACTACAGGACCACATGACCATGAAAGGAAGCGGATGAAGTGCGAATGAAACATGCTCTGGCACATGGTCGTGACCACAAGGTCACATGACCATGAAAAGGAGCAGATGAAGTGCGAAGAAAATATGCCCTCGCACACGGTCGTGACCACCAAGTCACACGGCCGTGAAACATAGTTGAACGAAATCCATTTCGTGCACACAAACGTGAAGGAATACTTAAATAGGCGTGTAGGTTCGGTACGACTGTGACCATAATATGCCTTGAACCATTTCCAAGGCCGAAGAGAAACTCGCCTCTGCATGATCATGGAAGGATTCCTCCACGGGCATGCCCAAGTGATGGCATGGCCATGACATAGAGCGACACAATCATGACAAGTCCAAAACATATGTGATGTTGATTGTCTACACTTAGAATGATTTTAAGTCTATATGACCTTAAATATGATTAAAACCTATAATATGTATTGAATGATTGTATGTATTGATGTATGTAATTAAAAGACGAATTGATCTGAAGGTGTTTTATTGTAATCGTTGAGGAAAAATGAATTCCACCTTCTAGTGGTGACATTTCCCAAGAAAATGATTCCATCCTCTAGTGGTGGCGTTTTCAAGTTGAGGTGAGTCCACCCCTCATGGTGGCATCTCAAATCTCAAATGGGACTTATGAGGATTCTAGCCTAACTAGCCATGCTCATGAATTAACGTGGTCTTCCTAATCATCAAAATAAGAAAATATCTAAATAAAGATAAAAGATGAAAAGATGAAAGGATGAATGATTTGAAACATAAAGATGAAGATGATGAGAAAGTAAACACCTACGAGGATGCAAAAGAATGTCTGCTTGTTGCATCAATGATATGAAATAAGATGTTTAAAGTGAAGTAAGTCATGATATGCCTTAGCAAAATGATAAAGATGTTATATGCTTATCTTATCTTGCTATGATGATTGTTCACAAGTTATATAATGTGCATATATAACTGATAGCATGCATATATTTTACAGTTATATTATGATGAAATGCATACGTTAGAGATCATATTATAGAAGCATAGCATGCATGTGTCTCAACATACTTTAACGGAAGAAATTCTCTACACCCTATGGATCCGTGCACGAGGCTTAGGCTCGACGGTGGAGAGGTTGCACAT
The DNA here is from genome assembly GCA_030549335.1 of Pontederia crassipes. Classification (NCBI taxonomy): domain Eukaryota; kingdom Viridiplantae; phylum Streptophyta; class Magnoliopsida; order Commelinales; family Pontederiaceae; genus Pontederia; species Pontederia crassipes. The sequence continues at coordinate 73,948,482 of CM060194.1, read as the reverse complement.
GTGATGGTCAGATTATGGCCCAAGTTATCTTATGATATTTTACGTTATGATGATGAACTCTTTAACGAGTTAAGTATCTATGACTTATGGGCCTTTAAGTCATGAACTTTTATGTTTCCGCTGTGATGTTTTATGCAATTAGATTGTGAAGAATTGGGCAAACGTAACACCGCATAGGATTCAACAACTAAAATGGAGCCGGATTTTGGGGATATTACATGACAGTTCGACGGATGCAAAACATTCAAACGACGTTCAACGACGATGACACTCTTTGATGGCGCTATTTGATGACGGCATTCTGGCGGATCAAGCGGTCCGTGGTAAGGTGTGAACTGCTCCTAGACGTATTCCAAAGTAGCAGCACTCTATTCTGAACCCTGCCTTCTCTACGTGACCGTAGATTTGCATCCAAGGCAGATGGGATGAGTGAGAGCCATTAAACCCTAATTTTATGGGTAGGTGATGTTTTTTCTTCCAGCTCCACATGCACTACAACAAAAAGGTCATTTAGTGACCACTGTTTCAGTGACTAAGTTACAAATAGTCTTTAAAAGTAATTATTTATGACTAATAAAGTATTAGTCGCTAATATTTGATTCATTAATGACTAAGTTGGCAAATTGGTCTCTATAATTTAAATTATAATAACCAGAAATTAACTTATTCCCCAATAAATTGCTTCTTGTAGAAATAGTGACCAGGAATTATTTTGGTCATTAAAATTTTACTATAGTGACTATATGTCTTAGTCACTAAAGATATTGGGCCAGAATTAAGAAAAAAAACTTAAGTGCTTCTTTTATCTTTCAACCAAACAGTGCATGACCTAAAACCATGGTGTTCAAGCTTTTCCCTTACTGCCTCTCTTCCTTGCAAAAATTCTATCACATGTTCTTCAAAATCATTCATCGCGATCTCTATTGATGCTGCAATTAGTCCAGTTCAACCACTGAAATCGTTTTGGTTCATCCTTCATCACGATTTGTGCCGTTCTTCTATTTCTAGGTCATCCGCTTAAGGTGAGTACCTATTCTTTTGTTTCTTCTTTCTAGTTTGACACTCCCTTTTTTCTGTATTATATTATTTTTGTTGATTTATTGTTTTGATTTTAGGTTTCAATCTTATATTTCGATTTATTTATATGATCTTTTATGTTTGATCTGCATTTGTTGATTTACTCTCTCTGCATGTGGTGTAATGAGATGCACGAAATAGGTGAGCTAGGCACTCCCTACCCCTTCTCTCTGCTCCCTGTTTACCACATCCTTTTTACAACATCTCTAGAAACTTCCCCTTCTCTCTGCTCCCTGTTTACCACATCCTTTTTACAACATCTCTGGAAACTTCCCCTTCTCTCTGCTTCCTATTTACCACAGCCTTTGGCTTTTTACAACAACGATAGGGAGAGGCTTTTTACAACATCTCTGGAGAGTTCCCCTTCTCTCTGCTCCCTGTTTACAACTCCCTTCTCTCTGCTCACTATTTATCGCAGCCTTTGGCTTTTTACAAGAGAGAGAGAATATGAATTAGAAAATCAGAAAAGCCTAAAGACATGGAATACCAGCTTGATCTAAGTGCGAATTTGCATTCTTAATGAGTCTAAATGCTAAGGTGAATCATGGAGACAGAATGTAGGACACTAGGGCTTGCAACAGCACATACTGGCGACTCCAATAACTACTATGTACATAAGACAAGAGCAAAGTATTGACACTTGTGAGATATGATGGCAACTCTAAAAACTAGTTTTTTTATTTTCAAAATCCATGAAACTCTGGATACTTTTTCTGGTAGTCAAGCATGTCCTGCAAAGTTATCCATTCACATTGTTGTCTGCTAATTACCTGGGAGAAGACTTCAACATCAAGAAGATACTAGAGCTCTCACACATGTGACAAGGATCAATGCTGCAGTGGTGTTCTAGCTTGGATCCCCCTGCCCCTCCCTCGTAGCTACATGTCTTTTGTGGAGAATTAGATGATGGTTAGCTTAGTGTTTTTTATTAATGATACATTTTAGCTTAGTGTCTTTGATTAATGATACTTGAAAAACACTACAAGAAAATGGACGATTAGCGACCCAAGATAAGCGACGCTAGGGTGGCGCTATTACGTCTCCGTGGTGAAGAGCATCTCATTCGCGTCTATCTAGCACCACAAAAATGGGACGCTGCATATTAGTGGCTACTAGCGTCGCAATAGAGTCAAAGAAAATGGGACGCTACTAGCTCCACTACTTGACGCTATCTCGACGTTATTAAGATGCGCGGTTTGCGGCTGTGCGTAGAAGATAGGTGTCTCTAAGTCGACGCGCAAGGGGCGCAAGCTCTGAGACGCGATTTCGGCGCCCATGAGTCGCTACTCTAGACGCTAGGAAGGTGCTGAAGTGACGCAATATGATGGTGTATGCGTCGCCAATGAGACGCGACTATGGTGCTAAGGATAATATATTTAACTCAGCGTCGATAGTATTTGCGATGCGAATGGGACATTATGGAGTCGCTATTTACAGATTTTTTTTATCCATTCAATTCTCATTTTTCCCCTTCCCAGACCATACAATTATATAATGCATATAAAAATGCATTGATATTCATCACATGCAATATAAGAGCATCAGAGGCAGTATAAGAGCATCACATGCAATATAAGAGTATCACATATAATATAAAAACATCACAGGCATAATATTGAACATAAGAATACGAAAAGTAATAAACCGAATTAACAAACTATATATATATATCTAAATCTATAAGTAGCAAAAGCATTTTTTGTATTCATGGTTGTTTCTATCCTAGGTTTGAGAGTTATTGTTATCATTCCGGACATTCGACCCAGACGTGCTCGGTCCATGGCCTCGCGGGGATGTATTCTATGTCGGGATCAATCCCTGAATCGTCTGCAATAGCTGAGCCAACTGCTACAACAACTACTCCGACACCTGCCGTGATATCTGCTCTGATAACTGCTGTGATAGCTGCTGTGACAACTGCGTCACATCGGGTGCAGCGGATGAGCTTGCAGCAGATGGACCGCATGCATATCCTCCGATCCTCCTAGGTATTTGAGCGGCTATGCCGAGGTCACGCAAGTACCCCCTCGTGTCGTGCTGACCACCTCCTCCCAAACAGTAGGGTCCTCTATGAAATAAAAAATCATACAATCATTTAATATATAAATTATATATCAAGAAACACAAATTAAAAACATGACAAAACCAACGAAGAAACATTACCTGGTGGCTTACTCGGATCATCTCCATACTTCTCAGCCATTTTTGCATTATACTCATCCTATAAAATTTAAACATTATGTATTTAAAAAATAGTGCACTAATGGCAATAACCAAATGACCATATCATGAGATTTACCAGAAGCCTACGAGCAGTGGGTGTGACTAGGTCGTTTGACTTCCGACTCTTATGCGTGGCCTCATAGACCACACAAAAGTCTACGAGACCGTCTTCTTTCTCCTCCTACAATAATGTTTCAAATTTGATAACATAAGTATAAGTCAAAAGTTTGATAAATTGAATTTATATGTAAATTACCATGCACCATCAATGCTCGTCAAATCGCATTGACCCCCCTGTGTGGATGTGAGCATCGGGCTTCGAAAGACGGTTAACTCTTGCCTCTTCCGACTTCCTTTGCCATCATTCATCCGTCCTTTGTGAACATCAAATACCTACACTTTCAAAAACTATAATTTTCATAAATATAATGTAAAAGTATACATACTTACCACTTCCTACAGAGGGACTCCCAAATCGAGCACCTAATATGTCTTGGGCATCTTTGTATGCCCTGCTCTAAAGTGAGGCCGATGGACGTGACAACCTTGCGAAACTTGTATAATCAATTTCGGAGGCATTTCGCAGCGACCTCCTCAAAAGCTCTCCGAATTATCCCTAAACTAAGATCCGGATGAAACTGATTTACCTCCTACAAATAGAACGTTAAAACTTAGTAATTTTAAAATAAATATAAATTGAATTATGTAACACAAATAGAAGATCATACCGTAAAGGCTCGAAAGATGTCATCCCACACTTGAATTGGGACATCTTTCCAAGATCCTGCCCCTTCCGGTAAGTGGGAAAGAACGAGAGCACTGACATCCCGCACGGTACTAGCGGGTATGAAAGTGGTCCCGCCAATTACAAAGAAGAATTAATTTTCAATGATAACCAAAATTATAACAAAATTTGTACAACTTATTTAACTTACGATTGAGCAATATTATTCACAGTGACCACCCCATTATCGTGTAACCCCTCTTCATCACTCGAAGAGGAATCATCCGGTATAGCTGGGGTAGGCTGTGAAGGTCCGACATCATCTACGGGCCATAATATATAATAAATAATTAGTGTCATACCAAATTAAAATTGTGATAATTGATAGATGTACAGTTCTCACCTCGATTGATGTGTACTGCATGATCAATGGCAGTCCGCTCGTCTAAATGAATTGAGCCAGGTCCTTGTGCTATCGGCGGCGTAGCAACTGACATTATTAAAAATAATTAATATAATTAATTGAGAAATGTCATTAACAATAAATATATCACCTGGCATGAGATGTCGCTCGTCAATGCTAGAATGTGGTGAAGCGTATGGTATTCTCGACGGTGGCAGTGGGGTAGCATTGTCATCATAAGAAAATACATAAAATTTAGCTTCTATATAAAATTATGTAATATACAAAAAATAATCTGGTTTGACATGACGATCGTCGTCATGCGATCGAGACGTACCGACTATGTTCCTCGTCGATGGTGGAGCAACTGTTACAAAATCAAAATATTTAAAAAACTCTATCTCCTACTGTGTATAGCCTACAATGTGTCGAGTGATACGCTGAGCAGACCCACCAATGGATCGCCTACTATGTGACGATCCAGCTAGTGTCCCGTCGGCGGCGGAGGAACTGATATTATTAAAAAAGAAATTTAACTATTATAATCAACTATAAATAAGCAGCTGACAATAAATATATTACATGGTAGTTGTGATGGCTGACTCATCTGGAGTGAACGCCTGGAAGAGCGAGATGACCCAGATGCTCGACCCCTAGTAACCATGATTGAAAAAAAAAGAAAGAAACTTCTCTTATTATCGGTAACCATATATAACTTTAAAAAAATAAAAAGCTTATGTCATTAGAATAATTATGGGATTCATTCGCTTGTTTCGTATTCTGATTCATTTTCATCATCTTCATCATCGTCGTTATAATCTAGATTCGAGTCATCGTCAACGAAATTATCAAAGTTCACATCCAAAAGGTCATTTGAATTGAACTCTTCCATTGGCTTAGTGTCATCGACCAATTGAAAATTCTCAACTCCATCGGCCACATCAATCATCTCATTCACTCTATCTTCTTGATAGTAATCGTCCATGGGCACATCATTGTGTACGGATGATGTTTCATTGTCATCTACCATTGTTTCTGCTAAGAATAGTCAACTCATCACCTTGCATGACGTCCACCATTCATCCTTGATTCTTTTCGATGGATACTTAGTGTAGTACACTTGTTGTGCTTGTTCCGCCAATACGAATGGATCGTATGACTGAAGTCTCGACCGAGGGTTAATATCCACCAATTTAATCGATCCGTAGTAATCAAACACCGTACATGCTAGGATGTCTTCTAACTCCTTTCTCTGGATCGAACCAACGGCATTTTAGCACCACGACTTTATTAGATTTTTCCAAATAAGACAATTCTAGGATGTCTTCTATAACACCGTAGTAATCAAAGTCGTCGTCCCCGTACATGCTTCCTATAACACATATGCCGCTATTAATAGTTGAACATTGTCGGCTATATTCTTCTGTATGGAACCGATATCCATTGACTATGACGCCGCAGTAGTTAAGAACTTATTTTTTGAGGCCATGATCGAGATCTCGTATTTTATTCTCTATGACTGAACCATTAATAACCTACAAGAAAAATAACTAAAAACTTTATTAAAAGTTACACACTTATAACAATTAAGAACAAGCAGAAAGATTTCTCACTTCACATCTCAACCACTCGGCAAAATGTTGATCTCGTAGTTTCAATAACTCATCGTTTGAAACTAACGGATTGATGTGGCTCTCATAATTCATAATTTCCTTTTGTACTCCAACCACTCAACATTCCTTATGCCGGAAAATCACTTATGGTCCACATTAATGTGGCTCTCATAATGAAATTTTGCTTTTTAGATTTGTCATAGGTAATCACGCCATCCTCCCACAACATCTTGAGTTCATCAATCAAAGGTCTTAAGTAAACATCTAAACTTTTACCAAAAAATCAAGGACCCGGGATCATACAGGTAAGCAGTATATTCTCTCGTCTCATACACATGCTTGGAGGCAAATTATAAGGTGTCATAAAAATTGGCCAACATGAATAAGCAGTACTTGATGAGCCAAATGGGTTGAAGTTGTCGGTGCAAAGTCCTAATCTAACATTGCGTGATTCTGCAGAAAAAGTCGGATGAAATGCATTAAATCGTCTCCATGCCTCCGCATCTGAAGGATATGTAATTGAATTTTGATCTTCATGTGTCCCTTCTCTGTGCCACCTCGTAAATGATGCAATTTTTTTCAGAAAGAAATAGTCGTTGTAATCTTGGAACAATCGGAAAGCATCTAAATATTGCATTTGTCATATTATTTTTTTCGAACTTTGAGAATTCTTTTTCGACTTGAATATGGGCTCGCCACAAATAGAACAACTCATAAGTGAGTTGTTTTCCTTGTAGTACAACATGCAATGATTGCGGCATGCATCAATCTTCTGATATTCCAACCCTAAATCTCTCATCAACTATTTGAACTTTTAAAAATATCCCGGTAATTTCTCTGAAGCTAGAAGCATACTCTTAGTAATGGCAAGCATCCGGTCAAAACAACTTTCGCTCGTATTAAATTCTAATTTTAAGTTCATTAGTTGTGCCACTGCAGAAAGTGTAGTTTGCTTCTCGCATCCATCCCATAAAGGTTCATCTGCTTTTTCGAGAATATTATAAAACTTAGAAGCCGAAGGATTCGGATCTTTTTCAATCAATGTTTTGTCAACATTTTCTCCTAACATTGCATCTCGTATCATGTCCCTGTACGGATTTCTCGAGTCGCCCACAACGGTATCTACATTACTTGTTTCTTTAGCCCATCTTTCTTCACCATGAAAGAACCAATTGGTGTATGTCAGTAAGAAACCGGTGTAATATAAATCCTTCTACACATCATATTTTACTTTCCACTGATAACATTTGCACTTCCGGCATGGACATAAGATTTCGCCATATGAAGAAGCAACATCTTCATTTTGATATGCCACATTAATGAATTCATCAACACCATCCTTATATTCTTCAGTTATGACACCATGTTTTTCCTTCCAACGACGAATCCAACTACGATCTGGCTTTAGCATTTCTGTAATGGACAACATTAAGCCATATGTCAATAAATTCGTGTACTTGAAACGTGTGATTTTGAACTTACGAAGTCCAAAATCATATGTTTCAAGTACTTCATCGTCGAATCATAATGTCATTTTATCACCAAGAATGTGGAACTACATCCTTAGTAAAATTTATGAGAACATGATCAAAAAAAGGTTCTAGAATTATGAAAAAAATAGTATTTAACAATCAAATAATTAAGTAATATTAACAATCAAGTAATTAAGTAATACTTAACTTAACATGCATAAGTTCATAACTTAACATGCAACAAAACAATCAAATAATTAAGTAATACTTAACTTAACATGCATTAGTTCATAATTATGGTGGCGGGCATGTACCTTCTTAACCGGTGAGGAAGGTGGCAAAGGGCGGAGGGCGGATGAGGCGACGGTGGAGGCAGAGGAGGGAGGAGGCGGACGTCGGCGGTGGTGGAGGGCGGACGAGGCGGAGGGCAGACGAGGCGGTGGTGGAGGCGAAGAGCGGCGGTGGTGGAGGGCGGACGAGGCGGAGGGCAGACGAGGCGGTGGTGGAGGCGAAGAGCGGCGGTGGAGGTGGAGGGCGGTGGAGGCGGATGTCGATGGCGGTGGAGGACGGATGAGGTGGAGGAGGAGGCGCCAGTGGAGGCGGAGGCGGAGGCGAAGGGCGGCAATGGAGGCGGAGGGCGGCGGAGGCGAAGGGCGGCGACGGCGGCGAAGGGCGGAAGAGGCGGAGGGAGGAGGAGGAGGAGGCGCCAGTGGAGGCGGAGGCGGAGGGCGGCAGTGGAGGCGGAGGGTCGGCGGAGGTGGACGTCGATAGTGGTGGAGGACGGACGAGGTGGAGGGAGGAGGAGGAGGAGACGTCGGGGGAGGTGGAGGCGGACGTCGGCGCGTGGGCGAAGGGAGGAGGAGGAGGCGTCGGTGGAGGCGGAGGACGAACGAGGTGGAGGAAGGAGGAGGAGGCGGCGTCGGAGGCAAAGGCGGACGTCGGCGCGTGGGCGGAGGGCAGTCGAGGAGGCGGAGGCGGCGGTGGAGGGCGGCGGAGGGGCGCAGTGGAGGTGGCGGGCATCGGGCGTCGGGCGTCGGGCGTCGGAGGTCGGGCGTTGATGGTCGGGCGTCGGGCGTCGGGCGTCAGAGGTCGAAGGTCGGGTGTCGGAGGTCGAACGATCGCCCGAGTAAACAGTAAAAGTGAAAAACGAAGAAGAGGGGTTAGGGATTTAAGTAAATTTTTTAGCGTCTCCGAAGAACGCGACGCTACATAGACGCAATGTAGGTGCCGACTATGTCAAAATTCGTCTAGTGCGGTGCTATGGAGAATCTAATGTGTCACTAAGATAACGTAGCAACACTATAGCGCCTTAGGGGCGTCTCCAACGATTTAGCGTCCCAAGAATGCGACGCCATTGAGACGCTCGTTAGAAGTCTTTTTCAAAATTTTTAGTATGTATGAAATTTTATTTATCAATGTAGCGTCTCATCGCATTGTGCCCCGTTCCAATTGTTTTATTTCCTTCCGACAATCTATCATGTATGTATATAAAATTATAAATCTATATGCATATGTTGTCTATAACAAAATTGTTTGTGTGTATATATATACATATGTAATATATGTGTATGTATATATATGTCGACGTGTGGGAGATTAAGTTACAACAATGTGTTTATCTATATGTATTATAAATATATATGTGTATGTATATGTCTATACATGTGCGAGTCATATATATATATATATATATATAACGCGTATATGTATATGTATTCGAAGTGAATATATGTGTATATGTTTATATGTGTGAGATTAAGTTATAATAATATGTATATATGCACTTATTATATATAAATATAAGCATATACGCGTATTTATATGTCTATATGTGCCCGATTAAGCGAGGGGGGTAAAAAGTGAGGTGCAATACCGACGCTATTGAGTCGTTATTTACATTTAGCGACACCATAACACAGAACTAGCGTCTAATACTTTTTCGCGTCTCAGTTGTGCAAAATGCTACAGAGACGTCAATAGTGTCATAATAGCATCGACACTAATGGAGGCTCTAGTTAGACGCTACATGGACGCTATTGAGTCTCCACGGTGACGCTAAAATGATAGCAAATCACTCTCTTAATTCAACCACCATAATTTCATGATTAAGTATATAATAATATATGCATAATTAATATATTATATATATTATATGTATAGATAACATAAATAATATAGGTAACAAATTATATATTTAGGAACACTTCTATCATGTAAAAATACATATATATATATATATATATAATCATGTAATTAATACATATATATATGTTGATAATACGCTATTGGTAATATGTTGATAATCATGTAATTAATACTAATATAATATTTAATTAATTTATTGATTAACATATATTATACATATAATATATAGGGTTTAAATATAAAACAAATAGCGAGATAAACGTAGATAAGGTATGAGTAACATGGTAGCGCCCAAATAGCGTCGCCTATGACTGAGGTGCCATATAACATCTCTTTAGAGCCTCAGAACTTGCAACGCTAGTTTCGCGTCAAACATCATCGACGCGAGAACGGCGTTAGATGCTGCCGCGCATTTTCGCTTCGTCGCGCGAAATAATAGCGTTTACGTAGCGTCTCGAGTGCGCCAGCATTAGCGTCTATCTCCTGAATAGCTAAGAAAACGCTATCCAGAGGCAAGTAGCGTCTCAATATTGTGACGTAAAGTACATGCCATAAAGGCGCTAGTAGCGTCTATGTAGCGTCACGGCTCTTGGCAACGCTACTTTACATCGCTAAGCGCCGATTTTCTTGTAGTGAAATCAAAATATTTACTTTTTGCTCTGTACAGGTATACATAAAAAATCTAAATTTTTACTTTTTGCTCTGATTAATGATACCTGAACTATTTTCAATTTTTTATAAGCTTGTCCCTTAATAAAGATTTAAATTTATTTCTTGAACTTAGCTCCTTTTTTATTACGTAGGTAGCTTCAAATGGATAACATCAATAATTTAGATAAGAGTTGGATGAAACTTCATGATAGATTTTCTGTTGAATACCTCTTTGGTGTTGACTCTTTTATGAATCTTGTAGATTGTCACTTGAAAACTGAGTGCAATATCCGTTGTCCATGTCGATATTGTTTGAATGTGTATTTCCAGCCGAAAAATGTTGTTAGAGATCATTTAATTATCAAAGGGATAGATACTATTTATACTAAATGGATATTTCATGGAGAAGGATATGTAGAAGTTGATGATGACACCAATGATGACACTACTTTGGGTTATGAATTTGGAGTAGATATTGACAATGTGAACCAAATACTAGAGGATGTGAGAATGGGAAATTTTATTAACGTAGATGATGAAGGGCCTTCTAATTTTGAAGGTTCAACTTCTGCACATAATCCAGAGGAGAAATTTTTTTATGGATTGTTAAAGGATGCTCAGCATCAACTTTATTCAGATTGTACGAAGCACTCGTTACTGCCAGCGATGATAAGGTTACTTCACTTAAAGGTTTTAAGTCATTGGAGCATTAAATAATTTAATATGTTACTTGAGTTTATCAAGAAAATTTTGCCTGTAGGTGAGATACTGCCCTCATCCTACTATGATATGAGAAAAGTGTTGCGGGACTTAGGATTGGGATATGAATGTATTCATGCATGCAAAAATGATTGTACATTATTTTGGAAAGCATCAAAAGACTTTGAAGTCTGCTCTAAATGTGGAGAGTCAAGATGGAAAATAAATGATGAAAAAAGCAAAAAAATTCCTCATAAAGTTTTAAAGTACTTCCCATTGAAAAAGAAGGTTGCAACGTCTATTTATGTCAAGAAAGACAGCAATGGATATGCGATGGCACAAAGAAAATAGAGCTAAAGAAGATAATATTATGAGGCACCCTACTGATTCGGATGCTTGGAAACATTTTGACAAAGAATATCCTTGGTTTGCACAGGATCCTCAAAATGTAAGACTTAGATTGGCGACTGATGGATTCAATCCATTCAGAAATATGAATAATTCATATAGTATGTGGCCAGTAATTTTGATGCCATATAACTTACCCCCATGGAAATGCATGAAAGAACCATTTTCTATATTATCTTTACTCATTCCAGGTCCTCGTGCTCCAGGAAAAGACATTGATGTCTACTTAAGGCCATTGATGGAAGAATTAAAAGAATTATGGTCCATCGGAATTCAAACTTACGATATAGTTGAAAAACAAATTTTTTGTATGCATGCAATGCTTTTGTGGATCATAAATGATTTTTCAGCCTATGGAGACTTATCTGGATGGAGTACCAAAGGTTATCTTGCATGTCCTATATGCAAAGATGAGACTACTTCTCAATGTTTAAGAAGTAAGATTGCCTACACCAGTCATAGATGGTTCTTACCGCTTGAACATCCATAGCGGAGGAGTAAAAAATTTAATGACAAACCAGAAACACGAATAGAGCCTAAAGAGTTAACATGTGATGAACTTTTGAAGCAATTGGAATGTGTGAAAAAATGTGAAATTAGGGAAGCATTCAGCTAATAAGAAAAGAAAATGACCATTAGACCAAAAAAATTGGACTAAGAAAAGTATATTTTTTGAATTACCATATTGGGAAAAACTGAAGCTTCGTCATAATCTTGATGTTATGCACATAGAAAAAAAATATATGTGATAACATTATGGGAACTTTTTTGAACATTAAGCATAAGAACAAAGATACTGATAAAGCCCGACTTGATTTCCAAGATATGAAAATAAGGAAGGAACTACATTTACAACAACGTGGAGATAAACATATTAAACCACTAGCATGTTACAATTTGTCATTAATGGAGAGGCAAGGATTTTGTCAATTTATCAAGTCTATGAAGTTTCTTGATGGATATGCGGCGAACATCTCAAGAAGTGTGAGCATCAAGGATGGAAGACTTTTAGGATTGAAGAGTCATGATTGTCATGTTCTTCTTCAACGTCTTTTGCATATTGGTATGCGTGGGTACTTGAACAAAGATATATGTACCACATTAGGAGAATTGGCTGGATTCTTTCGAAGTTTCTGCTCTAAAATATTGAATTTGGATATCCTAGAGCAACTTGAAAAGAAAATTATAATCATTTTATGTAAACTTGAAATGGTATTTCCACCGGCCTTTTTTTATGTGATGGTTCATTTAGCCATTCACCTATCACGTAAAGCTATATTAGGAGGTCCTGTGCAATATAGGTGGATGTTTTTTTTCCAGAAAGATAAATATTTTTTAATTATTTCTTATTATAATACTTATTATTACTTTGATCACCTAAATGGATATATAAATGCAGGGATTTTGGAAATATGAAGGGATTTGTAAGTAAACGAGCTCATCCCGAGGGATCAATTGCAGAGGCATATATTATAAATGAATGCTGGAATTTTTGTTCTATGTACCTTACAGGTATTGAAACAAAATTTAATAGAGATGTGCGTAACTATGATGGCGAAGAACATGCAAAAGATAAAATTTCTATTTTTTCAAATAAGATACGAACTTTTGGTCACACAAAATATAAAATAATGAATGATGATGAGTCCACATTGCTCCATTGGTATGTGCTAAACAATTGTAAAGAGTTGTAACCATATTTAATGTGAGTATTAGCTTTTCTAAATTTGTTTTTTCAATTTAATTGTGTGGAACATATCATATCTGATATATGATGTGTGACAGAGAACACGAAATTGAGCTAATGCATGTTGGACTTGATAACTTGATGGAAAGACAAAAGGATGAGTTCCCCATGTGGTTCCAAAACAAAGTTTTAAATACATATATGTGAAAATAATTTAATTAGACAACCTTAAATTAATGCTATTTTAAAATAATTTGTTTGTAGATGAAATGTCTACATAAAGAAGGATCAATGGAGGCAACCCAAGAATTATATTCATTAGTTTGGGTCCTGACAAGCGTGTGAATATTTATTCAGGATGCATAGTTAATAGAGTAAGATTTCTTACTAAAGAACGGGAGGAGCGTCGAACAACCCAAGATAGTGGAATATGTGTTAAGGGAGAGCACAAGGGTAAGGAATTTGAGTTTTATGGTGTGTTGATTGAGGTGATCGAATTAACATATGTTAAGAATTGTCGGGCAGTTCTATTTAAGTGTCTATGGTATGATTTGGAGCACAACAAATTTGTTCAAATTGATGAAGAATTTTGTAGCATCAATATCAGCAAGAATTGGTATGAAGATGATCTATACATATTTGCTGTTCAAGCAAACAAAGTTTTCTATGTTAATGACACAAAATTGAAAGGAGATTGGAGGATTGTGCAGAAAATTCATCATAGACATTTGTATGATGCTACATTTTTGCATTCACTCCATGAAGATAATGAAGGTCAATTGGAAGATGGCCTTTATCAAGAGGAGGAATGCATAAATGTGAATGTACAAGCAGATAATCATGAGATTGGATTTTTAAATCGCAATGATTAAGATAAATCATGTGCCAACTTGTTCCTTTGGTGTCCTCATTTGTGATGCTGATGAAGATGATTCATCTAGTGATGAAAATGAATTTAACATTGGTGTGGAATTAACTAATAGCGAATGATTTACAACTTTTTCAATTTTATGAAGGTATATTCCAAAATAAATTTGCTTATATCGTATTTTACATGAGTTTTAGAGTTCTTTTTACTGACAATGTTAATTAAGTTCATTATGTAATGATTTTTCTTTAGAATGGCTCCCGGAAGATCCCACATCACATGTCCTTCAGCTGCATCAATCTCAAATAATGTTCATACATCAGAACCTACGCCTACTACTGCCACTATTTTCACGGAGAGTTCAAGTAAGTATAGAGCATGCTAAATATTTTTAAAGAAGGTTCATTACTAAATGATAGTCAGCATCCACATGAGGCTATATGAAATCTGTGAGCATCCAAGATATGTTCTGCATGGTTGTAATACTTGATTTTATTTTATCTTCCCATGTTATAACTGCTGCGATATCATCCTGATTTTGCATTTAAAATTTAGAAATTTTCTTCTGTGAAAAGTAATTATTTTTTTATTTCTCTAAAGTTCTTTAGCTTATGTATGTTTTCTTAGCACTCAAGTTTGATATTTCAATTTGCAGCTTGTTCGTTGATTCCTAGAAAAGTTTGTGGACAGAATCGTGGACTTCAGTTAAATAAAATCTATCGTCGAACTGGCAAGGTAAAAATCGAGATACCTGAAGGTAAAAATAGACCAGTGGGTCAAAATTGTGCAGCATTGTCGAGAGAGATAGGTATAATCGTGAGACAATTCTTACCTTTGAATGTTAATGGATGGAAAGAAATATGTGTTGAAGATAAAAGTATTATATATAATCGCCTCAAGGTATACATCACTATCTTATAATAACTTTCCTTCAATCATGAATAACTCTTATTTATCATATAATAATTTATGTGTTAGGAAAAATTTGATTTGCAATGGGACATGCCACATGTCACAAAATGTGTTGATGAGATTGCACAAGATTTATATAAAAATTTCCGGCATAGATTGCACAAGGCATTCAAGAAGGCTGGTGGTGGAGATGTAGCACGGATAAACCCACCGAAAGACATAGGCCAACGAATAGAACAATGGAACTGGTTGTGTAAACATTTTGAAAGTGAAAAATTTATGGTAAGCAAATAATTTGCTCATAGTTTCTTTTATGTTTTTGCCTTTTCTTCATATTTTGTCCAGTTGAATTCAATGCATCTGTGCTCATACTTTTTTTAATGTAACTTTACCCATAATTTTTTGTGTTATGAGATCCATCCATATTCTTTTTCATGCTAAGAAAAAAAATTAAATTACTCTTCATGAAATGCAATTTTGGGGACATTTATATGTAGGTGCAGTATTTGCTTTCATTGCAGTTCTATTTCTTAGGAATTTTAAGTTCTGTCTCTAGTACTATGATCTGTGTTGAATGTGATGACATTTATATTGCCACACCAGCAATCATGACAAGGATAAATAAGGGGGGTAATAGGTTGTTTCCACATGGCTATTGCACAACAAGCAAGAACTTAATTTTTGAGTGAGTAAATGCTTTGAAGGCATATGCCTACACATATGTTTTGATAATAGATGTCTTTTGCCATATAGTTTCATGTGTCTTAATTCTTTTAGTAAATTCATATAGAGAAGATATTTCCCCTCTTTGATTTTTTTTTAAAAAATAAAATGACAAGTCTAGTTTTATATAATTTATTCATTTTTTTATAACTAGGTGCGGGCAAACGCTTCTACATGAAATAGAATGAAGCTAAAATTTGTTCATAGAAGAGGTAGCAAGACTTTTGTGGCAGTGCAAGAAGAAATCGTAATTTCTTTCAAATTTTATTTATATATTTCCATTTAAAAGGTTTTATGATTGATGAGATTATTTTTTTATCATTATAGGATTGTGATAGAGTTGAACTTTACAAGCAAGCTTATCATGGAAAGAATGGGTGGGTATGATGAGGCAAAAACTAAATATGTGAGTTAAAGATTATTAATTTTGTATTATCTTCATCATCTATTGCTAAAAATAATATTTTATAATATTTTGACTATTGTAGGAACAAATGACTACTTTACAACATGAGATGACTTCTGAAGAAGAGCCCATTTTAATGATAATCAAATTTGTTGTCAAATTCTAGGAATAAGATCCAGATATATGGTTAGATATGGTCGAGGGCCTAAACCCTCCCAAGTTGACAAGACTACCTCATAAAAAAGATATGCTATATTGAAGGATGAGTTGATCAAAACAAAAGAGCAACTAATTGATACAAAAAATATGATAGCTTCTCAAGCAATGAAAATAACATCTCAAGACAAGAAAATTGAGTGGCTCATTCAACAACTAATGCCGGGACAACAACCTCCAAACTATATGGAAGAAAATGCGTCTTGACAATCTTCTTATATTAGTTTGAAATATTACCTTTTAATGATCAATTCCCTCTTTTTGGACATTGTGAAAGTTGATTAGCTTGCTAGTAAATGATGTTATTATATGATTTTGAAAGTCAAGTTTGTTACTAGTGAATAATGTTATTGTTAGACATTTGAAAACTGGTGTTGTTACTGGTAAACAATGTTCTTATGTTTAGATATTTGAAAATTGACCTTGTGGAAAATACAAGTTAGTGCTCAAAATTTATCTTTTTGATGTTGAATTTGTGGACAAATGGATGTATTATTATATTCTTTTTATTTTTATGTTTAAGTTGTTAATGATCTGATCAAATTGTTAGTGATTAAGTTCAATTTAAGTGACATTTTGACGTTTTAACGACTAATGGATTATACTTTAATGAACAATTTTAGTGACCAAACATTTAGTCACTATAGATAAAATATTTGTGACCAAAGTTTTGTGGTTGTTATAAATCACCATTAGTGACCATGGTAATAGTCTTTGTAAATATATAACTAGTCACTTAAAACAAATCAAATGATAGATTTAATGACCAATATAGTGAATAAGAGACCACACAGTAGTTGCTAAAGAGATGATTCATTAGTGACCAACTCAAATTTTAGTCATCAGTAATTTTTAGCGACGACTCTATAGTGACCACGGGTGACTAACAGAAATCTAGTCACTAAACCTTTTAGTGACCACTAATAAATTTTTAGTGATCATGTAAATTGGTCACTAAATAGTTTTTTTTGTTGTAGTGATAGTTAAAATCTTGAGGGTAAATTACACAAATCGTACCTTAACTTTGGGTGTGATAACTAGATGGTCTCCAAACTTTAATTTTGTAAGTAGATTATTTTATAACTTTATTTTTCTTGTACATGTTGTCCTCTTGATCGCAATAGTCAATTTTTCGATTACAACACTAATGAGATGTAAGAGAAAAGTAATAAAATAATATAAATATTTAATAAAAAATAGGACCCTCGTTGGAGTCGGATTAAGAGAGTGTAGGTCCCCCTTTTTTCCTCTCTCATGTGCGACGACGAGCTCATGTGAGAGAAAAGGAGTCGTTGGACTCGTGCGAACTCGCCGATGCACGAGAGAGGGGGCCAAACACCCGCTTTCTCTATCGCATGGGTCGACAAACTCACACAAAAGAGAATAAGGGGGAGGGCACCCATGTGCGAGCTCTCGAAGAGGGGGCTGACGCTCCCTTTTCTCTCTCGCACATGCGGATGAGCTTACACGAGAGAGAAGGGGACGGTCGGCCCTTTGTGCTAGCTCGTCACATGTCGATGAACTTGCAAAGGTGGGGGGTGGCCATTGTGCAAGCTCCGACGAGTGCGAGGGGCCTCTTTTTTATTTTTTTAATCCTATATTACTTTATTATGTGTGTATATATATATTAATTGTATTTATTATTGATGATGAAAATGACAACATATGCAAAATAAACAAAAAATAATTTAATTATAAATTAAAATTAAGAGACTATTAAGATATTACATCAAAATTAAAAATTCCTCTAAGTCGACAAGGAAATACACGTTGGGCCTCACGTGGGCGGTCCACAATGGTGGCCTGGTGAGGACTTATCTACCATCGACATCATCCGTCAGATTTCTCATCTAATGGTTTGCGTTCTCCCAACCCGCGCGTGCCCCTTTCTAATAAAAGACACCAGAAGCAGACGAAGCGATCCCTCTTCCTCCAAAGCCCTACACGGCTTCACCACCTCGTCGTCGCCCGCGGTTGCACACCGCCGCCGCCCGGCGCTCTCGTCTCTGGCTGTTATTATCAGACATCGAAATCGGGTATTTCATTTCTGCAATTTCGAGTCTTCCCATTTCTTTTGATCTTTCTTCCGCCTCCAGTTTTCTGATAATAGAAAACAGAAGATAGTTTTTTTTTTGAGAAGAAGAGAGTTTTTTTTTAGCGATGGAAGTATGCGGATGGGTTGGAGTCTCGTGCCTCTTGGAAGCAGAGCTCTCCTTTAGAAAGGGGAGAATATTTGTAAATTTGGATCTTCTGGTGGAAAATTTTGGGGAGAAATTTGTAAATTTGGATCTTCTGATGGAAATTTTGGAGGAGAAATTTGTCGGGAAAGGGGGACTGGAGAAGAAGTTAGTATTTGGATTGTATTTACTGACGTGTTTGCTTGTTGCCTGAAGTGTGTTTTGTTCATTTTCAGAACAAGGAGGGTGCTTTGGTCAGTAAGCTGTCACCATGTTCGGGCGCGCACCAAAGAAGAGCGACAATACCAAGTATTATGAGATTCTCGGGGTCCCGAAGAGCGCGAGCCAGGATGAACTGAAGAAGGCTTACCGGAAATCCGCCATCAAGAACCACCCTGACAAGGGCGGAGATCCTGAAAAGGTTAGGCTTTCCTATCCACTTGTAGGTTGCCATATTTGTGGATGCTTTCTCCAGTTGCCTTTGCGTCATCATGTTACTTTTGCAAATAAAACTATCTAAGGTCTTTTATACATAGACATAAGGCATGGTTCTGATCTTTTTGGTTAAGTTCATGAGTTAAAATGCCAGAATAATAAAAGTTGATATCATTAAATCGCTTAAATGCATTTTGTTCTGTCATTGATAAATGCTAATCACAAATTGTTTTCTTTAATGAAGTAAATGAACATATGTTATGAAAGAAGGATAAAATTTGGTTTTCTTGGAAGTCACGAAAGATTTAGTTTCTTTCTTGAAAAAAATGTGGCCTCTATTTGTAGCGGGTAACGTTGTCAATTGAGTTGTGAAATTGAATTTATATCTCAAGATGAGATACTCATCATTACTTTGATATATACCTGACATGAATTTTTGCTACTTGATCAGTTCAAGGAGTTGGCTCAAGCATATGAAGTTCTTAGTGATCCCGAGAAAAGAGAAATTTATGATCAGTATGGGGAAGATGCTCTTAAAGAAGGAACGGGAGGTGGAGGTGGTGGCTTTCACAATCCCTTTGACATATTTGAGTCATTCTTTGGTGGTGGTGGCTTTGGTGGTAGGAAAATTTCCTTGATTTGATGTCTGTGTTTTGCTACCTTTTTTTTGTATTATCTGCATCTTTCTACTTTCATTGGTTAATGCTTCTGTTTGATTCCTTTGCTCCAAAAGGTGGCAGTTCCAGGGGTCGTAGGCAGAAGCGAGGTGAAGATGTGGTTCATCCTCTAAAGGTTTCATTAGAAGACTTGTATAATGGGACATCCAAAAAACTGTCCTTGTCACGGAATGTGTTATGCTCCAAGTGCAAAGGGTATTCTTTATCTGTTCTTTGCTTTTTTTTCTTTGAATCGATGTGGATCAAATTATGTGCAATATTGATTTCTGGAATACTACCATAAACCTAAAACAATATTTTTTTGAGTGGTTACTTATAAAACTAAGCATAGGCTAAGCGCCTAGGTTTGTTCTACGGGTGTCTTCACTTCTCTGTACAATAGTACTAAGATTTCAGTATTTCTATTCTAGACTACCATTGTGTATGTGAGTAACAATACACGGAGAGTAAGCAATATATTAAGGTGTTAGTCACTTTCGAAAAAACATAATTTTCTAATCACTGTTTGATATTGGTCATTGTAGCTTATAAAGTTCTATCTTATTTCTTTTTACCTATTCTGGCTTAACGCATTCCCTACAAAAAGTTTTGGTTGAAATGAGTTATCAGTCTCCAAACATTTCCCCTGTTGCTTTTGTATATTGGTCTTAAGCTACTAAACAAGTTTAACTGAAATTACATCTTCGGCCACCCTTTTTTTATTATATGTAAATGTGGTGATTTTTGTCAATTACTCTTACATTGCTGCTAATGTGGAATTGAGATGTACGCTCAATTGAAGGATAAGTATGCGTAATATAATCTCGGTAAATGTGTTTGGGAAAGAGGTAAAAAACCTTAGCTCTCCCAGCTTCTGATCTGCATTTGTTCACATGGCTGTAAAACTTTATGGTTGTAGTTGAAATCTTCCTTGGTTATTCATCCAAACTCATCTTTTTTGGACAACTGAAACAAGATCTCCTTTGATGCATTATGATGTTTATGAATGCACTATTAGTTTGCATTGGCTAGTGTGGACCATCCTTTATAAAAAGGTTTTTTGGTAACTGATTATTGCTATTTTCTTTTCCTCTTAACAAACTCCATGTGCGAATTGATGTCAATATTTTAGGAACTTGGCTATCTGATGCTTGAATTTTTTATCTAATTGCAGAAAAGGCTCAAAGAGTGGGGCTTCTGGAACTTGTCATGGATGTCAAGGCGCAGGTGTCAGGGTAGTAACTAGACAGATTGGTTTAGGAATGATTCAACAAATGCAGCATGTCTGTCCTGAATGCAAGGGCTCAGGTATCTGAAATTACTTTTAATTTGAGTAGTTGTCAATTTGTGTGTATCTTTTTTTCTAAAATATATCACAATACAGGTGAAATGATCAGTGAGAAGGACAAGTGCCAACAGTGCAAAGGGGACAAAATCGTCCATGAAAAGAAGGTTCTGGAGGTGCATGTTGAGAAAGGAATGCAACATGGGCAGAAGATTACATTTGAAGGGGAAGCCGACGAAGCTGTAAGCGGCTTTTCATTTTTCTTCCTACAGTTGTTTCTTTTATACTTGCTATTTCTCTCATTTTTTTGTTCTGGATCAACATTCATTCCAGTGTTCTACTTCCTGTTACTGGATAAGTGGATTTTGTTTCATCTCTCGTGCTTTTTTTTGGTCACTTAGAGAATGTTTGACCAAAATTATAAGCCAGTCAAATTTTTGCTTATAAGCATGTTTTTTGATAAATGAGCGTTTGATGAGTAGTATTTTTTACTTGTGAGTTGCATGTTCCACAAATTTATATGTCGAGAAAATAAAGCAGTGGGATCCGTATTTATATTTTTTGACTTATGAGTTCTTTGGTCAGATTTAAGTTGCTATTATACTTTCAACTTTATAAATATTTCCATTATATAAAATAAAAATTCCTCTTCTTTTTTCCATCACCCATGGGACGGTGACATCCTTGTCAAACTAACAGAGAGTGGTTACCAGCCCCTATTGGGGAGGGCAGTGCCACAACCATCCTTATGGGAGAGGGCCTTGCCCTTTCTCAGGCGGGTATTTCCTTTATCTTTCTTCATTTTTAATAATTAATTAAAATAGCGTTTATATTAATGTTTGATATATGTATTTATGAAATTATCTGATTACAATATTTTCTATTTATATATTATAATTAAATTAAAATATTTTTGGGTTAAAATATTTAGAAGGCATTTGTGCCTTTTTTTTAGGGGAAAAAGGATGATTAACCAGAATGTTAATCATCCAAAACCTTTATTGGCATTTGTGTCTTTTAATCACGAAAATACTTCAATTAGTTTATCATCAAACAATATACTACTTATTACTAGTGACAGCCTATCTTATTACTTGAAATTTGTCAGTTATTTTTTATCAGATAAGCCAAATGTATCTTATTCTGACCATGCTGCATGCTGCGAACTGCAGCCTGATACTGTCACAGGTGATATAGTTTTTGTTGTCCAACTTAAGGATCATCCAAAGTTCAAGAGGAAATATGACGACCTTTATGTGGAACATACTCTTACTTTGACCGAGGCCCTGTGCGGTTTTCAGTTTGCTTTGACACATCTCGATGGAAGACAATTGCTTATCAAATCAAATCCAGGAGAAGTTGTGAAGCCTGGTATGATTTCCCTTAAATATATTTCTTAATAATGAGTTCTCATAAAAGGATATTACTCTTTCTATTTGCTTAATTGTGATTGTATGGAGTTTCATTGCTTTCAGGTCAGTCTAAAGCGATCGATGATGAAGGGATGCCGCACCATGGGAGGCCATTCATGAAGGGCCGTCTTTATATCAAATTCAACGTTGAGTTTCCTGATGCAGGAGTTTTATCTGCTGATCAGTGCCGCGCCTTGGAGGCAGTTCTTCCACCAAAGCCTAATAGCCATTTGTCGAACATGGAGCTCGACGAGTGCGAGGAGACCACTCTACATGATGTTAATATGGAAGAGGAGATGAAGCGAAAGCAGCGACAGCGGCAACAGGAAGCATATGATGACGATGAGGAGGATGAAGCTGCCCCCAGGGTTCAGTGTGCTCAGCAGTGACCTCATAGCCAGTGTTTCCGCAATCGGAGGAGCGCACCATCTCCGACGGGATTACCTTAGTCGTCTTTTCATTTATTTACTTCCAGTCTTGATGCTTTTACCTGTTACCGACCATACAAATAACCTTTTATTTTCTTTGCTTGTGTGATTTTAGGCAGGGTAAGTGTAAGTCGTCTATGGTTTTATCAAGTATACTCCATCTTATAGGTCACTGAAAATGCGGAGATAAACGGTAGCCTTGGTAAAGTTTGCATTCATTTTGAGGTGCTGCTTTCTTGTTACTAACTAGGCATAACGATGTGTTGCTTCAGTTTTTATAGTTTTGTCAAAGTGTGATGTTGCAACTGAATATAAAAAAAAACGTGGTATAACTCGTAGGGTATGTCATGATAGGAACACTGATGGAAAACTTTGAGAAAGGTTTCAAGACGCCTACGGAATGCTGAGACGGTGGCAGACCATACTTCAAATGTTTCTTGCATGGGAAGATGAGAGACAAAGTCTACAGGAAAAAAAAATGGTCCATTAAATAATTGTTGCAATTTGCAACTCGATCTCATTCTACGCCATGCAAAGTTAGATAACCAGATAAGAGCGTCCGAGTATGTGATCACTAACAATCCGTATTTATGTGCATGGGCATTGTCTTTTATTGAACTAGGTCTTTGGATCCCCGTGAAGTGGTCCCAGCTCACTTTGGCCTAGGGGGATTTGATAGCATAATGCATGTTACAAGATAACGTGTCGTCGTTGAGAAGCTTAATCATAATATGTTGATGTCTTACTGTCATAATTATTTCGAGTTAGAACACTTGGAATCTTGAACCTTAACCACAAAGATTTTATTCCGAGTAACACACACGGTAAGGATGGAATCAAATTGTTGCAATGTTCTCAGTTATTTCATTTTTTTTCCTGTTACAACACCTTTTTTCTGTCTCCAATCTTCTTTTGTAAAAAAAAAAAATCATAAATTATCATCAGAAAGTCCTCGGTATCTAAACAATAACACATTTTTTCGTTATGTACGCCAACTCTAATATATGCCAACTAATTTTAGTTCTAGACAGACGAGTGCAACTCTTGAAAGCTCTCCAAACTACGAGTTGATTTCAGATTTGATTGTAATATTCTCTAATAATGATCATGCCAGATCCAGAGAGTTCACATACACAGTGCTCGTGGAACCTAGTTCAAATTGATCTGCTGGCCTACATCTTTAAATATGACTGGAAAACCAACTGTGCCCTAAGCATCCAGATGAGACCGAGTGATTATAATCAACCCAGACGTACGCCCCCACCATGCAATATATATGCAATGCACATGGTTCTAATAATTTGGAAATCGTGATTCTTATTGTGCAAACATTTTGTTAAACAAAAAATGAAACCTTTTCTTTTTATTTTCCGTGTACAAAAATGTGCATTTTTTTAATGGAAAAGCATAGATTAACTTAGAAACTGAATGTCCTGGTGCATTTTTTTCGAGGCAAATTAAAATGAATTTGTGCTTGAAGTAACTTATTGGGCGATGAATGAGAATCGACATTCGGTGTGGAGATACCTCATCTGTGCACATTTAATTTTAGCTTCACTTAAACGTGCTAGGTGATGGTAAGTCCCCCTCTCTCTCTATCTATGTGTTAGTAGGTAGCATGCTTTGAAAAAAGTTTAATGTAATTGTAGAAAACACGGTAACTTTAGAGAAAGAAGACAAAAAATTTTGATACTTTCATGATTCCAACTCATGGTTTTGTTGAAACTAATTAATTGTGGAGGAGACAAACTTCGACAAAAGTCTTCATATTAAAAACAAATTTGATTCTTGTCTTTTACTTCATATTAAAAAACAGAAAAAAATATCTCTAAATCTTATTGTAAATGCAGTATGAGGGACAACATATATGAAATGAGAGAGTGATTGCTGTTTGTTTGAAAGATACATATATCTTATTCTTATTAATTTTGATTAGTATAGTTTTTGACGTGACACTAAAAGGAAAAATCCAAAAGCGAAGAGCTAACAGTCCAAATGTGTGCTAAGTTATAAGAAAAGTTATTTGACCAAATTAAGTTTTTCTTTTTTGAAAAGAAAAACATTGATTATTTATGTCAAGTGATCGATGAATCATTTATTTTCTTAATTAGTAACGGTATGTAACAATTAATTCCTTTCTTAAATTCCCTCGTACGATGTTGAAATGCACCGCGGCCATTGATATGCCTATGATTAAGAGTTTCAAACTAATCGAGGATTAACGTCCATCTCAACATAAATTAAGAGGCGAAAACGAGAACGCAATCATAATTATATAATAATAATAACACAAATCTTATTAAATTTGCGTTATCGAGCACATGTAGAAATTAGCCCGCTTACTTACTTAATAGCACCACGCGGAGTCTCTCGGGTTTGATCATTCATCGTTTTCGAGTAATAATTCCAATTACTTTATTCACGTTCATTGTTCCGGAAGAAAAGTAGAACTATGAACTTATAACTACTTGCTCTAGTTAAGCTTTTAGTTCAATGCCCACCGTGCAAATATACATCACATGTAGACAACTCTCATAGACATGTTGGAGTATATATATTCATAATAGTTATTGGCTCATATTGTTCTAAGATAAAAAAAAAAAACGGGAGGAAGAAAAAAAAAAGACAAACAAAGCAAACGACTATTTTGAACCATGTCGAGCGATACGTTAACACATCTATCAGATCCTTTAAATTTCTTATTTTTATTCGTGGTTACACATTTGCCAAGTCGTAATGCAACCTAACACCCCCCCTAATACTGTCATGTAAATAAATTAAAGTACAATTGGGGCATTAAAGATAGTTGCAAAATGGAGTACTTTAGTCCCCTTGCTTCAATGAGAACAAGAACTTGAGAGGAATGAGTAGACTCCCCCATAGGTATTGCGTGCGTGGTCAGTAGATTGCAACTATTTCCTCATGTGGGCTTTGTCAAAAAACCTGGTGGCGTTTATTTCCCGGTTGTATCAATTTAATAATATTGGTGATTTGTGAAAAGATAAATGATGTTAATTAGTGATCAAGCACGTTGAAGCTATGCATGCAAATAATATTCACGTTGACTATTCAAACGGAGTAAAAAGCAATTATTCTCTTTGGACTTGAAATCATTAGTTCGAAGTTACTGGATTTTCGAAATTGATCAAGTCAACCTTGTTAGTTTGAAATCGTGTTAAACTTTATGCAATATATACTATATATATATAGGAATATTAGGGTGGTACCACATCTTTGTGGTAGCATCATACGTTCACATCTCTAGAGGCGTTCGAGATGGACAGTTGAGATTGAGGCGCGCCGGTTCAAGATGGGGTGGAGGCGGTTCGAGCTGGCGATTCACTAGTTGCGAGAGTGTGGATGACGGTTCAAGTTCTTTCTCGCATGATCTCTCGGTGCCCGCTTTCTCTCACAATGCGAACGCTGGCGATCTCTTCTCTCAGCGGTCGTCACGATGCGAACGTCGGCACTCCGATCGAATGGCGACACGAAGAGATTTGTGTGCAATCTCTTCTTTCTCTCGGCTTGGGCAAAAGGGAGGAGAAGCAGCCAGGCGCTCTCGGCAAAATGAGGAGTGGCGAGATCCGGAGACGATCGGATGTCGGTGACAAGCTCTCAGACCTTGGCGAGTGGATCCGGGGCAAATTTCGCACCCCGCGTCCAACACGTCTCCATCGCAGGCGGCGATAGTTCAGCAGTGTGCGAAGGAGGGAATAGTGCACCATCACAAAGGAAAAAGAGGGGTCTTTGCACGACGGATGAGATGGGCGACGATGGTGCGGGATCTCGACGGTTTTTCTATCGCAGATTGATCGTAGGAGCGAGATCTAGACGTGCGAGATGTGCGACGAACGAGATGCGCAGATTGATTGCCGCCATTGCCGGCCTTCACCGCGCGCTCTGTCCTCCGCTCATATCGATACACGCAGATCGATCTCGTCGCTCGCCGCCGCCCTCTGCGCTCCGTTCGCTGCTCATCATCTCCCTCCGCTCGCCACATCGTTGTCGCCATCCGCTCGCAGCTCGCTGTCGTCGTCATCTGCTCGCCGTTTGCTGTCGTCGCCCTCCGCCATCTCCTCGTCATCATCGCCCTCAACCATTTGCTCTCTGCCACTCTCTGTGAGCTACAAATCAGGCAAGATAGTGAATCACATACCTCAGACACCACCGTGAACCGTGCAAATCGCACAAGATCGAGCAAATCAAACTGTTCAAGATCGAATCTCATCCGTCAATCTCGAATGTGACGATGCTGGAAGCGCGGACGCATAGTGACACCACTTTGACACATTAATATTCCTATATATATATATATATATATATATATATATATATATATCGTAGAAAACAGTTGAGCGGCATGCAAGACGCCGTTTGTTAATCAAAACAGATAAATTTACTCCTCGCTCTTTAGTTTTGATGTGTCAATTAGTAGAAGAAGGCAAATGTGACTATGAAAGTAATATGAACATTGATATGACTCGAAACAGTAGTAATACATAATATGGACATCATTGATATGACTCGAATAGTAGTAATATTTATTGCATGTAATAATGTCTGTCCTTCAAGTTCATTGTTGTTATCAAAGTCATTAAAGCCCGTCAAGTTTTATCTTTCTATGCCACTAAGATTGAGATCTATCTTCTTTAGTTATTAATAGTTCAATGGCTTAATATTTAACAAAACAACGTCAACTAAAGAAATACAAATTTAAAATATTATTCGTTTTCTTCTTGGACGCAATCTCAATTAAGAAATTGACTTCACCGGCTGACAATTCACAATGAAAGGGTGAATAATAGTGACAATAATTTAGTGAGATTATATTGAAGATCAATAGAAATTAGTATTATTCGATTTACTTTTTGATATTCTCAATTTAGATAAGATTTATCATTTTGATCTTGTTCGAACAATGAAGAGAAAAACAGATGCTTCACGTGATTTAATTGGGTCAAGTTTAATATGAATGATGAACTTCACCTTCCATATAACTCATTTAGGCTTTAGAAAAAATTAATATTTAGGCGAACCAATTATTGTGGTTTTATTCATCTAATTTATATTTATATTTATTTATTTATTTATAGACAACTATTTATATGAATGGCGCAAATTTTTTATATGAATAATTCTAATAATAAACCACAATCGTAAATTGAAGATCTGATAATTAAGATGATGTTCCATATTGTATTTATAAGTAATCACTTCAAATAAATATTTATTCCATCTAAACGCCGAAAATTGCACTAGCATTATATTCGTTTTTTTATTTTTTTTTACAATTTTAATTTTATAATAAAACTTGACCCCAATCGATCACCATAGATGTTAACACAACGATGTTGACATTAAAATACTCGTGAGCAATAGCGCGAGCACAACTACCTTGGCCTTTTCCAATGGCCCCACGACCTCCATTTATTAGTCCCTTTCACTTTTTAATCTTTTTCTTTTTGCTATTACCATATGTCTTTTGGATTTCATAGACTATATAGAAAAAAATAATTCCGATTAAAAAAATTAAAATTTTTCACTTAAATATACGGAAACATTTCCCTCGAGTAATTTGAGTTGAATCATCACAGGTTTAATTATGAATTATGGCATTTCGGTAATAATATTTGCACCCTAAAAAAATTGAATCAATCTTATTAATGAAAATCTTTTTAATAAGTTTCGTTAAAATAGAATTTTGAATATTTTAAATTAGGGTATCTTAAAATAGAATAATTTTTTTCGGTGATAAAATAGAGTAAATTTTGATATAACTAGAACCACTCTATTATTATTATTATTATTATTATTATTATTATTATTATTATTATTATTATTATGTCACATTGGCGGGCAGCTCTGTCTACACACTGCGTGGGCATCATAAATAACACACCCATCTCTCAGCATTGGGCAAAATCTATGCAATGCATCATCATATATCGTGACCACTCCACATCGCCCGAGTAGCAACCAAAGCCGTCATGGTGGAAGAACCCCTCACCACTCAAGGGCAGGGCGCCTCCTGCACTACGTCCAGCGGCAGCTCCTGCTGTAACGATTCTGCCACAGCCGCCGCGTCCACCGTCATTTGCGCCGGTTACATCAAGAGTTCAAAGAAGGCCAAGGGAGGCTCCAAGAGGGCGGTGCCCGAGGCCCACGGCCAGACCGCCGAGGCTGCCGTCGCCGGACCCTGTAAAAAGAGCAAGGACGTCGGGGGGCACCACCCGACGTACCGCGGCGTGCGCATGCGCAGCTGGGGCAAATGGGTGTCGGAGATCAGGGAGCCGAGGAAGAAGTCTAGGATATGGCTGGGCACGTTCCCGACGGCCGAGATGGCCGCCCGGGCGCACGACGTGGCCGCGCTTGCCATCAAGGGTCACGCGGCGCACCTCAATTTCCCCGAGCTGGCCGCGGAGCTGCCTCGCCCAGCCAGCTCGTCTCCCAAGGACGTCCAGGCGGCGGCCGCGCTCGCCGCGGCCGCTACCTTCGGTGTGCTCCCAGGGCCGTGCGCGAGCTCTGACTCCGGTGGGCCGAGCCACGCCGACGTCCTGACGGCGGCCGCCCCCGCGACGCCATCGAGCGAAGACGTCGACGATGCGCTGTTCGACCTCCCCGATATCCTGCTCGACTTGGAAGGGCGCTTCTGCGACACTTCTACGTGGGCGTCGCCCGCCGTAGAAGTCCACGGCGTCGGCGAGTTCAGGCTGGACGAGCCATTCCTGTGGGAGTTCTATTAAGACTCAAAGAGGAGGTAGTGATCATAAAATTGCCTTTTTTTACTTCCCATATATTTTGGTAAATTGGGCAGCACATAGAAGCACAACACCTGTCAACAATGATGGCATCTTGCCATTTGAAAAGAAAAAAGAAAAAAAAAAGATGGGTGGAAGGGATTGTTACATGAACTCAATGCAGAAAAGTTACATAAATAAGTTTTGGTATACATAGTCTCAATGTCCATTTCACATTCTTTTTTATGCATCCATGGAGGGACAAAGTTGGTAATGTCCATATATCAACGGGAGGGTACATATTGTTAGCTATTTAGATGGTTATTGCATGATCTATGATCGGAAATACAAGATGGTTTATGACATCCATGAATGGTCATCGTGGCCAACGATTGTCTCCCATGATGGAGTGAATTATGACCAGAGCAAAGGTCCAATTGTTAAACCCCTCCCCTTTTCTCTCTCTCTCTCTTTCTCTCTCTCTCGTGCTCGGATTTGGAAAACATTTGCTGTGATCTAATCACATTGTAACGAAAAGTAGTGGCAGGGAAACCTGCATTTTTTTTCCCTGATTCGAGGAGAGTGAGTCCTCACTATGGCTCTTTAAATTTATTACCAAAGCTAAATCTTTAATTTCAACAGGAATAAAGAATCTTGCTCCAAACTATTTGCATACCTCACGCCTGATAATATTTTCATCCTCCTCTAGAATTTGTTCGCCTTTAGACTTGTAATATGCCTTGGATGCAGCACTATCATTGCAGTTAAAATGAAAAAGATAATCAAGTTTCCCTTTTGTCTGGAGATTATTCTTCCAGGTCTGATCGATACACGTCCATGCTCTTCGGTGCTTAATGTAATGGATATTAAGCTCATCATCAACGTTTTGCTAATTCACTACAAAAGGAAAGTGTATGAGAGCATGGACTTTGGACTAATTAATTAAGCTATTAATTAATTGAAAGATTAGTGGTATTGTGACATCGCTAAATTAATACCAAGAGGTCTCTCTCTACATCTCTGTCCTAATTAATCATTCTAGCCACGCGTCCGCACTATGGCTAGCGAGAGCGACCATACATGATTATCAATATTTTTATGTTATTCAAGTTTAGAAAAAAAAAGAATAATCAGGCAAAAAAATTGTTTCTCCTGTCTGATAACAAAATATTATTGTGCAAACAACAACAAAACCTTATCCCACTAGGTGGGATCGACTACATGGATCATACGACGCCAAAATATTATTATACAAAATTCAATTATTTTTTCCCATCGAAAACGATTAATTTTCCCAGAAGCCAAGTGGCAGTTGAAAGGTTGTGACAGATCTCTCAGAGCTTGATACTGTATATATATGAACACAGGCTGGAAGGGGGGTGAATCCATGCATGCATACAAGTCTGAGGACAAATTTATGTGGAAAAGGGATCAAAGGTTGTACCATGGGGAAAAATAATCTAATGGCCGATTTCATACGCATGCATGCAAATCTACTAGCAACTGGGCCGACATGGCAAATATAATAGTGAGGGTTGAAGCAAACCTCATGGCTGTCATAACTAGGTCATAACCTACCTACATGTTAGTAAACATATGCAAGCAATTACCCTAAAGTTCTTGTTCACTTCATGGACAGCCGCATAAGTCTTTTTCTAATTCTTGCGTGGAAAGATAAGGGAGGTAACGAAATCATAAAATAATGTGGTTGGTATGAAAATTGCAGTTGAGACTTGAGAGGAACAGCCAATGCCTAGTGTGTTGGCTTTGTAGTGAAAAATCATGACATATGTATGGCATACGGACTCCATATCTACTGAAGGTTCCATTTCCATGGAGACTTTTCCAAAAAGCATTTAAAGCAGAAGGTACAATCATGTTATGTACGCATCTGCTACTTGTATGTATTAGCAAGGGCAACGACAAAAGTACAAGATAAAATGTATGAGCCATGTAAATTGTAACAAATGAAAAGTAAACCATGTAGTGCCCTAAGCAGGGACAGCTTAAGCACCCTTGAAAGCTGACCACAACAAAAAAAAAGGGTTTTGTTGTAGAAAAGTATATAAGATTGAAACTAAAAGGGTTCAAATAGTATATATAGACAAACTCAGTTTACAAAAAAGCTAGAGATATGAGCATGAATTTGTTAAAAAAACATTCAACTTACAGATAAATTAAAGTGTTTAATGGTTGTAATTAATATGCCTGGCTAAATTACAAGAAAAATGAAACAAGAACTGAAATGTGAATTTTAAAAGTATTATCAAATAGAATGTAATTGATGAAATGTATGTGCTCACGTATTGCTCGAGATTAGTGGCTGTACCTAACCTTTTTCTCAATTAATATTATATATAATATGTATGTATGCGTATAGAATAAGTAAAAAATGGGCGACTCAAACGTAAAATGTGCATGTGCGTATACATGCAGCATAGTTGTGTATATATTAGCGAGAATGTGTAGTTCTACTTCTATGTATATCCTAGGATCAAAATATAGCTGTCGTCTATAAACATTATTTACAAGCTATACATACACGCATTGGCCTATCTATCTATCTATCTATCTATCTATCTATCTATCTATCTGGCATTGAGTTTAGAACACCTCGTCACTGGGCATGGGATTTTCATTGCATTGTTTATGTGGGGGACAAATATCCAAGGAATCCCAAGGGATACAAGTAATGTAAAGTGTTAATATATCCGTTCATAACAATTATACCATAATGCGGCATTTGGATAGTGAAACCTAATAATGAAAAATTTAAAAGATGATGCGAGATGAAAAAATATATATGATAAATTAATTTTAGTGTATATATGAATAAAATGTAGGTATTAAAAATATAAATATAAGTTTATTAATTAATAAAAAATAATAGTAAAACATGAAATTTTTATTAAAATATATTATTTAAATATAAAATCATTTTTTAATCAATTATAGTTAATGAATTATTTTTTTATTGAAATGAAAAATAATAAATATTATTAAACTAATTATTTAAGTAAATATATTCTATTTAATAAATATATTATTTTATATGAGAAAGGTTTGTAAAAAAAACGTCACTTAAAGAAAAGGACCGGTCCTTTTATCGAATATAATTAATTTAAAAAATAGTTTTTTTATATTTAAATAATATATTTTGTAATATTTTTCTTAATTAATAAAATTATATTTTTAATACTCATACTTTATTTAAACACATATTAAAATTAATCTATCACATATATTTTTTTATATCACATCAACTCTTTAATTTTTTATCGTTACGTTGCAGCTATTCACGTAAAATTACGAAGAATCGCCGTTTTAGTATCCAAAGGCAGACTAAGAAAGTTCATGTACTTGTTCAGAATTCCATTCAACTGAAGCTAACAACTAAGACGATATTTTTTTTCCTCGACCCAAGACCTAATAATGTCTGAAAAGAAAGTTGGCCAAGGGTCATTGCAAGCAACGCCTAAAGTTCCACATTTGGAACACTTTTAATTATTAGTGGAGAAGGGAAGGCAGTGCATAGACAGCCTTAACTTTTCTTTTATGTTGGATAGCTCACCGTATACCTATTTTACCAACTAAGGATGAGATACTTCTATGCTTTTAATGCATTTTGTTTTTGTCCATGCATATTTTTTTCTTGTCTGTCTTTGGTATCCAAAAGAAAAAAGGTGCGTATAATGTAACTCCCGGTTCGTTGGAAAAAAAAAGATAAAATAAGACATTGAAATCGGATAGAAGAGAGAGAAAAGAAAGAAAAAAAGAATAAAGATAAAATTAAATCAAGAAAGATAAGTTGAAAATAAATTTGAAAGAAATTTAAATTCAACAACTCTTATTTCTTTCCTATAAATATGAGGCCAAATCAAACAAATAAATCCTTTTATTTTCTCACAAGTCAATCCTAAATTTTTTACTCCTTTTTTATAAACACGAGGCCAAATCAAACAAATAAGTCCTTTTATTTTTTCACAAGTTAACCCTAAATTTCTTTCGTTTGTGCGCCTCTTTCATCTTTGTTCATCCCTGAGCAGCCGCCGTCAATAGGAGACATGCCGAAGGATGTGGAGGCTATCGATCACACATTAGATAGAGGAGAATGGCCGGAATAAAGATAAAGAGGAAGAGGGAGAAGAAGAGGAGGAGGACGAAGAGGAAGAATACAAAGAAGAAGAGAAAGGATGTGATGTTTCAACGATAATTTCACAAGGTATGGAATTAAGGTAGATTCGTCGTAGAATCTTGATTTTAGGCTTGAAGCATGCTCTACTTGATCCTTAGATATAGTACTATGAATTATGATGATTATTGATGCCGGCCATCGCCGAAAAGTTAATAGGAAAATGTACTACACGACACAATCTTTCTCCGTAAGACGAACTCGACCCGAGTTTCTCCGTACCCGGCCTGGATTAAGACATGCTTGGACTGAGTTCGTCGGAACTCGGCCTGGATCCGCCATTGCTGACGCTTCCGAGCTCTGCAACTAGATGAATCCGACCCGAATTGAGGATGACCCGGCCCGAGTACTACGCACGACGAAGATGTCAGGCGCGACGACCACCCCGACTCAATGGCAACCCGACCCGGTCCGGGTGTGCCCCGAACTCGGCCTGAGTTTACTCTAGATTTCCATGAACGATGATCGATAAACTCGGCCCGGGTTCTACCCCTACTCGGCCCGATTTACGAAGCGATTAAGTTGATTTTTTATAATCCTTTGATCTCTGATTACGTACTTAATTCAGATCTTGATGATGATGATAATTATGCTATTATGACCTTATGATGACTTAATTTATATCTAATCATATCTACGATGACACTGATCCATATCCATCGATCTTGATCTACCTTATGACGACGATGATGATTATGATGTTCATATATTTTTTATTTCTTTCCATGATCTTGTCTTGTAGCTCTGATTAAGTCTTGTGTAATGATGATGATTAGGACCCTTGATCAGTACGATTCGTTGATCTTTTCTTAATTTTCTTATGTCATAATGGAGAGCTCTTTTTATTATAGAGGCTGACTTCGGTCAGTTATGGACTGGCTCTGCTAGTTATGATGATGGACGGATTGAGACAGACCTCCCCGTGAGTCGAAATATATCACACTATAAGTCAAAGATGAATAATAAGATGATGAAGAAGATGAATTATATTCACAATGAATTCTCCTTATGATGATTAGTGGCTCTTGTCACACTTATGATGATATTTCCATGATCTCTTATTAATATGATCTAAAGAAGATGACAATTCATGACTTTCTACTTTTCTATAATTAACTCTCATGAATCTTTATATGATGATGACCTTATAATCATGATGATCGACTTTTATCATTTTATGATGATTTATTCTGATCCTTGATCTTATGATCTCAAGAAGATGACATGATCCATGAATTTTCTTATGATCTTAGTGATCTCCTATCCATATGACACGTTGCAAGAATAATTTTATTTATATCATGATAATGCCTATTTCTATATGATGATGATGATGTCCTTATGATTCTTGTCTAGTATTATAATTTTATGATTATTTTTATCTTATTTCCACACTGAGTTGCAAAATTCATAGGGAAATTTCTTCCATGCATGTTCTTAAATATAGGACCAGATCTTAATGATGAAGGTGATCAATAATGATAGATCGAGCTCATAGGGTGGCTGCATATGAGTATTTTGAGTCCTTTAGTTTGATACACTAACTTTCTTTTGGACTCACATGATGCCATATTTTTTTATTATTTAATGATCATTAGTCTTCCATTTTTATCGATATCGAGTTGATCAGTCAAAATCTTTTTTTTTTTGTCAATATAATGTACACATAAAGATGACCCGTAGCGTTTTCAAAGCGTATTCTGCTACATGGTGAGATACGATTTGATAGCGTTACATACAAGATCAGCTTCATGTTAGTTCCATGTTCCAACATAACGTTAGATTCCTAGCTAATTACAAAAATCTCGCATCGAGTTAGGTGGTAACTATTATGTCTCATTTATTTATTTTTTTTTGTAAAGTTAAATTGCATTTCATTAAAGTGGATCCTGAAGATCCGAGATTATGTCTCATTTATCGATCTGTTTCCATACAGTATATATCAATGTTCCATTAATGATAGCAACAGTTTTATATTTATATATACATTTTCTCATCATTAACTGGTCGAAAGATATAGGGCTCTGTGATGCCCTAATGATCCCTTCACCGCATTAATGCTTTCAGCATATATAAACGTACGTATGTAGTGAATGTCGTGAATATGAAATAAACAGTAATCCATATATTTTTTTAAAAGTTATATATATGACGATGATGATGGTTCACATTTCATCTCTGACAAGAAGAAAGAAACTTGACACCTACCAGAGAAGCAAAAAAAGGTGATGGAACATCACGGGAAGACCACCTGATGAATTCCTAAATCAGGTGCATTATTTGAGGTTTGAAGGCATGCGACATATCTTCCTCATGTCAATCTTCAATTGTCAAAAGGTAAAATAATGATTAAACAACAAAGTATACATTATAAAATCAGGAAGATCATGACGTTTATTAATGGATTAATATAAATGAAAGAGTAAAACGAAGAAGAAAGATATAAATAATAGAAATGAAAAGTATAGCACAATAATAGAGAAAATGAACGACGGATAAAAAAAAACAGCAACATAGCAAGTATAGTTGCACATGCCTATGCAGAGGAATATTTATGTTAGGTAAACAGTTTCTTTGTCCAAACTACTGGCACAGCTAGTTCAAACATCGGCAGTTTCTTATGCACGCTTGTTTTTTTGTACTTGCTATATTTGCATAAATTTACAAATTGTAAATTAATTATTAATTGACTAAACCACAAGTTTTATTAATTATTGAAATTTATTTTTTTATTTTATTTTACATTTGTTTAGTGATTACTTAGTTTTTTAATATAAAATTGCATATTTAACATATGAAAGGAATAATTATCAGTATCACATTGTATAGATACAATAAAGAGATTATATATTTTAGGAATAAATAATTGAAACGGGAAGTTTCACAATAAAATATACGTGGTTTGAAGATGAACTGATTTTTTTAATTATATATGATAGTATTATAATGATTAATTTAATTAAATCATTAGTGACCATAAATTTAATTACATATCGTAATAGGGGTCTAAAAGAATTTGATCAATCCAAAAAACTTATCCAACTAAAAAAATAATAAAAATTAGGAACCCAATTAAATTTTAGGGTGATATTTTAGTAAATAAAATTATTCCACTCAAATTAGAATCCCATACAAAAAAAAACCTTGTAGGATGTACATGAGGAATTCATTTTTTATTTGTATTATTAATTTATGAGTCATCACTTTTTCTATTGTTCGTATAATAGTTCTGTATGACTTAATATTCTTTCATTTACATTTTGAAACTCTTATTTGATAGATTTCAACATTTAGTGTAATAATTCGAAATTTTGGAATAAAGGTATTTTGGCATTTTGACTAACAACCTAATATAAATCCTATACCCAATTAAATTTTAGGATAATATTTTAGTAAATAGAATTATTCCACTCAAATTAGAATCCCATCCCAAAAAAATTGTAGGACGTACCTGAGGAATTCATTATTTATTTATATTATTAATTTACGAGTCATCACTTTTTCTATTTTTCATATAATGGTTCTGTATGACTTAATATTCTTTCATTTATATTTTGAATTGATAGATTTCAACATTTAGTGTAATAACCCAAAATTTTGAACTAAGGATATTTGAATCTTTTGATTAAAAGTCTAATATAAATTCTATATGAAGAATTCAAAACTTTATTAATTCCTAAAAAACTTAGGTGTCAACTCCTCTTCTTTCTTTTTTTTCTCCATCATGAAAAGGCTAAAGTTGAAAGATCTAGAGTCTTATTTTTCATGGTGGTTATATTTTAAGATCAGCAAAGAGAAGATCAAAATTTTTAGAAAAAATGACAAGAAGACCTTGAGCCATCTATATGATGAAGAAGGATATAAAATGATTAGGAAAACATATTTTAAATTTAAAAATGAAAGATATGTAAAGGAAATCCAAACTTCTCTTTCTCCTCTCAATGATATTTTTATTTGGATTGAGTTTCAAGAACACCATGTTCTTGATAGAGATTTTGATTGAGGGTTTCATGATTTATGTTACATAATCTATTAAATTTGTTACTATTTTGTAATAATTATTTGGTATATTTTACTTATTAAAAATTTAAAAATAATATATGGATGAAAATCTCTCAAAGTCTAGTTTACAGAGAAATTTGTTTCATCCGATTTGAAGATGTATAAAAATAGTTATGATTCAAACACCTGACTACTATCATGCTTTATCGAGTAACAACGAGACGAAATTGTTAAAAGTATCATAAATTGAAAATACTGAATTAGGGTTTAAAATTTATCCACAAGTTAAAGATTTATCTTTATGTGAATATTGGAATCATTTGAAAAGAATAAATATAAATTAAGTTATTAAGATTTTAATTTTTGTTGCCAGAATACTATGTAAAGAATAAATCACCGTAGTTGAATGAATTTATGAGATTAAACGTCAAAAAGATAAAATCCATGAATTTTATATATGATTCCCTTTAAAGTATAGTTTTCAGAAAAAAATAGAATCAATAAAAATGAGCATCTATTTATTAAGATATAATTTTTTTATTAATGATGTGTCAAAATTATCAAATAAGGGAAGTTGACATATTATTATTTATGTCAACAATTATTATGTTCATATTATGTGTTTTTTAAAAATGTTTATATACATTCCAAATACATTTATTGTTGATGTATAATGCTTTTTGATGTTTCATACATTTTATATATGATGCTATTCATGAAACGTTGATTGATTTATTGACGATCACCTAGACACGCGTTTAGACACGCTCAACTAAATTAGGCTAAAAAATGAAGAGTAATTGATATGAATGATTATTGTATTGCAAAGAATAATGCACCTAAAGTTGAAGAAGAATCAATAATGAGAAGCAAAGTCATGCACCTATGTATGTATTTTATAGGGATCTAGACCTGCGAAGTAAAATCTTGCATTTGTATATGTGCTTCTTAAGGAACAAAATCCCTCATTAGAAAGTGTGTGTATTCCTTGGAATAAAGTCTTATAATGTGCGTATTCTTCGGAATAAAGCCCCTCAATATTATAGTGTGTGTATTTCTTAGAATAAAATATCTTACTATTATGATGTGTGTGTTCCCAAGGATGTGATCTGGCTAGCCAATGTGATGATGTGATATGATTCTTTCAATTATGTTAAGGTTAAAGATGTTATAAGATAAAGTAAGAATAAAAGTAAAGTTGTCTTCAAAGTATTTTATAACGAAGAAGGTAGATTAATATAATGATGATGAAGTAAAGATGGAAAGTAAAATTTTACATTTTTGT
Source organism: Pontederia crassipes (assembly GCA_030549335.1). Lineage (NCBI taxonomy): Eukaryota > Viridiplantae > Streptophyta > Magnoliopsida > Commelinales > Pontederiaceae > Pontederia > Pontederia crassipes. Next base: position 73,909,646 of record CM060194.1, on the reverse strand, counting down.
ATGTATTTTAAGAAGTAAAGACTTGCATCTGTGTGTGTATTTTTCAATGAACAATGTTCCTCATCATAATGTCTGTGTATTTCTAAAAATGACTAGGAATAAAGTCTCTCACTATTAAGATGTGTCTATTCCTAAATATATAACTTATGATATAGAATGAAAGTCAAGATGTATTATGTGATAAGGATGAAAGATGAAGATGACATGTGAAAGATCACATGATGAATAAAAGAAAGAAGAATGAAAGAAGATCCAAAGAGTTATACCTCTAAGAAAATGTAAAGTATGAAAGAAGTCAATAAGTAAGTAACGATTACGGAGTTATGAAGAAACTCTTAGAATGTACGTAATAAAGAAAGTGAAATGAAATTGTATGTTACGTCATGTATGTTATGAATGATATGAATGTATTTTTATTTTATGGTACTTGCATATGATGGATCAGAAGTCAAGCGGGCATGACATTATATTTTTTTATAAATATTATATGAAGAATGAATGCAAGTGTTATGTAACAGCATATAAGGTTCATGATATAGTTCATAACATGTCATATATTATTGTTATTATTATGATGATGCATCGCATAAATGTGATAGAATAACATGACATGCATGACCTTTACATATTATAAATGGGAAACCCTACACTCTGGATCCGTGCAGATGGTCAAGATTAATTGATGACTGGCAGCTCAAGCTCATGATAAAGTGTTGTACATGCTTAGGTCTAATAAATTATAATTGAACATTGCTGTTTTAAGTATTGAACTTTTTAGACATTGAGGTCCCGTGATTTATTAATTGAGAGGATGTCATATATTTAGTATAAAATTTTAATTTATTATGAATTTCAGTAAAATATATATTAAATTTTTTTGTTGTTAATCGAAGCATGACGAACGGACTAACGACGCAAAATTATCTTAAATTTTCAACATTTTTACGGTGAACTTGGGGTCGTTACATTTAGTGTTAGGTTTTATATCTTTATTCATGATATTAAATATATTTATTTATTATTTAAATATAAAAATACTGTTGTGTTAATGTAGGGAATAAAAATGACCACTGAAAATTTTTAACACGCAAGAGGGAGATTTGTTGTTTTTCTAAAAAAAATTAAGTAATTTTTACTTTTTCTAATCCGATTAAAAAAATGAAGTATTTTTTTTTAAATTGAAAATTGACTAACGGGCAGATACAAAAATCACATATAGAGATATTAAATAAAGAGTGGAATAAAAGTTTTATCCGCATTGTGCCCAATCTCAAGAGGACAAGTAAGGACCGAGAAAGATTACATATATGCAATGTTATAATTTACAATACAAATGTAGTAAATGTAGAAGACGCACATACATATGAACATACCATGATAAACAATGGAACCTAATTTTTCATTCAGAATTTAATTTGTTTATACCGGCATAATCCAGGTATAGTGAGTGCTATTGAGTGCATGCAACTTACTTGTTAATTGTTACCATGATACTGTCAAATTATTGTTCTTTTTCTTGGCCCGTCCCCTATATTCTGCTTGGTATCAACGACCCTTCTCGTCACCGACAAAAAAGTAATTATATACATGCTCCAACTTTGCCCGTTGTCAAATTAACGTAACCCTACACATATATGATATATATATGTCGGAGAATGTGATCAATGCCCCTTATCAAAGGTAGGAGCTCAAAGTCTTCGCATGTATGATTCAAATTCCAAAAGAAGAATATATTGTCCTTTTTGACGTTTTGTATCATTATAATTATCTGTATTCAAACAATTATATAGGCGTACGAGAAAAGAATCTTGATTCATTCTCCAACCACACGACTAATTATTCACTGTAGTTTTTTCTACGTGCAAAACATAAACTTGTTTTCCAACTTTCCATTACACATTAAGAATTTAATTACTTGTTGCGCTTTCTGAATAGTTTTATTTGTAAAAATCAATTTTGAAAATATTATCATCATCCCAGTGTAATGGCTTCATCCTAATTAAGATCCCCTAATACATATATTATCTTTTGTTAACTTGTATTTTCTTTTATGGCATACAGTTATATATATATATCATAGTTTAGAAATAATAGAAAAGCTTAAAATATAATTGCATAAGTTTAGCAATAATTGGTGTTGTGTTTCAATACTTTAGCTCATAGTTTTGGTGAAATGAAAAAAAAAAACTTTTGAATAGTAAAAAGGCCAACAAATCCCCAGGAATCTCGTTGTAGACTCCCACCAAAGTGCATGTGAATCATCATCAATGACTCAATTGTTATACTATAAGATCAAGAGAACTGTATAGTGTGCCCGGCTGTTGTTGTATCTTAGCTTTTTAATTGGGCTGTTGAGGCCACCCAAAATGAAGGGTCCCTCCATGGACGAGAGATCATATTATTATTTCAAGTTTGAGAAAAATAGTTTACGACGGTTAACTACGATGTCGATAAGAAAGTTCGATTTCTGTCATGCAGTTAAACACAAATATAGTTGTGTATTTAGAGGGACGTAACCGTTATATGTTAAAAATAGAGATTATGAAAAGATTTTAAAACTTGACTTTCTTAAGTTTGAATTGATTAAATTATTTTTTAATATGAAATTAATATTTTAATATATTTAATTAGTATTTTTGTAATATTACTTTGATCCTTCCTTAAAAAAAAATACTGGGTCTCTCCTTGTGTATGTTCAAACTAGCATTAATGTAAGATTCTGTTTTGTAATTTAGTTTAATAGGGATGTGTTAGCGGTGGTAATATTGAGTGCGACAAGTGTTTAATTAAATTATATTTGAATAGAAATTAATGGGATGTGGTGAGTTAATTTCATCAACTCTTTATTTGAATACAAAATATAATATATAAGTTACGAAAGGTTAAGTATAATAAATATCTTCATTATCCTTAAGAAAATTTTACTTTTTGATTTGATTGAGAAGAAATAAGAATAAAATGGAGATAATTATTTTAATCCCTCCAAAATAATTTTAAGTCAAGTGATGAGCTAAGGAATATCAACCTATCTTTAATTAAATTAATAAATGGTGTAGAATTTTAGAACTCATATCATCCTAAGTAAACTAATCTGTTCCTTCTAAACACATCCTTAAAAAATAACTTATTACTGAAAATAAGAAAAAAAAACATTAAAGAGGGACCGTTAAACCAAAAAACGTCTTGGCTGACAACATGATGCCAATGCCTACATCTTTTTGTTTTATACAAAATCCCCTTCTTGCGTCATGCATTTGCCAAATAGAAGATTACGTTGGATTAACATGTAAAATATAATGTTACGTGCTACGCGTGTGCTTATAATATTCATTAACTACTTGTTTATCATGCATATATGGATGCCATATTATGTTTTGCATGCAACTCATCTTTCGATTAGAGAGAGAGAGAGAATAAAGTTATGCCTACTCCAACATGGAACGTGAAGTAAGAATTAATACACATCATTTTCCATCGGAGAACGTACGCACGTAAGCACGAACAGATCTAGCTAGTCACTGTACACACATCGACAAAAGTCATCCAATCATCACTGTGCATCAATCTTCCGGAGGGAACGTTACTTTGCAAGAACGACTAAAATGTGCTTTTTGGTTTCCATGTGGATCGAGTAGTGAAGGGGTGACCGATCAACCTGCAACAATAATGAAGGGGTCACAGGAGGCGACAGGGGATCCAGGATTCAAGATCTAGGAGTGGAGATGACTCATAGCCGAGGTGGTTTTGTTTGATCACTGTTCTGAGCAGTGGGGATTCGCTATGTCTTGTCATCAAAACTGTACATTCTTGTATTCTCTGGGTGGATTACAAATTCGGATTTGTGACATTCGTCTAGCACTTTCTTTCGGAGTTTCGGATTGTTCGGTACCCATAGCCAGTCGCGGTACCTAATGCCACCATCCGATGAGATCTTGAGATTCGTTATTTTCATACTTGTCTTTATCATCATATCTTGATACTCTGCGTCTTTCACTTGTGCTTCTATGATTCTTCCTATCACATCTGGCACTATGCGCTGCATCATCATTAGCGATCCATCGTGCCTCACTCTTGGTATCCATTCGAACAGTTCTTCCATGAGTTCGAATCATCGTAAATGCATGTAGGCTAAGGATCCTTCCCATTTTCGACTGAGAGCGTCAGCTACTGAGTTTGCCTTACCAGGTTGGTAGTTGATGGCAAATTCGTAATCCTTTAAAAACTCCATCCAACGCCTTTGACGCATGTTTAGTTTTTTCTGTGTAAAAATATATTTTAAACTTTTGTGATATGTATAGACTACAAATTCTTCTCCATATAAGTAGTGACGCCAAAGCTTGAGGGCGAACACTACTGCTGCCAACTCGAGGTTATGCGTTGGATAATTAATCTCATGCTTCTTCAGCTGCCTGGATGCGTATGCCACCACTTTCCCATGCTGCATTAATACGCATCCCAATCTTGTACCACTAGCATCGTTGTAAACCACGTAACCACCGTTGCCCAATGGTAACGTCAGGATTGGTGCTGAAGTTAATCGCCCCTTTAACTTTTGGAAACTTTCTTCGCATTTGGGCGACCAGATGAACTTTTCTCCTTTCCTTGTGAGCTTGGTGAGCAGCAATGCTATTCTGGAGAAGTCTTTGATAAAACGTCTGTAGTAGCCGGCCAAACCGAGAAAACTCCTAATCTCAAAGACATTCTTCGATTGGGTCCAGTTGGACACCGCTTCAACCTTCGCGGGATCCACTGCAACTTCGTCTTTAGAGATGATATGTTCGAGGAACATGATCTGCTCTAACCAGAATTCACATTTTGAAAACTTTGCATATAGCTCCTTTGCTTGTAATGTTTCCAGTACTGTCCTCAGGTGCTCTCTATGTTGTTCCACGCTCGACGAATAGATGAGGATATCGTTGACGGACACAATTACGAACTTATCCAGGTGTTCGTGGAAAGTTCGATTCATGAGGTCCATGAATGCTATCGGGGCATTCGTCAACCCAAACGGCATCACCATGAACTCATAATGTCCATATCTTAATCGAAAAGTCGTCTTTGTGATGTCTTCTTCTGCCACCCTTAACGATGGTATCCACTCCTCAGATCGATCTTTGAGAACACCCTTGCCTTAGACAACTAATCAAATAGGTCATCGATACGATGTAGTGGGTACCTGTTCTTTATTGTGACTTTGTTCAACATTCTGTAGTCGATACAAAGTCTCAACGACTCGTCCTTCTTTTTGACAAAAAGAACCGGTGCTCTCCAAGGTGAGACGCTAGGCCTTATGAAACATTTATCCAACAGCTCTTGAATATGATCCTTCAATTTCTTCATTTCTGTTGGAGCCATGCGATATGAAGCTTTGGAGATTGATGCAGTTCTGGGCGCTACTTCAATGTGGAAGTCTATCTCCCTCCAGGGCGATAGACCACTGACGTCCTCAGGGAATACATCAAGGAATTTCCTCACCACTTCTATGTCTTAGGGAGTCTTCTTTGGTTCCTCTATTTTGGTTATACTGGCTAGGTAATCTCTGCATCTTTTTTGCTATAGTTTTTGTGCCTTTATAGCGGATACTATGATTTTTATTCCTTTTGTGCAATTCACCTGACTATAACTTTATCTTTACTCTGTGTGCCTATGATTACTTTCTTCTGTTTGCACAGGATGGAAGTATCATGTGAGGTTAGCCAATCCATGCCCAAAATTATATTATAATCTCTCATAGGGATGATGATGAGATCGGCATGATGATTCATTTTCTCTATTTTTATGGGTACATTGGGGAGATGTTTTATGGTAATAAGGGTGCCTTGTGGGGTCAATATATTCATCTTCTGTTCTAGGTTCACTACTTTTAACACTAAAGTTTTGGCACACTCTTTTGATATAAAGGAATGCGAGGCACCGGAATCGAATAATACTTTTGTAGGTAAGTCGGCTATGAATAGTGTACCTCGAATGACATCAGCGTCATTCTGTAGTGCATCCTCTTCCAAATTGAAGAGCCTTTCCTGTACCAACTGCTGTTGTCCGCATCTCGGACAGTTCACTGCGATATGCCCCATTCCGTCGCAGTAGTAGCAGGCGTCTGACCTCATCCGGCATTCCCCAGCATGGGTCCTGTCGCAAGTGTTGCATAAAATCCGCTCACCTTGTGCAAGTGGTGCATGAGGGGCCCTAGGAGGTTGTTGCCTCTGTTGCTGAGCCGGGCGCCTCTGCGCCTACTGAGGGGGTCGCTGCTGTTGCTGTGTTGTGCTTGCTGTTGCAGTGGGGGAAGAGCTTGTTGTGGCGGACGGTACGGTTGCTGCTGTTGTTGAGGGCGATGGTTCTGTTGAGGTGCCGCATAAGGGTGGTACCGATTATCCCGTCATTGGTGTTATCGGTTGTTACCACGAAACTGTTGTTGCTGCTGCTGCGGCTGGGAACTCTGTCCTGCATTCTGCTGGGCCTTCTAGGCTTTCTACAGATCTTGATGGTCCTTCTTTAATAGAGTAGCTAAAATGATGGCATCCTCTAAGGTCTTGCAATTTCCAGATCTTGTATGAGGCCTCAGGACGGGATTCAGCTCGTCCACAAAATGCTTGGTCACATCCAATTCGTCCATGGTTAATTTGGAATACTTCTTCAATCAGACGAACTTTGTCATATATTGCTCCACCGTCTTGGTCCATTGTACCAAGTCCAAGAACTCCTTCTGCTTCAGATCCCTTTGAAACCTAGGAAAATATCGCGTCTCAAAGGCTTGACGGAAATCTTCCCATGCAACAATCCTCACATCAGGGAAGCTAGTTGCCTTTCTCGCCTTCCACCATTCCTTGGCATCCTTTTGGAGGGTTTCCCCAGCGAAAAGGACCTTTTTATTCTCGGGCACATCGAGGATGTCGAACTTGTCCTCGATGGCCTCTATCCATTGCTCTGCTACCACGAGGCCCCCTTCTCCATTGAACATTGGAGGCTTTGACCTCCAAAAATCTTGTAACGTGCAAACGGAAGGGACTTGAGGCCCTTGTTGGGTCGGTGCTCTGGTGGAGGAGGAGACGATGGAAATGGAGGTGGGTACGGTGGAGATGGGTACGGTGGAGGTGGGGGAATATACTCCCCTTCGATGTAGTTCTCACCCTCACTGATATAGCCATATTCTCTTCTTTGATTTTACATCTATATAAAAAAAAGGATCATAACCATACTTGAGAGAGAGGCACACAAGAATCAAAGATTTTTAATCTAAATAAAAAACTTAGATAATAACTAAAACCAAATACTCAATATTCTTTAAAGCCAATATTATTCTCTTGATAAGGTTCAAAAACATAAATATATGTCTGAGGCGCACTAAGGCCTTCACAACGAGATACATCAAATACTAATCACTACATCTAGAATGATAGGGGCACTCATCATCGGTGTGTCCCATGTAGCAGCGATCACAACACTCCTCTGGATCGGTCTGACTGATAGGGCTCGCGTCTCTGAACTGTAGCTCTCGTGGTGGTGCAGGAGCTTCTTCTTCATCATCGGAGGATATATAAATCGGATCGTCTATATGTCTTCCCTCCATCAGCCAGTTCCCCCCTGGGATTACTTCTTCCCATGTCCCAGTGGGTGGGAAGGATAAATCAGGATCATTACTCCCAACGCTCTCTAAATCCGAATCTGAGTACGCCGGTCTCTCTGGAGTAGGCTGTGGAGGGGTTGAGAGATCTAGTGGACGTCTATTAATTCAAATTATATGACCTCCCCTACGTAAAATCCTGATAATCATGCGACGTGGAGGCATCTATGACAATAAATTGAATATTATAAGTATTATTCACATAGGAATGTACTTGTTACTTACTTGAGGAGTGAAGTCGTAGATACTTGAGAAGCTCGCACATGACTTTACTGTGAGCTATGTACAATATGAACAATGAATGTCATGCATGAACATCTACTCTACTATGATCAATGAAGGAGCTAAGAACTTAGGCTCTGATGCCAAACTGTAACGTCCCCAAAATCGCACCTCCCGCCACGTAGGCGGTCAGCCTGACCCCGGGTGCGCTACACTGCCTATTGCTCTACTGATCTTGATCATTCAACAAAACTGCTTACGTGGCACTATTAAAATAATAATAAACATAATATAGGACTTTAAATGCGGAAGAGTAGTCAAAATGCCATGATGAATGACTTGAACGCGAAAATTCACAATATCTCATATTATAGAAGATACGCGAAAGTCTATGATGTTTCATATTATAGAAAGTATGCGGAAGTTCATGGTGTCTTGCAATATAGGAAATTATGCAGAAATATAATAAAGCTTGTCTGAAGTTCTATGTGCGGAAGTAAAACATGTCTCTGAACATAAGAGATTGAAACATAAATGCGATAGAAAAGCTCGGAGTAGACATATCAGTCATGTGCAACATTCTCCAAGCTCTGCGCTCTCCATCACCTCTTCAGTTGACATTCTCACCTGCAAAATCCTAATGCAGGGGAATAGAATACCCATGAGCAAAAATGTCCAGTACAATAGCAATAGATGATAAGATAAGGATCAACGATGATGATGAAATCAATGTACAAGTCTTTATTCATATCCGTACTCTGTTCTTTACTATAACAATGCTTTATCTTTGCTTTTCTCTGACTTTGCTTTAAAATGTCTTTACTATACTGTGCAATACTTTACTTTACAATATCTCTGCTGTACTTTACAATACTTTGCTTTACTTTGCATTGTTTTACTGTGAGTTGTACTACATCTTTTACATTACTAGAATATCCTTAGGGTTGGTTGTCCTATGCGAGCTCGTCTTTATTAGGTTGGGAAGTTAGATGTGCCTCTCTGATTCTCTGATGCCAGAAAGTCCGAAAAGGAAAAAGCGGTGGGTGTTACTACCTCAGCCAATTCAGAAGGTAGGGGGAAGAATTCCTACAATTCAGGAACAGTGGTCGGTTAATAGATCCGTAGGTTCATAGTCTCCTCAGCTAGCTACCTGTCCCTCTGGCATAATACTTTAATCTTTAAGGGAAGGGGTATGTCCTTTAGCATCACCCTTCATTCGAGATACATGTGGGAGAAGACCTGAAATATCAGGAATAGTGATCATTTAAGACAGTAGCGTCGCTGTCCCCTCAGCTAACTACCTATCACTTATCTGCTTTAATCTCTGATCTCTGCTTTATTCTCTGGGGGCAGCACATAGCAATCCCACATATTTATATTTACTTTACTTTGCTTTAATGGTCTTTGATAAGTCTTAGATAAGGTTTTACATTATTCTGATGAAAAAGGGGACCCAGCTTTCGAAGGATTCGAACCAACGGAAAGGTTCGAGCTTCTGGTCGATAGAACCCGGGCCGAGTCTCTGTCGGGGGATAAGTAACTTGACCCGGTCCGAGTTGGGGTCGGACTCAGGGCGGGTCGTTGACACTGTACAGATCACGTCGAGTCAGATTGCACTCGATTCTACTCGGTAAAGTCCGGGTCGGATTAACATCTAACTCGGGCCGAGTTCTGAATGCAGCCGATCATTTTCTTCATCTCCGGTCGGACTTCTAGCCAAACATTCGCGACATCGTCGGCGAGGCAGCCCGGTCCGAGTGTACTTGGACTCGGGCCGGGTTCTGAAGTCATGACTTCGACGATATGTCGAAGCTCTGGCTCGGTCCGTGTCTATCGAACCCGGACTGTGATTGAACAAGACCCGGGCCGAGTTGGGAGTAACTTGGGTCGGGTACTCGACGAGCAAGATTTTGTCGGAAAATTTTTGGATTTTCGATGATGATCCGATCGTCGAATCAATTAAGTTACAATATGAAAAATGATTCTATAACATCTATGATCACTATGATATTTTTATGTGCAGCAATAGATCAATATCTCTTCGTCTATGGGATTAAAACACTAAGAGTACCTTTTCTTTGTCGGAATTCGTTTCGCTGGATTACTACGCGTCGTCCGATCGTCGTCAGACGTTCTTGACCGGTGCGGGGGAGTCGCCCGATCCTTGCGTACGTGAGGGAGGGTCACCGTGCGCTGAGAAGTCGTCGATCACCGGTTGTTCGTGAGGTCGCCTTTGCTCTGCCGCTCGCGCGCGCTGGTCGCTGGACGAGAGGAGGAAGAGACGAAAGCGAGGGAGGAGGTCGGGGGTTCCAAGAGGCGCAATTGGCCGGCCCTCCTCCCCTTTTATGCACCCCGGCCGAGGTGAAACGGCGGAAGGCCAGGGGAGGCGTCGCCTCCCTTGCCGACCGTTCGTTTCGAATTCTTTTTCTTATTAAAGGCAGTTACGTTACAGTTCTGACAGCGGGCACAATAATAAACTGCTCAATGGGGTGAGGGCGAGGATGCGGTGATTGACGAGGAGGCGGGCGGAGAGGAGGGAGTGGATAGACATGACCAAGAAAAAAAGGGGCCGTCCGATAATCATGATATTAATTTCATTCTCAATACATTAATCAAATAAAATATTTAAGAATTTATAAACTTTTTTATTGTACAAGATAAATAATTAACTGTATGTAATTATATAGAATTGTATAAACTCGTGTAGAATAATACATATTCTATAAGAGTTTATAAGATTTTATGAAATTTTTAAACTTTTTTATATAAAATTTAAGGGTCTAAATTATTTAAGAGTTTATATAGATTTGATTCATTTTACAGTTAATTGAAGAGTTTGATTTCAGAGTTTAACAATATTGAATAAGAAAATGGGACTAACAATTAAGAATGAATCAAAATTTGACATTTCTCTTTTGTTATTAATTATAATTTATCGGACCCAAAACCCAACATGAGAATAGTTTCACATAGTACAACAATCCGAGCATGAATGTCTCTGTGTGTTCAATAGAATAAGTTTCTGTGTACAACAAAAGAAGAATTTGTGCCTGGATCGTGCTTATATCACTTTTTTTCGCATCATTCTGCCCAAAACCCACACTAGAAGAAGTTTGATTACTTGAGAACAAATTTTTTTCATTTTAACTTAAGTAATTTATTCTTTATTTGTTTCTTTTAATTTACATTCATTTTTTATGTTATCACGTCATGAAGTAGAAGGAAAAAAAATAATCAAACTAAAATGACAGTACGAGTGTTCATGTTTTTTTGTGACGTAAGATAAAAATACTGCTGGGAGAGAAAATATGAAAAGTTAGGAATGTAGAGATGAAATAACCAAAGTTATTTTAGAGCTAAAAATCGTATGATACACACACATCATAAAAAATAATTATATAATTGTAATATTTTTACTGGGAATTAATAAACTTAATAATTTTAGTAATCAAAAGTGATAAATGTGTCAGTCTACTTTGAGAAATAAACATTCACTAAAGAAAGTTAATTAAACCATATTAGGAGACCAAGTGTGAAATATGATGGTGTAAATTATATTAAATATGAATGCCAAGTGTGAAATGTGATGGTGTAAATTATATTAAATATGAATGCTTTCTCTCTATGTATTTTAAAATATAAATTAAATCATATGACTCAATGATTTTTTTAAAACGACAAAAAAATATACTAAAATATCAAGTTATATAATTAAACATACAAATACCTATTCAAACAAAAAACTCTTACATCTATTAAAACTTAAGTTATCTTTTACTTAATTTTCATTTATTTTAGGCTTTGCATATTATTTATTTATTATAAGTTGTATTTTATTATGAGATGAGTAAATTATCAAGAGTATTGTATATGTTTGAGTAAAATTGAAAATAAAAACTCCTAGTTTAGTCAAATTAAATTTTTACATTTTGGGATATGCTAATCTTACTATATAATGAAATTTGAGGATTTTTAGACTTAATCGTATTTTCTTTTATGTAGCATGTTTTTTTCCACTTGTTGAGAAAAAGCCGTAATAATAATATATTTTATATTATAGTCATATCTGATATTTTTTAGTTTAAAAATTGAGCAGCAGATATAATGATAAAAATATTATTATAATATGAGAAAATTCCCAAAAAAAGGCTATAAATAGTAGTATAATCTTGACTATTTGGGTGATACCAAAAATTCCCATAATTATGAACCTCACCATATTGTTTTGTGAATAAACACCGTAAATATTACTTTTAAGAGTTTGAAATTCTTTTCTATAATAAAACTAATTTGATTTTCAGTTGTTTTCTTAATTTTTCTGGAGATAATTAAACAAGAACTTCCGTTCTACTCAAATTAAACTTACTTTCTTAATATTTATTTTAATTTAATTTTTAATTGTACATATATTATTGTCTTATATATCATAGTTTTACTATTAATATTTTTATTTAGACAAATTCATTAGTAAAAAAAATGCAAATCTTGTACTTCACTCAAATTAATAATTTCAATTATTTCTTAAAATTTCTTGATATAATCCTCTCAAGAACTTATACTCAAGTTAAATTTATTTATTTTTATATTCAATATAGTTTATGTTTGATTGAAGGAATTTTTAAAAGACTACTATTTCTAGTAAAATTAAAGAAACCAACAATTACAATATAGGACTGTAACAAATTTCCAAATTTTCAAGTTCTACTTAAAGTTAATTTACTTCTCTTATATGTTCAATATATTTTTATTTTATTTATTTTTTCAAATTTAACAAAATATAAACTTGTACCTCTACTAAATTTATCTTACTTTCTTATAATTAATCTCATTTAATTTTCATTGGTGCATATAGTATTATCTTGTACACCAAACATATCTTTCATGTAAATAAACATGTTTAAAGCAAAAGCATGTTATCTTATTTTTCAGGTTCATATTCTTTTTGTATTTAATTTTATACATACATACATGCATACATATATACATACATACACATGTGTGTTGTGTGTCATAGGGTTAGAATATGGAACAATGTGGGTTATTAATTAAAATATTGATTTTTATTACTAGAATTATTCAGAAGATTAAATTAGAAAATCATTTATTATTACTAAAAATATATTATTATATTGTTATACTACTATGATATTTAAGAATTACCGGAATAATTCCTTTAACAATTAAAAATGATAAGTGAGTCATATTACTTTGAAAAAATATTGACTCGATATGAAAATAAATTTCATCATTTGAGTCATATAGGAAGGAAAATTTTAAAAATGATGGCGCACGCGTACACATATATATAGAACACATACGCGCACATATGTGTATAAAGATATAGACTATAATTTTTATTGTTATGAATTTATTTACAAACTATGGTTTTATAAAATTAAAAACATCACACACACACACACGTAATATGTATGTGTGTATAAAGATATCGAACAAATACACAAACACAAGAATATAATTTTTATTGTTATGAATTTATTTACAAACCATGGTTTTATATTTTTTTGAAAAATATTTAAAAATTAGCATGACATGTGATATATATTAGCTTTTTATTATTTTATTTTATTTTAGAAAAGACATTTTCCTGACTAAATCCAACAAATACTTCTATTTTGCACACATTGAACTATTTCTTTTTTACAACAAATCTCATTTAATTTTTAATTATTCATATATTGTTTGGTCATGTGTTTAGTCTATATTGTAAATGGAAAAATATTTATTTAATACACCTAAAATTATATATATAACTTATAATATAAAATAAATATTTATTTTAAAAATAATAAAATCTACAAAAGGATAGTTTTTGAAAAAAATAGAAACTTACAATTTGTGAGCATGTCTTACCGCAAATTTTATACAATGTTATTAAAATCGGATCGGACCGACTGGTTCAATTGGTTCAACCATGAACCGGCCAATGATTCGGTTCAGTTCAATATCAAAACCGTTTTGACATTGAACCAGAAAAAATTGATCGAACCGACCGGTTGAATCGGTTTAACCCGATTCAATTCAAATTTTGAAAAAAATATAAAAAATGACAAAAATAGGAAAGTTAAAAAAGAAAAAAAAGAGAAATGAATATAAGAAAGGTAAAAAAAGGAGTGAATATGATATGTATAAAATTAAATAGGAATTAAAATAAAAAGGTAAGTATTTAAAATTGAAAACATTAAAATGGAAAATTATCAAAGAGCATAAATAAAGGAAATAAAAAGGAAAGTGTCGAATAAAAAAAAAGAAATAAGAATGATTTAAGATAAAATTTATTAATATAGCATCTATCATCATTAAATACTAGATATTAAATAAATAATAATCTATTTATATTTATATGTTAATCATTATTATTTATCATTATTAATACTTTTAATGAATAAAAATCATGTTATATTAATAAGTTATTAGTACAATATGCATATATGAAATCATATAACTTACGTCATATCTTTATAATTATTATAAATAATATTGTTTTAATAAAATTTAGTTCAATCCGATCGAATTCGATCGGACTGGTCCAATCGCGACGTAGTGAGAAGTCCAGTTCAGTCGTCGGTTCGGTTATGAAAATATTAATTTTATGACAATATTTTATCACAAGAAAATTCTTATTTTGCTTAAAACTTCTAAAACAAAGGGCTATTGTGTACATGCATCTTATTACGTAATGAAATTTAAAAAAACAATGAATCTATTCTATTGTTTAGTAAACAAAAAGAATTATACTTCTAATCAAATTTGATTTAGTTTTTACATTTATTATTTGTTTGCTTTTAAGCTTACAAAATTTTAATTTGATATATTTTTTGCGAAGAAAACCACAAAACTAATAATAAGTTATATTATACTACATTTTAGTTATAAAATTCTTATTATCTAGTGAAAATTTTAAAAATAAATCTAATTAATTAAATTTTCAACATCTAATTACATCATATTTATCTTTTTTTGTATTTAATCTTGTTTTACTTTTTTAGCGTTGCCACCTATGTGGGAAGCATTGTCGATTGCTCAACTTGTGCGGTAAGTGCATGGATTAGAGTTGACCCATCATTGGGTACAACTAATTTGGTAGGTCGTCTCACGTCACATAGATTGGAGTTACAGGTGAGTTTCTTGATAAAAAAATTTCATATTTAAAAGGAATTGAAATTAAGACTTTGCTTAAACGATGATGAGTTAGTTTAATACTCCAAGTGTGATGGTATCCTTTTTGTTTTTAAGCTTATGAATATTATGACAAATTTTATTACAATATTGTTTACTTTTATAGAAAATTTGAAAATAATAATAAGTTATGTTATTTTTTTTTATTTTTAGTATAAGAATCTTCTTATCTAATAAAATTTTAAAATAAATTAATATATTTCTTTGTTTAACCAAACAATCATAATTCTTTGTTTAATTCAACTAAAATTCTATGTGTGTGACTTATTTTATAAAATAAATATGTATTTTGAAATCCCAAAACTGTGTAGAGATAGCTTTTGAAAAGAATTCTACTTATAATGAAATTAGACTTACTTTTGAAGCTAATATTTTTTTATTTTTAAGCTTATGAATATTATTGTCTTATATAACAAACCTTTTATATAAGATCTGCTTATTTTTATAAAAAAAAAAGACTGAAAATAATAATAACTTATGCTATATTATTTAATTTAGAGAATACAAATCTTATTCTCTTATAAAATTTTAAACTAAATTAATAGTATCTATGTCCAACTTCTAATTAAATTAGATTTCATTTCTATATATTTTCAGTCCTACAAATATTGTTACCATATTTAACAACCATTATTTTAATTTTTTATTTTTTGTGAAAATATAAAATAATAAAATTTGTATTATACCATTTATTTCTACATCATACAAATCTTATTATGTAATGAGATCTTAAAAAAATAATAAATTCATTTGTCTACTAAAAATGCGTACTTCTAATAAAATTAGACATATCTAATGAAATTTATAAATGCCATATGTTTTTTTGTTTAAACAAAGAATCCTATTTCTAATCAAATTAGTTTCACATTTTTCAAATTTTTTTTAATTTTAGGCTTATAAATATTGCAACCATATATAATTTTTTATTATATGTAATTTATCAGATATTAAATATTAGAAAAGTAACATGTGAGCTTGTACCTAGCGCCATTGGAGCTTTGGATACCTATGGTGCTAAATATGTTGCGTAGCAGAAATTTATGACGCTAATCCGACGTTGCTCTTTGTCAAAGTTAGAGTTATACACAATCAAGATGGTTCACACAACTGGTTAGCGGGGTTGTGTCCTAAAACGTTGGATGCTAGTAGCCCTAGGTTCGATTCTAGAGTCGTCACTCTTGGCCAGGGTATACCTTGTCGCTCGAGCCCGAACACTGGATTAGTCAGGTGCGAGTAGTCCTGGACATTGATGAGTCACTGACCATGACCGAAAAAAAGTTAGAGTCGTACACCTATTGGTGCCATGTTGTCGCTAACAGTGTTGCGCTATGTCAATTGTGACGCCTTGTGACGCTAATGTGGCGCGCTAGTCTTTGTCCAAGTTAGCGCCATGTTGTCGCTAACAGTGTTGGGCTATGTCAATTGTGACGCCCTTGTGATGCTAATGTGGCGCGCTGCTCTTTGCAACATGCCGGCGCCATGTTGTTGCTAATAGTGTTGCGCCATATCGTTGTGACGCACATTATGGTGTCGATGTGGCACTATATGTCGCTAATGCGGCACCACTATTAATTAATTAAATATTATTGTATTCATACAAGTATAAGAATATACATATATATATATATATATATATAGGAATACAAGAGGTGCACATATACATATACATACATACATATACATACATACATGCATACATATACATACATACATATATACACACACACATATATATATATATATAAACATATATATATATATATATGCAACCAAAAGTTGTACAACAAATAATATATAGTTGAGATTAAATTTAAAAAATTAATATTAAATTTAATAGAAATTGAATCTTAGTCATATAATCATGATCTAACGATCCTAATTTGTTAATTGCATATTAGTTATACAAAAGTTGGTTGCATACTACTTATACATACATACATACATACATACATACATACATATATATATATATATATATATCACATATATACATATGTATAAACTATATATGAATATAGACATACATACATACACATACATATACATGTCCAAGTTAGCGTCGCAACGTGTCGGCGCCACGTTGTCGCTAGCAGTGTTGCGCATGTTGCCAGTGACACCATTATGACTCAAATGCGGTGTTGTTAGACATACGTCGATAATGTGACGCTAATGCGATGCCACTATTAATTAATTAAATATTAAATATTAAATATTATTGTATTCATATAAGTATAAGAATATAAAAATATGTATACGAGTATAGGAATACAAGAGACGCACATATACAAATGCATACCCAATATATATATATATATATATATATATATATATATCGGACCGGTCTAGGCATATTTCAAGATGAAATCGAAATGGTTCGTGGTTGGCGGTTCGGTTCAGGACGTCGGGCGCCGGTTTAGTTTAAGGGACAAAAGCCCCTTTTTTCTCTTCTCTCCACTCGCTTCTTCTCTCTCCACCCGTGACGCCCGCCTCGGCCGACCTAGGGCACGCGATGACCGCCTCTTCGAGCGATGCCCGATGACGCCCCGCAGTGGCCGAGTTCCTCCGCGATGGCCGCCTCTTCTCTCTCCACCAGTGATGCCCGCCTCGGCCGACCTCATCCACAATGGCCACCTCTTCGAGCGACACCCAGTGACGCCCCTCCGTGACCGACCTCCTTCGCGACGGCTGTCTCTTCTCTCTCCATCGGTGATGCCCCACTGTGGCCGACCTATTCCGTGACGGCTGCCTCTTCTCTCTCCATCGATGATGCCCGCCTTGGCCGACCTCATCCGCAATGGCCACCTTTTTTAGCGTCGCCCGATGACGCTCGCCTCGGCCGTCTCAATTGTGCCCTAGATCCCCGCTCTGCTGCCGTAGGCGCCGCTGTTGCCTCCCTTGCCTGTGCTGCCTTGGATGCCCCTGTGTATGCCCACTGTCGAGAAGCCCTGCTTGTCGCCGGTACAGAAGTTATACCATGAGAGCTGAATTAACATATCGAACAAATAATCTGAGAATACCATTTGCTCTTTTCACTAGAATAAATCATCATTAGAGGTCATGTTTATTTGGTTGTGCTTTGCTTGCAAATGAGACATTCACGTGGCTATTTGAGAAGTGGTCTGAATGCATGAATGAGAAGCATCCGAAATGTATTATTACAGATCAAAATATCTCTATGGGCAATGCTATACGCAAGGTTTTCCCGCAAACTAAGCATGTATTTTGTTCATGGCATATTGCTAGGAATGCAATGACACATATGTAGAATTTATATTCAATTCTGACATTTAAAGAAGAGTACAATAGCTGGCTTTATAGATCATCGAACATAGATGAATTTAAAGAGGGTTAGCTTTATTTGAAGCAAAAGTTTCAAATTCCATGTGGGCATTGGTTAGAGGTAATGTACAACAAGCGTGAACAATGGTTTCATTATATTTTGAAAATGTGTTCACTGCAAGTATGCGAACCACACAAAGGGCAGAAAGTATTAATATTTTTTTTTATGAATATTGCAATGCGAACACTTCGCTTTCATATTTTGTAGAACAATATGATAGGGTTGTCCAAACTCATCGTGGGCGTGAAGAACGAGAAGACTTTCAAACAATGAACTCCTCGCCGGCGTATATTTTAAAAAATGCCTTAGAGGTCCATGCAGGTAACATTTACATACATGTCACATTTTGCAAATTTCAATTAGAATATGTAGAATCTTTCAGCTTAGATGCTAATAAGATTTATAAAGACACAGATAAATCTGTATACTCAATTTTTCATATGAGCACTAATGATGATGGAAGTATATTATTGAGTTTGATCAGTTTGAAACAATTAGTATCAAATGTTCTTGCAAAAAGTTCAAGAAAGAAGGGATATTCTGTTGCCACATTTTAAATGTTCTGCATAAGAAAAAAGTCAGATCCTTGCCTGAAGAATATGTACTTCATCGATGGATAATAAGTGCAAGATATGCAAATGCATATGCCATTTTATAGTGACTGCATAACACCCATCCAGAAATTAACTTGGCAAAGTAATTTGTGGAAAGTACGAGAGATGGGTTTGATTTCAGCTAAATATTTACAATTCGGGGCACCGCTTGTTGATGATTTGATAACAAAGATGAGGATTTTTTATATGGCAAATATAATTACAGATGCTCAAAATACGAGCACAAGTCAAATTCATGGTAGTGAGCGAGGAGGCACAACCGAAAATCATATGAGTCAACCAACTTCAATCACCTTGAATGATTCACAATTTATTATTCGCGACCCACTTCAAGTGAAGTCTAAGGGCAAGTCCAAAAATGTTGAAAGGATTAAATCCGGAATTGAAATTTCTATGTCCCATAATGAGTCTAAAAAAAGAAATTGTGGAAAGTGTGGGAGGCAGGACATGATAAGAGAACATGTCTAATGTTCAAGGTATAAATTATTTTATCTCCTTTGTCATTATTATATTATTTTATCTTTTCATCGATATGTTATAATGTACACTTTGTCTTGCTTTATTTATAGGATGCTGGAAATGAAGGAGAATCACATGCTGAAATATGAAAAGTCAAGTTTGAATAGATCGATGTACACTTTGCTTTGCTTTAATGTACACTTTGTTATATTATTTTATCTTTTCATCAATATGTTAATGTACACTTTGTCTTGCTCGTTGCGTGCGTAACATTTTGTTATTTTAGCATGCAGGAACATCTATGATATGATCAAGGCAGGGTCGATGATGTCGACTGATGTAAACGTAACAACCATTTTAGTTGGCATGAGATACTAGATCTTGGCATCAAATACTACATCTCTAGTCTCGGAGCTGCTCCTCATAATATATCATGGAGTTCTTGTTTAAGATCCCAACTATGTATCCTAGCTTTTAAACATCATGCAGTGTTGTAGCCGTTAACATTTCTGGAATCTCATGATAATGGCACCATATTGTGGGAGCGCTCTGGTATCTCATCCTCTTTTGTGGAGATGAAATCTACGACATCTATCTTCTTAACATTTCTCCTCCATGCATCCACTTCACAACAGCATCTGCGTATCTAAATTCCAATCTACACGAGTTTTTTCTTAGTGCATGATGATATTATTTTTCTATTGAAAAAGCAGAGTTGAAAAGAAAACTAATGTTCCTACATATATTTCGTGCCATGTTTTAAAGTGTGTAAGAATATGTTCTGTTACAGTTTAATAGCAACTTCTGTAGCAAACTGGATGACATCATATGGAAGCCAAATATTGAGAAAAGCAAATCACCTAATGAAAATAGGAAAAGCAAATATTAAGAAATATAAATCACGTAGCTCCTGAACTTTTATACCTCTTTATCTTATTTTTTCCAATTTTAATAGGTAATGTGATGATTCTTGTTGAGCGCTTCTGTACTACTGTAATTACCTTTCATACATGCTGTGAAAAATAAACCTTGCTACAAAAGTAATTTGCTTTGTAATTCTACAAGAAAAATCACCATTTGCATAACATTTTATACAATTTAACTCCACATTTCTGACTTGACACGAATGACTAAGTTCAAAAGAAAATATTCCCACTTACAAACAAGGTGTTGGAAGTTGGTAGAGGCATAACATCAAAGGATCTAATTGCATACAGACACACAGTCATGATCCTTTTAATTCACTAAACATACTAGTTACCACAATCCATCATTACAAACTTCCTCACATGTTACCAAGCAGTGTCCATGTTGCCAGGCAATGACATGTCATTATAACAAGTAGGACAACGCGTAAAATGATACATTCACAAGGCAAAGAGAATACTAATACCCCCAAATGCAAGGGGTTTAGGTTCCATACATGCCAGAAAGTCCATAACACAAGTCAAATTGCAAAACAAGAATACTAATATGGCCATCGTGTCACATAAACACAAACATTATAGCTACAAGAATACTAATCAAAAGAACGACTTTCCAAAATAATCACATTCCATCGGTTTGGACAATGTCTTCATCTTCGGCCAGATTACAAACTTTATTCCGATCAAGTTTGCGCAATAATCCATTTATCACTTGGGTAGGCCTTTCATCAAACAGAGGATCCATCCACATAAAGTACAGGCATGCTCTTCTTTGATACAATATAAAAATATCTTTAAATTTGTAAACATTACACAAAATAGTTCATTCATCTGAATCAATGCTCACTCCGTAAAATGGACAACCATATAATCTTCTACTCGGATTATGTGTGATCCAAAAGGTCTTTATCAATGTTTTTTCTCGCCAATAACATCTAGAATGTGTCATGGCTACAATTAGAATATATCTACATATTAGTCTCATTCCAGATGAATAATCAGATGTGTAACGAGTTCAATAACTGACCAATAATCACACAAATAACAAGTTCAATACAAGGGGCTCAGTTTACTCTCAAACCTTTAGTTTCTTGTCGGCCGACGACTTTCTCGATGCCGAGCAGGTTTGTCCAGCAACTTTGTCGATGACGAGCTGGTCTATATGGGCGTGTGCGAGGAGATTGATCGGTCAAGGGCGTGTACGAGATCTAGGGCACGATCGTGGAGGGACATCACTCGAGAATATCGATGTCGATCGCCATCGCGTAGGTCTAGGGCACGGTTGTGGAGGGACGTGGCTCGAGAAGATCGGTGTCGGCTGCCATCGCGGAGGGCCGAAGCGGGCGTCACGGGCGATGCTCGAAGAGGTGGCCGCCGAGCGTCGCTTCCGTTCGAGTGTGGAGTTCTGGGGCACCAGGTGGTCATCACGGAGGAGATCGGCCGAGGCGGGCGTCAGCGAGAAGAGGTGTCTATTGCGGAGGACGTTTGAGTGCGGAGATCTGACACTCAAAGAGGTGTCCGTGGCGGAGGAGGTCGGCCGAGGCGGGCATCAGCGAGAAGAGGTGTCCGTCGCTTTTGTTCGAGTGCGGAAATCTAGGGCACGATCGCAAAGGGCCGACGCTCGAACATGCGGCCGTCGCGGAGGAGTTCGGCCGAGGTGGGCATCACCGGGCGACGGTCGCGGAGGATGTTGGCCATCGCGGGCGTCACTCGAAGGGGTGGAGAGATCGGCCGTTCGAGTGGAGAAAAGAAAGAGATGGAGAGAGAAAAAGCGAGTGGAGAGAGGAGAAAAAAGGGGCCTTTGTCCCTGAAACTAAACCGGTGCCCGACGTCCTGAACCGAACTGCCGACCGCGAACCGTTTCGATTTCACCTTAAAATATGTCTAGACCGGTCCGCCTCGATCTGGACCGTTGAGTCCAGATCGGACGGTGTTCGGACTAGGCAGGGGAGGAGGTGGACACCTATTTAATCCTATATATATATACACACATATATACATATAGATATACACACACAAATACATACATACATACATATACATATTGCATATATACATATACGCGCGCGCGCACACACACACACATATATATATATATATACACATATTACATATATACATACATACATATATATATACATGCATACATACATACATACATACATACATACATACATACATACATACATACATACATATACACTTATACATATACATATACATACATATCAATAAATACATATACATATACAGATATATTTATTTGTGTATACATACATACATAAATACATATACATATTGCATACGTACATACATACATATATATACACACACATATATACATTTCTATAAACTATATATGAATCTAAACATACATATATTTATACATATATATATTTCATTATATACATATACATATATAGATATATTTATTTGTATACATATGTATAAACTATATATGAATATTGACATACATACATTTATATACATATACATATACATGTCCAAGTTAGCGTCGCAGCGTGTCGGCGCCATGTTGTTGCTAACAGTGTTGTATAATGTTGCCAGTGACGCCATTATAGCGCCAATGTGGTGCTGTAAGACATGCATCGATAATGTGACGCTAATGCGGTGCCACTATTAATTAATTAAATATTAAATATTATTGTATTCATATAAGTATAAAAATATGCATATAGCACGCGCGCGCGCGCGCACACACATATATATATTATGGGTAAAATGATTGTGTTGAACACCTTTTGCTCAACACTGTGTGAAGCGGATCGGCAGCCTTCCAAATTAGATCAGATGGTTGTTACAACTGTGCGCGACATATTGATGATATTTTGCATCGTCTCGTGACTTATTGGAAGGTGACATCTCTCTCTTCTGTATCCCTCTCTCTCAAATCCCTCTCGACGACAGCGAGGTGACTTGCTGTTGTGAATCGACGGTGGTGAGGTGACGATTGTTGTGAGTCGACAGAGGCGGCGAGTCAACGGAGGCAGCGAGTCGACGAAGACGGCGAGGTGATGATGACTGCGAGGCAATCCGCTCTCTGTTGTCTCCCCCTTCCTCCCCGATCTCCCCTCCGACGATGGCGACAATGATGGCGATGGCGGCTGTGAGGCGATTTGATCTCTCCCTCGGCTCTTTCCCTCTTTCTCCTTGATCTCCCCTCCAGAGACGGCGACGGAGAGGCGAAGCGACGACGACGAAGAGGTGAAGCGACGACGACGGCGAGGCGAGGGGGTAAATTACACAATTAGTCCCACAACTTTGACTCTATTTCTAATCGATTTCTCAACTTCATTTTGTAATTAGAACGTCATTCATCTTTAATTTTCTTGCACTATTAGTCCCTCTTGATTGGTGATGGTGGGTTTTTCAGTTGCCTTGCATATGTGGCCGTCACATGAGTCATTTCTCTTTCATCCACATCATCCAAGTCATCCACATCACTTAATGCTACTAAACTGGGTACATTAGTATTTAATTATAAGTGATGCTATCATGATTATGAGAATGAGTACTTTTTAATGCTCATTAAATTTTGATTGGCTTTATTTTCGATCGAGATCCACCAAAATTTAGAGTTACTAACATATGAGTAATCAAGTGTACAGGCGAGAGTGATATGGATAAACCTTGACCAAAGTGATGACTATGAGAATCGAACCTGAGACTAGCACTCAGTAACCCCAAGATACAACCCCGCTATCTGGTTGTACAATCATCATTTGTTAATGTTCAAAAGTTAATTCAAATTTTGAATTTTTTAAAAATAATCCTTGGTTAATGTTCAAATGGTAATTAAAAATTTGACTTTTTAAAGAAAGTTTCAAAAAAAAATGAAATTTTGTATTAGCTTTTGAACATAACAAATGAGTAACAAGTAGTTGAGATGCCAATATCTAAAGTCAAATTTCAATATCATGAGTTGTCATTAAAGGATGAACAATAATCAACCTTCAATGAGTGAGGCAACGATAGTTTTCATCTTCCAAAAAGGGCTATGGTGTGCCCTAATGAATATAAAATTTTCACTCATGTATTATGTCAATATTTAGAACTCGTCTACTTTAATATGAGTAATGTCTACCAAGGGAGGTTAGTTACGTGACATTTTTCAACTAGTGAAATGATTAAAACATGTATCTTTAAAGAGGGCAATGTTATCCTCTTTTTATAATGATAGGATGGTTTCATTTTTGTGATGCCTAGAAAAAGTTCCATTTTGTTTTGGATCAACCAAAACTAATGATTAAGTTTGATTGAGTATAATTTTGTCAAAATTTGAAAAGAATACGAAAAATAAAGTACCATTAGGGAGGAGTGGTGATCCTAGTATGCCATCATCCCCTATGTGATATAACTAGTGATTTTATTAAAATTTTATACGTATGTGGAAACTAAATCATGATTAATAGTACTTGTGGAAAGGACATACAATTAAGCATTGTGATAGAATGGGCTGGTCGAGCGATGAGTCATTTTGAAAGATCTAACACCCTGAGTTTTTTTGAATTAATTAATTAGATAAGTAAATTTTTTATTTATTTACAAATTTTTTTCTGATTTTTTGGGTTAATTAATTATAAAAATAAAAATATTTTCTTTAATTAATCATGAAAATTTTGCTTAAAATAAAAGATAAGGTTTAAGTGGTTAAAGGAAGATGTTATATATAGATAAGACTTTGAGAAGGAAAGAAAGGAAAAGGAAAGAAATAGAAAAAGTATTTCAATTAGATGATTGGTTATGATTACGGATAAGACTCTAGATTTTTAAAGGTGATTAACAACTTAATCCGGATTGAATTTTAACCCATCAAAACTTAAAGTTCTTTTTCCTATAATTAAATATCCTCTGCCATCAGCCTTCTCTTTACTAGAAAAACTATTTTTCCCCACTTTGATCGCTTGTTTCTTCCTCCTCGGTGCGTGTGTGCGAGAGTTCCAACCGATCATCTAATCTCAGATCTATACTCTGACAACTTCTCGTGAGGAGCCTGTCCACTATCTCATAAATCATGCACAAAGTTATAAGTTTAGGTAGTTTTGCCTAGAGAGGTTCGTGAAAATTCTAGGTTGACTTTTGTAGAGGTGTAAAAAAATCTACCCAATCCAAAAAAATCGAATTGAAAAAATCAAAAATCAAGGGCCCGAATATAATTTATGGTAGTTTTAATCAATTAAATTCCACCAACTAAAATTAGGGTCCGTCCGAAAAAACTATAGGGCCCGTGGAGTCCATTTTTATTTATAATTTTTTATTTATATAATTATATGTTATCAATTCTTTTAGCAGAGATATAATATTCTTTGTATAAAAATTCATACTTTCTATCACATTATCGAACCCTAATTTAATAACTTTAAAAATTTTGTAGTATAATTTATATTTAATATAAAATTAAAGTTTTTTTATTCATTTAATTAAAATGGTATTAGGGCAATTTTTAATTTTAAAAATTGATCCAAAAAATAACGATTGGTTTTCTTGGACAGCAAACCTAACCCGATCTACTTTCTCCCCTAGACTTTGGATGTAATTTCTTAATAAAATGATTAAGAACTCATAAGATTAAAGCATGATTATTGTTCTTTATGTATCCAAAAAATATTCTTTTTTGTTTCACGTTGAAAGCATGTAAAGTTTGATCAAAGTTTCGGTACCGGAGTTCTATAGGAACTCGACCCGAGTTTGAGAAACCCAATCCAAGTTCCTTAGGGATGGACGAAACTCGACGTGTGCAGGCCAAATCTAACCCGAATGCGAACTCAGTCCGACTTGAGTTTATAGGGACCAACTCTGATTCCCTAATCGATGAGGTGTGGTCTTCGATTTTCACTATGCGAGACTTGACCCGAGCTCGCTTGGGTTCTTGAGGAGAAAAGTGTATGTTTTGTATTTTTTTGCTTGGTCTTGGTCGTTTTAGAACTCGGCCCGAGTTTCAACAAGGGATGACATAAAATTGTGATTGCAAGGAACCTAACCTGAGTTCTAAGCAAACCCTGCTCGGATTCTGCACAAATTGCAGATATGATTTTTGATTAATTTGTTGATGTGTCAAATGACTTTTTTTGCTATGTTTTGACACTTGAATATGGAAAAAGATGGATAAATAGGAAAAGATAAATGTTGAAAAATGGAATTCTTTGAGTGCAATGATTATAATAGTTAAAGTTAAAGAAGAGGAGATCCTTTTGATCCTACTTGAGTGATTTTAAAAAGTCTAAGGGATCGTTTGACAATGAAAATTGAAGTTCTACCAAGTTTTAGTTTGAGGTGACAAATTAGTTCGAAGTATATTTGGATGGAGTGGAATTTGATGATGATGAATAATGTAGTTGATGTGATAGAAAAAAGTAGATATGATGCGTTAATTTTAGTGAGTATATGAATTAAAAATATGTATTATAAAATAATTAAAAATTTTAAAACATAATATATATTAAAAAAACTTATGCCAAAACTTTTGTTAAAAAATATATTATTTAAATATAAAAACATTTTTAAGTAATTAATATTTAATGAAATATTATTTTTTTTAATGAAATAATTAGTAATAAATAATATTATATTAATTGTTTATAATAAATATTATATATATAATAAATAAACTATTTTATAAAAGAAAAGATAAAGAAAGAGAAAATGATAAAAGCAAATAGAAAAGGAAAAAATGTCAAATCAAAAAACAAAAATGAAAAGCTAAAAGCTAAAAAAGGCAATAAACTGGCTCGTCCGACGGGGTGCTAGGCATGACCCAATATCCAGCGAGTTGTTGAGCCAAATACAATTTTTTTATATAATATTATGATAACTAATAATTTTAATTTTTAATATTATGATAATTAATAATTTGGCTCAACAATTCGTTAATGTCGGGTCGTGCCCAGCACTCCGCTAGAGAAGCCATTGCGATTTGACTCGACCCCGATGTAATATTGCATAAAAAAAGTATATTTATTTTCTAATTATAATATTTTTATTATTTTAAATTTTAGTGTAAAAAAGAAAAATGGTGTGTTATTTTTAAATTTTTTTATTTCCTTAACTAAAAATAATTAATTATCATAATATTATATATTTAATACACATAAAAAGTTTGGACGGTTCCATATGAATGAGTCGTGCCAAAAAATGTACCGAGTCAGTTTAAGTATCTTCAAATTTTTATATTGATATTTATTATTTATTATTTTAAAATTTTAATGATGATCACGATTGAAAAGTTAAATGATCATGTCTAAAAGTTTTGAAAAGTTGGATAATCATGTAGATACAAAATTAAGTTTGGATGAAGGAGAAAAATATTGACATGATAATTTTTATTTATTTTTTTTAATATGACGTGAAGAAGAAAGAAAAAGTTGACGTGGTTCCACGTAAACATCTACGTCAGTGATTTATTAGTTTACTAGTTATAACCGATCGCGATGACCTTTGATGATCGTCTATTCCAAAATAAAATTGGATGGTCTTATTGAGAATGTCCCCTAAATTAAATGATCATCACTAAAATTTACTCAAATAATTTTTTGAGAATCAAAGTCACGTGACCTTAATTCTAATACAAAAAAGAGACCTGATTCTACATCGAAAACCGAGCCCCCTCCTCTTGTTTGGAAACTAGTTAGAACGACCGGTGAGTTCCTCTAGCCAAACAACCCTTAAGTCATTTGTGAGTAAGTAAATGCTCATATGATATGCTTGAACCATTTTTATAGTCACATTTGATCTATAATAAAAGAAAACCGTGATCACCTAGAACCAAGGCGGACCGAAACATCAATGTTGAGGAGTGGTTCAAAATAATATGTAAAGTAAAAAAAAAAACATTGTTTGCATAGGGACATGAACCCTTAATACAGTTGACGGCCTATAAGATGGTATAATTACCCAACCAAATTGTACATTGTGTATCGTATTCATAGAAACTATATTAAAGGAGCGTCAATTACCGTAAAACTTATAATTAATATATAATGTTAATAAAGTTTTTAAAAATCCGAATGCTAATAACTTGACTTCTTTAGACTGCGTGCGTAAGGTGACCTATTCAACGATGGTTAGATTGAAGTGGATAACATCTGCTCACTGCTTAACTAAATATCTCTACTTCGAACTTTTATGCATATAAAAAAAATTTTCACTAAGAGCTTCACCGGTTCTATATCAGATTAGTCGAGCTCGATGGTTGGTCCAAGACTAACCAATGTGTTCCTTAGTATCGCGTGGATTGAATGATCAACACTTCTTTTCAAACATTGAGATGACAATCGAAAAATAAGAAAAATAAGAAATATATGAAAAATCGATGTAAAAATTAAGCATCATCCTAGATTTTATATTTAAATTTAGACGATACGATATAGAAAAAACAAATTGAATGAAGATTATTTAGGCACAAATATCGAGGGGGTGTAGCTCATATGGTAGAGCGCTCGCTTCGCATGCGAGAGGCACGGGGTTCGATTCCCCGCACCTCCATTTTTAAAAATATTATTTAATTATTGAAAATAGATATGTTGGCGAGATAATGCGGATATTTATTTGTTGAAGTGCATGTTTGGTGATACCAGAAAAAAGAAGAACTATAATGTAATAACTTTTTTTTTCCAAAAATACGTCCACTGAAAAATATCAAAGTAAAAAAGGATAACAATTATTATCCTCATAGTTAATGAAAAAAATGTTAGTAGTATATTTAAACATAAAGCTTTTTTATTCTTGAAGATTAATATTTCGAAAATAATATATGAGTTTTTTTTATTTACGAAAAAAGTGTAAACTTATATTAATTAATTAGCAATTTCCTTTTAACAAATTAAATAAATAATTCGAAATGCTATATAAACGCTATAATGCCAACCATTACTCGAATTATATCACCTCTAATATATTGACCACCATCTTTTTCTTTATTTCAGCCTTACTCCAAATCGGTATCGTAATTCGACGTCCTCGAAACACTATCAATCGGTATCGTAATTCGACGTCCTCGAAACACTATCACTAAACACCTGCGGATCACGAATCGTAATCGGTATCATAAATTGTATATTCCGATCAGGACTCGGCCGGATCTTAACATGTTTATATATACCTACTAAGCATCTGCCCAGTCGCACTTGCATGCAGTCGAAGCTACTAATTAAGTACTCCATGTACTCCAGTCGAAGCGATTTTCTTATAGAATTGCATCATCGATCATGCAGCATCGTCTTCTTCATGGATTCTGGCGGCGAGTGTAGCGCCCCTCGGCCCCGTCACGCGGCGCGACCTCCTCCCCGGGGTGACGCCACATTCGATTCTTTACATCTACTTCGACTCTTTGACCTCTTTCTTTGACCAATTCGTTGATTGGACGGTCAACGCGAAAGAATTGCGAAGCGGAAGAATAAATGAATATAATATCACAGCAGAAGGCTTCATGAATACAATAATGAATAACATGGGGGACGAAATCAATAGACATATATATGAATAGCGGAAGACTTAAAGAAAGAGAATAGCATAGCGGAAGACTATACGATAAGAGGAATACGACAAAATAAAAGCAAATGCGAAAGCTTAATATATATCAAAGGATTAACTAGCCTTCATAAGAGGCAATAATACATGAACCATATACACTCAAAAAGTAATCAAAATACATCTAAAAAAGGTACCTTAGTATGCGTAGACAATCTCATTACTAAGTACAGTGCGGAAAGAAAAAATGTGTACTTGTCCATCCAAAAAGGTAGTGGCTCATGAATACAAGACTAATCTAGATAAAGTAGCGGCTCCCATAAGGACACGGTAAGACCCGTCACCATACATGACACAACACATGCAACGGTACATAAGATAACTACTACTACGTTCCATGAGGACCATATGCAATATGACGCCACCCCACCAAGACCTCCATACATGCAACACCGCCTTCCGGATGACCATTATGCACCTGTGAGAATCACACAGGAGAGCAAGCTCAACCATTAACATAACGTTAAGTGCGGATTCATATAAATCATAAATCAATTCTATCCAAACATAGCATGAAAAGAGTAGATAATCAAGATAATGAAATAATCACGAATAGAGATTTATCAGTCATGGCATGGATAGAGATCATAATAACAATGTCATATAAGAAGGTCATGATCATAAAAGAGAAACACATTTTCATAGCCATGTGCCATGCTTAACTTTCATTTATTCATACACACTTGCTTTCATGATTTTCAATTCATTCATCTTTCATTCATTCGTAACTTTACATCTTTATATTCATCTATACATTCATTCCTAACTTTACATCTTTATATTCATCTATACATTCATCTTTAATTTCATCTTTTGAAGAGCTCATCATCTTTAGGAAAATACCATTGCATAAAACTGATGATACAACTATCTAGACATCATATGCTCATGGAGGATCAGTGCCACGATGAACTCCGTTGGGTTAGGATGACCTCACCACCGACGAAAGGAACCATCCGTGGGAGAAACTCTCGCCTCTATAGAGCAAATGGCAACCCATGAGGGGACCTGTTACGAGGCGAGAACATCATCCCTCATCATACCTGCGTCTGTCTTTCGATTTATCGATTAAGGCAACGATAGTCTTCATCTTTCGATGGATCTTTGTTTGTTTAGGAAATCTAGTGGATGGAAGTTTATGTAGGAAATCAGGTTTAGGATATCGAGGTCATGACTTCCAATCCACACGACGGATGCCCAAAGGTCACGGGTCATCTGTCGAAATATTTTCGGTCGACCGAAGGAGTGCGGTCATCGCTTTTCATTATTCTTATTCATCATATCATGGTTCATATTCATTCATCATCATGTTCATGAAAATCATCATTTACTTTAGAGTCATGGTCATAATCGTAATTGGAAAGTTCGAGGAGACATCATTATCGTTCTTGGCATAGTTAGCATAATCGGATTTAGTTCATTTCATAAGGAGAGATCACTAATCATATTCAGGTGGAAGGCATGGTTTCATACATAATCAGAGGAACGCAATATTCATAGGATTAATATGGAGGTAAATCAGAAGGTTTCTCATTAGTACAAGGTCGAAAAATCGTAAGTATAGAATCGAGTTCTGAACCCGGGCTGAGTGAAGGAAAAATTCGGGCCAAGTTGGTCGAAGTCAGGCTCGGTTTATCGAGGTGAAAACCGAGAAGAGAACCCAGGCCGGGTTTGGGTTACACCCTGGCTGAGTTGGGAAGACGATCGAGTCAGGAGAAGCGATTCTCCCGATCGTCTTCTCCGCGCAGAAACCCGGGCCGAGTCGTGGGTGACACGGTCCGGGCACCTGGTTCGCCCTGAGCTCGAGCTCGGCTTCCATGGCAGACCCGGACCGTGCTCGGAGTAACCCGGTGCGGCCAGACCGAGCCCGGGCCGAGTTATGAGGAACCCAGGCCTGGGCTGATCGAGTCGTAAAGTAGATTTAGGAGTTCGTCTTTTTCGGCGATTGCCGACATGATACAGCTGAATTAACTACATCATTGGGATAACATTCATTAAATAGAAAATGTCTAAAGTCTAACACACCGCAAGTATAGTCCTAAGCATGCATCTAACGATAAAATATTTCTACGATAGTTCATACACTCATTTCGTTTCGAATCAGTTCGTTCATGCATATAATCGTTCCATTTTCATACATTTATGTCTTTGCATAATTTGTTCAATCATGCATATCATCATGGCAGTTGACATACACTTCTTCAATCATGGCAGTTAAATCATCATATTAACGTACAATTAGGGCATAAGGCATTCCATTTTCGGATCGATTCATGGAGGTTCAAATCAGGCATGCTACATTCTTCATGAACTCGACTTATGAAATAGTTCCCGAAGTCCACACACCTCTTAGTCTACGAGTCGCGGTTCGTCCTCGCTTATCATGTTTCGTTCCTAGGTCGCCCGCTCGAGGACGATCGCCGACGAAATTCTCTCGTCCTCCTCTGTTCACGTTCGTAGGCGAGGGAGAAAACGTTAAGTGAGCAAAGGAAACAAGTTCAGGCGAAACGAAAAGGAAAAATGTAAAGACCCTAATTTTTAAGAGTTGGAAAAAGAATATTTTATCATTATTTATTTTGAGAAATATGACCATTAATATTATTATAATATATAATTCTGAAAATAAAGGAAAATAGGGAGGAGTTTAATTAACGATAAAAATGTATTATGGGATATTTAATTAAATTTGAATTATTTAATTATTAAAATAAATTAGGATTTTTAAAAGAGATTAATTAAAAGATTAAATTTGATTTGGATTAGAAGTTATAGATAAATTAAAAATCAAGGATCTAAGAGCTCTATAAATAGATCTTTAAGGCCCATCGTCAAAGAAATTTCTTTCTCTTTGATTCTCGGTGACCGGCGGCAGATGTCCAGGTGATGGCAAGATGTGATTCAACGTCGAATGACTAGGCGTGAAACGAGGTACGTAGGGGGATCCGTAGGTTTAGTGTAAGATATGATTATTTATTTAAATTGATTGTTGTTGGTATTGATTTCAAATTGTGTCATCGTAGATTTCTTCGCATAGCGCCTCCGATTTTCTTAATGATCGAGATATAAAAAAGAATAATAATACATCGGTAGAAGGTGAGAAAGATTAAGGGAGAGAGAGAATCGAGAAGATGATTCATTATGCGGCGTTCCGCGTCGAGGTAACAAAAGAAAAAAATGTTGTGGCGTTAAATTCATGGAAAAAAATATATAGTTGGTGGCAAAAACATATTGGCCGCCACATGAGGTGTTTGGCGCCGAAGAAAAAAAAAAGAATTGAATGCGTAAAAAAAACATGGTGATTACGGGCGAGGAAGAATATTAGAGAGAGA
Organism: Pontederia crassipes; assembly: GCA_030549335.1. Taxonomy (NCBI): domain Eukaryota; kingdom Viridiplantae; phylum Streptophyta; class Magnoliopsida; order Commelinales; family Pontederiaceae; genus Pontederia; species Pontederia crassipes. The sequence goes on along the minus strand of CM060194.1, from coordinate 73,876,392 downwards.
AAATGATTAAGCAAAGAAGAGAGAGAAAAGTAGTGTAGAGGGAGAGAAAGGATTACGGCAAAAAGAAAACAAAAGTGATGCGGAGAGAGAAACTTGAGAGAAAAAAGGGGAAATTAATTATTTTCTCTTACTCAAATTGATTGAACGAAGAAACAAAAAAGCATGAGACAATGTTTTGCCGAAGAAAGCTATGGAGAGAGAAAAGTGTAAAAATTGGTAGAAAATGTTATTTTCTTTATTTTTACTTTGAGAAAAAAATAAAAAAGAAATTCGTTTATTGAATTTCTCGTCCTTCATTTATTGGATTTCTATTTACTAGCAAATTTACTTGTTAGTTGATATTGACTATCTTGTTATCTTTATTTTAATATTCTGATCTGATACTTATCACACCTGATTATCATATCTGAACATAATGTCATCTTATGCAGATCATATTATTATTATCCAATATACTGATCTAGTAAACTTTCTGATTGGGTCTTATTTCACTTAAATTAAATTTGTTAAAAGATAGATGTCTTAGGTAAATAAGATAAAAGCTGAAAGTTGCTGGATTTTCATGTTCTCTGATTGTCTCCAAGCCCCCGGGCCATATTGTTATTGAATTGAATTAAATTGAATGGGGCAGATAGTGGACCTAAAGGTTTGAGGTGCCATCTTCCTTTAGAGAAACTATGGCTGTCCTGTGTTTGGCTATCCTGTGTTTGGTCATTCACGAATAATTGTTAGCGCTATATTATTGGGTGGCTTGTCGTGGCACTGATCCCCCATTGGCCTATATAAAAGAGACTTGGAGTTTTCCTTAATTGACCGAACGCTCTCCACTGAATTGGATAACTCCGAACATTGTAAATTAAATTGAATTGAATTAAAATTAAATCGAATTAAGTTGGATTGAAATTGAATTGAATTGAATAGATCATGATCATTTGGATACAGGTGTTGACTGGCATTGCCTCCGTCCATTGAATCGAATGGAATTGTTATTGACCAATGATCATTGATATTGAATTAGAAATTGTTAAATTGAATAGTGTCATAGTGATCAGACATTTAATTGCTAAATCAATATTGATCAGATGAACCTTTTCCTGATCCTTCCTATTGATCTCTGACTTTATTGTCCTATTGTTATATTGAATCATCGATCTAGTTGATCAGGCAATTATTAATTATTATCACTATTTATTGACCTTTTGATCATAGCTTGATATAATTGTTCATATTGATAAATTATTATATTGCTAATTGATAATCATATTGATTGCTCAATTGACTCATCATTGATTATATCTTATTTTTTATTGAGCATATTAATTGTTTAGTAGATCTTACATACTGAGTATTTTTATACTCATGGATATTTTTCTGTACTTGGATCCGTGCAGGTGAGAGTGATTTGATAGATGATGATACTGCAGGTGGCTATGCTCAGTGACAGACAGATGTTGCACATGTTCTAGGTTGAGTTGTCTAGTTTTTATTATTTTCGCATTTATTAGAATTGTGAACTTATTGATATTTTAGTTATTTTCAATATTATGGATTATTAGCTATTATTATTGAAAAATCTTTCATATTTATGGTTTATATTCTGCACTTAATAAATTTTATTCCGCAAAAATATTTTATAAAAGATTGAGTAACGCCTCTGGGACGACTCTGAGCACGTGAAAGTCACGTGGGTCTCGGGGCGTTACAAAAGGTATCAGAGCCTAATGAGAGATGCTTCTTAGTTGTCTCTAATAGATAGAATTGAGTTCATGTGCAACTGTCACGAGCAACCACTGTAGCCATCCAGTAGGGTCAAGTGAGTTTTCATTGTGATATCTCTATTAAATTCTTACTTATTAAATTGTATTCTTTATTGTTGGGTGAGCACAGATGTCTCCCGAATTGATGACCTCTCATCAATTTTATCGTGGACCAAAAAGTAGATATCGACGATACAATTCTCAAAGTGCACAGGAGAATGGCCAAGCGGCCCAAGGCCCACGAGTAAATAATGAATGGATGAATGAACATCAGGAGGAATGATCGAGGCATGGATCATCACCATATAAATCTCGGTTAACGTACAGTAATACTCAGAGTCATGATGTTCCACTTCACGATAATCGAAAAGAGATTGTTAAGAGTTTTCTCAACTTACAACCTCCCCAATTTGATGGGAAGGGCGACTTCGAGAAAGTCTATAGATGGATGGAAGAAATTGACCAAACTCTAATGAAGATGGACTGCGGTGAGAACTATAAGACTATATGTGCTATGAGACGTTTGTCAGGTGACGCTAGGCATTGGTGGAACGCAACAAAGGCTGGCACATTCTCCAGATAGGACCTGATTCCTTGGAGAAAGTTTAAAAAGATATTCAAGGATAATTGTTCACCTGTTTCCCGAAGAACAAGAAAATGGAAGGAGTATCGAGATCTACAATAGGATACCATGACAGTCGAGGACTACACAATCGAATTCTTAAAGTTGGAGAAGTATGGTACTCGATGACAATCGGAGAGAAATCGCGTTAAACAATGGGTGGAAGGTCTCAAGATAAGCCTCCGACGAAGGGTAAAATGTTATAACTATTAGACCCTTTAAGTTACGAAAGAGTTCGCTATTATGCTTGAAAATGACGACATAACAAATACAACTCAACCGAATCAAGAGGATATAGATAATGATCAGAATCATATTTGAAGTAAAGATAGAAAACATAAAAGAAGAGAGAAGCGACATCAAGAAAACTACAACCGAGGAAGACCATATCCAACACGGAATGAGCCTCCATCACATAGAAAATCATGCAACTACTGCTAGAAAATGCATCTCGGTGAATGTTATTGGGCAACAGGACATGCCTAAATTGTGGCAAGATAGATCACTTCACAAGATATGAACCAAGGCAGTCGAACTTATGCAATAATATGCCTTCAAGAATGATGCAGAAATTACACAAATAGATTGATATGTTAGGACACATGACTTGAAGCTTAATCAAGTCTAAATTGTAATCTTCACTTCAATTGGACTTTGGATATGTTATAGTATCCAAATAGCTTGTGTTATATGGAATGGATATAGTTCATAGTTTACTTTTAATAAAAAAAATGAAAGATTGACCGATGAAAAATAGCGTTTAATGGAAGTACTCATATGACAATATTTCTAAGGAGGTTATCGATTAGTTGGTGCTCATAATTTTCTGCAAAAAAATTCGAGCACTCGAACTCAATAGCAAAAGTGATGGGGCGCATACATAATGGTATGGAGGAAGGACAATATCCAAGTATGTCGAAAAAAAATTATAATATAGTTGTTATTACATTGGTTAACCCAAGATCGATGTTAGTTTAATATATTCATCGACCCTAGAGAAACATGCAGAACGTTAAGAGAAATAAGTATACGTCAAAGTCTCAAAGTACAAATTTTGACAGAATGAGATAATGTTCCTCAGAAATATCATTGACATAAATGGAATATCAAAATATGGATGCTATGACCAAATGAGTTCAACCAAAGAATGTGTTGAAGAGAAAAAAAAGCCTCCTTAGACTTGCAGAATATTAGCGAAGAATCACACCAGATTACTATATGATAGTATCACCATGGACGAACCTCACTAAGAAGGACATAAAAAAATTGAAATCAGAAAAGGCTAAAATAAGTTTTAGAAATCGAAGAAGAGATTGACAACGATGTCTTTTCTGAAAATACTTCAGGTCAAGGAGATTATGTCACCCACAATGATGCATACAACACTAACGTAGCATGTGTTTTGATGCTACATAGGAAGATAGTTGCCTACACATTAAGACAATTAAAGAAATACGAGAAGAATTACTCAACACTCGATCTCAAATTAGCAACTATGGTATTCACCCCAAGAGATGGTGACACAATGTGTAGGATGAAGAGCTTGAATTCCCCACATACCAGCAAAGTTGAGGTACACTTTCTCGCAACAAGATTCAAACATGTGTCGAAAAAATGAATGGATCAAATTGTTGAAAGGTTACGAGTTTGTCATCAACAACAAAGCAAACTCAGTTGAGAATATCTTAAGCAGAAAATAGAGAAATGTCACTTGCTCATTTCAGAGTGAGTCGATGGAATATGAGCAATGAACAATTGCATCACACAAGTCAGTCCAGTGAATAACAATAATAACAACACATTTTGCATGTAGTCGAAAATACTATGGAAGGCCGACAAATGAAAGTTGAGCATCATAGGTCACATGGTGTATTACAAGAGGTTAGAAATCTTCAATAGCATTAAGAAAAGTTAATGATGGATTTCGTTAGAAGGCTTTCAAAAACTCAGCATGATAACGATGCGATATGGATAATAGAGGATTGATATAAGATAGCCGACATCATACCCATTAGAGAAAGGTTAATCCATCAAAAGCCTCATGGACATTAAATTTTTTTAAGGAGGTTATCCGACTACATGGAGTATTGATCCATTGCATCGGATAAGAATTTACAGTGCATAATCCAATTCTGATAGAGCATCTATAGAGCAATTGGGATGTGGTTGAATTTTTATGTCACTTTCCATCCACAGATGGATGAGTAGTTTGAATGGACAATTCAAGCCTTAAAAAATATGTTCTGAGATTGTGCATTGCACTGGATTGATAGTTGGAACAACCAACTCCCGTCGGTAGAGTTAGGATGTGGCAACCATCGCCACTCTGACATTAGGCATGGCACCTTCGCAGTCATGTATATATATAGCAGATCATGTCGCTCACCTATCAGTTGGAGCAAAGTGGATGGACGATAGTTCTTGTTACAAAAGTAATGAAGTGACGAAGTCTGTCTCATCATGGAAAGGTTGAGAACAAAATATACGAGATGAATCGTATACGAACATAATGAGATTGGAGGAATTAAACAAAAATGGAAACATGATATATGTAGAACATATCATGAAGATGAATATGGCATTTAAAAATGAAAAGTGGAGATGAGAAAAGATTTCTCATATTTCTTAGATAGATGATGTAGTTTGGTTTATGCAAATTCGAGGACGAATTTATTTTTAAGGAAGTTATGATGTAATGACCCTAATTTTTAAGAGTTGGAAAAAGAATATTTTATTATTATTTATTTTGAGAAATATGATCATTAATATTATTATAATAAGTAATCCTGAAAATAAAGGAAAATATGGAGGAGTTTAATTAAGGATAAAAATGTATTGTGAGATATTTGATTAAATTCAAAATTATTTAATTATTAAAATAAATTAGGATTCTTAAAAGAGATTAATTAAAAGATTAAATTTGATTTGGATTAGAAGTTATAGATAAATTAAAAATCAAGGATCTAAGAGCTTTATAAATAAATCTTAAAGGCCCATCGTCAAAGGAATTGCTTTCTCTTTGATTCTCGGTGACCGACGGCAGAGGCATGACGTTCAGGTGATGACAAGGTTTGATTCGATGTCGAATGGCTAGGTGTGAAACGAGGTACGTAGGGGGATCCGTAGGTTTAGTGTATGGTATGATTATTTATTTAAATTGATTATTGTTGGTATTGATTTCACATTGCATCATCTTTGATTTCTTCGCATAGAGCCTCTGATTTTCTTAATGAACGAAATATAAAAAAGAATAATAATACATCGGTAGAAGGCGAGAAAGATTAAGGGAGAGGGAGAATCGAGAAGATGATTCATTATGCGACGTTCCGCGTCGAGGTAACAAAAGAAAAAAAATGTTGTGGTGTTAAATTCATGGAAAAAATATATAGTTGGTGGCAAAAACATATTGGCCGCGACATGAGGTGTTTGGTGCCGAAGAAGAAAAAAAAGAATTGAAGGCGTAAAAAAACATGATGATTACGGGGGAGGAAGAATATTAGAGAGAGAAAATGATTAAGCAAAGAAGAGAGAGAAAAGTAGTGTAGAGGGAGAGAAAGGATTACGGCAAAAAGAAAACAAAAGTGATGTGGAGAGAGAAACATGAGAGAAAAAAAGGGGAAATTAATTATTTTCTCTTACTCAAATTGATTGAACGAAGAGACAAAAAAGCATGAGACAATGTTTTGCCGAAGAAATTTATAGAGAGAGAAAAGAGTAAAAATTGGTAGAAAATGTTATTTTCTTTATTTTTACTTTGAGAAAAAAAATAAAAAAGAAATTCGTTTATTGAATTTCTCGGCCTTCATTTATTGGATTTCTATTTACTAGCAAATTTACTTGTTAGTTGATATTGACTATCTTGTTATCTTCATTTTAATATTCTGATCTGATTCGTATCATACCTGATTATCATATCTGAACATAATGTCATCTTACGAGATCATATTATTATTATCCAATCTTATCATGATACTGATTCAGTAGACTTTCTGATTGGACCTTGTTTCACTTAAATTAAAATTGTTAACAGATAGATGTCTTAAGTAAACAACATAAAAGTTGAAAGTTGCTGGATCTCCATATTCTCTGATTGTCTTCAAGCCCCCGGGCTTGTTATTGAATTGAATGGGACAGATAGTGAACCTAAAGATTTGAGGCGCCATCATCCTTTAGAGAAGCTATGACTGTCCTGTGCTTGGTCATGGTCCCCCGTCATTCATGAATAATTATTAGCGCTACATTATGGGATGGCTTGCCGTGGCACTGATCCCCCACTGGCCTACATAAAAGAGACATGGAGTTTCACTTAATTGACCAAGAGCTCCATATTGAATTGGATAACTCCGAATATTGTAAATTAAATTGAATTGAATTAAAATCGAATCGAATTGAGTTGGATTGAAATCGAATTAAATTGAATAGATCATGATCATTTGGATACTGACGTTGACTGACATTGCCTCCGCCCATTGAATCGAATAGAATTGTTATTGACCAATGACCATTGATATTGAATTGGAAATTGTTAAATTGAATAGTGTCATAGTGATCAGACATTTAATTGCTAAATCAATATTGATCAGTCATCTGATTTTTTTCTGATCCTTCCTATTGATCTCTGACTTTATTGTCTTATTGTTATATTGAATCATCGATCCAGTTAATCAGGCAATTATTAATTATTATCGCTATTTATTGGCCTTTTGATCATAGCTTGATATAATTGTTCATATTGATAAATTATTATACTGCTAATTGATTATCCTATTGATTGCTCAATTGACTCATCATTGATTGTATCTTACTTTAATTGAGCATATTGATTGTTTAGTAGATCTTACGTACTGAGTATTTTTATACTCATGTATATTTTCCTGTACCTGAATCTGTGTAGGTGAGAGTGCTTTGATAGAGGATGATACTGCAGGTGGCTATGCTCAGTGACAGACAGATGTTGCACATGTTCTATATTGAGTTGTCTAATTTTTATTATTTCCGCATTTATTAGAATTGTGAACTTATTGATATTTTAGTTATTTTTAATATTATGGATTATTAGTTATTATTATTGAAAAATCTTCCGCATTTATGGTTTACATTCTGCACTTAATAAATTTTATTCCGTAAAAATATTTTATAAAAGATTGAGTAGCGCCTCTGGGATGACTCTAAGCACGTGAAAGTCACGTGGATCTCGGGGCGTTACAAAAAATATGGGCCTTTCTCACCAAATCGGAACCCCTGCTGTCCGCCTGCGCCGGAGATGGCCTCCGACGTCGTCCGCTCATTGTCCACTGTTGTCCGCGCACCGGAGAAGAAAAAGAGTGCGTGAGACATTGTGGCTCGGCTTGGAGTACACGAAGAAGCAGAGGGGGAGAAACAAGAGGCCGATGCCTCTTTTATAGAAGGACAGTGGTGATCGGCCGTTGCTTGCCACCTCACCGAATTCGACAGCCAGATCTCGGCTGGGCTCCCAGGCACGGCCATTGGGGAGCTCGGACAGTGGTCAGATCTGCCCCAACCATGAAGGGAGAAGATCATTGAGTGGAGAGAGAAATAGACACGAGAGAAGACAAATAAGAAGATGGGGAGGAGATGAGATCAAGTAGAAAAAGACAAGGAAGGAAAAAAGGGATTATCCAACTTACGTTTTCATCATTTCTTGTAATCATTTTTTTTACTACGCTGACCGTATTGTTACAGCGAGTGTGAGCAATCATTCCTGTGGGAGAGAGGAGAACTCTTGGGCAGCGGCGAATTCGGCGTCGTTTGCTTAGGCTTGTTGAATGCCGGACGTGTCAGGTTGCCGGTGGCAGTCAAGTCCGCGGTAGGAATCAGTGCGATCGACCTGAGGCGGGAGAAGGAGTTGTTGGACCATCTCGCCGGCTGCCCTATGAAGAAAGCATAATTATAAAATTTTATTTGAATCATGTCAAACCATTAAGAAACTTAAATGCATAAATACAATAACTTAAAATTGTCCATCGCTAATGATCGGTGAAGAACAATTTGACAGAATGGCCTTTCAAAACAACACCAAAAACTTTTCTTCTCTTCCAAGATGGGGAAAGCAAAAGAAGAAAACAACTTTTCATTCAATGTTCCAAGAGGTGTATTTTGGGAACCATGACCATCTATTTATATAAGAACCTTTCATGTGATTTGAATTTCTACCCATCATAAAAATTCAATGCACCATTTGGTCTCTTCACATTATATTACATATCATAACATATTAATTACTATGACCAATATATATTGATCACTTTTATTTGGGTCTGAACTTATTTTGACAATATATTAATTGTATAATTTACTTTCATATTAAACTCAATATTAGATATGATCCAACAATCTCTCACTTGGGTTATATATGAAACCATATAATTATACACCATAAGTACCAAAATGAGCTTAGCTTTATTGTCAAAATTATAATTCAAAAAACAATCTTATTCATCGATATATCAATATAGGATCAAAGTAGTATTTGTCGCCATTACCGCAACTTAACTCGACAATGGTCACATATATCAATATGATCAATGATAAGATCATGATATGGATGTGAAGCATAAAAGTTACATGCAATGTGATCATACATGTCTACTTTCAACTGGTCCACTTAAATTGATATCAAACTTAAATAAAAGAGTGAACATAAAAGAAAATTAAACTGTATAGATACTGAAAGCAACAAAACAAAATGTTCACAACATGAGCATTTATAATTACAAACTCCCACCGAAACTAAACATCTTGAACCAAAATGACACCCATACTAACGGTGTGCTCTAGAAACACCTTGGGTGACAATCCCTTTGTAAGCGGATCCGCAATCATAAAGTTTGTTCCAATATGCTCAACAAATAATAACTTTTTCTTCACTCTTTCTTTAACAACAAGAAACTTGGTATTGATGTGCCGGGATTTTGATGAGCTCTTGTTGTTATTGGAATATGCAACTGCTGACTTATTATCACAAAATAATTTTAACGGTCTTTCAATACCATCTATTATGCGTAGTCCCATGACAAAATTTTGTAGCCAAATTCCATGATTAGATGCCTCATAACATGCGATAAATTCTTCTTCCATGATGGAAGATGCAATAGTGTCTTGTTTGACACTCTTCCATGATATAGCACCCCCAACAAGCAAGTAATTGTAGCCCAATGTGGACTTCATGCTATCTTGGCATCCAGCAAAATTGGAGTTTGAATATCCAATTATCTCAAACTGATATGTTCTCCGATATGTCAACATATGGTCTTTTGCCCCTTGTAAATATCCATTCCTGGATTACTTAGATATCTGCCTAATACCCCAGTAATGTACGCAATATTCGGACGCGTACAAATTTGAGCATACATAAGACTTCCTACTGCTAATGCATAAGGAATCTTTTGCATTTCCAATTTTCCAAAATCATTCTTAGGACACTGTTCAAGACTAAACTTGTCTCCTTTAGATATAGGGATACTACCTAGTTTGCAATCTTGCATACCGTATCTCTTTAGGATTTTATCGATATAGGATTTTTAGGATAATCCTAGGATACCTTGAGCACGATCTCGATATATCCGGATTCCCAACACAAAAGATGCATCACCAAGATCTTTCATCTCAAAATGACTTATAAAAAAACTCTTGGTTTCATGTAATAATCATGTATCATTTGTGGCAAGTAATATGTCATCCACATATAAAATCAAGAAAATATGCTTACTCTCACAGAATTTATGATATACACAATTATCTGTTAAGTTCATCTCAAAACCAAATGAGATGATAACTTCATGAAATTTGTGATACCATCGTCGAGACGCTTGCTTAAGTCCATAGATGGATTTCTTTAATTTGCAAATCATAGACTTTGCATTACTAGATATAAAATATTCTGGTTGCACCATATAAATCGTTTCATCAATGTCACCATTAAGAAATGTTGTCTTTACATCCATATGATGTAACTCAAGATCAAAATGAGCCACTAATGCCATTATAGTTCTTAAAGAGTCATTCGATAAAATCGGAGAGAAGGTCTCTTGATAATCGATTTCTTCCTTTTGTGTAAAGCCTTGTGCGACAAGTCTCGCCTTATATTTTTCTACATTGCCCCTGATAATTGCGCCGTTGTGCCTGGGGCTCGAGAAAAAAGAATTCTAATTTCTGTATATAATGGCAAATTGAGATCCATAAAATAATAAATGGACTATGATTCATTTTTTTCCTTTTACAACATCAAAATTGAAGATTTAGCGAGCAATTCGGTCTAGGATTAAATAGGATCTTTGAATCCCTTTTAATTTTAAAAAACCATTTAAAACCAACGGGTTTCACACCTTCGGGCAATGGGACGAGATTCCAAACTTTGTTGTCATACATAGACTTCATTTCCTCATTCATGGCATCAATCCACTTTTGAGAATTAGGATTTTCCAAAGCTTGGCGGAGGTTGAATGGATCATCCTCCATTATACCAATATCAAACTCATGTTCTTGGAGATACACAATGTAATAATGTGGCACTGCATTTCTCCTCTCTCTAGTGGATCTTCTTAATGGTAATTGTTCTTGAAGTTCTAGAGTTTGTTCTTCTGAAATAACATTCAATATAGGAGATTGTGCAACATTATCTTGAATAGTGACATTTTCATTATCAGAAATAAATTCTTGAGTAATGTTAATAGGAATCTCAATTGATTCATCTTCAAAGATAATGTTCCTAATATTATCTCCTCCCACAAACTCAACATCCTCAAAGAACTGAGCATTACCCGTCTAAAAAATTAATCTGCTCATGGGATCATAAAACTTATACCCCTTGGACCTTTCGGAATATCCAACAAAATAGCAACTGATTGTTTTAGAGTTCAATTTTCTCTCATTTGACCTATAAGGCCTAGCCTCAGCTGGACATCCCCACATATGAAAATGATTTAAACTAGGCTTTTTACTAATCCAAATCTCATATGGAGTCTTTGTTGTTGCTTTTTTTGAAACTCTGTTCAGAAAATATGCCGCAATCTTAAGTGCTTCTCCCCAGAGTGATTCTGGTAAGGTAGAATGACAAATCATGCTCCTCATCATATCTTTAAGTGTTCTATTTCGTCTTTCAGCTATACCGTTCATGATAGGCAAATATGGCATGGTATATTGTGGGACGATACCGTGTTCCTCTAGGAATTTAGCAAAAGGCCTTGGACGTTGTTCTCCTGAACCATCATATCGACCATAATATTCTCCACCACGATCTGATCTGATAGCTTTAATCCTTTTGCCAAGTTGATTCTCAACTTCAACTTTAAATTTTTTGAACACATCCTGACTTTTCATGAATGAGATATAGATAGTCATATCTAGAATAATCATCTATGAAACTTATAAAATATCGTTGACCATTCCATGCAGCCGAAGGAAATGGTCCACAAATATATGTATGTATAAGTTCCAAAAGATCTGTAGTCTTGTTGGCTCCTAATCCCTTTTTATTGGTTTGTTTCCTTTTGATACAATCAACATAAATATTGAATGCTGAAAAATCTAAGGGATTAAGGATTTCATTTGACACAAGTCTTTCTATTCTCCTTTTGGAGATGTGACCCAATCTTTTGTGCCATAGCATAGCTGAATCCTCATTAGTTAACTTTCTCTTAATGCCTCGAGTAGTATGCAGAGTTTCATGATATGAAGCAATAGAATCAAATAAGTAAAGATTATCACAATAAGATAAAGAACCAAAACCAATTAATTTTGAATCATGAAACAAATTGAATTTTCCATTTTCAAATGAACAAGAATAATCAAATTTGTCCAATATAGAAATAAAAATTAAATTTAATCTAAAAGATGGTACAACAAAAGTTTCATGTAAATTCAAATACGTTCCAGACTTTAACAATAATCTAAACTTTCCAATTGCTTCAACTTCAACTTTCTTGCCATCACCGACATAGATGTATCTTTCACCATCATTTGGCTTTCGGTAATTCAAGCAACCCTGCATAGACACACTTATATGAGTTGCTGCACCGGAATCTAATCACCATGTGTGTCTAGGTACTGAAGCTAAATTAACCTCAGAACAAACCAAATTAAGAAATGTACCTTTCTTTACACGCCAAGCATGATAATTGGTACATTCTTTCTTTTGATGACATGTTGCACCACAGAAGAAGCATCCATTCTTATTTTGTTCTTTATGTTGCTTCTTTTGTGGTGCTGCGTCCGCAGCATCTTTCTGAACTTTCCTTTTGAGTCCCTTCTTCTTTTCTTTAGAAGTGGTAGCCAAGTGAGCACTTTCTGTTTTTTCTTGCTTCAATCTTTCCTCTTCTTGAACACAGTGAGAGATGAGCTCATTTAAGGACCAAGAGTCCTTTTGACAATTATAGCTCACCTTAAACTGGCCAAATTATATAGGAAGGGATAAAAGAACCAGATGCACAAGCAAGTCTTCAAATAAATTCAACATAAATTCAACTTGAGTGCTTTTAATTTTGAAGCAATATGAGACATCTCCATGATGTCCTTCCTAATATTTCCTTTGCCCTGATACTTCATTGAGATTAAATTTGCTATGAGTGTAATAGTTTCTGCCTTTTCATTCTTAGCGAATGTTTTCTCAAGGGCCTCAAGAAATTCTTTGGCTGTATCCACATCTTCTGACATAGTGCCCCTAAATGCTTCTAGAATGGCACGTTTAATTATCATTAGAATTATGCGATTGGATCGCTCCCACTTTTCCATCTCCCTCCTTTCATCAGGGGTACTCACATCAGTAATTTTTGTGAGTTTTGTGATCCTCAAAGCATAGTTCAAATTCATGACTCCAAGAGTAATATTAATACTCTCTCGCCATGCCTTAAAATTTGAGACATTTAACATTGGAATGGAGTTGATGATCGCATTGATATTAGTAAGAGATGAAGAAACTGAACAGAGAACAAAATAAACATAAGTACCACATTAAACAATAACAAAATATAAATATGGACAGAACCTCATCATAAGATATCGATACAACATTAATATTTAGTCTTTGGACAGAAATATCAACTTGCAAGTGATATCTTAATTATGATAATAATGATAAAAAATGATAATAAAATAACATGTCAAATAATAAATTTTTCTTTGGGCCAATTTATTACTTACATATAAATCAAATATTTATCACAAATATTATCACAATTCTATATGTTACATTTTCAAATATTAAGTTTCCTTTGAGCCACTTAATATTTAATTAGTAACACAAAGATCACCATTTATCTTTTAAAACAAATTAGACTACACAAAAGAGGTCACTTTGGTAACATATTGCAATAATAATTTATTTCCAAATATATAACACACCCATATTTATTTTCTAATTTATCATTAATAATAATGATAATAAATACAGAAATTGTCCATTTGAGAAAAAAATGCGGGTAGTATACTGTAGATCCCGACGTGAACAACTGAGAGAAAGAAAGAAAAAATTTCTGCACTAGAATAATCCCTTTTTTTATAATGCTAATTGTAAAAATCCCAAGAAATATATCAGTAAAGGACCCATAAAAAGATAATAATAAAATTGCATTAGTGGAGCAATGCGTCCTTTAACTTCTGCAATGCATCCTTTTAGGGCATAGTTGCATGATGTTTAACAAGTACATATGTGCCTTATCGATAATCAATCAAGAAATAAAAATAAGGCAACTAAAAAAATGCACAGGAGATGAACAGACACCATAAAGGGATAGTTTTCTGACGTGTATTGCATCTTCAATAGAAAATATTTGTGCACTGAGGCATAGATAAGTAAAACACAATTAGCCTCTTGATACATGCACAACACGCAATCAGTAGAGTCCAACAAATGTATTTAGAAGTAAAACTATCTTAAATCCAAATAAGATAAAATTTTCATAAGAAAACAAATGCAAATATTCTACTCGCATAATCCGAATGTTTGCATGAACATGCATTGCGACAGAAGTATATAAAAAAAATTTCATAAAGCATGTCGGCCAAAATTTTAATCTTAAATTATATTTTTTCTTAATGATTTAACATGTCGGCTCTAATACCAATTGAAGAAACCATAATTATAAAATTTTATTTGAATCATGTCAAACCATTAAGAAACTTAAATGCATAAATACAATAACTTACGATTGTCCATCGCTAATGATCGGTGAAGAATAATTTGACGGAATGGCCTTCCAAAACAACACTAAAAACTTTTCTTCTCTTCCAAGATGGGAAAGCAAAAGAAGAAGACAACCTTTCATTCAATGTTCCAAGAGGTGTATTTTGGGGATCACGACCATCTATTTATATAAGAACCTTTCATGTGATTTGAATTTCTACCCATCATAGAAATTTAATGCACTCTTTGGTCTCTTCACGTTATATTCCATATCATAACATATTAATTACTATGATCAATATATATTGATCACTTTTATTTGGGTCTGAACTTATTTTGACAGTATATTAATTGTATAATTTACTTTCATATTAAACTAAATATTGGATATGATCCAACACCCTCAGGTCATCCGTTGCTACGGAGACGTCATCACCGAGGAAGAGGAGAGGTTGGGGGAGACCTACAACATCTTCCTGGAGTACGCACCGAAAGGAATCCTGTGTTGGAGTTGGTGAATACTTCAGGGCCCCTTATTTCTCACACCGGATTCGCCCACGTGAGCTTAGGGGAATCTGAGTATTACCCAATTGCCTATGCTGCTAGCGTGCGAACGAAAGGGGGGTTCGGGGGGCCCGCCCCCCCGGATTTTGGGCTTTTGTTTAGCCGGCCCGTGTGGTTCGGATTAGGTTTTTTCTCTGTTTTGTTCGGATTTTGAACCCGTTTAGGAGAGGCTATTTATAGCTTATTTTCAGATGTAATCTGTGTGGCGGCTGTAAACCTAAACAATATAGTGGAACCTCTTTGCAGGACGTAGTCCTAATCTCAAGGGTGAAGCTGGGTAAATTCGTGTGTCTCATCTATTTTTTCTACGGTCTCTTTGCGATTTTCTCAAATTTTCCCATCATCCTGCGCAGCTACTTCAAGGTCCACTTCATGGGCGAACTCCACGCTCGGCGACTCATCAGATCAATGCTGCGAGGCCTCGTCCACATGCACAGCGCGCACTGCGACATCAAACCCGACAACGTGCTGCTGTGGAGCAGGGAGGAGGTGAAGATCATCGACTTCGGCGCCGGCCTGCGAACGTCGGAGAAGAGCTTTGAGCCCTCGTTAATCCAGGGCATGCCTTACTACATGGCGCCGGAGTCATAGCCAGGAACGAGTACGGACCACCCGGCGACGTATGGGCCCTAGGGTGCACATTGGCCGAGATGCTGACGGGTGAGCCGGCGCGAGCGTATATGGATAACGTCGACTTCAAGGACTTGTTGTTCTACATTGGCAATGGCCTGGCGCCGCCGGAGATTCCGAAGCACATGTCGGCCTTGGGGAGGGACTTCCTGTCGAGGTGCTTCGACGTGGAGGCCGAGAAGAGATGGACCGCCGAGATGCTCCTCAAGCATCCCTACATGGACGGATTAGACAACCCGCGCTCTTCCACTTGGACGTGTCCAAGGTGTTTAGGCGTCTACCCATGATTGGGTCCTGCATCAGATGCCAACCTTCTTCAGCTTGATCAGAATTTGGATTTTTTTTTTCTCAAGTGTAACGCTGGTAGCTATTCTTAGCAATCAGATATACCGTAATGATGAATTTGTTTTGAACAATATTGTAATGATGAAAGATGAAAAAAGAAAAGAATTTTATAAGATATACTGTTTCCAAATCGAAAACAATATATGTCGATTACAATAAAAGATTCCAGCTCTGAGTTTTATGGGCATGTGCATGCTAAGATTTTGCCAGAGGTAGACGACTGGCCCATTAAATAATAAACCCAACTTGAGCTTCTGATATTGGACAAAGCAGAACACTAAACTAAAAAATAATTCGAGTTCTGATATGATTAATCTGAAAGAGAGGCAATTGTGTAGGAAAAGAACTAAGATGATGCCAACAAAGGAAAGATAACGAAAGATTTATAAGGGACGCACGTGACCTAGTACATGAAAGATTATATACAGTAGCATGCATGCATGGCTCGGAGGCAAGGTGTGTGCCAATGCATTAAGACCACTTTTACACTACAACCCCTTTCGTTTTGACGTAAACTCCCCTTAAAATTGATGTCAGGGGTTGCATGATCACCGTCATCACCGTTTCATGCCATCATCACTGTCGAAGACAGTGGGACGATGGAATAATATCACAACAACAAAATAATCGTTGTCTTCAAGAAAAAAATGTTATTTTATCTATAGATTAACTCATTGACGGAGCTAGTCAAATTATTAAGTGGATTCACAAATAATAAATTTTAAAAATATTTATTAATGTAAAATATAAAATTTTATTAATTTATCATTCAATTTTAAAATTTGTCACAAAATATTTATTTTATTTTAATTTTATACACACACATATGTAATTAGAAATACTCTTAAGCATTTTAAATAGGAATTGATGTTAAATTTTTTTTACTCAAGTGCATAATGAAGAAATGTATTCTCCTCATGATATAGAAAATATGATTAAATAGTAATTTTTATGTAAAATTATACAATGAGCTCATTAAAATAAAAATATTTATAAATATATATTCCTAATGGAAATTGCTTTTTAAATATATTATTTCACATTATTGTTAATTACAACAAAATTATTTATTGATGTAAAAATAATGAATATGAAATAAAATAATTATTAAACGTATATATAACATATAAATTATTTAATTGATAATGATATAAAATTGAACATTTTTGTAAAGATAAATCAAAATATCATATATTCACATAATCTTCAATAATTATAACCTCAAGCCCAATTAATATTTTTAGAGGAACTCAAAATATTAAGTTGGGACAATTAAACTTTACAAAATAGTTTAGATATTAAATGAATAATAAATGAACATATATAATTTAGCACGTATATATATTTTTTGTGAAAAAAAAATAAAGTAGAAGGTGAAAACGTATAGTTCAAATAATATTTATCATGTCCAAATGGTGTGAAGATATACAAATACATTATACTGAAAAGTAAATGCAACAAAAATGTTGGATGGTTGCAAGGTTCGATCGCCCAAAGCAAATAAGCACATTTGCATAAATGCTACGCGTATTCTACTTATGCAGTGGGTGCACGTGCATTCACTTGCATCCATGTGGCTCCGCCACTAGATTAATTAGTCTCCGAGTTATTACAAGTAATTTTTAGTTGATATTATTGTAACACGGGGTAAATTACACGAATGATCCTTCAACTTTAAGTCGATTTTTAATTGGTTCTTCAACTTTAATTTGTAACTGGAACGTTCTCCATCTTTCATTTTCTTGCATGCTTAGTCCTCCTGACTGATGATAGTGAATTTTTCGATTGCCTTACTTATGTGGCTGACTTTCTCTCTGATCCACGTCAATTTAAGTCCTCCACGTCATTATAGAAATTAAAAAAAAGATGAGATCGTTCACATCATTAAAAAAATTTAAAAAATAAAAAAAAGTGGGGTAGGCCTGAGGGGCTGACGCTCCCATTCACATAGGGGGGCGGCCCCCCACCCTCCTTCTCCCTCAGCGACGAGAAGGAGGGGGGCGACCCCCCTTATCCTCCTTTGCGACGGCAGAGGAGAATGAGGGCGGGCCGCCGCTGAGGGAGAAGGAGGGGGGCGGCGGCCCCCCTCATGCTCCTTTGGCGATGAGGGGGGGCTGCCGCCCCTCCTTCTCCCTTAGCGACGGTGAGGGAGAAGGGAGGGGGGCGGCTGCCCCACTCATCCTCCTCTACGAGTCGCGGAGGAGGATGAGTGAGTGAAATAAATATACAACATAGGAGAACAATACGAGTGCATATAATATTTAAATAATCAAGTTTTTCATGTGAAAAAATATTTAAAGCATAACTCATATCGCATAAGTTTTTAAATCATATGAACTTTTACATAAATAAAAATTATTCAAGATATCATCATATTCAAAGTTAAACTCCACATATGTATCATTGCACATACTCATCATGGGTCAATACGTATCCCTCTATGATCAGGTGTCATACCGTTAAGCAGAGCAATAATCAAGAGTATCAGATACGTAGAACAAATTATGGATCAATATGTATCCCTCTATGATTGTGTATCATACAGTTAAGCAGAGCTTCACAATCTCCCTCACCGTCGTTGAAGGAGAAGGAGGAGGCGGTGGCCCCCCCTCATGCTCCTCGCGATATGAGGGGGGTTGTCGCCCCCTCCTCCTTCAGCGATGGCGAGGAAGGAGGGGGGGGGGGGGGCTTCCTCCTCCCTCGCCATCGTTGAGGCAGGATGGGGGCGGCGGCCCTCCTCATCCTCCTCGCCGTCGCAGAGGAGGATGAGGGGGGCCGTCGCAGAGGAGGATGAGGGGGGCCGCCGCCTCCTTCACAGAGGAGGATGAGGTGGGTCGTCGCCCCTCCCTTCTCCGTCGAGGGGGAGCGCGGCCCCCTCTGCGAATGGGGGCACCAGCCCCTCGGGCCGGCTCCACTTTTTTATTTTTTTAAATTGTTTTAAAGATGTGGATAATCTTACCTTTTTTATTTTTAAAATTTTTATAATGACGTGGAGTACTTAAACTGACATGGATGACAGAGAAAGTCGGTCACATAAGCAAGGTAACCGGGAAACTCATTATCATTAGTCAGGAGGATTAAGCCTGCAAGAAAATGAAAGATGGATGACGTTCTACTTACAAATTAAAGTTGAAGGACCAGTTGAAAATCGTTTCAAAGTTGAGAGACTATTTGTGTAATTTACCCTAATACGAGCATTGACAGATCGCTAAAATGAATTATTTACATATCGGGTGACTTTAGTGATATTTTTATATAGTAATTAATAATTCAATTAGTGCATAATTATTACTTAATTATCGATAAACTTTACAAATAAATTATATAGGGTTATTAGGAATAAATTATAAAATTTATAAATATTATAATATATATGTTTAAATAGGATTAAGTAAGCTTAATTAGGATTAAAACACTTAGTTATGACAAAAAAAGGTGGTTGGTCATTACTTAAGTTTCAAGCAGCTGAAGCAGACAGATGAGAGCCGCTCAAAGAGATATTTTTCCAAACCATCACAAGACCTCAGAAAATTCTGAAACAAATATATAAGCCACTTAACATTATCTTTTCACCGTACAAAAATTACCAGAGGAATAACTCTAGCTAAATGACTTGGCTAAAATCGGAAACATCGGCTATTCCAGGTGAGTTTTGATCCGGAAATTGTTCTTCTGATTGAGAAAATCATTACTTCGTGATAAACAAACCATAAATTATAAAATTTTGTATGGTTTATCCATTCAAAGTTATCTTTCCATGGCCTCTAGAATCACCTGAAAAGGAGTTTTATAGAGAAAGTTATGAACTTAACTTCACATGTCACTCGTCTTGTCTTGAGTCTAATACAAAGTTCCACTTTTAAATTAGGGCATAGTTAGAATAGAGTGAATTAGAGTTTGAAATTTGGATATGCTTAAATAGACATTTCAAGGATTCGGTGAGAGATGGCATCATTTTATTTGAACTTGTATTTTGGGAGAAATGAATTTTTCATTTCATAGTGATGCTTTTGTCAAATTTTAGGACATTGACAGATTGCGGCCCGAATTAACTATTTTGTTATAAGTCTATATAGCGAATTAAATTCTCTAATTTTTATGACAAAATATTAATGGTCTAGTTTTCAAAAAAAATTATGTTCTAGTTAAATAGACAAGTATGAAGAAATATATAAATTAATATTTCAGCGACACACAGTCTACCAGGGCACAAACCCTAGGTCAGATTTTTTGGGATGTCCTACCTTACTCACTTGGAATTTGATAATGATATTTGGGAGTTCAAAACCTTAGTATGTCTAGTTTCTAATTAATCCAGAGTCATAAGATTTTCCCATGTGTTTAAGAAGTTATGAATTGTTTATTGACAGACACTCAGTCTGAAATTCTGAAATAGCACATTGTTAAGTTTTGGGGAATTAAAAAGTTTCAAGTGTGGAATAGCTTATGAATATAAATTTCTGGAGTTAAAAATTGATATTAAAGGAGGTTATATGCATTTTAGGGTGCATAAGCATTCATACATCATGAGCATGCATTGCATATTACCTTACTAGTGATTGGGAAGTAAAAAGACATTATTGTTTGTAGGAAAATCTCAAGTTGTGAAAGGGAGGAAATTTAATAAACCTCCTTGAAGTGATAAAGTATAAGGTGAGTGGGTAAATTTACAACATAAAAAAATGTTATATGTTAATTCTTTTATTTATAGTATTACCTCAAGCAAAGATTATTATTGTTATTATTGAAACATATCTTGCACTATGAAAAGTATTTATGATATGGTTCAAGGATTTCATATGAAATGGAGTAATACCTTATACAAAAATATTTTCAGGGAACAATGCTTGTGAAGTGAAAATAAGTTTTATTTGATAATGATATGAGATTATGACGTGTATTTTAATATTATTAAACTCCACGTGTTCATTAGCCATGCTATTTGAAAAAGGTATTTGGGACCCCATTCGATATACATGAAGCCTTTGGGGCGTATATCGGGTGTCTTTGCCCTTTGGGGTTGCTTTGCATGCACGTATTGACCCCATGATATGCTCTGCATATCTGAAAATCATGATTGGGTGGCACACAATCATGATTGGGATACGTATTGACCAATGATTTGCTCTGCGTATCCGTGACTCTTAATTATGAAGCTCTGCTTAACTGTATGACATATGATCATAGAGGGATACGTATTGACCCATGATGAGTATGTGCAATGACACATGTGTCGAGTTTAATTATGAAAATAATGATATCTTGAGTTACTTTTACTCATGTGAAAGTTCATATGATTTGACAAATTATGTTATATGTGCTATGCTTTAAATGTTTTCTCATATGAAAGAAATGTGATTATTTAAATGATATATGCACACATATTGTTCCTCTATGTTGTATTTTTATTCCACTAACTGAGCAAATGATTGTTGCTCACAAAACTCATTTTAAATATTTTTTTAGATACTCGTAAGTTCTCGAGTTAAGTCGACTTGGAGTTTATTTTTGCTGCATATAGAGAAGAGGTCGAGCCGCTTGAGCACTTTAATCTCCCTTCACTTTTGTTTTTTTGAAGCATGCATATGTAATAGATAGTTTTAGATGTTGTTATTAAGTTTGTGAAAAACTTTTTATAAAGTTGTATAAGACTTGATCCTGTGGGGTTATATGTGAGATGGTTTGTGAAAAGAAAAAACATATAATGACAATATGTGAATGTGCTATCTTATAGCTTTTTATTAAAGTTTGATGATTATATATATGTCTTTTGTATGTATTGATAAATAACATAATATAAGGGAGGGAGGGAGGTTTTGCCACTGTTAAACATTAGGGGGTCGTTTGAAAATAGAATCGCGGTTCCTCTTAAGTTTTTCGTGTATAGCTGGATTGACAGATTAGTTCGGGGTGTGTTTGGTTGGAGTGAAATTTGATGATGAGGAATAAGGTAGTTGATGTGATGAGAAAAAGTAGATGTGATGGATGAATTTTGGGTGAGTTTTGAATTAAAAATGATTATTATAATTATGAAGTATAATTTTATTATTAATTAAAATAAAATTGTAAAATAATTTTTTTATGGGAAAAATTTTGTTAAAAATTATATTATTTAAATATAAAAAATATTTTTTTAATTAATTATATTTAATGAAATATTAAAATTTTTTAATGAAAAAATAGGTAATAAATAATATTATATTAAACACTTATTAAAATTATTTTATATTTATTAAATAATTTATTTTAGTGAAGATAGTGTGTGAAGAGAAAAAAAAAGAAAAAAGAAAATGAACTTTGACAAAAAAGCAAACATCACGTCATAGTCAAAACCAAAAGAAAAAGAGACAGCCTCCGGTTCCACCTAAAACGGAGTGGCGGAATCGGGGTCACGTGATCCCGATTCCACCAGCATTGTTCCCATCCGGAATCAAATTTTGGGACGGTGTTTGGTGTAATCGGGCGGAACAAAATCGTGGTTCCCGCCTGGTTCCCCAACCAAACGACCCCTAGGGGAATCTGGAGTTCTATTAAGGTATTGTGAATAGTTGAGTTGACAGTTCAAATTATGTTTGGATGTAGTAGAATTTGATGATGAGGAATAAGGATGTGATAGGAAAAAAATTAAATGTGATGGATTAATTTTAGTGGATAATTAACTTAAAAATATGTATTATAAATATAGACTATAAAATTATTAAAAAAATAAAATAATAATATATATTTAAAAAATTTATGTCAGCAAATAAAAAATATAGTATTTATATATATAAAAAGCAATTTTTTAATAATTTATATTTAATAAAATTTTATAACAAAATAATAAATAATATTATATTACTCATTTATTATTTATATTTCGTAGATAATAAATAAATTAACTTATATAAGAAATATTGTAAAAGAAAATGATAAAGAAAAAAAGGTGAGAAACAAAAGCAAAACGTCATGTAAAAAAACCGTCAAAAATAAACGTGGATGATTTCAACTTCTCGGTTTCACTCGTGTTTGGAGAACCGGGTGGAACCAGAGGCTGATTCTACTCGAAACTTTCCAAACAGGGCCTAGAATTTAAGAATGAGTTCAATAATGAAAATATTTTTTTGTGAATTATAATTATATTGCAAGCAATTGTGCTTTATAATTATAATAATAGTTATGATTATAAGTATAAGTATAAGTATAAAAAAATGAGGTCAAAGGGATAAGGAGTGGTTGAGTTTATTGCCACAAGCCCGATCCATTAAATAAATGAAACGATGTAAGTTATGAAAACAAAAAACAATAGAATAATAATAAACTATGAAAACAAACAAATGATAGAATAATAAGTATATTTATATGCTATAATGTGAAAATAATAATAGAAATGTGTAATATATATACTACACGTACCGAAAAATATTATATTTTTAATGCTCGTCAACATGAATCTATTATATTTTTCTAATATGTAATGACACACTTATTATGGAAGTTGTAGCTCCAGGTATCATTATATTTTTCTAATACATATTTCATTGGTCTGCCAACTGTCTCTGGAAATTGATAGCTCAAATTATTAAAATGTTCTAATTTGATACAAGTATGGGTGTTCACCTCGTCCCATCAACCCAACCATCAATCCGGCATATGTTAGGTCGTTCAATAGTTCGGTCTTGATGGTGTCGAGTATGTAACGCTCAAATCGATCCTCGTTACGTGGTGAAGATCAACCTGAAGACGCTACGACATGCTATGATTTTGATCATAATATTGATCATATCTCAGTCAAGAATCGAGACACGTCAACGAAAGAAAGAGAATTAAAGAAATAAAGAAAAATAATAACTTAAATTTGCGGAAGTCTAAAGAAAAACTAATAGACAATCTAAAAAGCCCTATAGTTCATGTGCTATCTTGCCGTCAGAGCTTCGTCACAACACATCTACTTCACCTCATCAGTGCCTTGGTCCTGTAGAAATCAGACACAGGGGAGGAGATTCTCCCGTAAGCTTTACAGCCTAATGGAGAACCACATGATATATACAATGCATGACATGAATAGAATAATCAAAAGTAAATAATCATACTTAACTTGAACTTAAAAATGATAACATGACAGCCTCATAGATCATAATAAAAATAAGAATAAGAATAGGAAAATAATCATGAATCATGAGAATAAATAATGCTTAGTAAACTTGGAATCATGGCATACTTGAAAATCATGATGATAATTTGACTTGATTTAATCATGCTTCTTGATCTTAGTTTATTATTAGAAATTAGGATGACTTTATGTGCCTTTAGTTCTTGGTGTATGCCGAGCAAACGACACGATCTTGTGCGGATCAGTGGGTGATCAAATCATGACCAACGGAGCTACTCTTATCTTAGGTTTTGTGAAATCCTCTAGAATATTAATTGGTAAAAGGATTGGAAACTACCAAGCTGGAGTACGGTAGGGGCAGAGGGAATTTCCGGTGGAGCGTTTGAAATCTGCCATTCTATTTCTTTAGTTTAGAGGGATTCTTTCTATTTAAGCAGCGTCTGCTCCTGTAGAGATTTCTCGATTTCCTGTACTTGACTTGGACTGGCAACCTATTGTTAATATTTCATCTGAATTTATTAATCATTTTTAATAACTTGTGACTCTTTATTCTTGATTCAATAGAGACAATAAGATCAATAAGAAAATAAATCATTAAAAGTATAGATCTTGAAAATCTGGGATGGATCTCTATGGGGTCAGGAAAATAGGATCTATTGTACATAGGCAATATTCGGATTAAAAAGAAAAATAATTAATAAATCTAATAAAAAGAGATTTACTGAAAATCGGTCGATCGATTCTGGAGAACGGTCAACCGGTTAGCTTCGGATCGGTCGACCGGTCTGATACGATCGATCGATCGGTGGTTGAATCTAGTCGGTCAATCCGTTCAGTTGAACGGTCGACCGGTGGGCATGGATCGATCGACCAGTGGACAGGGAACGGTCGACCAGTTGATATGAAAAGAAATCGACTGTGGGTCATGATATCAATCGACCGATTGCTGGCAATAGATGCGGACCGGTCGACCGATCAGTGTACAGAAAGTTACAGAACTTTTGAATTTCATCAAATCTTCAGTGCAATCTCAACCTAAAATAGTTCCTAACTCCTAGCAAATCAGTCACACAATAATAGAACAACAGAAAATGAATTATGCATGAAATTAATCAACCAATCAAATAATTCAAGAAATCAAACAAGGCAAAATAAGAAACTTGAAACCCTCTTCATCTCTTCTTCTTTACATGTACGATTAGGGCATGTTTTAACTTTATTCAGGGGTCATGCAAGATGATTTCAGTTCACCCACCTCTGTTCGCGATTAATCCCTATGTTGGTTCGTCGGAATCCTAACGATCGCATCCCTTGTTTCCTCCCTATTTTTCCTGCAGCCTCTGTCCCTGTTCTTCCTCGGTTTGGCTTCTGCCTTCTGGACGATATCAGCACCCAACGAAGACTTCAGAGACAGATTTCGTGAGTTTGATGGAAAAGGGGTTAGGGCATTATTTTCTTTTGGTTTATAGGACTCCTCTTCTAATTAAGTCAAATCTAATTAATGGGATAAAGTTTTATCTAACTAACTTTTACTCTAATTGGGATTTGGTTTATTTCTTATCTTGCGGCTGTTATGGTTTTAATTTCTTTCTTTTCTTTTTTTTTTTTTTATCTTTGAGTTGGTTATTACAGAGCATGGACCAAAAATTTTTAATAGAGTCGACCAATTTGATTCGACGATTCAACCTTTTTTATTAAAATTAAACTATTTTATTTAATTTAGAAGTTCTATGTGATTAAAAATATGAAATATATCCTTTAAAATATAAAAAATAGTAAAGAAATAAAAAATATTTCCATGATTTAAATAAAATATTTCATATATATTTTTATTATAATTTTTAAAATAAAAAAAATAAAATAATGATTATGTAAATTCAATAACTTAGAAAATACTCAATTCGATCCAATTCGGTTCGATCAAAATTGGTCGAGTTGAATTGGGTTGTATCCACCTGTGAACACTTCTAGATTGTACAAAGGTCTTTTTCAAAGCTATTATTGAAATATGTGAATAATTTTCTAACTATCAGAATTAGTATCGTAGGTGGAAACTACATAATGGTTAAATGGTAGTTGTGGAAAGGATATACAATTAAACATTGTGATAGAATGAGCAGGTCACAAGAGTGTCGATGAAGCCAAGGAATGACTCAAGTCTAAAAGATGTGACCACGCTGCATTTGCAGGAGGTTATCTCTTTCAACATTTGCACTTCTCGTGGCTTGAAGATTCGATCAAGTATGCGAAATGTGATGATTGGCAAAAGAGGGCTGTCATTGTAAGTTATGCTATGAGTATTAGGACGATTGTAACTCAGATTTTGATATCATTAGGGGTGTTGGTGAATTGGGTTCGACTCCAACATTAAATTTGACTCCAGCCTTAAATTTAATTTCATCAATTTTGATTGTGTCAAGTCATGCTCTTTTGAAAGTTTGGACGAGTCGGGTAGAATCATATATCAATCGGATGATTGCCTCGATGATTTTTTTTATTTTTTTTATTAATTTTCATTATTAAATATAAAAATCTATATAATATGTTTTATTTTTAAAATAGAAAATAATTTATCATTTTTTTAAAATATTGGGTCACACATTTAAAATATTTTTATTTTTTTAAAAATTCCATATAAGATAAAAGATTAAAGTTAAAAAATAAAGAAATTCATGTTTTCAAGTTGTCCCAAGTCGACTCGAGTTAGAAAATTCCAACCCATAAATTTAGCCCAACTACCGATCCGATCCAACTCAAATTAGATCAGATCGGATCATCAAGTTTGTCAATCGACTTGATCAGGTGAAAACTCCTAGACATCGTTATAATTTGGATTGGTCATTGGACAAATTAAACATGCTGCACAAGCAAAACTACAAGAAGATCTTAACCCTTTTATAATTACATTGGTAGAGCTTACAGGAGTTGGTTGATCTGCACATAATGTATCTCTTGCTCTTTATTTTATTTTGAACAATTCATTGTTGAGTTAGAATAAGGTACTTGCTCAATCACCCGAGATTGAAAAGAAGCAGAAGGAACGACAAGTGGCTGGTGCTATGTAGCTTCTTTCTCTTGTTTTCTAAAGAGCAAAGACAATTGAGATATGTTGTTTCCTTTCCTTATTTTCTAAAGAACAAAGGGAAATGAAGGAGTTGCTTATTCTCTAAAGGGCATTTGGTTGGAGAATATCTTTCAAAGAATATAGCATTCTACCTCTTATTTGGCCGAATATGAATAAATTTCATATTTTATAATTAACAGATTTTATTATATTTATTATTATTGTTATAAAAATTATAATATAATACGATATAGTTAAATAATGAAAAAATGAAAAAGAAGTAAAACAACATAATACAGATATTCCTCAGATGGGGTTATATATAGTGTTTCATAATTTTTTAGACGGTTTTGTAAGAAATGAAGTTTAACCAACTTAATCATATTATGCATCGTGTTTGATTATATTCTATGAAGTATCAAGATATTTCGACCTTTATCCATGAACCAAAGGATTTCTTAAAAAAACCAAAATACTCAAATAGGAGTTTGGTTTGCTTCTCTTTCTCTCGACATCCTTACATGCTCATGAATGCAAACATTTTTTTATCGGATCGTCCCCCAACTTTGAGTCAATTTCTCAATGGTCCTCAATTAAACGTCTCTCAACTTTAATTTTATTGTACGATTCATCTACTTGACTGGTAATAGGTAGTCTCCCGGTTACCTTGCTGAAGTAGCGTAATAAAATATAATAAAAAATTAACTTACTGACAAGAGACAATAAAAAATATTATAATAATACAAAATATTATAAAAATTAATAATAAAAAATAGGGGACGCCCGGCGCCCCCTGTGCGAGCTCGTCGGACAAGCTGGCAGAGGGGATGCCGACCCCCCTTTTGCTCCTCGCTGTGCGCGAGGAAGAAAAGGAGGTAGGCGCCAACCTCTTCTAGCTCACCGACGCACGAGCTAGTAGAGGAGGGCGTCGGCCCCCCTTTTGCTCCTCACCGCGCGTGAGGATGAAAAGGTGGCCGACGCCCCCTCTGCCAGCTCACGCGTCGATGAGCCGATGGAGGGGGGCGTCGGCCCCCCTTTTCGTCCTCGCGCGTGGTGAGAGCAAAAGAGGAAACCGGCACGACCCGGATTAGATCGGGATCGGGATCGGTCCAAAAGATGGAAAACCTATCGGGTTTCAAGTCAGGACCGGGTTTGTAGTCCAGATACCCGACTCGGACCCAACCCAGGTTATTAGTATATAAAATCCGTCTGCCACTCGCTCTTTTGATTTCACCATCTCCCTTTCTCTCTCCCATCTCTCTCCTTCTCTCGCCCTCTCCCCCTCTCTCTCTCACGGTGGCAGTGACTCTGACGACCACTGCCGACTCCGGCAGCCCTCTCCTCTCCTGACTCCCTCACTCTCTACTTGGCCGCTGGGCACCACGATCTGGCACCTAGCGACCTAATCAGCCGCCAAGAACCACGATCCACGGCTGATCCGGCTGCCAAGCGTTGGATCGACCACTAGGTGAGCCAATTTGGCCGCTAGGCGCGGATCTAGCTACTGGCGGCTGATCCGGCCTCCAGGCGCCGGATCTAGTCATTGGCGGCTGACTCGACTGCCAGGTGCCGGATCGTGGCAGCTGGCGGCTGATCCAGCTGCCAGGCACCGGATCATGACCGCCAAGTGCCGGATCGTGACCGATCCAAACGGCGGCAATTCCGTCTTTCTCCCCCTCCCCTTTCCCCTCGGCCCCTCACCCTCCCCTGTCTCTCGACAAGGGCCGATGTCCCGATTGTCGAATTCTCGGATTGTCGGGACTGATTCGGTGTTGGACTCGGACGAATCCAACTTCGGTATCGGGTCAAAAAATTTTTGACCCGACATAATTCGGGTGGAGACCAAGTCCGCTTAGACCTAGACCCAGTCCCGGGTTTGCTCAGGCCTAGGAGGAGGGAAAAGGATCAGGGTGGCCAGCGAGGTAGGTTGGCGGTCGGCAGAGAGAGGGGGGAGGAAGAGGGAGGGGATCATCTCGCGAGATGATCCTCTTCCGTCGGCAAGGTTGTCAGGATCGCTTTCCGGATCGTAGGATCGTACGATCCTACGATCCAAAAATCGGCCAACGATTTCGATCTCATGATGGAGATCAAAATCTTAAGATCGTTGTAGGATCGATCTCCGAGACGTAGGATCGGTTGGATCAATGCGAGCCGGCCGATCCTATATTTAACTTTTTTTTGCTTTTCATAATTGTTTTAGAAAAGCCCTAATCGTCCATGCCCTAATAGCCCTGTTCCCGGCGTCGACTTATGCAACATTGCCTGCCTCCTTCCTTGTTCTGGCGCCGGCTTGTGCGTTCTTCTCTGCGTCGACTTTGCAACACGCCAACAACATATTCTTGGTCCACTCGTTGGCCGTGAACTTGTCAACACTCGTTGGACGTGAACTTGTCAACACTCGTTGGCCGTTGAAGACCCCATATACTCGGCCGGGACCTCTTCGTAATCATAGCAACATTCGTCGGATTCCCCTACTGCTCCCGTGTTTCTGTCGCTAATCGGCCAACACCGCCATCCATTCATTGATGCACAGTGCAACCTTCAGTTTCCGAAATGTCTCTGTCTGTGCAAGACTGAAATTGGAGCAGCTGAGCAGGTATTTCTCATTTCATTTCCTTCCTCCTATCCTCCATGCTCTGTCTCAGATGACACGACAGTTCTATTTTCTCTCTCTTTTCTTGATTATTTTTTTCTATCCCTAAACTCTATCTTCAAAACATCAGACGATGCAGACCTTGTGTTCAATTGTTCATGATTTCATTGTTTTTAATGTTTAATGTTAAGTGTTAACAAATTAACAATTGACCTGTTAATATTACCTAGTTTCAAATCTTTTTATACAATTGTTATACTCTAGTTTGTAATTTATATTCTTAGATGCTAGCTGCTAGTTCCTACTTGTATGATTGTATCATTCATGAAACATGGCAATGCCCACTGTCTTGCCTTCATTTGATGCAGTTTTTTATGAGCCATGGCCTCTGGTAGTGGAAGTGGTACCGGTAGTAATGCACCAGGTGGCAGTGGAACAGAAACTGGATCAGCTAACATTAGTGTAGTTGGAGCTAAGTTTAGAAAAAATTCTGTAGGAAGTAGAACTGATGTAGGATGGTCTCATGGCTTTGAAGTTCCAGGAGAGGGAAGAAAAGTTAAATGCAAATATTGTGATAAGATTCTAACCGGAGGAGTATACAGATTTAAACATCACTTAGCTTGTACAAAGATCAATGTTGCACCTTGTGCTGCTGTTCAGATGATGTGAAGAAAAATATATTAGTCATTTTAACAAATTTAGAAGAAATTGCAGCAAAGAAGAATCAAAGCAATAGTTGTGGAATGGAAAATGATGATGAAGCTAGTATGGAAGATGCAGGGACAAATTCAAATGCAAAGAGAAAAGGAAAAGAAGTAGTAGGAGGAATTTCAAATTTTCTCAAAAAACAAACCGGGGCATTCCAAGCAAGCAACGAACAATTAATCAATCTTTAAGGAAAGAACTGAGAGAGGAAGTTTGTATGCAAATTGCTCATTTTTTCTATACTAGTGCAATTCCGTTTAATTGTGTAAAGAATCTTGAATTTGAGAAGATGTGTCAATTGTCGGCAAATTTGGAATTGGGTTGAAGCCACCCTCTTATCATGAGATAAGAGAAAAGTACTTGAAAAAGGAAGTTGATAACACTATGTCAATACTTGAGGAGCATAAAGCAGAATGGAAAAAATTAGGGTGTTCTATAATGTCAGATGGCTGGACTGATAAAAAAAGGAGGACCATATGCAATTTTCTTGTGAACAGCCCTAAAGGTACAATTTTTTTAACCTCACTTGATACATCAGACATCTCAAAAACTGCAAATAAAGTTTTTGATATGTTAGATGAGATAGTAGAACAAGTTGGAGAAGAGAATGTGGTACAAGTTATCACAAATGCTTACAAGTTAGTTGGAGAGATGTTGATGCAAAAAAGAAAGAGGCTATTTTGGACTCCTTGTGCAGCTCATTGCATAGACTTAATGCTTGAAGATTTTGAGAAGAAAATTAAACTTCATGAAGTGACAATAAAGAAGGGCAAGAAGATAACAAGTTTTATTTATGCAAGAACACTTCTTGTAAGTATCTTGAAGTACTTCACTAAAGGAAAAGATCTGATAAGACCAGCTGTAACTCATTTTGCCACTTCCTATTTGACTTTAGGATGCTTGTTTGATAACAAGAATGCATTAAGGACCATATACGTTTCTAATCAATGGAAAAGAAGTCGATATGCAACAATGAAAGAAGGAAAAAATGTGGAGCACATTGTAATGGATGGCAGATTTTGGACTAATGTTAATAATTGCTTAAAGGCAGCATATCCTCTCATTAAAGTACTTCGCATGGTAGACTCGGATGAGAAGCCAGCTATGGGCTTTATCTTTGATGAGATGGATAGGGCTAAAGAGAAAATAAAATTTAATGTCATCAACTAAACTAACTCTATATGTTTTAATTTTTTATCATTTTGTTTTAAATGTATGACAATACGACTATTTAATATTCATTTTAATTGTAATGCCTTGTATCTTTTGTAGTTATGAACCAATTTGGAGGGTTATTGATGATAGATGGGAGGTCCAACTTCATAGACCTTTGCATGTAGCTACTTATTATTTGAATCCTCAATTTCATTACTCTCCTGACTTTAAAGCTGATCGGGAAGTTCTTCGTGGATTATACAAAGTTATGGAAATGATGTTAACCACAGAAGAGAGGGATATTGTTGATATGCAACTTAAGGAATTCAAACATGAAAGAGGGTTATTTGGATTCGCGACCGCTAAGTCTTTGAGGCTAAAGAAGGCACCAGCAGATTGGTGGATATCTTATGGTGCTGACACACCAGAATTACAACGATTTGCTGTGAGAATTCTGAGCTTAATTTGTAGTTCTTTAGGATGTGAACGCAATTGGAGTGCTTTTGAGATGGTTATATATTTCTCTATTCTTATATATTTTTCTTTCTAAATTTGAAAGATTAGTCAATTTTAACTTTAGATATTTAATTCTTTTTTAGGTGCACACAAAAAGGAGAAATCGGTTGCTACAAAAGAAAATGAATGAATTGGTTTTTGTGATGTATAACTCGAAGTTGAAGAGTAGGAAAGTTAGAAAGCAAGTAGATCTCCATGTCGATGATGTTTCTTCAGATGATGAATGGCTTGTAGAAGAGGAAATCAAAGGTTCTCCAAGAGCTAGCATGAATCTTAGTGTTCTTCAAGGTGGGAATCATAACAATGATGAAGGTGAAACTATTGCTATTGGTGATGAAAATGCGGAGAATATTATTGCATCAGTTGATGATTTGGAGCTTCCCATAGAAAAAGAATGTGATGATGATGATGATGGGCTTGAAGACAATGATCTTCATTGTGATTTGGAGTTGGATGGCATGATGAACTTATTGTAGGCTTGTAGATTTAAGTTTTTAACATGTCTGTGTGGATTGTGGACCATTTTTTGTCCTGTAGGCTGTAGCTATGAACTTGTTTAATGATGGTGTTTTGAATATTGTGTTTGGGTATTTGAAGTAAAAACCTCTTTGACTTATAATTCTTTTTCCTAGTTTCTTAATATCATCCATGCTACTATATTTTGAATTTAACTTTAGGTTAATGGGGAGATATATAACCATGAGGAGTTGAAAGCAAAGTTTCCTTCTCATCAATTTCGAATTGGCAATGATTGGACATTTGGTGAGTAGTTTTCCATTGGGATTTTTCTCTCTTTAGTTATTTCATTGCATTGTGCAGATTGATAATGGATTTCCAATATTTGAAAGCTCAAATATTGTTAACTTTGTTTGCAGTTGCTCAACTGGTCTACAACTCTACAAGTCTACATGATATTACTATCAGGAAGAGAGGACTTGGGGCTTTATGAAGTATGGAGTGGACTGGTATCGGTCCTAAATTCCAATGTTGCATGTAATGCTATTATAAATGTGGCTGAATTGGCAAGTTATGATCAGATACAGAGGTGAAAATGTCATGTCAAATTCTTGCATGAATCTTTACATTATATATATGCTCTCTCAGTCTCTCCTTTGTCTTTTGTTAGTATTAATTTTCTACCTTCTTTTGGTGTCAGACAATTCTGAAAATTCCTAGATTTTTTTATAGCATTTTCACTCATCTAGTTGCTGATCAGGGTGCAGGCTTCATTGTTGGATGTGGTAAGTTTTACTTCACTTGAAACTATTACTTCCACCTCTTTTAGAATGTCGTACTTGATCTTGATCATTGGTTAATTACTTAATTAGTAAAAGTATTTAGTATTTACTATGTGAATATGTGTGTGGTACTGTGATGTGTTGTGCTTGATTTTATTTATACGAATGGCATGTGTTATTTTGTTGTATTTATTTTAAATTTTATAATAATGTGATGTGTTGTGTTTAGTTTCACCAAAGTGATGGATTAATGTCTTGGTATTAACTTTGACTTGTGAGATGTATATTATTTTTTTAAAAAAACTATTTTTTTATTTATAAGGTAGGATCTTACGATCTTCAGTAGGATTTTACGATCATCGATCCTCCGGACCCCTTCCGATCTTACCTCGGAAAATGATCCTGACAACCTTGTCCGTCGGATGAGATCTGAACAACATCTAATCTAATATGATTTAAATCGTTTGATTTGATTTGGATGGTTCATATTTCACCCTATATATATATATGTATGTGTGTGTGGTTATATGTATAGGGTTTATTGTATATGCCGAGTGCCCTTTGCTTCACATCATGTGAAGCACAATCTGAACCATCCAGATCAGATCAGATGGTTCACATCAGATCTAATCAAATGCCATCAAAATCTGATCCGATGGTTCGAATCCATCTCGCGAGATCAACCCTTCTTCCCTCCCCTCTCTCTCTCAATCGAGACCCGCCGTCACATGATCAACGGCGACGTCGCCATTGCCGCTGCGGCCTTGCCCTCGATCACCGGCGACACTCCCAATCAGCCGGCGACACGATTGAGAAGTCGGTGCACGACACCGTTCGGAACTTCCACATCGTCGCCCACGATCTTGAGTCCATCGTCGAGGTTTCGACGTCGGCGTAGGTCACTTTGGGGGTTTCGCCGGCGGCCAGAGAGGTGGATCTGGATCGGAGGGAGGGAAGGAGGAGAGACAGGGTGAGATTGAGAGAGGGAGGGAGGATGGAGAGGGGGAGATCGAGAGAGGGAGGGAGAGGGGGAGATCAAGAGAGAGGTCGGAGGAGAGGGGGAGATCACCAACTGCTGATGCTGGAGCCCTCGCTTGAATCGCAGAATGCTTGGATCGCCTCGCCAGACACCTGATTCATGGAATGCTTGGATCATCTCGCAGGTTGCCTGGATCGTCGGCCACCAGGATTGTCGGCCACCTAGATCGAGAGAGAGGTCGGAGGAGATGGGGAGATCGTCGGCCGCCTACTGTCGGAGCCCTCGCTTGAATCATAGACTGCTTGGATCGCCTCGTCGGTCGCTTGAATCGTCGACCTTCAGTGTTGCCGGCCGCCTAGATCGAGAGGAGAGGGGGAGATCAAGAGAGAGGTCAGAGGAGACGGGGAGATTGCCGGCCACTAGCTATTGGAGCCCTCGCCTGAATCGCGGACCGCTTGAATCGCTCGTCAGTCGCCTAGATCGTCGGCCGCCAGGGTTGCCGGCCGCCTACATGAGTCATTCGAAATCTCACGATGAAATGAGGGGAGAGAGAGTAGGGCAGACATGATGGAAAGAGGGGAGAGAGAGTAGGGGAGAGATCATCTCATGAGTTATTCAAAATCTCACGTGAGATGATGTCAAAATCTCGCGCACGATCGTGTGAATCATCCGATTTTCTCGACGTCAATCGAAGAGAAAGGGTGAGAGAAGATCACGTCTCCTTCGCCCTCGCCTCGTCGTTGACGACGGCGAACAGAGAGAAGGGGGATAGATTGGATTTAGCAGTCATCGTTGTCACAGACGTGCTCCACAAATATCATGTAAACATAATCTTACTTTTAATGAGTAGTTTAAGTAAGTTTAGATGCTTATATGGTCATGGTTGCATGTAGCAATTAACCCTTGGATTAAAGCATAATCAAAATTAAATTATCGATAAGCGTTATAAAGAAATTATATAATATTATTAAGAATAAATTATAATAATTGTAAATACTATAATAAACATATTTAATTATGATTAACTAATGTTATTAGAAGTTTAACACTAATTTTTAACCAAATAATATGATTGGACCTCCATTTCAACCAATAGGGTTTCAAGCAGCTGAAGCAGGCAGCTCACCAGTTGCTTAGAAAATGATTTTCCCAAACCGTCATATGACGTGTTAAAATTCTGGAAAAAATATATAAATCATTTATCCGTATTATCTGCAAGCTGAAAATTTTCCAAGACCGGATCAGTTGCCGAACATCCTGAGGAAATTCGACACATTCGCTGGGTTAGGGTGAATCTGCGGATCCGAAACTGACCTACAACTTCATAAGATGATATCTTCGTGATTAGTTCTTCATAAATCCTGTATATTTGCATGATTCATCCTCCCGATGTTAGCATTCCATGACCATAAGAATCATACAAAAATAACTTCTATAGAGGAAATTATGAACCGGGAACCGTAGGTCGCTCACTCTGTCCCGAGTCAGAGATAGGTCCGCCTTGTAGATTAGGGTATGATTAGGGAAAATAAAATTAGGGTTTGAAATTTATACATGTTAAAGTCTGCTTCACAAGGGTTCGGTGAGAAGTAGAAGCATCCAATTTGGATGTATAGAGGCGGAGAAATAAATTTTTCATTTCATAGTGAGTCTTCTGTCCAGAACATTGACAGATTGTGATCCGAATTAACTATTTTTGTTATAAGTCTATATAGCGAGTTAAATTCTTTAATTTTTATGAAAAATACTAA
This sequence comes from Pontederia crassipes, assembly GCA_030549335.1. Classification (NCBI taxonomy): domain Eukaryota; kingdom Viridiplantae; phylum Streptophyta; class Magnoliopsida; order Commelinales; family Pontederiaceae; genus Pontederia; species Pontederia crassipes. The sequence continues at coordinate 73,840,242 of CM060194.1, read as the reverse complement.
TAAAGTCTAGTTTTCAGAAAAATTATGCCCTAGTTAAATGGACAAGTATGAAGAAATATATAAATCAATATTTCAGTGACACATAATCTGCCAGGGCACAAACCCTAAGTCAGATTGCTTGGAATCTCACTTGGAATTTGATAATGATATTTGGGGATTGGAAACCTTAGTATGACTAGTTTTTAATTAATCAAGAATCATAAGATTTTCCCATGTGGTTAAGAAGTTATGAGTTATTGATTGATAGACACTCAGTCTGAAATCCTGAAACAGCACCTAGTTAAGCTTTGGAGAATTAAAAAGTTCTAAGTGTGGAATACCTTATGAATATAAATGTCTGAAATTAGAAATTTATATTAGAGGAGTTTATATGTATTTTAGGGTGCATAAGCATTCATAAATCATGAGCATGCATTACATATTACCTTACTAGTGATTGGAAAGTAAGAAGACATTATTGTTTGTAGGAAAACCTCAAGTTGCAAGTGAAATTGAGGAAATCTAATAAACCTCCTTGAAGTGATAAAGTACAAGGTGAGTGGGTACATAGCAAAATGTTATATGTTAGTTCTTTTATTTATGATATTATTTCAAGCAAAGATTATTAGCATTATTATTATTGAAACATATCTTGAATTATGAAAAGTATTTATGATATGTTTCAATGATTTTATATGAGATGGAACAACCTTTTACATGAAAATGTTTTCAGGGAACAATGCTTGTGAAGTTAAAATAAGTTTTATTTGATAATGATATGAGATTATGACATGTGTATTTTGATATTATTAAACTCCGTGTGTTCATTAGTCATGCTGTTTGAAAAAGGTCTTTGGGACCGCATTCGATATACATGAAGCCTTTGGGGCGTATATCGGGTGTCTTTGTCCTTTGGAGGCTGCTCTGCATGCACGTATTGACCCATGATCGCTCTGCGTATCTGAGAATCATGATTGGGTGGCACACAATCATGATTGGGATACGTATTGACCCATGATTTGCTCTGGGTATCTGAGACTCTTGATTGTGAAGCTCTGCTTAACTATATGACACAATCATAGAGGGATACGTATTGACCCATGATTTGCTCTGCGTATCCATGACTCTTGATTATGAAGCTCTGCTTAACTGTATGACACATGATTATAGAGGGATACGTATTGACCCATGATGAATATGTGCAATGGCACATGTGTGGAGTTTAACTATGAATATGATGATATCTTGAATAATTTGTATTTATGTAAAAGTTCATATGATTTGAAAATTTATGTGAAATGAGTTATGCTTTAAATGTTTTCTCATACGAAAGAAATGTGGTTATTTAAATGTTATATGCACTCGTATTGTTCCCTTATGTTGTATATTTATTTCACTCACTGAGCAAACGATTGTTGCTCACATTACCCTTGTTGAATTTTTCAAATAATTATAAGTTCTTGAGTTGAGTCAACTCGAAGCTTGCCTTTGATGCATATAGAAGAGGTCGAGTCATTTGAGCACTTTTATTTTCTCTCCACTTTCATTTTTAAAAAGCATGCATGTAATAGATAAACTCGAGAGTTGTACTAGAGTTTATTAGAATCATTTTGTAAGGTTGTATGAGACTTGATCCTGTGGGGTTATATGTGAAATGGTTTGTTGAAAAAAAATATATAATGACCATATGCGAATGTCATATCTTATATATATATATTTTAAAACTTTGATGAATATATGTCCATCTTTTGTATGTGTTGGCTAATAACACAAGAAAGTAAGGGAGGGAGTTTTTGCCGATTTTATTTTTGGAATGATTAAACGTAACTAAGATTTATGATAATTGAGATTAGCACTTAGTCACGGAGTTGGGTATGACAGAGTTTGGTATCAGAGCTTAGGTTTAAGATTTTGTAGACAGTATGACTTAAGTTTAAGGTTATGTGACATTATTTGTATTAGATTGATAGTTCATGCTTTTGATTACTTTTCTTATTTTATAGTTTTAAGGGGTAAACATATAACCACATGAGTAATGTGGTGATGGTCAATTTGATATTATTGGCCTTTGTAAATTTGCTTCGTCTGACGATCGACCTATTAGGAGTTCATTTTCATCTCATGCATTATGCACCGGTACATAGTATGGCATTTGATGCCAACAGTGATCCTCCCTATGTGATGATGTGATCATAATGGGTCCATCAATAATGTTTCATGAGGGTAATGTTACAGATCAAACTAGTAGTACTTGCAAAAGATATAAATGAATATGGAGTCAAAAGGGACTAAGTGGGAAATGATGACAGATTTCATTTCTTTAAATATCTAAGACTATAATGTCTTACCCGAAGATGATTGATTAATTCGTCAACATGCCACTTCACAACTTTGAGTTACTAGGAATATTAAGAGTTACATTTTTTTGATAAATGTTAGAATTTTCTCCTCTTGCATTATTTACATAATAATGATAGATAACTTAAGTAGAAAGGGATGAGAAGTTTACTTTGCTTTTGTCATCGAGATAAAGGAAAAAGGGATCACGATTGAAAGATATTCCAATCATATATGAATTTGTTAAATTGTTAAGAACTTTCCAAATTATGACAGAGGAAATAGAGGGAAATCTTTATGGGTCTAGTTCATAAAACTATTCCTACTTTTAAGTCTCCTTATTGTATAACACCTGTAAGATTAAAAGAACCATGAGAGCATTCCGATGAGGTATGCATTCAGTGAAAATTTTGAGCTTTGGATTTATTCTTCAAGAAGAAAGATAAGTTCCTTAGTTGGACATGAATTATATACATTTTAAGTGATTGTGAAGAATAGTTTATCAAGAATGAGTTACTTGCTTGATGAAGTACAAGTATTACTAGATTCTCAAAAATGACTTTAAGAGATGGATATCATTAGCTAAAGTTAAAATAATGGTATATCTCAACCTCTATATACATGGAACTCGATATGATCATTGTGAACTTTTGACCATCAAACCTCTCATAAATTTATGAACTCTCAATTCCGAAGGTCGCGCACATCATGAGAAATATTTAAACATTATTTCATAAAATTATTATGGGAAAAATAAAAGTAAGAGTCAAATTATGAGTAAGTTTTGAGTTGACCTCAAAGTATTAGATAATGTCAATTCTAAGAAAAACAAATCATATCCTTGGTATGTATGATCATTTGATATATTTGAATGACTTTGATCAATTATTTATCATGCAACCTTTCTCCTTAATATGGAAAGGAGGTATGATGTGTTCTCTTGTCTCCAATCTAAGAAAATATGAAGTAATCATTTTATGATTGAGTACGAATAAGCTTGTTGATTGAAACAAGAACTTATCACATAAGAACAACTAGTTTGTATTTTACATTGTAAGGGAATGCAAAATAAAAGAAAAGTCACATCCTAAGATATTGTGTTATAAAAGTTTTGTAATGAGACATTGTGTTTTGGAATAAATACATTTGAACCTTATGAAGGTGTGAGGAGAGGATATTTACAAACTACCCTTCATAGTTTTGTATTTAACGTACATTGAAATACCCATATGTATGAGAATCAGATAATAGATATGCATTACATCATTGTTATTCTAATTTTAACAATCAAGTCTTTGGGTTTGAACACTATATTTGTTTGACTCTCTCAAATGATTATGGTTATTCTCAATTTGTAAATAATGTTGACTTTGAAGCTTAATTCTACAAGATTGAGATTGATCCGAATAAAATATGTAGACAAGAAGATATGAAAAATTGAAATAAAGTATAGGTATGTTATTTTGAATAGTCAAAATCAATTTGCAAATGTGTTATAAATAACATAAGGGAAATATGAATGTGATCATGAAAACTTTATATATATATATATATATATATATGAATGATTCTTATTATGGAAAGAAATTATTTGTGTTGGATGTGTGGATAGTAGAGTATGAGTTTTGTTCTTTGGGTTTGATAACATCAAATTTTAACAAGATTATACGAGATATTAAAGGTTTTATAGGGACAATTAGTAAGAGAATAGATGCTTATAATCCTATGAAGACATTATGAGATGTCTATATTAATAAGAAATGATAAACATTTTATAGAAATGGATAATAATATTAAGTTACGCATAAAGGTTAGAGAACCAATCATCAAATCAGTTTAGTGCTGGGAACTGATGTCTATTTGATAGGATTCAAATCATATGATGATCATTAAAGTAACATTGTCTAATGTGAATTATTATCAGCGATTTTGAAATCACTATGAAACCTTGAATTACTATATTGATATCAGAATTATTGTCAACTTTCAACCCACAGTTGTCAAACAACATTCATTGTTATGCATTCTAAATCATTGACGATTCTTAATTAGTGGTTATCGATTACAATTCCTCATATTTGGAAAGTGAATTGTTACTCATCCTTATCTATCACATCTCATATAGGATGACTGATTGAATCACCATTGTCACTCCTTTATGAGTGATAAATAATTTGCCATTTCGGACTTTAGTACGTCCATTACTTTTGAAAGTTTAAAGGAGTTGTGAGAAAGCTTCTTGAAAGATTATTGGAGTGATGCATCCTCTGGTCATTTATCGATAACTTTAATTGGGTGTTCATCAATCACGAAATGTTGGTTGAATGTATAGCGAATGAGCGATTAGAGAGGGACGCCTTTCTGATCCTCGATCGCGAACCCGAATTGACATTTCACCATTGTAAATCAATTAGAGAGGGAAATTCTTATTCACAAAACTCATTGTTGCTCGCACTCTGACACTCATTCATAGGAATGATAGTGATAACTTATAGATACGTAATAATCGATGATTATTATGTCGTTCCCTTTATCCAATGTGTCATCTTCTTTTGCTTGTCATGATAGACTCATATAATTGTTGAAGTACTACCCATTGTTCTTGTTATCCATAAAATTTGTCCAATATTTGAGAATTTTCCTTGCAATTAGTTTTCCACTCATAACATTGGTACTTATCTTTATGGGAACTTTGTATAAAATTAACCATGGTAACAAGACTAGATCAAAGAATTAATTCTTTTATGGAATTTTAAATATGCACATTAGGAAAATGTTATAGACAAAAGAATATGATATATGCAGGATTATTGTGAAATATCAAGAAAAATAAAAGGAGATTACAATAGTGAGAAGGAAAGTTATGTCCATGATACATAGTACCATATGAGATTTTGACATGTATTGGATCAACTATTTATTTGTTAAGTTCCACCATCAAAGATATTGTGTATTTACAATATCTTCAATGTTTCTATGTTCAATGATATTGATCAAATCCTTTGTAGACAAGCTCATCAATCAACAAATCATCAACAAAAGTTTTTGTCTATGACCATCTCTGGACAACTGGATCAAGATCATTTACCTTTCCTATCTAAAGTCTCTAAATTGCAATGAGTCATTCGATGCTATAACTATGATGACCAGGAATATTCTAAGTAAGATTCCTAAATCATCGTATGTATCCTTGGGCTAATCTTCAGTTAGAAGTCCAACAACTGCAGATATCAAAGCTCAAATCATAAGAATGATCAATGTCAAATCATGTAAAATATTCTAAACAAACATCCAGAAGCTTCTTGATGATTTTTTCGACATACTTGTTGAAAAAAGATATTCTTCTTGATATTATTATAGCATCAAGTGAAATAGAGATCTTCCTTGCTTTTTCATCTAGTCCTCCATTGCTCTTCAAGGTCTTGTTATTATGTTCACGTACAATGGATGCTAACTCATCTAGGTTAATGCAATAGTCAGTTTTTCTTCTCTTTTGAGATATGATATTTTTGTGTGCTATGCGTTAAAGCAAAAAATCAAAGAGAGCAGAACACCAACAGAGAACCAAAGAGAGCAGAACATCAATAGAGAATAATACATACAACTATCTTCTGCTCATATAGAATCAAAGATTGCACCATCAATAAATTGAAGAGCAATCTTCTGCATATAAAGAGAAACTCAATCTATTCGAATATAAGAGAATTTGTCTTGAGAAGAAAAATATAGTATAAATTATAAGAGTCAAGGAAAATGAACTTCATAAATGAAAATTCCTTTAATATTTGTGTTATAGGAAAAAAAAATTCATTCAAGTAAAGAGAAAGTTGGAAGTGAGAATGACCAAATAAGAAGGAAGTATTCATTCTTATCCTTCACAACATATATCTAAATTTCGGGGACGAAATTTTTTTAAGGAGGGGAGAATTGTCACGGACGTGCTCCACAAATATCATTTAAATATAATCCTACTTTTAATGAGCTGTTTAAGTAAGTTTAGATGCTTATATAGTCATGGTTGCATGTAGCAATTAACCCTTAGATTAAAGCATAATCAAAATTAAATTATCGATAAGCGTTATAAAGAAATTATATAAGATTATTAAGAATAAATTATAATAATTGTAAATATTATAATAAACATATTTAATTATGATTAACTAATTTTAATTAGAAGTTTAACACTAATTTTTAACCAAATAATATGATTGGACCTCAATTTCAACCAATAGGGTTTCAAGCAGCTGAAGCAGGCAGCTCACCCGTTGCATAGAAAACGATTTTTCCAAACCATCATATGATGTGTTAAAATTCTGGAAAAAATATATAAATCATTTATTCATATTATCTGCAAGCTGAAAAATTTCCAAGACCAGATCAGTTGCTGAACAGCCTGAGAAAATTCGACAAGTTCGCTGGGTTAGAGTGAATCTGCGGATCCGAAACTGACCTACAACTTCATAAGATCATATCTTCGTGAGTAGTTATTCATAAATCCTGAAATTTTGCATGATTCATCCACCCGATGTTAGCATTCCATGACAACAAGAATCATACAAAAATAACTTCTGTATAGGAAATTATGAACCGAGAACCGTAGGTCGCTCACTCTGTCCCGAGTCAGAGATAGGTCTGCCTTGTAGATTAGAGTATGATTAGGGTAAATAGAATTAGGGTTTGAAATTTATACATGTTAAAGTATGCTTCAAAGGGTTTGGTGAGAAGTGTAAGCATCAAATTTGGATGTGTAGAGGCGGAGAAATAAATTTTTCATTTCATAGTGAGTCTTCTGTCAGATTTCTGGACATTGACAAATTGCGACCCGAATTAACTATTTTTGTTATAAGTCTATATAGTGAGTTAAATTCTTTAATTTTTATGACAAAATACTAATGAAGTCTAGTTTTCAGAAAAATTATGCCATAGTTAAATGGACTAGTATGAAGAAATATATAAATCAATATTTCAGTGACACACAGTCTGCCAGGGCACAAACCCTAGGTCAGATTGCTTGGGATATCCTAGCTTACTCACTTGGAATTTGATAATGATATTTGGGGATTGGAAATGTTAGTATGTCTAGTTTATAATTAATCAAGAATCATAAGATTTGCCTATGTGCTTAAGAAGTTATGAGTTATTGATTGATAGACACTCAGTCTGAAACCCTGAAATAGCACCTAGTTAAGCTTTGGAGAATTAAAAAGTTCTAAGTGTGGAATAGCTTATGAATATAAATGTCTGAAATTAGAAATTGGTATTAGAGGAGGTTATATGTATTTTAGGGTGCATAAGCGTTCATAAATCATAAGCATACATTACATGTTACCTTACTAGTGATTGGGAAGTAAGAAGACATTATTGTTTGTAGGAAAACCTCAAGTTGCAAGTGAAATGGAGGAAATCTAATAAACCTCCTTGAAGTGATAAAGTATAAGGTGAGTGGGTAAATTTACAACATAGCAAAATGTTATATGTTAGTTCTTTTATTTATGATATTATTTCAAGCAAAGATTATTAGCATTATTATTATTGAAGCATATCTTGAACTATGAAAAGTATTTATGATATGTTTCAATGATTTTATATGAGATGGAACAACCTTTTTGATGCGTTGTATTTGTAACAATAAAATTTGCTAGCAAGTGCACTAGTCGCTCAAGTAATATAGTAAATAGGAGTAAGAGTGTCGAACTCACGAGGAATATTATTAATTCAATATCTGGATTTATAAATTAATAAGAGAGGAAAAACATGGATTTTTGGAAAGAGATTTTATGAAATAAAATAAGGAAAATAAGATAAAAATAAGATAATGGTGTTGAAGTTAGGCCTTAGGATGAAAATAGATCAGGATAAATATTTGAACCATAAAAGATAAATTTAATCTTTAAAGATGGATTAGGAATTTTCTCAAGTTATTAATTTACAAGATTAACATCACAGAGTCCACAAACTGGTAATTCTGCTATTTAATCCGATAAATCAAACTATCTTAAATTTAATCAGACTTAAAGTCCCACAAACTGGTATTCGTCAGATAAGATTAAAATTAAGATGCATTAATATGAAAATCCTAGACTATTAATCACTCCACAAACTGGTTAGATTAACATACCACATAAACTTGATTCTCCACACACTAGTTATCAAATTTATGTCAATTATTAATTTCACATAAAATCAATTAATTTAATTAATGAATTCTGAAATTAAATAATCCACAAACAGGTAAGTACTCAATTCAGAAATCTAAGTAATTAAATTAAAAGCATTAAGCACAATTAACTAATTGATCAGAAAAGATTAAAACAAATAATATAGGGTCCAAATAGTTTCCCTTCAATAATAATCTCCTAACATGAAATAAATAAAAATATGGAGTTCATCCTAGAAATTCTGGAGAGATAATAACAAAATAATAATAATTGGAAGAATTACACCCAAATAGACAAAAGTCGAAGCTTCGGATCACGGGCAGACAGTCGGGCAGCCTCTCGGACTTGATCACGGTCGCGATCAACTTCCAGCCGTCGCACCTCTCTCCTCTTGGTCGTAGCCTACAGAGCTCACGACTCGCCGTGGAAGAAACCTGAACTTCAGAGCACGAATTGAAACGATGGATTCTTCACGTATTTATAGGGTGCGGACGGCCTTCAATTTGATCTCGGCCATAACATCGTACGGTTAACTTTAAAATTATAAGATAAACTCGGCCAAAGATAAATCCTTTTATCATTACGCCCAAAGATAAATCATTTTTATCTTTACTCCTTCATATATCTTGTTACGCCCAAAGATAAACTCGGCCAAAAGAATGATTTTATTGCCATTACTCCCTCCAAATCTCGGCCGTAAGGAATTATTTTATCTTTTACTCCCAAAGAGATAAAATTTCTTTTACTCCCTCAAAATCTCGGCCGTAAGGAAGGAACTTATCTTGTTACGCCCAAAAGATACAATCAATTGATTGTTACACCCTTCATCTTCATGCCATTACGCCCAAAAGATAAAATTCCATTTATCTTTACCCCTTTAACTCTCGGCCGTAACAAAGAATTTAAACTTGTTACTCCTTTTGAATCTCGGCCGTAACGACAAATCTCGGCCGTAAGAAATAATTTCTTTGAATTTCGGCCGAGATTCGAATTTTTCTGCAAAATAATTATCCAAGTTTAGTTAATCCATCCACAATTAAAATATTCAGAGATTTTAATAATTAAAATTGATAAATCTGGAATTATGATTAAAAGTGACTAAAAATGATGCATGCCATGATCAAATTATAGAAAATTTAATTAAAATAATTAACTAAAATATGTTGTATTTTGCATGCATCAAACTCTCCCAAGCTTAAAGTCTTGCTTGTCCTCAAGCAAAAATTCAAAGCAAGGCTCAAGAAAGTTCCATCATAGCCTCCACATTGTCAACTGACTAATTTTCTCACACAGTGCTTCTGCACACCTACTATTTAGTATCTTATCATTTTCCATGCACTTAGCTTTATAGAAGTTCTGAATGCTACACAAATTTAAACAATCTCAAGTTCAGCCTTCCAGAAAAATAAATTCTGGGGGAGAGAGCGCCGGAGGAGACCCACAGTCTGATTTAATCGGACGGTGAAAGGCAAGCGTATGGGGGTCATACGCTTGAGCAGGCGTATGACCCCCATTAAATCCAATGAAAATAAATACAAAACAAATAATTATGATTTTAAATGAATACAAAAGAAAAAAGATAGATATTGCAAATAATTTTATGGTTGTCAACTAATTATTTTGTAAATAAAATTTATGCATAATATGATATGTAAGTTTTATAAATGCATATAACTATTTTGGGTAAGAAGTTTTTATAATAGAACACAATTCAAAGATATAAAATGTGGCATCATAGAGATTCAAATGTTGCCCAAAGATAACTACATAAATAACTTGGTAGATGTGATCGAATTTGCTATTAACTTATACTTTTTCAAACTTTAATGGCTCGCATGCAAGCACAAGAAGGCCCGTGTTCACGTAGACGAACAAGTCTAGAGTTCTTATATAACGCTCTCAAATCAATTCTCACCACGCGGCAAAGATTAACTTGAAGACACTACGAACGCATATGACCTTAACCATAAAATTGACCATGACTCGGTCAACATACATGACATGTCAGCGGAAGAAACATAGAAGTAAAGAAAAATGCGGAAGAAATAATTAACTGTAGAAGACGAAGAGTTACTACATGGTCTAAAAAATAAAGACAACATGGTGATTACATCATATGTTCATAAATACGAAATACATAGAGAAAATGAATAACTAGACCATTTTAGTTCATGTACTTTATCGTCGCTTGAGCACCGTCGTAGCACACCAACTCAATCATCACAAATCAAAGGCAATTCTCATATAAGCTTTACGGCTTAGTGGGGAATAATAACAATATACAATGCATAACTCAAATTGGGATAAATCAGAAGATAAAAATCATTACTTATCTTGGTTAGGAGCATGAGCATAAGGATCATCAAATTTCACGAGTAAGGGAAAATCAACAAATAACAATGATCAATGTAATCAAGGATACATAATAAACTTGGAATCAATAACATGCTTGGTAATCATGGTAATATATGATATCAATAACATGCTTGTTGCTTGATTAGGTGACTTTGAGGTGCCTTTAATTTTCTCATCCTTTACTTATCGTAGATATCTTGTTTACTTATAAGGTACATCGAACGAAACAATACAATTGCGTGTGAATCAAATCAAGCCATGGCAAAGCACTCGGCATAGATTACCTTTCATCTTATTAGCCACTTTAGCATCTTATGTTCCAATATTTGATATTAATATGAACTCAGTGATTCAAACATAGGTGCAATCATATATGGTAATTGAAAGTTTTTATAAAAAATCAGGACAGAATCAAATGTCTATGAACAAGTGAAAATCAGGCCTTCAAGATTTAGAAGTTTCATATCACAAACACAAGCAAAGGCAAGAAGAAAATAGGGTATTAGCTATAACCCGGGCCGGGTGCAGGATGACCCGGGCCGAGTTCGTAGCATGAACCCGGGCCGAGTGTGACACACACTCGGACTGATTTCATGGAAATCATCAAGAGATATTAGGGTCGACGCGAATCAAACCTGAGATGAAACTTCTCAAGGTTCATTCGATTCTTCATTCGCTAACTCGGGCCGAGCTCAGGGTGAACCGGGCCGGGTTCCGTGAACATGGGCCAGGTAATCAAATTACCCGGTCGGATTTAGTATGAAACTGGGCTGGGTTCGTAGAAATCCAGGACGGGTTCTATTATTATTCATAATGTTGGAAGCTTCTGCAATGGTTTAGATCGTGATAAATACTATCCTACACGGTATGTACATAACAAAAATGCAACAACCAAGATACAACAATAAATCAGATCTGATAGCAGGCACCTTCTACCGCTAAAATGAACATTTCAATGCGAACACAACAAAGTATAACATGAATTTCTTTACCTCATTTTTATAATTTTTTTAAAAAATCATCATTTTGGAACACATGATTACTATTTTTCTATACATTTTGTCCAATTTGCAGTATTATTGAACTTTTGAGAGTGTAGAAAAAAAAAATTGAAAGTAGCAAGATGGATGACACCATTTGATAGAATCTCACTACAGGACAAAATAATTATGTGCAACTCTACGAAGGCTCCAAAAATAGAGAGGTGACACAAAATGTCAAATGAGTGGGTGAAAAGATGGAGAAATTCTAGAGAATTATGAGAAGTGATTGTTAAAATGATATTGCCTTTTCCTTCAATATGTTGCCTTCTTATTTTAATTTTCCTTTCTCTTCACAATTAGTAATTGCTAAAACTTATTCTTTATTTCCCTCCGTAGTTTCCAGTTATCGATCCTTAATTTCCTCTCATTATTTCTCTTTTCTCCTCAACTCGTTTCCATAACTCATCCTCTTTTCCATTTTTTGTCCCTATAAACTAATTTTAACTGATCTCAACTCAACTAGTTCAACTCGGTCGGAACTCGTGTCCGATTTTAACGTCGAACCAGACCGATATAGTTATCGATCCGGAGTTGAATCAGCCAGTTCGATCTAACAACACAAGTATCTCGGGTGCTTGGCATTCGGCAGGACAGTTACCTGTCTTTGACATATAATCGAGCACCTTACCGGCGGAGACGATGCTCCTTGCAAAGCTCCCGGTCTCTCCCGTCCGCCCATTCCTCCCTTCCCTTTCCGACCCCAATGGCAATGCCAAGGCCGCTTTGCTCTCCATCAGGTCCACACGCCGGACACCCTTCCCCGTCTTCGCCGCCGCACCCGTGCCGCCGCCCGTGCTGCTCAAGCAGACACCGGCGCAGACCCGCGTGGACGTCCTCTCGGAATCGCTCCCCTTCATCCAGCGGTTCAGCGGAAAGACGATCGTCGTGAAGTACGGGGGCGCCGCCATGAAGTCTAAAGATCTCCAGGCCTCCGTCATCAGCGATCTCGTCCTCCTCGCCTACGTCGGCCTCCGTCCGGTCCTCGTTCATGGAGGTGGCCCGGAGATCAACACCTGGCTCCGCCGCCTCGGCATCGAGCCCCAGTTCCACAACGGTCTCCGCGTTACCGATGCTTTCACCATGGAGGTCGTCGAGATGGTTCTCGCCGGAAAGGTCAACAAGCAACTCGTCTCCCTCATCAACGGCGCGGGGGGCACTGCCGTGGGCCTCTGTGGCAAGGACGGCCGCCTCTTGACGGCCCGCCCTGCCGCAGACGCCGCAGCACTCGGGTTCGTCGGCGAGGTAGCGCGGGTCGAGCCCGGTATCCTGCATCCCATCCTTGCCAGCGGTAACATACCAGTTATTGCCACTGTTGCAGCCGACGAGACTGGGCAGGGATACAATGTGAATGCCGATACCGCGGCCGGGGAGATAGCAGCCGCTGTGGGTGCCGAGAAATTGATACTTCTGACGGATGTGGCCGGAATTCTGGAGGACCGGAACGATCCCGGGAGTCTTGTGAAGGAGATAAATATCAGTGGGATAAGGAAGATGGTGGAGGAGGGGAAGGTCGCCGGGGGGATGATACCAAAAGTTCATTGTTGCGTGAGAGCCCTCGCTCAGGGGGTGCGCACAGCTAGTATTATCGACGGCAGAGTCCCCCACTCGCTGCTCCTTGAGATCCTGACGGATGAGGGCGCCGGGACGATGATCACTGGCTGAGGTAGAAGGTGTTTGAGATGGTCACCGTCAATAGCTGGAGTGAGCAGGTACACTGTACACCCTGCTCTTGTTTTTGCTGCAAGTCAGAGATTGAGATGTAGTCTAATTTGAGCCTTCGTCTATAAGATTCTGCTTTGATGCAGTTCTGATGTGATTCGATTCTGTCATTTTGGAGAAGTATTTAAAACTCCAATGCTGTTACGAAGACTTCAACGCTGTTGTTGTTTCATCTGGCATTTCACTCGTCGATTGTTGAAAAATTGCGTCTTGCCCTTGCATGGTAGCTAATTTGGATTAGTTCTCTTAGTAGTTCTTTGGCTGTTTCTCTCGGTTACTAACTTTGCCCAATCTCTTTTACCACCATGACCATCTTATAGACTTAGCTAGACATATACACATTTTCTTTCTTTTTTGCTTTTTCCTTGTCATCTACTATTGTTCAAAGCTCTGGTCTCGTATTCTGAAGATGTGCTTCTAAACCAGATTAAAGAATGTGGAGTCTTCCCTTTCAATTAGCAGTCATGAATTGTGCTAGGTGATCTATGTCAAAGTTCTCACTTTTCGTGGATTGAATGACTGTTGTGTGCATGCAACTTGAACTGCTAGGGAGTGGCGATAATAAGGGGTAATTTTCACTATCCTCTAACCTTGGGTCCAATACCTTGTCTTCGAATTTTTTTTAGTCCCTCAACTTTAATTATTTCGCATCATTCATCCTTTACAGGTTACAATGAAATTTTCTGTCAAATTCTTGATTGCATATAGCCATCCAAATTGTTTCTCTTTCAAATAATTTATTTTTTAATAAATAACAATAAACTATATGAAAATTATGAAATATCTTATAATTTCGACAATCATTATTTTTTTTGATCTGGATTACTTTTGATTCGTGACCTTTTATAGGTATAATAATAATCACTACAAGAAAAATTGCCATTTCCGACAGAAATTTTTTATGATCGCACATTCCTCGCAATTTTCGAAGGATTTTCTGACGATTGATGACATCTTTCGGAAATAGAGACGCAATGTTTCTCACGGCTCGAACCGTCGCAATTTTCGACGGTACAAAAACCATTGCAAGTTCTGGTGGCTACGATTGTGGGAACTTCCGACGGTTAGGTTGCTGTCTCAAGTTCCCACGGCTCAAGCTGTGGTGAATTAAAATAATTATTTATTAATACTTAATAATAAATATATATGGAGGTTCCCACAGCTCGATCTGCGACCCGTTGAAACTTCCCATGGCTCGAGCCATGGGAAACTTCTCTAGGGATTTCCCATGGCTCAAGCCATGGGAACTTCCCAAGGTTGCAGACTTGTCGAAACTTCCCACGGCTCGAGCAGTGGGAAATCCCTCTAATTGTGCAAAAGCAAGTTCGAGAATAAAAAAGATATCGAATGCAAAGTTGGATTACCATATGAGCAAATTACCTCAATAATAAGAAAGAAATTGCACAAGTATGTTACAATGCCCAAAATTAATTGTGCGCAAGCATAGTTATTCATTGCTTAACGAGAAAATTGCTAAGACTTGAACTAGTATTTGTTTCTCATTTCCTTTCGTTTATGAAGGGAACTTTAGCTTTAGGAAAACATATTGCATGTTTTAATGGTGGATATAATGGAAAGAAAGATGAATCTTGCATTCATGGTCATTAGGGAGAAATCACAAGAACACACAGAAAAGCAGAAATGTTTGTCAATATTCCAAGAGTCCTATTCTTGAGGACATAGTTGCTATATGGTTTTTTTGGGGTGCTATAGTTTCTATATGCTTTATTAAGTTTGTGCTAAAAACTTCGACAAGTATCTTTGTATCGGTAGATACTTTGCCGTCATGGGCATTCTGGAAAGGCCTGTGCAATCTTTATATCGGAGGGTACATGTATAGGATGTATTCATATTTCATGTAGAGTCTAGATAAAGAATCATGTATTATCGAAATGACATCCTTTTTTCCTTTTAGAAATTTTATCATTTTGTTGATTCTGTTTTAAGGATTTGAGTTTAGGGTTGTACTTCTCATTATTTTTCTTTTGGGTTTAGAGCTGCTCGCTGATTATTTAAGGTATAGGAGGCACGTATATTGTGTTTGCCCTGAGTAGTCCATAAGTTCCTTTGATTGCTCTTTGTGCATGAAGTTTGTCACACATTTTCCTGTTCTAAAATGTATTTTAGCCCTTGAATTATAAACTTCTATGGTATATTAATTTTTAAAACGTGTGATACAAAATAATATATTTGGAATGTGTTTGGACTTTGGATGCATAACGTTACCATAGAAAAAAAAATAATGAGGTGTCCCTATCCCTTGCGTTATGTCTAATTCCACATGTCATTGTCCAAAGAAAAAATTACGGAGCTCTGATCTACCCCATTTTCAACTCTAAACCATAGTTTTCTGTGCAGAAAAATCAACATCCAAACGTTATTCTGTAATTTTTCTGAGATAAACCACCGTTTTTTTTAATAATTTCTTTACTTTTCCAAGTTCCCCAAACAGGTAAGGTCCAAAATTTTTAGTTACTATCTATATTGTCATTTGTCTTTCCATACAGGAGATAGGAAATGAACCATTTAGTCATTTGCTGAAACCTAATTGCAGCTCGTGCAGCCTTTCTGCACTGCTGCCTCTGTTTTAAACTGGATTGTAGCGTGGTTGCCTGACATATTTTCGACAAGACTTGTATAGAAATATGGAGAGAAATGTATGTTCTCCTTGATAGATGCTTTCGTCTGGTGCTTCAAAACAAAAGCTCTCCCAATTTATGTCTTAATCCAGATTATGTAGCGTGGTAGTCCTAAAAAAAGATAATGCAGCGTGGAACCAAAACTCTGGATAACTTGTTGGTCAAATATATGCGTGGATATCTAGCCAATGCAAGCATCGGTTTCCCTTTCTTTACGTCTTGCAAGATTGGCACATAATTCCTTCTCTATGTTCAGCTAGAGGATCGTTTCGGACTCGAAAGTGCAAAAATATTAACAGATTCGGTAAACGCATTGATTTAGGAGCTGTGGAACTAGAACATCGAGGCCCAAATCACATTTGGCCAACCAACACAAAGCTTCGGACTCGAGTCGAGACAATCAATTGGAAGGCAAAAGACTGCTGGTATTAGTTGGGGCATAACATTGGATCGGTGGTCAATGCGTGGAATCACGAGTTAGATGATCGATGACAACTGCCCTTACGGAAGAGTTGGACTCAACAGATCGGAGTATTTAATAATCACCACGAGTTATTTTCTTCTTTTTTTTTCACGGCAACGCCAAAATTAATATTTTAAATAACATTTAACGATTGAAATGATAACTTTTTATAAAAAAAATTAAATAGAATTTAACTTTTCATATAAAAATATTAAAAAACTATTATTACCACTAACGTTTAGCAATTAGAGATTAATGATTTATAGTTTTTTAAAATTTTATCATTATTCAAATACATTATATCTTTATCAACTTATTTTATTATTTTATTTGATCGGTATCTAACTATATTTCTTTTTATATTCATGCTTATTAATTACAAATTATTTATTTATTAACAATGACTAAAAATTAATTTAATAATTAATATATTCATATGATGTAAATATATAAAAGTTTCTGTCCATGTAAATTTCTATATATGTTAGTAAAAAATAATTGTGAGATTTTATTTTATTTTATTTTATTTTATTGAGATATAAATATTTTATTTACTATATTATAATAAAATTTGTATAGTGCTTAAATTGAATAATTTATCATATGTTCAATTATGTCATTTTATATTCATCAATTAATTTTATCGCTAATGTTACCAAATATTTACTCCATAAATGAACTTTAATCATTAATTATCATTCATTATTCTCTACTTAAATCGCTATTCGTCAATTAACTTGAGTGATTCTTTTTTGTCATATATAAGAATACTATTATATTTCCCCCAATGGATGTTTCGCAAAAAAATTTATATTTCTAAAAAAAAACATAGTACTTGTATTTTATATTTATATTTATAAACAAAAAGAAACTTTTTTAAAGAATGTAGTATTCATTTTCATCATTTAACCATTTTTATAATCACCTACGATATTATTACTATTATTCCACATGGCATAAAAAATCTTACTAGTCCCACAAAATTTGATATATTATATATATATATATATATATATGGTTTAAGTGTGCAATAAAAGGTTGTATAACTAATATACACATAAATCGTTGACTGATTGTTATATGGTTGAGATTATACCTCGCAACATTATATTGTTAGTTTCATTGTATTGTTCCATAAAATTTGATATCAATAATTTAAATATATATATATATATATTAATAAATTTATTCAATAATAATATGGTTACATATTTTAATAAAGTATTGACATGTGACGGAAGAAATATATTAGAGTTAATCTTAATTTATGTGCTGTAAAAAATATATTTTTTAGCCAAATTGAATTAATTGTTTGGTTAATATTTTTTTTGATATATTTAATATCTCATATAATTTGCCATTTATTAATAAACATTTTTCTATTATTTCAGAATAAAGTTTTCGTTACTTTTATCCATTTATGTCCCCCAACGAATTTGTTTGTCATGAATGGAATGGGTACATATATAACAAAACTAACGGGATCTCGTGATCTTGTTTAAGGGAAAGTCATCTATTTCTACCTGAATCAATTCAGTTGGTGGTTAAATTTGATTTTGACACGGTTGCGTCTAGTTCTTCATTCGTACGATTCACGGGGCTACTTTGAAGTTATGAACGTTAAAATTCTAAAGAAAAAGAAGTGGCGCATCAAGAACTGAGACGCTCATATAAGTTGCAAACTCATACCAGGATCAAGCTCAGGATTCATACTTACTCTAATAAAACTAACAAAGTACTTTAAGTTACCAAACATGAGAACCCAAAGGTAGTAATGTCGGCGAATTTTAAGCCCTACGGATGCGCGTGACAACAACAACGATGAACACCATCACGGACAACATGAACGATGTTTGCACTGCATCGTTGAAAACATAACTCCCTTGAATCTTCTCCTGGGGGCGGAAAATTCCTTGCATCATGCCCACAATTTTGTCAATAAGATCCACGATTTTAGCCTTAGTGTTGTCAAAGATCCGCCTCAGCGTTGCACCAAAAACATCAGGTTGCTCAGAAATTTTGCCTTCGTCGTTGCCTCTGACTACGTCTGCAATTAATGGAATACAAATTACTATGAGGAAAGAGAAGACTCCAGGAAGGAGAAAAAAAAGGGGCAAGGACCATAGCAAGGAGCAAGATGGACACACTGAAAAGAAAACTAAAACCTAGCTGACAAGATGAGGGCTAAAGATTTTGGCATTACTAGATGAGCTTTGCTCCAAAAGACAGATCATGTGCGTGTATGTGTGTGGACATGCAAATAGGACCATACGCTGCACACTTTGTAGCCTCAAGTTTCTACGTTGGATGCTTAAAACTAGTGATCTATTGATAGATCCGACTGGGTTAGGAACTGTGCATTATGAACCATCATCATTTGCCTTCTCCTAACGTGGACGATGAGACTTTGCTAGAAACAACACAGGAGTCCACCCGAATAACGCATCCAAGAATCCACCACAGACAACTGTGTCTGAGATGAGGCAGTGCACAATAATTGTAATACACAATCGAAAGAACAAGGAGTAGCTTTCCAAAGTTAACTTCAGTGACGTGCAATATAAGGAAATGGAAAAAAGGTCTTCTGTCTGACTTCTAATGAACATATGAAAATGGAAGATAGGTGTTGTGTCTGACTTCTAATTGATCATTTGAATGTGCTTCTTAGTCACCATGGAAGTTTTGCATTTTTAGGTATCCCAATAACAACAAATTGAAATATCCAAATTTCAGATAAAAAAGGATTAGGTTGCAGTCAGAATTAATATACCACCATCAACAATATTGGGAAGTTTTGATCAGACCTTCAGTGAGAGACTTCTTGAGTTCTTGAACAACTTCATTTTTCATAACTGCATCCCATACGGCTTGATCTGATGACAAGGAAACAACCATCCTCTGCAAGGACAAGACAGGTTAAGCAGTGAGAATTGGGATCAACTGGAACATCAACAAAACAAAAAGTCGAGACTGTGGTGAGTTACACCAATCTAATGTTAAAGGCTAATTATAACCATTGTCTAGTAAGGCAAAGAGGATAGTCTCCATTGTGAAATTATTTTCTGTTTCTGTTATTGACAGAGGAGTCAACATTATTTTTTTCCCTGAATGGATGATTAATCATCCGATTGATTTATGATAAAAAAGAAGGGGGCACTAACTATTGCATTTGCTAATTATTCCCTTGAGGTCTGACAATTTGACTGACTAGCATATAAACCTAGACAAATGACAGTTTTTCAGTATCTAGTCAATCTTTATGACCATGCCACCTTTAATCCACTTATCAGTGTTAAGTACAGTCGTAAAATCGTATTTTCAGTAATAAATATTATTTAAAACACATGCTTCTATAATAATTAACTTAGATTGGTTTGTCTACTATGCGGGCATGAAATCTCAATGATAATGAGCATCTTTAATCCTGAATTGGTTATTCGTTATTTTTCATGCATCTTATGCTTGTAACATTTAATATTTAGTTTCTCCAGCATAGATTTCAATCTTATGTTCCATTAGAATACACTTACTATTCAATGTAAGTCCACATCAGAACCTTGCCATTCAAGTGAGGGTAAATGCACCAATTAGCCTGATTACGAGTCTTACCACAATATGAATTAACAAGATTGGATTATGTCACAAAAGTGCAAGGAATGTAATCTCACACCATAATGCAAGGCTTGTAAATGACATGCAGCATTAGGGGTGTTCACCAGGTCGGGTCGACCCGATGAACTCGACGATCTGATCCAACCATGAGTCATGTTGAGTACGGGTTGAAAAAATTCAATCCGAATCAACCCGATCCGACCCATTCCGATTTTTTTATTTTTTATTTAAACCTAGGCCTATATTTGCTTTAATTTTTTTTAAATGAAATAAAATGTTGCAAATACAAAAATAATATTTAAATAATTAGAAAACTTATTTTATACTTTAAAATAAATATTAAATAATATTTTTATATTAAATGAATATAAAAATAATAAAAAAAATTTAAAAAAATTGAATGGTCGAATAATCCGACCAACCGACCCGAACCCGGTCGGATTTGGCCCCAAGAAGACCTCGATCTTACCCGACCAAATCATAATGCAAATCATGTAAATGACACCACAACTAAGTTCCCACGCAAACATTATTGACGTAATGCAAATCATGTAATGACACCACAACCAAGTTCCCAAGCATATGTAGCAATGGCAATAACATAAATCAGTTTCAACTCAGAATAACACAAGAATTCATTCACTTCACCTGGATAGATGGATTTATCTGCAGCAAGCGGAACACATCCATTGCATTCTCACGTGTTTTTGACCTATAAGAATTTGAGCTCTGGATGTCCATCACAGGTTCAATCCAATCAGATTCAGTTGTATCAAGGATGCCGTCTGAAGGGCTTCTTGTCATCAGTTCAATTGAAGTATTTAGATCGTCTTCAACTGTATCCTTAGCCGGATGAGGAGGAGATCCATCATCCGTAACTTGAGAAAACGTGACTGGTACATATATCCTACATGCAGAAACAAACAGTTCTTCTCATCATTGATTAGGTGGAGAAAAAATGCCATACAGAATATCATACCCACATGAATATCATACAACTGTCGTAAACAACAAAAAACCATCTTAAACGGCATATCGTCAGAAATAACAACAATTAAACGATTCATTCTTCATATCTCTTTTCTCTTTACAGAAAGAAGTTTCAGCTATTGCGACAAAATCAAGAATTTACAGTCTACTATTTTCTTTACAGACAGAAGAATTTGACCTATCATTAAATGCCACCATGCAGTCCAGATTCAAAAGGTCAAATTTTGAAGCGATTTGACGAAGAAAAAAATCTAAAAGGTTTACTCGAATTGTTTTCGTCAATTACCAAAAAGTTTCGAAAGCTAACTCTCCGAAGTCTATACATTTTATTGTAACTTCCTTTCCAATAGTAACAATTAAAAAAAATACAAAGTTTCAGAAAACAAAGCATGCAACCAATAAATGTTCCTGTGAAAAAGAACAAAAAAACAAAAGCGCTGTTAAAGGAAAAGGCATGCTCACTGCTGCAGCATGGAGACAGCGTCCTCTGCCTCCTCCTTCGAAGGCGCGGTCCCGAACACGGCGCGCTCCGAGAAATAGAGCCTGTTGACGTCCCCGACGGACCCGAAAATATCATTCAAGTCCTCCTCGCCGTCGACGTGCTCCCAGTCATCCCCGTCCACGAGGCTCCCCTGGCGCCCGCTCCAACCGCCCTCCATCGCCCCGCCGCCCCCGGAGGAGAAAGACGGAGAAGACGTCTTCGGCGGCGACGCCACGCCGGACGACACGCGGACGACTCTAGCCGGCTTCGCCGGCGCCCGGCCTGCTGCGGATGCCGAGGACGAGGAGAGCGCCTCCTTGAATCCTCCCGCGCCGCCGACGGCGCGCCCCACGGCACGCAGCACGCTCCCGCCGCCCATCCCGGCCGGCCCCCTCATTTTTTTCCCTGTTCTTATCTCCTCCGCGTTCCGCTTCCTTTTCTTTTAACCCCTGCCGCGAGTGGGTACGTAACGCCAGTTAACGGTGACACGGCACGTTCTTGTGGGACGTGGGCGATGGTTGCTATTTCTAATGCATGGAAAGGCGGGAAAGGGGACGTTACGGTATCACCAAGTAACGCCGTCAAATGGTTGCAGTTTATAAAAAATAGTCATGAAGAAGATAAAGGGAGGAGGTGTCACTATTCCAAGGGGGGAAGGATAACTTTGGCAAACCCGGAATAGTCCTGTGGTTATTTATATATAAATAATTATATACTATATATATATATATATATATATATATATAAAGGATGAAACAATTGTCTTGTGGTGATCACGAATTGCATGACATTTTTTCTCTTCGGTCTACAGGAGAAAGAAAAATCTGATTGGATTTGTGTGGTTTGGGAAATAAAACTATAATTTATTTCCCTTCGTTGAGCGAGATATTTATGGAAACTTAAACCCCAAGAAAGATTTTAGAACCTCCATAATCTCTGCATGTGAGTTGTTATTTTGCAAATGTAACGATTGGGTTTTCATGTATGGTAATTAATCATGAATGTGTAAACTTTTATACGATCAAAAGTAATTGTTACTTTTAAATTGGGAGACATATCATTGGCTAAGGCCATAGCGCTAATATCGCGAGTTAATATTACATAGAAGGCGTATTTTGTTACATTTATTTAAATCCTTATAGAAATATGATTTGCTTGACGTAATTTGAGGGGATCTTAAGTTATTTCACCAAACAATAAGAATCTCATATCCAAATAATCTTTTATATCATCACACATCATAAATTTAAACCATAGTATATATATTTTGAATTATGTCGTTTCTACCATCATTATTTTGTCATTTATTGCCTCTCTTTTATATCATGTATCCCATATTTTCTGTTGTCCAATTCTCTATCGTATATTTTTCTTTCCTCGCTCCAAAATCTAATTTCTTTACGTTCTTAATTTCTCTCTCTCAATAACTCTTCTAATATTATTATATTCTCATCTTATAACTTTTTCTTTTTTTTATGTCGTTAACTCATTTCTTCCTTTCTAAATTTGGGTTATTGATAATAATAAAATTTATAGCATAATAAGTTATAGAAAATAATTATATCTATTATGAAGAATAATAATGTGCATAAATTTATAAAAATTTGAAAATGATGAATATAATTGTTATTGATAATTTGAATCATATTTTTTATTATCATCAATGATTATCTAAATTATTAATAAAGAAATATTAAAAAAATATGTGTAAAATGACACACATCTCACACGGAAACTCTTCTAAAATCTCACATGTTGCACTCATAGTATTTGATTTTTATCTTAAATATCGCTTTGTCTCTCCTCTAGTATACTAATTTTCTCTCTATCTCCTAATCTCCTATTTATGTCTCTTGTAACATTTCACTTTCTCTCCTATATACTTAATTTATTTCTTTTTCCTAGAATATATTCATTATCAAATATATTTATTTTCTCTTTCCCATAATTTACCTTCTTTCTTTCCATAATATATAGTTTTTTGTTTTTGTTTTCAAAAATATTAATTTTCTCTTCCCTCAATTTTTACTTTCTCTCTTCTTTAATTTTCTTATTTTCTATCTAATCAAAATCTCATTCCTTTCACTTTTTTCCCTAAAAAAATCACATCCCTTTTCTTTTATTGTAATCTCCTCTGTCTCAACCAACGGAAGCTTGGCGCAGGGGTAGCGGACTGCGTCCCAAGTGGTTGACGGGCTAGTAGTCCGAGATCGATCCTTGGAGCCGCCATGTTGGCCAGGGGTATAATCATTTATCGTGCTCGCCCCGAACACCGGATTAGTCAGGTGCTAGTAGTCTTGGATGCCGGTGGATCACGACCGAAAAAAATCTCCTTTGTCTTGTGAACTCATCCCTTTGCTTATTTCTCCCCTTAAGGAGCCATTTGATGGATTTCCTCTTAAAAATATTAATTTACATTACCACACGTATAAATTACTAGTTATTGAATTACCAGGAATTTTAGATTATTGTGTTTGACAAGAATTTGTAATATAAGTGGTTATATTGACATGTTTATTATAAAGGAATAGTTATCAGGCAATATATGTCTTTTACTAAAATATCCTCGATACATATTACAAATTTTAGCCCTATATTAAGTTTGATAAACAAAAAAGAATATAAAAAGAGAGGATAAGAAATAGAAATAAATATGCCATATATATTCAATTTAAGTCATTGATAAAGGAAACCAAATTCAACTAAAATATTTATTTAAATAAATAATCAAACATCTTGTAATTCTCTCCATCAAATATGTGGCCAAAAGATAATATAGGAGGGTTAGGTTAAAATGATATTTTAGTCCAAATGTAAAATTTATGAATCTACTTTGGTGGGAATGTAGTTAGACACTTCCTCAAGGTGCTAACAAATTATCATACAAAATAAAATTATCGATAGTATGTTATAACCAAATGAGGTAATATTGTGGACGTTGAGAATTTCAAATAAAATTTTCAATAATCTGTATGCATTGCCCCATATCAAATGACCCTTAAGTTTAGACATTCAAATTGGAAAGTTATAATGACTTTAAATTACTAGTTGGAATTTCGAACGTTTGAGAGACGATTAGGCAAAACCTTCAACTTCTAGACTTTCAAACTTCTTGAAAATCTATCTGCATCCAACGATCTTTCTACCTTTTGATAACTTGACTAACTCACAAGTCTGATTCTTGTATCCATTGCTGCAATCCACCTCTTCAGCTACTTAGAATGCATATGAAATTATGTCTTTAAAGTCATATCACTGAAGAAGATCCACTTGCTTGCGAGTACATCTGATAGCTAGATTTGAAGTTGCTTCTTTTAGTTACTTTTCAGATTTTGGTTGTTCAATTTGATGTGATCCTTTTGTGTCATTTTCAATTAAAGTTAATTCAAACTCCACCTATTTTTTCACACTCTCAACTTTCGAGTAAAAAATATCCGTTGTCTACTGAAGTAGATTCCTCATCAAAAGATATATTCTCATGTGAATAAATTTGTGCTACGAAGGAGATTAGGTTCTATAGCTGATAATTGAGTATTTATGCATTAAGTGATATAATTATCAACTTATTAAAGTTATACTTCTGCTTTTTTGATTATATATGTTGAAAATTTCGGAGTCTACACCATCTCTTTACATGTTTCAGGGACTCCGAATATTGACAAAAAGGCGTAAAAACACCAAAAAATGAGGACAATACGGCCAGCCCGTATTGTCATCAGGATCAATCGTATTGGACGTCTCCAGGCCATATTACACTCGCACCAGAAATTACAGTCCGACTGTATTGAAGGAGAACAGTCCGTATCAAGCAAACGTAGGTCGTATCACACTCGCATCGAAAAATATGACCTGCCCGTATTGGAGGTGTGGCGCCCATATTGAAGCGACCCGAACCGTATAATCTTGAGAAAATTATGACCAAACCGTAGCGTATTTAACCCATGCCGTATCATATCTACCTCGACCGTATTGGGCTGAGTTTTGGGGTATTTTAGACCTTTTTGTAACCCTAATTCAAGGGGACTATAAAAGAGATTTGTGAAGACGAAAATAGGGGGCAGACCTTGTTCTTGAGGAGATCAAGATGGCTAGGACGAACGTTTATTTTTCTCTGCATTTCTGTATCTTTCTTAGACTTAAACTCATTCTCTTTTTATGAACTCTTACGTTTCAATGATGATTTCTTTCTTTATGCGTGGCTAAATTTCTTTTCTCGAGTTTGATGAAACATAGGGTTGATCTTTAGGAAATATTTTTATTGGATCTAATGTGTTCTTTATCTTTCATGTGCTTCATGTAATGCTTATATTAGATTGGCCACCTAGTTAAGCGACCAAACATTTTCCTGATTACGAAAGTATTTCATTAAGATTAGTTCAAATGAATGACATGAAATGTTTTATTTCTTAGAAATAAGGATAATCATTTTACTTATGAATCTTGGCTTATAATGCAATTAAAATAATTTAAATGACCACGAAAGTAGACGTTTATTATCTTAATTAGAATTGTGTTTGCCTGAAAAAGAGATGCATGACTTTTGAAGATTGAGTAGAACACTAATGATTTTATTATCTCTAAATTCCCTATGATCAATACCCTAGGTGGATTCAAATCCTGAGAACTTTTATTCTCATTTATTTCTCATAATCAATTCTCGTCATTTCTCGTCGTTTTCTACACTCATTTCAGCATTTCACTTTTATTTAGTTTTTATTATTATTTCACCCCGTTCTAACCGTTTAGATATCAATTAGAATCATATAATTCTAATACTTGAACTCTTCCCCGTGGGACGATATTTTATATACTACGACATTGCCTCCGTATACTTGCGAGAGATTTGTCAATAGCCTTTTACACGAGCATTATATCCCATAAAGGCTCATTCTTTGACCCTTGTTCCAACTTTTTTCATTAAATTAATAATATGGTGGACAACAAAATACTTTTAAATTAGTAAAATCATGATAGAAGTCTTGAGATTAATCACAATCATCCAACTTCGATTCATTAAGTAACATGTTGTGCTAATAACCCTAGCCACTAGATTAAGCTATGTTTGAAAGCATGCATCGTGCCTACTACATAAGTGTTTTCTTCGTGCGTTTTGTTACACCATTCTGCTGTGGTGTATATTTAACTATAAGATGTCGGACATTACATTCCTATTTGTATAATTGATCAAATTCTTGCGAACAGAATTCTAAGTCATTATTGGTATGAAGCATTTCACCTTTCCTGATGTTTAATTCTCCACTAGAGTCATTCACTATTTGAAGGGTTTGAATATCTCACTCCTGTGCTT
Source organism: Pontederia crassipes (assembly GCA_030549335.1). Lineage (NCBI taxonomy): Eukaryota > Viridiplantae > Streptophyta > Magnoliopsida > Commelinales > Pontederiaceae > Pontederia > Pontederia crassipes. The sequence continues at coordinate 73,813,158 of CM060194.1, read as the reverse complement.
CATCAATACTCATGTTATCTTTGAGTAATCATCTATCACAAATAGAAATTATCTAAAACCTCATAAAGATAGAACATGAGAGGATCTCCAGCAATCAATGTGGATATAATCAAGTGTTGACTTCATATTGTGCACTGATTTGTGGAATTAAAATAGTTTTTTACTTCTAAAAAATGCAATGCTTGTAGAGTTAGATTTTAGATATCTTCTAACCACCCAAACGTTTACGTTTGCTAAGGATCATGTACAATCCTTCTTTTACTCTTATGTCCAAGGTGCACATGCCACAAGAATATTTTTAATTTTGATTTGTATGAACTAATTACTACAATCATGTCAAAAATTATTGTGCTTGGTAATATGTATAAGGATTTCCGCCTGACTCCTTCATGACTTCAACATCAACCTGGTGATAGTGAGGACACCTTTTGTAACATCAATCCGATATTCTTCGGAGTTCAAAACTCCTAATGATATCATATTGTCATGAGTTCTAATATGAATAGAGTCGATTCCAATAATTTTCTAGAGTAATTGCCCATGATGACATTTTCTCAAGAATCAGATAAGAGCATCCTGAATTCAAAATCTCACTCTACTCTAAACAATAAACATCTTTCGATTAGACATCATGAAAGCCAAATTGTTATCTTCAGACTCATTACGTACTCTGATGTACTACTACAATAATCATGACCTTCTTCTTGGGACAATATTTCTTCTAGTGACCAATTTTTTACAATAATTGCACATGTCGTTTTGATTGATGTTCTTCTTATCTGGCTTACCATTTTTAGCGTTCGGGTGGTATTATCACCAACTATGAAATATGAGTATCCATAGTCTTTCCAGATGCCCTATATAGAAGTTCACGAATGTGTAGATTTGATCTTACTTCTTTTAGATTTATTGTGTCTTTTTCAATGATGAAAAATTGAATAAAATTTTCATATGACATGGACGAGAAACCAATAGAAGTAAGGTGGCATCTTCATTTTCAAATTTACATCGATATTTCTTAACTTTATCAATAGTGTATTTATCTGATCAAGATAATCTTTCATAGAGTACCTTATTGTATGCGGAAGGCGAACAAACATTGCATCAATAATAGTTTATTGGTAAGAGACTTTGTTACGTAAAGACTCTCAAGTTTCGATCATAAACTAGATATCATTTCTTCATTGACGGCTTCAATAATCACCTCATCCGTAAAAAATAATAGGATTATAGAGTGTGTCTTCTCCTTTTGTGTTGCTAAATCGTCGAGGTTGATCCCTTTTGATTTATCTTTCGAATCTTCCTTCTTAGATTTGTTTTTCGACACGTTTGCGAGTGGCGCCCTAAACTCTTTGTTATTTTAGAAGTGTTCGCATCTTGATTTGTAGAGACTGAAACTATTCTGCATCGTGAATTTCTCGATCTTCACATTGTGCAATGCCATACCTATGCATGATGGATGATCGATGACAAAATTTTTCTATGATACCAGTTTGTTAGAAATTATGTATGAGAAAAATTATGCACAAAAAAATGCACAAAAATTGCAAGGAAACATAGAATTTTATTAGATAAATCATAGAAGAGGATTACAATGAGATTGATTTTCTATCATGATCTATATGGAGTTTATATAGATATTTAACATTAATCCCATAAGAAATAAAACACTTATCAAATCATATGAAAATAAATTAATTCCTGTTAGATGAATTTTCTGATTAGGTAGGATTTTTAAATAAGGTAGGATCCAAAACATTATTAACAATTGTTAAATCCTTCCAATTAGAAATATGAAAGAGGTTGTTGGACGCTTACCCAGATATATATATATCTAGTGAAAACATATTGATCAAACAAAACAACATTGATGGACAGCCAAATATCATTGCCTATGCGAACGATTTCAAAAGAAAAGAGGATATATATATATATATATATATATATATATATAGATAGATAGATAGATAGATAGATAGATAGATAGATAGATAGAGAGATAGAGAGAGAGAGCAACAAAATATAAGGTCAGGAGTGTGATGGCCTATCCAAATGCACGCTCACATATTTTTCCGAACTTAACAAAAATCATTGACCAATCACATAATAAAAGTGTAGGATGAATGAATAAGATAGAGGGCAGAAGATAAAGGTCTAACTAGTTCGATATCTTATTTAAATTATGTTATTATTTATCTTTTTAGTCTTAAATTATATTTAGTTGTAAAGAAGGCCTAAAGTCTAAAATTGATCGAATCTCCATAAAAATATCAAATAGCACGCAACAACTAAGGAACTAGAACTCGATCAAATCCATGGCACGTCAAGGCATCCATTTCAATCTTAAATTCAAAGATTGCACACTACTTAGCAACAAAACCTCCTACCTATACTTACAAATAAAATCCTATTGTCAATAGTTTGATTGAAATTGTATAACATGTTTAAACTATAATTAGATCTTTCATAAATAAAGATTGTCAAACCAAACATGGTTCATTAGCTACTACTGGTGGAAGGTTATAGTGATAGATTCTGGTAACAATATTACTCGTTAGACATAAGTGCATGCACGTGTCTATGAAGCCTAAAGGCATATGAGTTTATAATACTATAACAATCAATTTTCTTAATCAACAAACTTTTTTCGGTCTAAATTATTCAAGGCGTTCAGGACTATGATAAACCTGATCAATTTGGAAGATTCATGATATCAAAATAGGATATTAGCTTTCGTCTAAAACACAATTCTACAAATCAATTATACTAATCAAATTTGATTAAACATCATGCCAATCATTAATATCTAAAATCCTAATAACTAATAACCTAGCTAAGAATTTAGATAAATTTATAATTAGAATTAATATTCGAAATTAAAGATATGTTTGTATTAAAAAAATATTTGATAGTAGTTATCCTAATTTTTTGTTGACTACAATAGATTCTTAAATTCATATGATTAAGTGGAGCGGCAACATAAAATTCTAAAGTTAAAAGTAGATTTATTTTAACACAATTCTATTTTATAATATTTTCATTGCATATCATATGTATAATTAAGGTTGTGAAATCTGATAGAATATTGTAAATAGCGTCATCTTGAGTTCTGCCCTTATAATTGGGGCTAAATTTGGGGTTGTTATATATAGGAATTTTAGGAGCATAGATACTATTTCAAGCATAAAAAATATTGTTCCTGAGAAATACATACATAGGTGGTGTAAGAAATTTAATTTTCCAACTTTGATGAACTACATGAATATATTCTTTAGCAGGCGCTTATGAAACCATCAATTGAAATCTCTAATAAAAGTTAGGTGTTTCGATTTATCTCACTTCAATATAGACAAATCGTAATCTCCTTTGCATATCGAGTTCTTAATTTGACCTTTTTTGTTTTATTCCTCCTTTTTCTCTCCTTAATCTCTCTGATTATCCTTAGTCATTAGGTAGGCACCACATGTGATGAGATTTTTGGATTTGTATGTCTTCAATATGTTGTTCCACTTCAATTATTTCTTCCTCATCATCAATCACTTGCTTGCTCATAAAAAAATCGTTAGTTTCATTGAATTTAACATTAATAAATTCTTCAACAACTAATGTTTTTTTGTTATATACTATATATGCTTTACTAGTGCTAGAGTATCCAAGAAATACACCATCATCACATTTTGCATCAAATTTGTCTAATTTATCTTTAATATTCAAGATATAACATTTACAACCAAACACCTTGAAATATGAAATATTTGGTCTTTTTTCATATATGATTTCAAAACATGTTTTCTTTTCAAGGGGTCTAAGTGAGACTCTATTTAAAATATAACATGATGTGTTTACGACTTCCGCCCAAAAATACTTGGGTAAATTAATTTAATTTAAAATTGTCCTAACCATTTATTGAATAGTTCTATTTTTTTCTACTACTCCATTCTGTTGAGGTGTTCTAGGTGTGGAGAAATTATGTGTAATTCCATTTTCTTCACAAAACAATTCAAATTTGTAATTTTCAAATTCACCTCCATGATCACTTCTAATTTTTGTAATTCTCAACTCAAGTTCATTTTGTACCTTTTTTGCAAATTTAGAAAACATGGATATGGTTTCATCTTTACTTGTAAGAAAAATAGTCCAAGTAAAATGAGAGAAGTCATCAACAATTACAAACACATATTTCTTTTCACCTAAACATATAACATCAATAGGTCCAAATAAGTCAAGATGTAAAAATTTTAAGGATCTATGTGTACTAATAACATTCTTTAATTTGAAAGAGCTTTTGATTTGTTTATCTTTAATACATGAATCACAAACATTATTTTTCTCAAATTTAATTTTAGGTAAACCTCTAATTAATTCATGACATGAAAGTTTATTTAAGAACTTAAAGTTTACATATCTTAATCTTCTATGCCAAAGATTTATATCATCATGCATAACACTAAGACATTTTTCACTTTTCCAATTTTCAAAGTCAATTTTGTATACATTGTTATATCTAAACTCATATGCAGAACTTTCTTGCTCTCATCTAAAATCAAACATTTGTCCTTTACGAAATTCACTAAGTAGTTCTTATCACACAATTGACTTATACTAATTAAGTTATGTTTTAAATTCTCAACTAGCCACACATTTTCTAAATATATTTTGTCATTCTTACCAACATTACCTATTCCAATTACTCTACCTTTACTATTATCTCCAAAGATGACTCTTCCTCCATTTTTCTTTTCCAATGTAATAAAGTTTGAGGGATCACCCGTCATATGCCTTGAGCATCCACTATACAAATATCATTTGCTTTCAATTTCCTTTTGAGCTCCCTACAAGAAGGACATTAAGATTATCATCTTTTTGATACCCAAACTTCCTTGGGTCCAACTTGATTAGTGATGATCCTTTTAGGAACTCAAATCTTCTTTATACCACTATTTAATCACATTCTAACTTTGCATTCATAAGAGTAATGTCCTTGATAACCACAATGAAAATAAGTAATATGTGATTTCGTATGAAGATTTTGTGATGCTTTAACAAATAGAATCCTTTTATCCTTCTTAGTATCAAATGAGTTAAAACTAAGTCCATTTTTGTTGAAAGATCTTCTTTGTGTTGATAGCATTGCATCTAGCATTTTTCCACCATTTGTAAATTTTTCAAGCTTACCTTTTAAAATAATACTCTCATTTTTCAAAGTTTCAACACTACATATTTGTTTTTCATAAGATAATTTCAAAGTATTGTTTTTCATTTTTAAAGCTTCAATCATTAATTCTAAACTATAGTTTTCATCATCTAGTAAATTGTAATTTTCACAAACTTTAAAATCATGCTCATTTTTCAACTTTTCAAATTCTATTTTTAAACCATCATGTTTCTTTTTAAGACTTCTATATTTATCTATAAGAATTCTAAACTCATCATGCATATCAAAAGATTCGGATGAGTTAGATGATACCTCATAACTATTTTCCATTAGACATAAGTGGGCTTCTTCATCATCATCATTGAATCATCTTCATCTTCACTTTCATCCCAAGTAGCTTGAAGAGCTTTCTTCTTCTTCTTCAAGTTTTCTCCTTCCTTTTCCTTATTGCCTATATTTGGACATTCATTCTTATAATGTCCAACTTTCTTGCATTCAAAACAAGTCACTTGATTTTTACTCGATGATCTCCTTTTTGAAAAGCCACCTTTTTTCTTTTACTTGGCAAATTTAAAATATTTGTCAAGCTTTTTAGCATACAAGGCTAGCTTCTTCTCATCTAGATCTTCATCTTCTTCACTTGTTTCACTTTCATCCATCTTTGCCTTCAACGCCAAGGTCTTCTTTTTTAAAATACTTGTTTCTTCATCTTCCTTGACTCCAATCTCATAAGTTAACAGTGATCCTATGTGATCATCAAAATTTAGCTTGTTTAAGTCCTTCTCTTCAATCACGATTCATTTTGTATGCCACTTGGAGGACAGGGACTTAAGAAATTTCTTCACTTTTTGAGAGTTAGTCCGTGGCTCGCCCAAAGAGCTAAGCCATTTACAATATCATTAAAATGTACAACCATTTCATTTATAGGCTCATTTTCATGCATCTTAAAAGAGTCATATTGATGATTCAAAATATTAAGTCTAGACTCCTTAACCTTATCGGTACCTTCATGTTTAATGATAAGTTTCCTCCAAATCTCATAAGCACTTTGACAATTTGAAACACGATTAAATTTCGTTACATCTAAAGCACAAAAAAGATGATTTTTTGTTTTCCAATCTAATTTCACAAGTAGCCTTTCACCTTCGGTATATTCCAAATGTGACTTTCCATACAAATCAAAACTATTTTCAATTATATCTCAAATATCAATATCAATAGAGCATACGTAAGCTTGCATTCTAATTTTTCAATAGGCAAAATTTGATGCATTAAAAAGTGGAGGGTGATTTGTGGATTGGCCTTCACCCAAGGTAAAACCATTTGATGCCATAGATCCCAAGATGTTTAAATCTTTAAAACAAGAGCAACAAGGCTCTGATACTAATTGTAGGATCGAAAACACCAAGAGGGGAGTGAATTGGTATATAAAATTTAAAATAAAAAAAGACGTAGGAGTAAATTTAGAGCGAATGCGATCACAAGCAAGTAAATGATAGATAATAAAAGCACAAGAGAAGCAAGAGAAATAAGAGAAGAGATAGACACGATATGTTGACGAGGTTCGGCCCAACTCATTGGCCTACGTCCCCGCTCCGACTTCTCAACCTTGAGATCGTCGGAGATTCACTAGCCTTCTCTTTTCTTATAAGGAGAGAATAACCCTTTTTACACCACAATGCTTTCTTCTTTGCTTAAGAGGTAAGGCACACCTCTTCTTACAAGGAGCTCTAAAAAAACTATCTAAACAAGAATTCCCTCCAAGGCTCTTCTTCTTACAAATAATATTCTCACTAAGAAACTAGAAGAGGGAAGGGATGATTTGCAACTTTGGCTCAAGAAAAATGCTTTGGATTTGAAGGGAGCTCTAGAGTGATTTGCCTTGCTTGGATGATCTTTTTTAAATCTTTTGAATCCCTTTTATAGGCTTCTCTTGAAAATTTGGCCGTTGTAAAGTAATCCAAAAAGCTTTTGCTGTCAGCTCTGAATCGGTCGATCATTTTAGTATCGTTCGTCCATTTTGTACAGTAACTAGCTGTTACTCTGTCTCTCGATTCTTCAACAGTCGTCCATTATCAAATCGGTCGTTCATTTAATAAAAAATTATATCCATTATTTTCTCTTTTCTGTACAGTTTACCATTGATAGTAGGCCAGAGAAGAATTATAGCCGTTCTTGCCTCCATAACAGTCGCCCGAAAGTGAATCGGTCGACCGATACTGAAGTGCATTCGATTATGTGATTAGTGGTCGATCCAATCTTCTATTTCGGTCGTCCATTCTCTTCATAATGGTCGACCGCTATAAGATCGGTCGTCCATTTTTATAGGTTGATCCTTTCTGTCATTAGCGGACGTCCATCTTCTATTTCGGTCGTCCATTTTTATAGGTTGATCCTTTCTGTGATTAGCGGACGTTCCATCTTCTATTTCGATCGTCCACTATCTTCAATAACGGTCGATCGGTTATAAATCAATCGTCCATTTTTTCATGGTTGTTCCATTCTGCGAATAGCGGACACTCTATCATTGATTTCGGTCGTCCATTTTCTATCATAACAGTCGACCGTTATAGTATCGGTCACCCATTTTTACAGCAGATAAAAACTTCGGCTATTTTTCTTCGAAAAATGTTAAACTTGTTCACACTATCACTTTAAGCATAATTAGTACATCATCTTCCTTGTTTGCTATCATCAAAATACATGAAATATGGTCTTGAGACCAACAGATCCGAGGCTATAAATGTGACCCTTCTTGACGCCTACGTGGTCCATCCAAAGTTGTCGAGGTCAACAGTGTGGTCCCCTCCTGCGTGGCTTGCGTAATGTGCTCGACTTCTCTTATTTTTTAACCCTCCTAAAATTAAAAAAAAAATACATCAATATTTAAAATGATGAATTTACTATCTTATGCTACGTAACCCTCCTGAAATTCAAAAAAAAAATTTAAATATATTTACTTACATATGTCACTTAAGCAAACGATCAAGCCCATTCTTTATTTTGCTTATGATGAGTTCTGAGAAATATTTCGTTCTGAATAGGTGCTCTACCCGTCTCTTTCTCCTATAGTTGAAAATGTCAAATAAAGTATAATATTTTTTGAAATTGCAAAGATTGACAAGCTAGACTAGTGTAATATTCAATGTTATCTATGAATTCTTGTGCCAAATCTCTACGACCGGAATTATTTCTATTGTACATCCATCGATGATCGTTCAGAGATGACATAATTTCTGCATCATTTATAAGTTATACTAATTAATTTTTAAACTTTTAGAATAAAAGACATATCATTATTTAATCATGACACTTTTTTCAATTTGGAGACAGGAAGAATGGGGATTGGGGTGTAAAATATTTTTAAATAAAAAATCTCTACAAAGCTAATCAAATATCACTAATAAATGTTCTAAATAAAATATCAAAGAAACATCATAAACACAAAATAATTATATTTGCACTCTAAAATAATAAATTAGAACTAATGAATGAAATCTAAAATCGAGAATTTAAAAATATTACGTATTTCAATGAATTACTACAATAAATAGAATTCATATGTCAAAATATAAAAGTAGTAATGACTTAAAAATAAATAACTTACGTCTTTTGGAATGATAGAGACAATAAAATAATTCCAATAACCTGCATGAAAATGAAACATAAGGCAACAAAAAATATAATCTCTAAGTTTATGTAACACTCAATTTCTTGGCATTCTTACACTTATGAACTTGTCGAAGGGAGAAACCTCACAATGCTTATCAAGCAAGAAAATAAAATCCTATACGGAAAATACAAGTACATCAAGATACATGAAGGAAAAAAATAAACTGCACAAAATCGTGCCCCGCCGAATGTGGCCACCTTCTGGATCTGGTCTCCGGCGATCGGATTCGACGACTATGGAAATGATCGGATCTGGCTGCAGTGGCCGATCTGCTGGCCGCCGCGGCCAGGTCGGGCGGATATCGAATGGCGGCATGGGCAAGGACGAAGGGGAGCGGCCGGAGGATCGGGGGAATGTACTTGCGTCGGAGACTAACGATTGCAGTGGCGGATCGACGTCAATGCAGGCGGCGGTGGGTCTCGTAGGCGGTGGGTCTCGCAAGCGGCGACGGAGCACGGAGGGCGGGGCTGCAAAGGCTGGATCGGACGTCGTCGGCGGAGCGAAGCCGGGGAGCGATCGACAATGTCAGTGGGAGGGAAATTGGATCCGTAATAGAAGGGTCAGCCACTTATAGAGGAGGAATCGTCCATTTTTTACGGTCTGAACCATCGAAACGTAGATAAATAATATAAAATATTAATTCAAAATTCAATGGCCCAAACCGTCGAAAGTTTTTACGGTTCGCTGAATTGTCAAAACTTTTGATGGTTCTAAATGTCGAAACATAAAAAATTATATATCAATTGAAATATTACCGTTAGATATAAAACGTAATATATCTTATGTTTCGACGGTCGAAACCGTCGGAAAAATATAAATTATATATAATATCAATTCAAATTTTGACGATTATAACCGTTGAAAGTTTTCACGGTTCTCTAAATGCCTCGCAACTTTCGACGGAAAAAATAAATAAAGTAATAAGTAATATTACTATTAACATATTTCGACATTTAAAACCACTGAAAGTTTCGACGAGTATGCAACCGTCGAAACTTGCGACGGTTAGAGCCGTCGAAAAATCACATCAAAATCTAATCGCCCAGGTTGTACAACAACAACAACAAAGCCTTATCCCACTAGGTGGGGTCGGCTACATGAATCATACGACGTCATTCCGCTCTATTAGTAACCAAATCTTTCGATATATTATTCACCAATAGATCTTGCTCTATTAGTTCGCCAAGTGCCCGCCTTGGCCTCCCTCTCCCTCTTTTAATCGGACTCCAGATTATTTGATCTACTCTTCTTACTGGCGCATCTAATGGTCTTCCCTGAACATGACCAAATCATCTCAAACGATTCTCTACCATTTTCTCACTAACAGGAGTCACTCCGACTCGTTCACGTATATGGTCATTCCTAATCTTATCTAATCTTGTATGACCACACATCCATCTCAATGTCCTCATTTCGGCTACCCCCACTTTACGTTCATGTTGTCCCTTCATAGCTCATCTCAAATCCAAAATGAAGTATTGGAAGAAAATGGAATGGATAACTCAAATGTGGAACAAATGGAAGAACCACAAGTGGAGGATAATCAAATCATTCCAAGGAATTGGAAACATGCATCATCACATCCGTTGGATCAAGTTATAGATAACATAAATGAAGGTATAAGAACTAGAAATTCCTTGAAAAGTTTTATGTGCTTTTTCGGCATTTCTTCCTCAATTTGAACCTAGTAACATTGATGAGGCATTGAATGATTCAAATTGGATAAATGCTATGCATGAAGAATTAAATAATTTTGAAGGAATCAAGTTTGGAAACTAGTAGACCAAAAGACTATCCAATAATTGGTACAAAATGGGTGTTTAGAAATAAGCTAGATGAAAATGACATTATAATAAGAAATAAGGCAAGACTTGTGGCAAAAGGCTATTCACAAGTAGAAAGAATTGATTTTGAAGAAACTTTTGCTCCCGTTGCTAGACTTGAGGCTATTAGAATGCTTTTAGCTTTTGCTTGTTTTAAATGATTTAAACTTTTTCAAATGGATGTAAAATCGACATTTCTAAATGGATTTATAAATGAGGAAAGTCTATGTTGAGCAACCTCAAGGGTTTGAAAATCCAGATTTTTCTAATCATGTATTTAAACTTTCTAAAGCCCTTTATGGACTTAAACAAGCTCCTAGAGCATGGTATGATAGATTGAGTACTTTTTTGATTGAAAATGATTTTCAAAAAGGAAAAGTTGATACCACATTATTTTTGAAACATTTAGAAGATGATATTTTAATAGTTCACATTTATGTTGATGATATTATTTATGGTGCTACTAATGAAAGCTTGTGCAATGAATTTGAATCTCTTATGCAAAAAGAATTTGAGATGAGTCTTGTAGGTGAGCTAACATTCTTTTTAGGATTACAAGTCAAGCAAAACAAAGATGGAATATTTCTTAATCAAGAGAAGTATACAAGGGAGTTGTTAAAAAGGTTTGGAATGGATGAATGTAAACCAAGTTCAACTCCCATGAGCACTACAACAAAGTTAGATAAAGACGAGAAATGTAAATCTATTGATCAAAAGAAGTATATAGGTATGATTGGTAGTTTACATCATTTGACAGCATCTAGGCCGGATATAATATTTAGTGTATGCTTGTGTGCAAGTTTTTAATCGGCACCTAAAGAATCTCACTTAGTTGCTGTTAAAAGAATATTACGTTATTTGAAGCATACTTATGATCTAGGCATTTGGTATGATAGGAACTCATCTTTTGATTTACATGCATATACCGATGCGAATTTTGCCGGATGTAAAGTTGATAGGAAAAGCACTAGTGGGATATGTTACTTTCTTGGTAGCTCTCTCATCTCTTGGGCTAACAAAAAGCAAAACTCCATCGCACTCTCTACCGCTGAAGCCGAATATATTGCAGCCGGTAGTTGTTGTGCACAAATATTATGGGTAAAACAACAACTACTTGATTATGGTATAAGTTGTTCAAGTGTATCCATGAAGTGCGATAACACAAGTGCAATAGAAATGACTAAAAATCTAATCCAACATTCTAGAACCAAACATATTAATTTGCATTATCATTTCATTAGATAATATGTGACACTCAAGGATATTGCTATTGAACATGTGTCCACCGAAATTTAACTTGCGGATATATTCACGAAACCCTTAAGTGAGGAGAGATTTTGTATGCTTAGACGTGAACTTGGAATGTTAGGAACCTAATTGCCAATCAATTCAACTCATAAGTGACTTGATTATGCAAGCATCATTTGTGAATCGAATTGAACATCAAAGTGTGTTGCACAACACATATATTCAAAATCGGTCGACCATTATTGTAACGGTCGACCGGTAAAAATAGAATGTGTCGACTATAAAAGTCTGAGATAATGGTCGCTCGATTTCATATCGGGCGACCCTTTTCCTTGCCGCCGCCCGATTCACAATCTCACCGGCGACTTCTTCCGACCGGAGATTCCGGCGGCTCCCTCTTTCGTCGGCAAATCCTTTCATCATAGCCGCCATTTTCGTCCGGTGTACGGGCGTTGTCATCGAACGCCGCCTCATCGTCGATCCAGGTCATCATCGCAGTCGCCGTCGTCGCAACCGCCGCTGCCGCGGCCTCGTCGTCGATCCAGGTCGCCATCGCAGTCGCCGTCATCGCAACCGCCGCCGCCGCCTCGTCGTCGATCCAGGTCGCCATCGCAGTCGCCGTCGTCGCAACCGCCGCCGCCGCCACTGCCTCAACGCCGACGAACTCGCTTAAGGATGATCCCTACATCTTTTTTAATCACGTGTAATTTAGAAAGTATTAACAAGGAATTGTGATTCAAAATTTATGACCTAAATTCGATTTTTTTTCGATTGACAGGTGCTTGAATTTGATATCGAGATCTCTCTCAAACATTCTTCAATTCTAATCCTCCAGTCCTGTAAATTTTGATCAAATTGTCTGTCCAATTATGTGAATCTTGTAATCAAAGTGAAAGTTCGTTCTAATTAGATGATATATTGTTGTATTCTGGAGACAAACGGTCGACCGTTTCTCATATCGGACGACCGTTTCTGCATTTGAACAACCATATATCATGTGTTCTGGACAAAAAGGTCGACCGTTTCTCATAGTGATCAACCGTTTCTATATTTTCAAGTCATTTTTTGTCGATTGTCATCTTCTATTCGAAGTTTGATCTTGTCCACATGCCTCCAAAGAAAAAAATGTGTCTTTGGTCCTCGCAAGAGGAAGGAAATAGGGTCCTCTTCTCATCAATCATCTGATCTTTCGCCAACACCTCCTCGAGATTTCGATTCTTCTCTCTTTGCTAATGCTTCTATTGCATCCACCTTTGAAACATTATATTCTACTAGAGAAGTAGCACATGGCATGCGAGTCGATTGGTCCTCTCTTAATATGGCATACTTCATCGTCTCTTTGACGGGATATGTTGGATTCCACTTCTTGATGTTAAGGAGCCTGTTTATCCTAGGTTGGTCAGACTCTTTTACGCAAACTTGTCATTTCCAGAGTCCAAATTTAATGTGACATCTCACGTACTAGGTCAAAACTTACTGAGCCCTTGATTTGTGAGATTTTTAATGTCCCCAACCGAGGAATCCAGAATATTGTATCACATAGGTGGTGGCCCACTGACATTTCTATGAATGAAGCCCTTGAAGTTGTCTTTCGGAGTGAAGTGCATAGCTTTCCCATGAAAGGCCTTCTAAAAAAGTTGTCTCCTGCACTTTTTGTTGCCCACCATATTATTAGTCATATCATCTTCCCTCGATCTGGTCACTATACTGATATGACTTTCCACGACCTGCATCTTCTTTATTGTCTTCTTCGACATGACCTTCCTTCGATTAACTTTGGTGCATACATGATTTATCATTTTATCTTCACCAAAAAGAGAATAGATTCCCATAAATATCATAATATGATTCTTCACTTTGGTTCTTTTCTCACTCGAATCTTTCGTCATAAACGCATTCCTATTCCTGAGTTTGAACTATCCCTTTCTAAGAGATCAACCGATATCATTGGAAAAGCCACATTGAAGCAGAAGGGTTTAGTTTTTGTTAATGAAGAATGGGTCTTCTCCACTCAAGACCAAGACTCGGACTCCGATGATGGGGCAAGCACCGAGGCTCCCACGCAGGCTCCTACACAAGCTCCTACGGAAGATACTGGAGGCTCAGTACCGACACGTGGTGAGTGGGATGATATGGTGGCACGCATAGACCGCATAGAGCCTGATCAGCGCCGCACATAGGAGTGCATGTTTGTCTTTTTCCGATCTCAGGGGTTCAACACTTCTCCTTATGAGCAGGTTGCGTCCCCGCCCGATGACGCTCCGGATGCTTAGTTTTTCGTTATATTAGTGATCTTTTTGTTTCCTCCTTTTTTATGGTGTCAAAAGGGGGAGAAGGAATATATGGAATATGTGACGATATGTGACGATGTATGACTTTATCACTATGTATGACATTATTGTTATGTTTATGAGATGTGTTCACTGTTCTTGTTTATGATGTGGATTGTATTGAGAATTATGAGTCATAATTTATTTTCACTATATATATGATATGACATTCATGATATTTACAAAAAGAAGTTATGCTTTGATTAAGGGGGAGTAAATAATATATTTGTAAAAGCAAGCATGAATTTATGGGGAGGAATTTATAATTTTGATATTTTGATTACCTCCTCGTCACTTTGTTTGCCATCATAAAAAAGGGGGAGATTGTTAGTCTCAAGACCATATTTCATGTATTTTGATGATAGCAAATAAGGAAGATGATGTACTAATTATGCTTAAAGTGATAGTGTGAATAGGTTTAACATTTTTCGAAAAAAAATAGTCAAAGTTTTTATCTGCTGTAAAAATGGGTGACCGATACTATAACGGTCGACCGTTATGACAGAAAATGGATGACCGAAATCAATGATGGAGCGTCCGCTATTCACAGAATGGAACAACCGCGAAAAAATAGACGACCGATTTATAACCGGTCGACCGTTATTGAAGATAGTGGACGATCGAAATAGAAGATGGAACATTCGCTAATCACAGAAAGGATCAACCTATAAAAATGGGCGACCGATCTTATAGCGGTCGACCGTTATGAAAAGAATGGATGACCGAACTAGAAGATTGGATCGACCGCTAATCACATAATGGAATGCACTTCAGTATCGATCGACCGATTCACTTTCGGGCGACCGTTATGGAAGCAAGAACGGCTATAATTCTTCTCCGGCCTACTATCAACGGTAAACTGCACAGAAAAGACAAAATAATGGATATAATTTTTTATTAAACGGACGATCGATTTGATAATGGGCGACCGCTAAAGAATCGAGAGACAGAGTAACGGCTAGTTATTGTGCAAAACAGACGACCGATACTAAAATGGTCGACCGATTCAGAGCTGACAGCAAAAGCTTTTTGGATTACTTTACAACGGCCAAATTTTCAAGAGAAGTCTATAAAAGGGATTCAAAAGATTTAAAGAAGATCATCCAAGCAAGGCAAATCACTCTAGAGCTCCCTTCAAATCCAAAGCATTTTTCTTGAGTCAAAGTTGCAAATCATCCCTTCCCTCTTCTAGTTTCTTAGTGAGAATATTATTTGTAAGAAGAAGAGCCTTGGAGGGAATTCTTATTTAGATAGTTTTTTTAGAGCTCCTTGTAAGAAGAGGTGTGCCTTACCTCTTGAGCAAAGAAGAAAATATTGTGGTGTAGAAAAGGTTATTCCCTCCCTATAAGAAAAGAGAAGGCTAGTGAATCTCCGACGATCTCAAGGTTGAGAAGTCGGAGCGGGGACGTATGCCAAGGAGTTAGGCCGATCCTCGTCAACATATCGCATCTTTCTCTTCTCTTGCTTCTCTTGTGCTTTTATTACCTATTATTTACTTGCTTGTGATCGCATTCACTCTAAATTTACTCCTACATCTTTTTCGATATTAAATTTTTATACACCAATTCACCTTCCTCCCTCTTGGTGCTTTCGATCATACAATTGGTATCAGAGCCTTGTTGCTCTTGTTTCAAAGATTTAAACATCTTTTGAGCTATGGCATCAAATGGTTTTACCTTGGGTGAAGGTCAATCCATAAATCGCCTTTCACTTTTTAATGCTTTAAATTTTGCCTATTAAAAAATTAGAATGCAAGCTTATGTATGCTCTATTGATATTGATATTTGGGATATAATTGAAAATGATTTTGATTTGCATGGAAAGTCACCTTTGGAATATACCGAAGGTGAAAGGCTATTTGTGAAATTAGATTGGAAAGCAAAAAATCATTTTTTTGTGCTTTAGATGCAACGGAATTTAATCTTATTTCAAATTGTCAAAGTGCTTATGAGATTTGGAGGAAACTTTTCATTACACATGAAGGTACCGATAAGGTTAAAGAGTCTAGACTTAATATTTTGAATCATCAATATGATTCTTTTAAGATGCATGAAAATGAGTTTATAAATAAAATGGTTGTGCGTTTTAATGATATTGTGAATGGCTTAACCTCTTTGGATGAGCCACGGACTAACTCTCAAAAGGTGAAGAAATTTCTTAGGTCCCTCTCCTCCAAGTGGCATACAAAATGAACCGTGATTGAAGAGGACTTAAACAAGTTAGATTTTGATGATCTCATAAGATCACTGTAGACTTATGAGATTGAAGTCAAGGAAGATGAAGAAACAAATATTTTCAAAAAGAAGACCTTGACGTTGAAGGCAAAGATGGATGAAAGTGAAATAAGTGAAGAAGATGAAGATCTAAATGAGAAGAAGCTAGCCTTGTTTGCTAAAAAGCTTGACAAATATCTTAAATGTGCCAAGCAAAAGAAAAAAGGTGGCTTTTCAAAAAGGAGGTCATCGAGTAAAAATCAAGCGACTTATTTTGAATACAAGAAGGTTGGACATTATAAGAATGAATGTCCAAATCTAGCTAAGAAGAAAAATGAAGGAGAAAACTTGAAGAAGAAAAAGAAAGCTCTTCAAGCTACGTGGGATGGAAGTGAAGATGAAGAAAATAACTCAAACATCTCCTCAAGTGATGATGAAGAAATTTGCATATGTTTAATGGCAAATGACTATGAGGTATTATCTAACTCATCCGAATCTACTGATAGTGAATTTTTCGATATGCATGATGAGTTTAGAATTCTTATAGATAAATATAGATCTCTTAAAAAGAAGTATGGTGATTTGAAAATAGAATTTGAAAATCTAAAAAATAAACATGATACTAAAGTTTGTGAAAATTGTGATTTATTAAGTGATGAGAATTCTAGTTTGAAATTTATGATTGAAATTTTAAAAATGGAAAACAATACTTTGAAATTATCTTATGAAAAAGAAACATGTAGCGTTGAAACTTTGAAAAATGAGAATATTATTTTAAAAGGTAAGCTTGAAAAATTTACAAATGAAGAAAAAATGCTAGATGCAATGCTATTAACACAAAGAAGACCTTTTAACAATAATGGACTTAGTTTTAATTCATTTGATACTAAGAAGGATAAAATGATTCTATTTGTTAAAGCATCACAAAATCTTCATACGAAATCACATATTACTTATTTTCATTGTGGTTATCAAGGACATTACTCTTATGAATGCAAGATTAGAATGGGATTAAATAGTGGTATGAAGAAGATTTGGGTTCCTAAAAGGATCATCACTAATCAAGTTGGACCCAAGAAAATTTGGGTACCAAAAAGATGAGAATCTTAATGTCTTTCTTGTAGGGAGCTCCAAAAGAAATTGAAAGCAAATGATATTTGGATAGTGGATGCTCAAGGCATATGATGGATGATCCCTCAAACTTTATTACATTGGAAAAGAAAAATGGAGTAAGAGTCACCTTTGGAGATAATAGCAAAGGTAGAGTAATTGGCATAGGTAATGTTGGTAAGAATGACAAAATATATTTAGAAAATGTGTGGCTAGTTGAGAATTTAAAACATAACTTAATTAGTATAAGTCAATTGTGTGATAAGAACTACTTAGTGAATTTCAAAAAGGACAAATGTTTGATTTTAGATAAGAGCAAGAAAGTTCTACATATGGTTTTTAGATACAACAATGTATACAAAATTGACTTTGAAAATTGGAAAAGTGAAAAATGTCTTAGTGTTATGCATGATGATATAAATCTTTGGCATAGAAAATTAGGACATGTAAATTTTAAGTTGTTAAATAAACTTTCATGTCATGAATTAGTTAGAGGTTTACCTAAAATTAAATTTGAGAAAAATAATGTTTGTGATTCATGTCTTAAAGGTAAACAAATCAAAAGCTCTTTCAAATTAAAGAATGTTATTAGTACATATAAGTCCTTAGAACTCTTACATCTTGACTTATTTGGACTTATTGATGTTATAAGTTTAGGTGGAAAGAAATATGTATTTGTAATTGTTGATGACTTCTCTCATTTTACTTGAACTATTTTTCTTACAAGTAAAGATGAAACTATAAGTATGTTTTTTAAATTTGCAAAAAGAGTACAAAATGAACTTGAGTTGAGAATTGCAAAAATTAGAAGTGAGCATGAAGGTGAATTTGAAAACTACAAATTTGAATTGCTTTGTGAAGAAAATGGAATTACACATAATTTCTCCACACCTAGAACACCTCAACAAAATGGAGTAGTAGAAAAAAAAAATAGAACTATTCAAAAAATGGCTAAGACAATTTTAAATGAAAGTAATTTACCCAAGTATTTTTGGGTGAAAACCGTAAACGCATCATGTTATGTTTTAAATAGTCTCACTTAAACCCTTTGAAAAGTAAACATGTTTTAAAAATTTATATGGAAAAATGCTAAATATTTCATATTTTAAGGTGTTTGGATGTAAATGTTATATCTTGAATATAAATGTTATTTCAGCTAAAAAAGAGGTTCCGCAACATAGGTACTTTATAAAGTTACCTTTAATTAGTTCGTAAAGTGATAAAACATTATTAAATGGAAAAAGTTGATAAAATAATTCAATCCAGTACCAACTAGGAGATTCTATGACAAATGATAAGAATTTTATTAAGAATAACTATCTTATAGTTCCCAAAAATAAGACGGGTATCTATTATCGAATATTTTTGTAATGTGAATAGCCTTTAATTTCGAATTGTGATAATTATAATTAGATAATATGTAAATTTTTAGCTGGATTACTTATTAGATTTAAGACATTGTTTTTCAACTTGGTGATTAACTAAATTTGACTATTGTTAACTTGATTGTGTTCCAGCTTCGATTTTAGCTTCGATTTTTTGAATCGTCAAATTGATTATTTTCATTCATGTCCTAATACTCTAAGCCAAAATAAAATTTTGGTGTGTTGGTCTCGAGATCATATTCTATGTATTTTGATGATAGCAAACAAGAAAGATGATGTACTAATTATGCTTAAAGTGATAGTGTGAACAGGTTTAACATTTTTCGAAGAAAAATAACCGAAGTTTTTATCTACAGTAAAAATGGACGACCGATAGTATATCGGTCGATCGTTATGGTAGATAATGGATGACCGATTTGGAAATGGGCGACCGCTGAAGATTCAACAGACAGAATAACGACTAGTTACTGTGCGAAACGGATGACCGACAATAAAACGATCGTCCGATTCAAAGCTGACAGCATAAGCTTTTTGAGTTACTTTACAACGGCCAAATTTTTAAGAGAAGCCTATAAAAGGGATCCAAAAGATTAAAGAAAGATCATCCAAGCAAGGTAAATCATTCTAGAGCTCCCTTCAAATTCAAAGCATTTTTCTTGAGCCAAAGTTGTAAATCATCCCTTCCCTCTTCTAGTTTCTTAGTGAGAATATTATTTGTAAGAAGAAGAGCCTTGGAGGAAATTCTTGTTTAGATAGTCTTTGAGAGCTTCTTGTAAGAAGATGTGTGCCTTACCTCTTGAGCAAAGAAGAAGATATTGTGGTGTAGAAAGGGTTATTCTCTCCCTATAAGAAAAGAGAAGGCTAGTGAATCTCCGACGGTCTCAAGGTTAAGAAGTCGGAGCGGAGACGTAGGCCAAGGAGTTGGGCCTAACCTCGTCAACATATCGTGTCTATCTCTTCTCTTACTTCTCTTGTGCTTTTATTACCTATCATTTACTTGCTTGTGATCGCATTCGCTCTAAATTTACTCCTACATCTTTTTCGGTTTTAAATTTTATATACCAATTCACCCCCCCCTCTTGGTGCTTTCGATCCTACAGGATCATCTGTTAGTAATGCAGATATTGGATATGATCGTAAATCAGTATCATGTTTCCCGAGTCAAGGTGTGCATCAAATGTTTGACAATATGTGGGAACAACGTTTATCCGATGTCCGACAAGAGATCAGGCAGGAGGTTACGCAAGAACTCAGAAAAGAGTTCAAAGAATGTGAGTGTGGTAATTTATTAGCTCAAAAGAAAGAGATGAAGAAAATGATGCATGAAATGATGCGTGGCAAGTTCAACGACGACGACGATGTAGTATTATAGCTTCTTTGTGTCGTATTTGACGTTTGGACATTTGACGTTATGTTGTATTGACATTTGCGTGACATTCAATTTCAATTTTGTTACATTTGGTAATTTAGACATAAATTATTTATTTAATTTGCTTTTATTAATTACTAAAATGATTATTTATTTAATTTACTCAAATGATTTATGTTTGTGATGATTTTTTATTTTTTTAAATTTGTTTCGACAGCTCAAACCGTCGATAGTATCATATTCGACGGTTTGAACCGTCAAAATGTATGGATGGTTAGACCCGTCGATAAACATTGACGTTTAAACTGTCGAAACCTAATGATGGTTTGAGCCGTCGAAAGTCAACTGTGTTATCGACGGCTCAAACTGTCGATGCACTATCGACAGCTTGAACCATCAATATCAATCGACGGCTAAAACCGTTTAAACTCTCCATTGTTCGACGGCTCGTCCCGCCAACTGGACCATCGAAGATTTCGACGATTGTGAGATAACCATCGAAAATAATTTGTGACGCGTAGTTTTCGCGCAGATGCTATCCATCGAAAAGCGTAATTTCTGACAGTTGTCGACTAATTACAGACGGTCAAAACTGTCGGAAATTGGTTTTTTTCTTGTAGTGATTGTGATGTTGCATAGATAATTAGATGAAGGGCAGAAGATAAAGGTCTAATTAGTTCCATATCTTATTTAAATCATGTTTATGTATCCGTTTAGTCTTACATTAATTGAGATTTATTTAGATGTCGAGAATATTCACGGGTCGGGTTGGATTCGACCCGACCCGACCAAATTTGGTTGGGTCAGGTCAAGGGGTTTTGGGGGTGCAAATCCGATCCAATCCGACCCGGTTCGGGTCGGGTCGAGTTATCCGACCACTCAATTTTCTTTTTTTTCTTATATTTTTATATTTAATTAATATAAAAATATTGTTTAATATATATTTTAAAACATAAAATAAAGTTTTAAACAATTTAATGTTATTTCTGCACTTATAATATTTTATTTCAATTTTTTTAAAATTTTTAAATCAAATATAAGCCTAACTTTAAATAAAATTAAAAAAAAATATTGGGTCAATCGGGTCGGGTCGGGTCACCGGGTTCGCGGTCGACCTGACCCGCTGAACACCCCTAGTCGAGAAGGCCTAAACTCTAAAATTGATTGAATATCTATAAAAAAATATCACACATCAGGCGGCAGCCAAGGATTATAGAATGCAATAAGGCCATGGCACGGCAAGGTATGATATAGTTCAATACTAAATTCAAGGATTGCAAACTATACCAAACCTCCTACCTTTCCCTAGGAGGTTTGATTTCTCTACTTACAAATGACGTCCTATTAACACACTACAAGAAAATTATGATTTTCCGACGGGCGGTTTCCGACGGAAGGAAATTTGTCGCAATTTGGGCGTCGGAACTTCCGACGGTTACAACCATCGGAAATAAAAATAATAAATTATGTAATTTATTATATCATTATTATATTTTTTGATGATTAGGAACGTCGAAAGTTTCGAAGGATATCTATCTGTCATAATTTTCGACGGTCAAGACCGTCAGTAAATAAAAAATAATATAATATAAGGAGTAATTTATTAATATATTTGGCGACAGTTGAAACTGTCGCAATTTTTGACGGTTCAAACTGTCAGTAGGTAAAAAATAATATAATGTAAGGAGTCTTTTATTAATATAATTAGTGACATTTCAAACCGTTGTAATTTTCGACGGTTCTGACCGTTGCTAAGTGAAAAATAATATAATATAAAGAGTCTTTTATTAATATAATATATTACCGATGGTTCGGACCGTCGGTAAACTAAAAAAATAAATATTATATATAAGTAAGTAGTATTTTATTATTATAATTAAATAATTTTCGACGGTCTCGACCGTCGGTAACTTTAAAAATAATTAAATAGTATATTCATATATATATATCTTTACTAATTTTTCAACGGTCGTGGCCGTCGGTAATTAGAAAATACTCTCCCGTCGCTTCTTTTTTTATTTTCCCACTTTTCCAACTTTCTACCCCTATATATATATATTTTTTTTTTCTACTTTCCCCCTCTCCATTCTCTACTTCTTTCCCTCTGTCCTCTCTCTCTCCCTCGACGACCAGACGACCTCCCGGCCGGCAACCCTCTCCTTCCCGGACGATGCCAGACGGCCGGATCCGGCAGCTGGCGACCGCCGAAAGTTTGGGTGGT
Source organism: Pontederia crassipes (assembly GCA_030549335.1). Classification (NCBI taxonomy): domain Eukaryota; kingdom Viridiplantae; phylum Streptophyta; class Magnoliopsida; order Commelinales; family Pontederiaceae; genus Pontederia; species Pontederia crassipes. Next base: position 73,790,631 of record CM060194.1, on the reverse strand, counting down.
CAAAATCGTCAAAAAGTTTCGACGGTCGGGGTCGTCGGACTTTTGGGACGATTACAACATACTTCCGACGAATTTTTTTCAACCGTCGAAAATCGATTTGCGATGACGTTTGTTCGAGGATCGATTCCGTCGAAAAACCCGCAGAAAATCATAATTTTTGACGGTTTTGGGCCGATTAGAGACGATTTTGACCGTTTATAATCAGCCTTTTTCTTGTAGTGACAATAGTTTTATTGGAGTCGGATAACTTGCTTAAATTACAATTAATCCTTCCTATATAAAGAGTGTCAAGCCAAACTTGGTCCATTAGCTATTAATAGTGGAAGGTTATAGCGATCTAGTAGCCATATTATTCATTAAACATATAAATGCATGCGTGCGCATCAGCCTTTGTAATGTAACAATAAAGTCTCTTAATGACCAAACTTTTATTTTTATTAAGAATATAAAATAAATAATGTTGCTTGTTATAATTGTTTAAACTTTAAAAAAAATTGGTCAGCACATTAAATTTAACATAAGAAGAGATAAAAAATTTAAACATCGTCAAGCTCTTGTCAAATATTTTTTCCTCCCTTTGTTGTACACGTGGTGAGTTGGACCAGACTAAAATTATCAACGGCTCAGCCTTAAGAATATGGTTTAGGACTATAATAAACCTAACCAATTTGACTATTAAAAAAAATCAAAACATAACTATATTAACAATTATGCTAATCAAATTTAGTTAATCATCAAGCTAAAAATTAATGTCTTGAATCTTAATAACTAATTATAATTAATAACCTAGCTAAAAATTCATATATTCTCTAATTATAATTAACACAAATCAAAATTAAAGACATTTTCGCATTACCAAAATATATGGCAGAGTCACATTCTTAATCAAATTCATGTATATCATTTGTAAGGAGTGTCTATATAACATCCTATAGTTAACAGTGGACTGAATTATGCTATCAAATAGTAATATCTTATCACGGTTCAATAGACTAATTAAAGTTAACCTCACAAAATTTCTAAGTTGTGGAGCCTCTTTCTTTTCAAGATTCACAATAATACCCAATCAACTAAAAAAGACACAAACTTTCCTAAGTAGGACATCCATCTCATCTCCCACCATTTCACGTGCATGTAGACATGGTGGATTCCACATTCTGCAAATGTTTCTTAATTTGGTAGTTGACAGGAATGCAAGCATGTCTTCCCAATAGGAATCCTTCGAATTGCCAGTGTCGATCACTCTACGTGAACTCGAGTGCATGTATATAAATCATGATCGACCGGAGACCGCCGAAGGCAGGAGTAAACAAGAGATCGATCAGTACCCAATTCTTAGCAATTAATTAGCAAATAATAAGTGTCAAACTAAAGAAAGAGATGGGCAAAGTTTGCATGGTGTTCCTGCTGCTCTTCGCCTTGAGCCTTCTCTCGAGCGGCGGACTGGTGGCCGCGGCGGACATGCATAGCTGCAAAGGCTTCAACGAGGCAGAGGGCAAATGCCTGCAGTACGTGAGGCACGGAGGCAAACGGGTCGCGCCATCGCCGGCTTGTTGCCAGGCAATAAGAAATTTCGACATGGAGTGCGCGTGCAAAAATATGAGTCCGGAGTACGAGAAGGGCATCAGCTGGCGCCTGGCCGTTGATCGTCTTTACGACTAACTACTGTCAGAGGCCTTTCAAGTCCGGGTCTACCTGCGGAAGTAATTAATTAATTTCCTTTTTTTATTAATCAACTACACTTACTACTTTTTGCCATTAAAAAATGTAAAAGCAAAAAATATGGCACATATATTTCGGATTCCACGATTTTTTTTATATATTCCTCCGTTATTATTACCAGAGTTGACCGTGTTTTTTCCTTTTCGTTTGCAGGTTGCAGGCATGGTTGTGCCGTAAGCTTCACTGATAATTTCGTGTATGAACAGGAACCAGCAAGATCGTTGAAGAACTATATCATAAATAAAAGTTGTTTGGCATATATATGTTAAGTATAAAAGTGTGTGTTTGAACTTTGAGAACTCTCTTAGATCAATAAAGTATGTTATGTATGTTTGATCTTTGGAAATGCTGTGATGTCTAGAAACTCTCTGTGCTATATCTGCACAAGTTCCATGTAAGTCTCTTGAGTGCTTTTAATAAATATCATGTTTGCCTATTGGAGGCTAGTTAATATAGAACATTCAGCATATCTGAATTACACACTTAACTATTGGAGGCTAGTTAATATCAATAGCCATCATCCTGGCTAGTTAATATTGAAATTTAGCTATTGGATGATAGTCAAAATTTTGTTTCAACTCTCGGCATCCTCTTTTCCCTCTTAGCTATATAATTTTATCCAGTGGGCATAAACTAATGGATTTAACGTTCCCCATATCTTGACCCGCCCCATATAGTATATGTTGTAGATTAATTTTAGACGTGATTCTCTATGGGTGGTTTGAAAACGGAACTGTGGTTCTTTTTAAGTTCTTGGTGCATAGTTGAATTAACATATTAGTTCGATTTGTGTTTGGTTTGAGTGGAATCTGATGATGAGAAATAAGGTGATTGATGTAATAGGAAAAAGCAGATGTGATGGATGAAATTTTAGCGAGTTTTAAATTTAAAATAATTATTATAATTATAAAGTATAATATTTTTAATTAAAAATAAAATTATAAAATAAAAAATTTTATGGGAAAAATTTTCTTAAAAAATCTTCAAATATATTATTTCAATATAAAAAATCATTTTTTTTAAATTAGTTATATTTTGATGAAATATTAAAATTTTAATGAAATAATCAGTAATAAATAATATTATATTAATCTCTCATTAAAATTATTTTATGTTTGTTAAATAATTTATTTTATGAAAGATATGGTGTGAAAGAAAAGAAAAAGAAAAAAATGAATTAAAAAAGGAAACTATCACGCAAAAAACCCAAAGAAAAAAAAAGGAAAACAACTCTCAGTTCCACTAAAAAGGTGGAACCAGGAGAGGTCGAACCGGGGTCATGTGACCTCAGTTCCACCCGATTGGTTCCCGCTCTGGAACTCGATTCCGGGGGTGATTGGCGGAATCGGATGGAACATGGGGACGGTTCCGTCCCGGTTTCGCAAACAAATGTCGCCTATAGGTCCGATGTAGAATCTGCACTAGATTAGTTTTAGGCAAGGTTCATTATAGCACATCGATGGTTCAATATTCGGTTTAGTGGATTTCTCGAGTACGATGCATTTCTACACACTTCTAATATTTTGATTCATGCCCTAGCCACTGTTAGGATAGCATCGCTCGCGACTGACTCGTCGATGCCGAAGGGCTGAAGCATCTCATGCGACGCTCGCCAGTCCTCTCTTGGATGGACGGCTAGTGCTCATGATTGACTCACCGACACCCTGCCCTAAACCATCTCGCTGGTCGCCTGAATTTGCCTCCCATCGTCACCTGGATCGATGGACTGACTTGCCGGCGCCCTACCACTGACCATCTCGCCGGCGCCTAGCCTTGCCTGGACGGACGACTCATGATTGAGTCGTCGATGCCCTGCCCTAAACCATCTCGTTGGTCACCTAGGCCCCATTTGGTTCACGGATATGCGACGAGATAGGTGCTTAATCAATTATTTTTTGCCAAACGATGCATGGAATAGGATTAAGCATCGACAGGGATCGCACTGCATTCGAGACGTGTTTAATCTTGTCGGGCGTTATTTTTTGGGTTGACGTATTCGACGAAAATGGTCAAATACGCGATATTCGTCTATCGCACCAGGGGTATAATTGAAAATTTACTGTTCATACGAGTCAAATTTTTATAGCAAAATGGATCGACATCTCTCTTTTTGCAAGTTTCTTGCCACAACCAACGTGCTACAAATTGAAGCCGATGACCGAGCAAACAATAACACAAGAAGAGACAAGACAGAAAGCACTCAGGAGATATAAAACAAAACCAACTTCCCGGTGTCTCACCCGAAGCACTATAGCAGTCGACGACCTAAACAATGCCATGGACACAAATGAAATCGTCACAGTTGTGGAGGAGGAAAGCAACTGGAGGGAAAACGGAAAAGCATCTATGGCGAGCGGTAAAAAATGTCATTTAACAATTTCTTATTCCATGACGAACCAAACAGCACCGCCAAATAGAGTAGCATATCATCGATTAACGTGATGCCAAATAAGCTTAATCGGCCGAATAAAAGTCCTATTCTTACTGACATATTCGTGAACCAAACAGTACCCTAAAGTTGCCTTCTGGTTGCCTGAAATCGATTAGGGTACCTACTTTGCATCGCTGTATCGTACTTCCGGCGGCACAGAGCCCGGCGGCGACGAGAGTGCAACGACAAGGTGAGGAGAAATGAAACAAATGGCATTTAGGGCAGATTTTTCTCCCCGTGAGTAGAGAGAATAGACGCGCTTGGGAAGTTGATGTCAAAATCGCTGAACTGATCGGTTTGCTAAAGTAAGGTCCGATTTGTTATAGTGGCTAAAACTAATTTACTACACAATCTACATTGGACGAGTCAACATATGAGGAGTAGTGATAGCAGAAACATTAAATCCTAAACTAATCTATATTATAGAACTAAAATCAAGTGCCACATGCCATGCATGTCATGTTCACAAAGCTTCAAGAAAAATAATAATTATAGTGCTCTAACAAACAAAATAAGTAATTTCAAAGGTTATTATATTTATGATAAATTAATAGATGGATTATATCTATATATATTACTGAAATAAATGATGAAATATATTTATTTTGTTTATAACTAGTTATTAACATAAAAAGAAATAATAGATAAATATTTTTAATATTTGCTATTTTCTATTGCACTGGTTCAATAATAAAATCACTCGTTCTTTGGGATGAAACACAAGACTTAAAATGATTTCAGCTTTCTTTTAAGACTTTTTTTTTCTCTTTGTTCTCTGTATGGTGCTTTATTTAAACATATAATATAATCTTGGTAACTATTCAAGGATCTACTTTTCTAACAAGATAACAAGTATTAGGAAAAACCAAAAAAAAAAAGGACCTTAGATGATCTAATTGGGGACTTTAGTTTACAGAAAATTTTCATTAAAATTGTTTTCTCTTAGGAAAACATGAACAATATTTTTTAATGCTGTGAAGATGAATTGTTATTAACTATTTGTAAAAATCAATAAGAACTGAAAAAGGTTGTATAATCAATAAATTGCGTTAATTAATTTTATAACTTATATTGATTATAAGTTAACTATTCTGAAAAATATCAATATGGTAATTTTTATAATATATTGCAAAAAAATTAAGCTTATATAACAAATATTTGAATAGTGCCAAGAGGGATTTCGTTTCCCAACGTGTAATGTATATATGTAATCGAGGAAATATTGACATAAAAGGCAATTAAATATTCAAGGGTTCTTCCTTCCAAGTGGCATCTGTTATTTATTTTTGCTTTCTGCCTCTAGTCCATATAGAATCTCAAGAACGTATCCATTTTAGCTTCAAGTATGCAATCGTCAAGGTGATCTAGGAAAAGACTATGGCTGGTTTTCATGAATTCTTCTCGTACGTGTTGGAGTTGGTGAATACTTCAGAGCTCCTTGTTTCTCACATCGGGTTCGCCCACGTGAGCTTAGGGGAATTTGAGTATTACCCAATTAGCAGTGCTGCTGGCGTACGAACGAAAGGGGGGGTTCGGAGGGCCCGCCCCCCGAAACCTAGACGGGTTTTGGGCTTTTGTTTAGTCGGTCCGTGTGGTTCGGATTAGGTTTTTTTCTATTTGTTTGGGTTTTAAACCTGGTTTGAAGAGGCTATTAATAGCCTAATTTCTGATGTAATTTGTGTGGCGGCTGTGAACCTAAACGATATAGTGGAACCTCTTTGCAGGACGTAGCCCTCATCTCAAGGGTGAACCTGGGTAAATTCGTGTGTCTCCTCTATTTTTATGCAATCTCTTTGCGATCTTCTCTCCTTGTTCTCGAATTTTCCCATCAGTACGCAACCCATGCCTCTGGGGCAATCCATCCCCGAGTCCCGTCAAGATTCAGTGGGAGCCCCCTTCACCAAATTTTATCACGCTCAATTCAGACGGCTCATACTTATGAGCCAATGGATCGGGAGGATATGATTTTCTGCTCTACTCTCACTCTGGTACTTTTATTTTTGTAGGCGCCGGTGCTGTTAACGCTTGGTCTGCTCTTTATTATGAAGCCTAGGCACTGTTCCAAGGGATCCTCTGGGCGCCGCTAACAACACTACTCATGTTAGAATTTGCACGGACTCGAAAGTTTTGATTCATCTGATCAGACGAACCCATCCTTGCTCGTGGCGTCTTCGAAATCTCCTTCACGACATCATGAATAATCTTAACAAAATAGCACCTACTTCTATTATTTTATGTCACAGAGCTTGCAACTCTGCCGCAGACCACTTAACAAATTTTGACCGTATTTTGGATGGATGGTGCTCCTCCCGACTTCCATCATTTTTTGTATAATGGTTCTTGTAGTCATCTTTCGCACCAATAAAATTTCCTACTTTCTTTTTTTTAAAAAAAAAGGGGTTGCTCCGCCAGATGGTAGCCGCCTTGGAAAAGAAGCCAAAAAATGAATAAAGGAGAAAATGTAATACTATTAATTAGTTCGACCGAAAGCAAAATGGATTATTATAATTGAGCCCAATTGGTAAGTTCACCCAACCAGCCGTGCCTAATTTCTTTTTCAACTTTGTTATGTATATAGCTGCAAACCATATTTTTTTTATTAGATTTCTTAATACTTGTTATTTTTATCCAGGTCAATCCTTTAATAGCTACTAAAATTATGTTGACTATTTAAATGAACCTATTAATTCGGGTGGCAAAACAAAAGAAGAATGAAGAGTGATAAAAAAAGCATAACATGTCAAAATTTATTAGTATTGTGACGTAATGTTTCACGGCACGAAATTGATTAGAACAGATTTATTACAACATTAATTTCTTGCCGAGTGATTTTCGTATTGCCAAAAAAAAGAAGAAATAATAAAGCTTCGTATGGAAGGCCTTATCGCTCCCCCATCTGTTGGAGTGAGGTGGGAGGACGACAATTCTTATCAGATGAGCTAATGAAGCAAACCATGAAATATGCTAAAAAAGTTCGCCTTATTAGAGAGAGGTTGAAAGCAGTATTCACAAGACAGAAATTATATGCTGACAAGAAGAGAAGAGAACAAATTTTTAAAGTGGGAGATCGAATTATGTTAAATGTTTTTTCAATGAAAGGGGTAATGAAATTCAACAAGAAGGATAAGTTGAGTTCAAGATATGTTGGCCCCTTCAAGTACTTGCATTGATCGGAGATGCAGCTTATAGATTGGCGTTGCCTCCATCATATGGACACGTGCATAATGTCTTTCACGTGTCAATGTTGCGCAAGTACCAACATGATGATGTTAATATGGTGAATATGGAGGAGCCAAATTTAAATGTAGATATGACATATGCTGAGCAGCCTATAGAAGTCTTAGAGTACCAAACCAAGCATATGAAGAATAAAATGATACCCATGATGAGGGTGGCTTGGACACATCATAGAGATGAAGATGCCACATGGGAATTAGAAGAAGGGATGAGAAAGGATTTTCCTGAGTTATTTAGATAAGATAATGTAATTCTTTTTATTCCAAATTCGGGGATAAATTTATTTTTAAGGAGGTTATGATGTAACGACCCTGATTTTTTTAGAATTTAATAAATAGATATTTTATTATTTTAGTTTAGAAAATATTGTTATTAATATTAGTATATTTATTAATTTCGAAAATAAAAAAATAAAAATTGGGGAGGAGTTTGATTGGTGATGGGATTATTAATTAATTTCGAAATTTATTTAATCTAGAATAAATCTGACTTAGTTGAAGAGATAAAGAAAAAAAAAGAGGATTAAATTTAAGAGAGGGATTAGATATTATTGTTATAGTTTAATTGAGAATTATAAATCCTATATAAAGAAAAAGAGTTAAGGCCGGTGAAGGAAAAAAAAGAGAAAAATATTATTCTTCGAGCGTGGTGTCCTTCATGGCGACGTGTCTCATCGGCGTTACGTTCGTCTCTACAGGTACGTAGGGGGAACCTTCTTTTCTCTCGCGATTTAATTCCTATGCGTGTTTATCTCACAGTTTTCGAATCATTCGAATTCGAAACAATTTGTTCTGGACGTCAAAGATCAACTATGACAATGACGTGATAGCTCCCGGTAGAGAGAGAAACCTGGTGGGCCATAACATAAGCTGAGAGAGAAAAACAAAGAAACCGATGGAAATTGAAAAGAGAAAAGGTTAGTGGGAGGAGAGAGAAGAAGAGAGGGGAAAAGTAAAATATGAGTTCACGAAAGAAAAAGACGTGAGGCGGAAAAAAAGATAAAATAAAAATAGAGAACAATGTAGACCGCGAGGAGGAATTGAGAGTAAAGGTGAAATTTTGGGCGGGCCGCATGAACCGGCACGCCGCCGGCCCGCCTAAAATCCGTGCTGACTCTGCCCGGCACGAACACGGTCCGCGTATGAAAAAATGGGCCGTGTCGTGCCATACCGTGCCGGGTCGGACATCTGCACTGTTAGCACGACACGACCCGGGCACGGTGAACACGGACCCAGCACGACACGGCCCATTTTGGCACGACACGGTCCGCGTACTTCGATGACGGGACGCGTCGGATGCAGTATTTGTACTCCAACACGAACCGTGTGTGCCCTAACACGGTCCGTGTTAAGAAGAGGACAACGGCTCTATTTTCAAACGAGATTCATGATTTGACAACACGAACACGGATGCGCGGTCAAAAGCTTCAACATAGACCGTGTTAATTTCAACACGGGCCGTGTTGGAGCATTCCTCTGCCTATGAAAGCCACGGCCGATTTCATTCATTCTCCACCTCTCCACTCAAAAATTCTTCTACTTCCAAGAATTCAAGTCTTCCAATCTTTCACAGTGCTTTTTGTGACTCTCTCTGCCTCTCTCACACTGAGTGACTCAGTCTTTCTGCATTTTTCTTCTTTCCATTCGTGCTCTACTCTCAAACTCTCTCGCTTTTAATTTATATTTATATTATAATATTTATTTATTAGTATTTTTATATTATTATTCACCCTTAATTTCTTATATATAACTGCATAATGGACCCACGAAATCCCTTTCGTCTATATGGTGATTTTGCTACTTATTCATCTTATGGACCACTTCCTACATATCCATATGATACACCATATAATACTAATAGTAGTGATGATTCTAATTCTTTATCAGCACAACTAAGTGGCGATTCATCGGGTTATATGAAAACTGCGGCGCCATCAACTAATTGCCCAATTACCCCAACTACATATGTTAATCTTCCTGTCATTCCTAATCTTAATATTGCTTCAAGTTCTGCCGGTTCCGAAGGAGATTGTGCAACTGCGACAGCGACACCTCCAGGTCCGTCAAGCTCGGATGCTCCCGTGCAAGGTGAGATAATAGGTAAAAAAAGAAGAACATCAAAGTTAACTAGTGAAGTTTGGAATTATTTTGAAAAAATTATAGATGACAATGATCCAAAAAAGATAAAGCTATTTGTAAAATTTGCAAGGCTAGTTATGCTGCCGCCTCTTCTTCGGGCACAGGTAGTTTAAAACGACATTTAGAATCGCATCCTATAACTACTAGGAAACAATTTTTAGCGAGTCAATTACCGTAACAGACTCAACTAGTTGCACCCGGTCATGGTACTCCTGGGAGCTCTTTATTTGCTTATAATCAAGAACATATGCGTGAAGGTTTAGCCAGATATGTTATACATGCAGAAATGCCTTGCACATTTGCTGAAGATGAAAAATTTTTATATTATCAACAAAATTATGTACAAGGTACCTTTCGAAATGTTAGTAGAAAAACTGTTAAAGAAGATTCGATTAAATTATATCGTAAGAAGAAAAATGAACTAATTAATTATTTTTTAGATTCTAAATTCATGTATAGTTTGACTAGTGACATATGGACTTCTTTAAATGGTGATGATTTTTTATGTGTTACAGTTCATTGGATTGATACAAATTGGGTAGTGCAAAAAAGAATTATTGCGTTTAAAGAAATTGAGCATCCTCATAATGGTTTGCAAATTGCCAATGTGATAAAAAAAGTAATTAACGAATATGGTCTTAAAGAGAAAATTTTATGTCTTACTCTTGACAATGCAAGTGCTAATAATTCCGCTGCACAATTGTTAATTCAAAGATTAAATCCTCATTTAAATGGAATTCTTTTTCATCAAAGATGTGCATGTCATATTATTAATTTGTGTGTTAAAAAAGGATTAAAGGTAGTTGTTAGAGTACTTGAAACTCTCAGAGCAGTTATTGTAAATCTACGTCACTCCAGACCTAGGAGACAAACATTTAAAGAAATTTGTCATCGTTATAATATTCCTTATAGAAAATTAAACACTGATGCGTCTACGAGATGGAATAGTACTTATGACATTCTTAAATTATGTATTCCATTTAGACATGCACTCGATAATTATATTTTAACTGTGATGCAATGTCCAGTAGCTCGAATTACTGATGCAGAATGGGATGTTGCTAATGCAGTTATGGAATTGTTACAAGTTTTTTATAATGCTACTTTAGAGTTATCTGTCATTTATTCTTCTACTTCACATTTAATAATTAATCAACTTCATGAAATGACAAGTTCGTTTAATGAAAAACGTGAATTATCAAATAATTTTTCTGAAATAATTTATTTGATGGAATCAAAATTTTTTAGAATATTGGAATAATATGTCTCTCATAGGAATTTTAGCAATGATGATGGATCCTATATTTAAAGGATCCGGTTCTAAATGGTACACCAGAGAGATTAAGAATTGTTTTCCCAAACAATATATAAGAAGTCATTCAGAATTGCAAACTGATGATTTTATTAATCCAGATCATGATTACAAAAATATAATAAATAACTTATATAATATTTATGAAGCAAAATTTGGTGTACGTAGAGAGCAAGCATCTTCATCATGTCCACCAATAGCACCTTTCAATAATAGATCATTTTCTAGATTCATGTCCTCTATTAGGGGGGCACATCAAGAGGCTCGGATGAAGGTTCATCCAATTCAGCTGCCCCTTTGTATAATGAACTGCAATATTACTTATCACGTCCAAATGAATGTGATAGTGAAATCGATGTCTTGACCTGATGGAGATTAAACTGTCGTACATATCCAATTCTCTCCGCCTTAGCTCGAGATCTTTTAGCTGTTCCGATGTCTACAGTGGCATCAGAACAATGTTTTTCTGCAGGTTCCAGAATTTTGGACGAGAGAAGAAATAGAATGAACTCTAAGTCGATGGAGGTTTGTATATTATTAAAAGATTAATTTGATGCAGATACTCGAACACAAGGTCAGGAATCCATATTACCATACATAGAAGATGATGATGAAACGGATGTCTCCTCCGCTTATAATTCTTCATAAAATAATTGTTTGTACAAGATGTAATTTTTAATTTTTTGTAATTTTGCATTTATTGATTATGTCATAATAATCTATAATAATAAAACATTAAAACTTCCGTGAACGTAGACTAAAATAGTCGAACCACGTTAATCTCGGTGTCCATTACTATTTTTACTATATAATAAATTAGTACTTAATTATCTATAGTATAGTAGTATACTACCTAAGTACCTAATTATCTATACTACTTATGCATTATACAATAAATTATATATAATGTAGTACAATAGTACTAATGTACTATATATTATATTCTCTCTCTCAAATTCTCACTCTCACTTTGGGTAGAATACTAGAATACAATTAATTACTAATATATATTTATTAAATACTTACCAATTACTTTTATATATAAAGTTATAACTTATAACTTATTAGTTATTACTCAAAACTCAATTAATCATTTTACAAATTTATTTACTTAATAATTATAAATTAAGGACTTAATGTATTTGAAATTTTAACTATATAGTTATTATCAATTGTATATTATAGAATAAATAATAATACTCATTATACTCTACTGAGTCTACTCTATTCTATAATAATTTAATAATTAAATTTATTTTATTATTTAAAAGTTGAAATTGAAAAAAAAGGGCCGCGGGACGCCCGACCCGGCACGACCCGACCCGGCCGGCCCGATCAGGCCGGGCCTAAACCGTGTCGGGGTCGAAAACGGTCCGTTTTGCACGACACAACCCATTTTGAAAACAGGCCGTATCCGACACGGCCCACGGCACGGTCAAACACGGGTTGACCGGCACGGGCACAACACGACATGGCCCGTTTTTCCATCTTTAATTGAGAGAAAGAAGAAAATGTTTTCTTCTTTTATTTATGATTTTCCGATGAGGAAAAATTTAGTTATTAAATCTCTCGGCCTATATATATATATATATATATATATATATATATATATATAAGGATAGTATAGAGAGGAAACCGAGAGTTTTTATTTATTTATTTTTAATAAATTTGTAATTACTGATTATTATTGTTGTTATTATACTAATTCGATTATATTGTTGGTGATTGTTCGTGATGAACTTTGATCTTATTGATGATTGTATTGTTGGCCTATTTAATTTTTGGTCTAGGTCTTGTTTAACCAAGTTGATAATTTATCAAAAATAGACATTTTAGATAAACAAGATAAAAGTCGAAAGCTACTGGGCCCATGTCTACCGATTGCCACTAATTCGGGACCAATTGAATTGAATTGAATTGAATGGGGCAGATAGTGTAAAAGCTATGGTTGTCCTGTGTATGGCCACTCGTCCTCCACCATGCACGAACTCATTGAATTATATCGGGCTTGCTGTGGCACTGATCCCCCACTAGCCTACATGAAAGTAGCATGGTGTCCCTTAATTGACTGAGCGCTCCTCATTGAATTGGATAACTCATTGGATGATAGTCAAAATTTAGAACTAGAAATTTTATACCTTTTAATTAATTATATTTAATAATTTATTTTATAAGATGACTAATAATGTATTAATAAATAACTAAATTATATATACTTACAATACAAAATAATTAAAAAATAGATGAAAGAAGAAAAAAGTCAAAAGATGAGACTGAAAAAGCATAAGAAAAAAAAGAAACGTCCAGCAAGAACTTTTGACCAAAAGTTCTTACTAGAGGTCACGTGATGAGAACTTTGAAAATTCCCATCACATATGCTGTTTGGCAGAACAAAGGGTTGTCCTACCATTTGTTCTCCAAGGCTGTGTTTGGATGGGAACTTCGCGAGCTCTCGTCACATGACGGATGGGCTGAACTTTTTGGGCAAAAGTTCTGCCCAAAAAGTTCTAAGTGGATGCGAGAACTACACGTGATGCTTGAACTTTCCCACATGACTTTCTCTCTCCTTCTTTCTTTTCCTCTTCCCTCTTCCTCTCTCACTCTTTCGATCGCTCTTCCCTCGCTCTCGCAAGCTCCACACCGGGGGCCATTGTTCCGACCGAGTTGCTGCCTCTTTTTGTTGGTGGCAAAGGAAGGGGAAGGCGGAGGTCGAGGTCGTGCTTGCAATTGCGGTCAGCGGTGGAGTTGAAGGAGTGGAGGAGGGAGGAGGAGACACGGGTGGAGTTGGAGAGGACGGTGGCGCGACTGCAAACGACGGAGCAGCTACCTCTCTGCCTCCTCATGTCGTCTCCAGCAACGTCGAAGTTTGATTTGCCTCCCCCACTGTCTGATTCGCCACCGCCTAATCTGCCTCCCCTGATGTCCGATTTGCCGCCGCATGATCTGCCTCCCCCGCTCCTCGATTCGTTGCCGCCTGATATGCCTCCTCTTGTTGTCTCCAACAGCACCGAAGCAGATTCACTGTTGGGCAAGATAAGTTTGCTTCATGGAAAGCCAGGTCAGGGGATGCGAGGAGCACGCCCTTTTGGGAGTCCGGCAACGCCCAGTCGGCAATGTCCTTGCTGGTTGATTTGGCGTCCGGAATGGTGTGGAGTGGGCACAGGATCGAAGGGTTCGCTCTTGAAGGGATGAGCAACTGTCCAAAAGGAGATGGCAGGATGTTCAAGTTCTACTGCACAAGAATTTCATCCAAACACCTCTTGAGAACTTTCATTTCATATCAAAAAGTTCTGAGAACTTTGAGGAACTTTCATTCCCCAATCCAAACATAGCCCAAACAAACACGGCCTATGGGGTCGTTTGGAAACAGAAACGTGGTTCCTCTTAAATTCCAATATATAATTGAATTGACATATTAGTTCAGATTGTGTTTGGTTGGAGTGAAATTTGATGATGAGGAATAAAGTAATTGATGTGATAGGAAAAAGTAGATGTGATGGATGAATTTTTGGTGAGTTTAGAATTAAAAATAATTATTATAATTATAATGTATAATTTTATTATTAATTAAAATAAAAAAATTATGTGAAAAATTTTGTTAAAAAATATTATTTAAATATAAAAAATCAATTTTAAATTAATTATATTTAATTAATATTAATTTTTTAATGAAATAATAAGTAATAAATAATATTATATTAATCCCTTATTAAAATTCATTTATAATTATTAATTTATTTATTTTATAAAAGATATTGTGTGAGAGAAAAGAAAAAGAAAAAAAGAAAATGAATTTTGAAAAAAAATGAAGACGTCATAACAAAAAAAAAGAATGGTGTGACTTTTTTTGTGGAACCGGGAGGGTGGTGACCCCGGTTCCACCACATTTGTTCCCGTCCCGAAATCTAATTTCGGGGTGGTGTTTGACGGAACTAAGCGGAACAAGGGCACAATTCCCGTCCGGTTCCGCAAACAAACGAGGCCTATTGATGCGTTTAAATTATGTAGCAAAATAGAATAGCTAGCAAGTGCACTAGTCGCTCAAGTAATATAGTAAATAGGAGTAAGAGTGTCGAACCCACGAGGAATATTATTAATTCAATATCTGAATTTATAAATTAATAAGAGAGAAAAATCATGAATTTTGAAAATGAGTTTTAAAAGATAAAAAAAATAAGATAAAGATAAGATAGTGGTGTTGAAGTTAGGCCTTAGGATGAAAATAGATCAGGATAAATATTTGAACCATAAAAGATAAATTTAATCTTTAAAGATGGATTAGAGTCTCCCTAAAGTAATCTAACATGATTAATTTGTGGCCTCCACGACTGGCATCCCTCAATCTAATCATATAGAACTATCTTAATTTAATAAGAATTGAAGTCTCCACGACTGGTACCCCCAAAATCATATTAAAATTAAGATGCATTAAATTGAATTCTCTAGACTATTAATCACTCCACAAACTGGTATAAATTAATAGACCACACAAACTTGATTCTCCACACACTAGTTATCAAATTTATGTCAATTATTAATTCCAAATAAAATCAATTATAATTAGTATAATGAATTCTGAAATTAAACACTCCACAAACTGGTATAGCCTAATTCAGAAATTTAATTAACTAACATAAAAGTATTAAGCACAATTAATAATTGATAAAAAAAGATTAAAGCAAATAAAATAGGGTTCAAACATTTTCCTTCAATTAATAATCTCCTAAAATAATAATCCTAAAAACATGGAGTTCATCCTAAAAATTTTGGAGAGATAATAAAATACAAATCATAAAAATTGAAAGAATTACACCCAAAATAGATATCTCGAATCTGGCAAACAATCGGGCAGCCTCTCGGACTTGATCAGGGTCGCGATCAACCTCCAACCGTCGCACCTCTCTCCTCTTGGTCGTAGCCTACAGAGCTTACGACTCGCCGTGGAAGAAACCTGAACTTCAGAGCACCAATTGAAACGACGGATTCTTCACGTATTTATAGGGTGCGGACGGGTCTTCCTGTTGATCGTGATGTATGACCGAATTTAAATTCACGGATAAATCTCGGCCAAAAATGATAATTCTTTCAAAAGATAAATCCTTTTATCTTTACCCCCTTTGAATCTCGACCAAAATGAAATTCTTTTATCTTTACACCCTATGGATCTCGGCCAAAACCAAGATTTCCTTGCCATTATCCCCTCCAAATCTCGACCAAAATGAAAAGTCTTCATACCATTACGCCCAAAAAGATAAAATCTTTTTATCTTTACCACTTCATATCTCGGCCAAAACAAAGAAGAGTCCTTCATTATTACGCTCAAAACGATAAGTCATTTCTTATCTTTACCCCCTCCAAATCTCGGCCAAAACAATAATCATTTATCCTAATCTCGGCCGTAATGATAAATTCTTCGGAATTTCGGCCGATACGGCACAATCCATCTAAATCTCGATTTTTCCTGCAAAATAATTATCAAAATTTATTTAATCCATCCACAATTAAAATATTCAGAGAATTAATAATTAAAATTGATAAATCCGGAATTACGATTAAAAGTGACTAAAAATGATGCATGCCATGATCAAATTACAAAAAAATTAATTAAAATAATAATCTAAAATATGTTGTATTTTGCATGCATCAAACTCCCCCAAGCTTAAAGTCTTGCTTGTCCTCAAGCAAAAATTCAAGGCAAGGCTCAAAAAAGTTCCATCATAGCCGCCACATTGTCAACTGATTAATATTCTCACACAATTTTTCTGCACACCTGCTACTCAGTATCTCACCATTTTCCATGCACTTAGCTTCATAGAGCTTCTGAATGCTACACAAATTTAAACAATCTCAAATTCAGTCTTGTAGAAAAATAAATTGTCTGTCCAATAATAGCATTAATATTGAACACATATATACTAATTGAGCTTAAAACTTTTTTTCTTTTTTTTCTTTTCATTTTATTTTTAATCATTTTAAAAGTTCTAATCTTCAAGCAGGATTGCACAAGGAAGTCCATGTAGCGGGCTTTAGACTGATGACTCCCAGACCAGATGACCTTAGGGCACCAGGTGATAAAGCACCCCTCGAGTTTACTTGCTCGAACAACCAAGGTTCTGAATGAAGAGTTCAAACTTAGTCATGATTCAGCGGTGCTTCTCCATATTCTACAAGATGGTCCATGTAGCAGGTTTTCGATCGACGGATCCCAGAGCAGTTGCCCTTAGGTCGCCAGGCATGAACCCCTACGAATCTAATTACCCGAACACATCTTAGTTCCGGATAACACTTTTGTACCTACACATAACTTTATTCAAATTTTTTTTATTGGGGTTCAACTAACCCTTTTTTTTCATTTGTTGGGGTTTAACTACTCCTTCTTTTTTTATAAGCTCAAAAAGTACTTGATATGGTCAATAAGAAGGCTACTACTATCAAGACTTAAAAGAAATTAATAAAAAGGCATGAATATGTTTTTGTCGTCTAGTCATTCATAATTCTATTTAGCATGGGCACACAGTCTATAAGTTTAATACTGAAGTAGCAAGTGATAAGAAAGAAAAGTATTCAAATTTCATCAATTAACGACATGTCTTTGAACTTCTACTAAAAGATAATTAAAATAGTAAGACAAGAGTTTGTAAGATGGTAGCAAAAATAAATGCATGCAATGGTATTTTTTAGAAAATTTTCAAATTTTTCAATTTTTTGGATTTTTTTACAAATAGATGCAAACATAAGCAAATAAAAAGAATAAAACATGCAATGCATGAAATGCAAACTCCCCCAAGCTTAAACTAGACACTGTCCTCAATGTTAAGCCAGCAAGGAAAAGTGATACATACTTAAATAAAAAAGGAAAAATAAAGAAATGAAAAATAACGAAAAGGAAAAAGACACAACCGGATTTACTGTTGATGCATGCAAAATACAACATATTTTAGTTAATTATTTTAATTAAATTTTCTGTAATTTGATCATGGCATGCATCATTTTTAGTCACTTTTAATCATAATTCCATATTTATCAATTTTAATTATTAAATTCTCTGAATATTTTAATTGTGGATGGATTAACTAAATTTTGATAATTATTTTGCAGGAAAAATCAAGATTTAAATGGATTGTGCTGTATCGGCCAAAATTTCGAAGAATTTATCATTACGGCCGAGATTAGGATGAAGAATTCATCATTACGGCCGAGATTTCTAGGGCGTAATAAGATTTAATTCTTTGTTACGGCTAAGATTTGAAGGAGTAAAGATAAATGATTTTATCTTTTGGGCGTAACAAAAAATTAAATCCCTTCCTTACGGCCGAGATTTGGAGGGAGTAAAAGGAATTTTATCTCTTTGGGAGTAAAGGTAAAATAATTTCTTACGGCCGAGATTTGAAGGGGGTAATGGCAATGAAATCATCCGTTTGGCCGATATATGAAGGTGTAAAGATAAAATTATTTGGGCGTAACAAGATTTAATTCTTTGTTTTGGCCGAGATTCAAAGGGATTAAAGATAAAAAGGATTTATCTTTGGGCGTAATGATAAAAGGATTTATCTTTGGCCGAGTTTATCTTATAATTTTAAAGTCAACCGTACGATGTTACGGCCGAGCTCAAATTGAAGGCCGTCCGCACCCTATAAATACGTGAAGAATCTTTCGTTCCAAGGTGTGCTCTGAAGTTCAGGTTTCTTCCATGGAGAGTCGTGAGCTCTGCAGGCTACGACCAAGAGGAGAGAGGTGCGACGACTGGAGGTTGATCGCGACCCTGATCAAGTCCGAGAGGCTGCCCGACTGTTTGCCCAAATCTGAAGATCCTATTTTATTCTTGGTGTAATTCTTTCAATTATTATTATTTTGTTATTATCTCTCCGAAATTTCTAGGATGAACTCCATGTTTTTTTTGGATTATTATTTTAGGAGATTATTAATTGAAGGAAAATGTTTGGACCCTATTTTATTTGCTTTAATCTTTTCTGATCAATTATTAATTGTGCTTAATGCTTTTATGTTAGTTAATTAAATTTTTGAATTAGGCTATACCAGTTTGTGGAGTGTTTAATTTTAGAATTTATTATACTAATTATAATTGATTTTATTTGGAATTAATAATTGACATAAATTTGATAACTAGTGTGTGGAGAATCAAGTTTGAGTGGTCTATTAATCTATGCCAGTTTGTGGAGTGATTAATAGTCTAGAGTATTCAATTTAATGCATCTTAATTTTAATATGATTTTGGGGGTACCAGTCGTGGAGACTTCAATTCTTATTAAATTAAGATAGTTCTATATGATTAGATTGAGGGATGCCAGTCGTGGAGACCACAAGTTAATCATGTTAGATTACTTTAGGGAGACTCTAATCCATCTTTAAAGATTAAATTTATCTTTCATGGTTCAAATATTTATCCTGATCTATTTTCATCCTAAGGCCTAACTTCAACACCACTATCTTATCTTTATCTTATTTTCTCTATTTTATCTTTTAAAACTCATTTTCAAAATCCATGTTTTTTCCTCTCTTATTAATTTATAAATTTAGATATTGAATTAATAATATTCCTCATGGGTTCGACACTCTTACTCCTTTTTACTATATTACTTGAGCGACTAGTGCACTTGCTAGCAAATTTTATTGTTATAAATTTAACGCATCAAGTTTTTGGCGCCGTTGCCGGGGAATATTTTATTAATTAATTTCTAATTTTTATGAATTATTAGGAGATATAAATAAATTGTAAATAATTCTTTGTGCATATGTATTAATTGTTTTAATTATTTTTGTGAATAAACTGACATTTTTTTCTTTTGCAGATAAAGGTCACGATAATTTTTTTTATTTGTTTACTTTCGGTTTAAAATCCGACGCCGATTGGATTTTCCGAATTACACTGTCGACTTATGGATTTACGACTTTAATTTGATATGTCGGCTTTATTAATTTTATGGCCTCGCAATGAATGATTTCTGAGTTCTAAACTTTCAATCTTTACGGCCGTAATATTTTTATCCGAACGTTGTTTTACGCCATGAGTAATGGATATTGATTTGACCTTGTTTCGCCCGGTTTATCGATGGTTTAAATTTTTTACGCCCTATTCGAATCAGTTTCGACTTTCATTCTCGGCCGTAACATTTTAATTGTTTGAACTTTTCATATGGATTTGATCTGATTTCGTTGTTTTACGACCGTAAGGAATCGACTTAATTCACTTTCGGCCGTAATGATTCAATTTTCGACATTTGAGTGGGGTAATATTCTCAAGTTTCATTCGAAATTATTTCGGCCGAAACCCTATTTTTCTTTACAGCCTCGTGTTGACTTCATCTCGGTCGATATGACCTCGTCTTAATTGACAATTTAATTTTTTTTACGGCCGAGAATGATCTCATGTTTTCTTTTTACGGCCGAGAATTGATCTCATGGTTTTACGGCCGTAAAATTTCTGAACATTTGTTTTTACGCCATATTACGACCTTTTCAGCCAATTTATTTGTGATTTTTTCTTTCTCGACCATCAACGATCACGTTCGACTTAATTCTCATTGTTTTACGGCCGATATGAATTATCCTCTTCCTCGGCCATAATGAGTCATTTTGTCGACGTTTCGTCCGATTTTTATTTCGGCCGAAACCCTGTTCTGTTTTACGACCAAGGTTGTCAACTTCAGTTCTTTATGCCTATGATTTTATATATGAGGAGTTGATTGCCGAAATGATTCATCGCTGTGTTAATTTTTACGATGTTGTTTCGACCATAAGCCAACAAGTTTTTACGCCTTCACGTTGAACCCCTATCAACACTGTTTTATGATTTTTACGGACGAACGAGCTTTGGATTACTAATTTAATTTCGACAGTAAATCTATTTCTGTATTGCGGCCGATCAATCTTATTTCCTGTCTGAAAATAATTTTTGATTATGTCTGATTATTAACTTTACGGCCGCAAATTAGTTCGGACTTATTTTGTGCGGTTTGTTACATCATCATAAATTCTTTTGGTCGATATTAATATTTGGTATTCGTATTGGTTTGAAGAATTTCTGAAAAGTTCCTCTCGAAAATTAATTTTAATGACGAATTTTCAAATTCTATCATGCCGAAAGACTTTATTTGTTAAAAACTCATTTTTCGTGACCTATTATCTGAATTTCTTTCTTCTTGTATATATTTTATTTTATTCTTTTATCTTACTGAAAATTGGTTGTTGCAGGTACTAATTGAAAATTAAATCACAACCAATCCTGGAATCTTCTGATAAGCGCACTAGAAGTTCAAATCCAATGTTGGAATTTGATCCTGAAATTGAAAGAACCTATCGTCGATTACGAAGAAATATAAGAAAAATGGCGGAACAAGCACGCGACAATCAGAGACTGGAGCAACAAAATGAACTGGTTCCACCACATAATAATTGGCGAGAAGATGAAGCAGAACTTTCTATGAGAGAATATGTCTCGGCCAGATACAGTGACCGAGAATCATGCATCGTGCTGCCTGATATTAACGCAAATAATTTTGAGATAAATCCCGCAATCGTGAGGATGATACAAGCATCCCAATTTGGAGGAGGATTTCATGAAGACCCTCACGATCACCTTGATAAATTTCTTGCCACTCTGAGCACCTTTAGAAATAATAATGTTTCTTCTGAAGTTATTCGTTTATTATTATTTCCTCAATCTTTACGTGACAAAGCTTCCACTTGGTTTAAAACTTTGCTCGCAGAATCGATTCATTCTTGGTTGGAGCTGGTAGAAAAGTTTGTTGGAAAATATTGTCCACCATAAAAGGCAGACAAATATCGAAGGGAGCTGAGGGCATTTGTTCAAGACGATAACGAGACATTATATGAAGCCTGTGAACGATATAAGGAACTGCTGGCCAGAGTTCCTGATAATAGAATTCCAAAGTGGCAAGTGATGGAAGATTTCTACCATGGATTACGACCTGTAGATCAAGACAAACTCGACCAATCAGCAGGAGGGACAGTGCTAGGATCTAAACGTCATAGTGAGATACAAGATATAATTGAAGCTGTAGCCCTCAAGTCGAGCCAAGAAAGGAGACCATCTCGCCGAACTCATGATGTACATGCTACACAAGGAATACAATCTTCAGAAATAGTGGCTCAGCTGGAGTCACTTAATCAAAAATTCGAGCAGATGATGTCACTAATGGGAAATTTTAGCAATTATAGCCCTTCAGGTAACACTTCAGATTCAAATCAAATTGAAAATGCTAACTTTATTTCCAATCCATTTTACAGGAACAACGATTATGGTTGGAGACACAATCCGAAGTTTGCCTATAATCAGAATCAAGGCCAATCTTCTGGTCCATCAAAAGATTATATACCGAAAAGGTAACCTGATACTCCCCAATATCAATCATCAAATCATATGCAGGAGATGATGGCACAAATCATAGACACAATGCAAGCGTTGCAAAAGAATATGGAATCTAGAGCCACGAGTCAGGATGCATCCATTCGAAATTTGGAAAGACAACTAGACCAGATGGTGGCACAACTAACTGGACGTACACTGGGCTCTCTCCCAAGCAACACAGGGAAAAATCCAAGAGGGGAAGAGCAAAATAGGCCTTGATTTTCATCAGAACTAAGTCAAGCTGACGACTATAAATCAGAACTATTTTTATCCTTTTTATTATTTCTTTAGATTTTGTGGTAATAGTTTTTATTTTGTTGAGTCATCTGCGGAAGGAGAGACCTCAGACAATCGGCCAAGCTCTTACGACATGACCCTTCACGTTGGAAAGGTAAGTTTACGCCCGAAGTTTCATCCATAAATTTTTACCCCTTCCACATCCTTGCAGATCAAACTCTAATCTTCGGCCGAGCTTTGCTCCTTACGGTCGAGCCTCTACGGCCGAACCTTTATGGCCGAAGTCTCAACGCCAACCTCCGATCCTTACGCCCAAAAGCACCGCGCCTCTTCCTTACGGCCGAGCTTTCTCCCTTACGGCCGAAGTTCCAGCGCTTTCCCCGCCATTCCTTACGGCCGATCTTCCATAACGCGGACCGGAGACGACCCATTATGCCCCGGGTGCATTACGGCCGAGCCTCAACACCGCGCATCGAGACTTCTTTACGGCCGAAATTTACAAGATCATCACCTCGGCCGAGATTCCTCATCGACACTTATTACTTTTAAGACATATTGTTAATTGATGAAATTTGAATGCTTTTCTTTCTTATCACTTGCTATTTTAGTATCAAACTTATAGACTGTGGCCCATGCCAAATAGAATTATGAATGACTAGACGATAAAATCATATTCATGCCTTTTTTAATTTCTTTTAAGTCTTGATTAATAGTATCCTTCTTATTGACCATATCAAGTACTTTTTGAGCTTATAAAAAAGAAGGGTTAGTTAAACCCCAACAAATAATAATAAAAAATATGAATAAAGTTATGTGTAGGTACAAAAGTGTTATCCGGAATCAAGGTGTGTTCGGGTAATTAGATCCGTAGGGGTTCATGCCTAGCGACCTAAGGGCAACTGCTCTGGGATCCGTCGATCGAAAACCTGCTACATGGACCATCTTGTGGAATATGGAGAAACATAGGAGTACTGAACCATGGCTAAGTTCGAACTCTTCATTCAGAACCTTGGTTGTTCGGGCAAGTAAACTCGAGGGGTGTTTTATCACCTGGTGCCCTAAGGTCATCTGGTCTGGGAGTCATCAGTCTAAAGCCCGCTACATGGACTTCCTTGTGCAATCCTGCTTGAAGATTAGAACTTTTAAAATGATTAAAAATAAAGATGAAAAATGAAAAGAAAAAGAAAAAGTTTTAAGCTCAATTAGTACTTATGTGTTCAATATTAATGCTATTATTTGATAGACAATTTATTTTTTTTCACAAGGCTGAATTTGAGATTGTTTAAATTTGTGTAGCATTCAGAACCTCTATGAAGCTAAGTGCATGGAAAATGATAAGATGCTGAGTAGTAGGTGTGCAGAAGAATTTTATGAGAAAATTAGTCAGTTGACAATGTGGAGATTACGATAGAACTTTCTTGAGCCTTGCTTTGAATTTTTGCTTGAGGACAAGCAAGACTTTAAGCTTGGGGGAGTTTGATGCATGCAAAATACAACATATTTTAGTTAATTATTTTAATTAAATTTTCTGTAATTTGATCATGACATGCATCATTTTTAGTCACTTTTAATCATAATTCCGAATTTATCAATTTTAATTATTAAATTCTCTGAATATTTTAATTGTGGATGGATTAACTAAATTTTGATAATTATTTTGCAGGAAAAATCAAGATTTAAATGGATTGTGCTGTATCGGCCAAAATTTCGAAGAATTTATCATTACGGCCGAGATTAGGATGAAGAATTCATCATTACGGTCGAGATTTCTAGGGCGTAACAAGATTTAATTCTTTGTTACGGCTAAGATTTGAAGGAGTAAAGATAAATGATTTTATCTTTTGGGCGTAACAAAAAATTAAATCCCTTCCTTACGGCCGAGATTTGGAGGGAGTAAAAGGAATTTTATCTCTTTGGGAGTAAAGGTAAAATAATTTCTTACGGCCGAGATTTGGAGGGGGTAATGGCAATGAAATCATCCGTTTGGCCGATATATGAAGGTGTAAAGATAAAATTGTTTGGGCGTAACAAGATTTAATTCTTTGTTTTGGCCGAGATTCAAAGGGAGTAAAGATAAAAAGGATTTATCTTTGGGCGTAATGATAAAAGGATTTATCTTTGGCCGAGTTTATCTTATAATTTTAAAGTCAACCGTACGATGTTACGGCCGAGATCAAATTGAAGGCCGTCCGCACCCTATAAATACGTGAAGAATCTGTCGTTCCAAGGTGTGCTCTGAAGTTCAGGTTTCTTCCACGGAGATTCGTGAGCTCTGCAGGCTACGACCAAGAGGAGAGAGGTGCGACGGCTGGAGGTTGATCGCGACCCTGATCAAGTCCGAGAGGCTGCCCGACTGTTTGCCCAAATCTGAGGATCCTATTTTATTCTTGGTGTAATTCTTTCAATTATTATTATTTTGTTATTATCTCTCCGAAATTTCTAGGATGAACTCCATGTTTTTTTTATTATTATTTTAGGAGATTATTAATTGAAGGAAAATGTTTGGACCCTATTTTATTTGCTTTAATCTTTTCTGATCAATTATTAATTGTGCTTAATGCTTTTATGTTAGTTAATTAAATTTCTGAATTAGGCTATACCAGTTTGTGGAGTGTTTAATTTCAGAATTTATTATACTAATTATAATTGATTTTATTTGGAATTAATAATTGACATAAATTTGATAACTAGTGTGTGGAGAATCAAGTTTGTGTGGTCTATTAATCTATACCAGTTTGTGGAGTGATTAATAGTCTAGAGTATTCAATTTAATGCATCTTAATTTTAATATGATTTTGGGGGTACCAGTCGTGGAGACTTCAATTCTTATTAAATTAAGGTAGTTCTATATGATTAGATTGAGGGATGCCAGTCGTGGAGACCACAAGTTAATCATGTTAGATTACTTTAGGGAGACTCTAATCCATCTTTAAAGATTAAATTTATCTTTCATGGTTCAAATATTTATCCTGATCTATTTTCATCCTAAGGCCTAACTTCAACACCACTATCTTATCTTTATCTTATTTTCTCTATTTTATCTTTTAAAACTCATTTTCAAAATCCATATTTTTTCCTCTCTTATTAATTTATAAATTTAGATATTGAATTAATAATATTCCACATGGGTTCGACACTCTTACTCCTTTTTACTATATTACTTGAGCGACTAGTGCACTTGCTAGCAAATTTTATTGTTACAAATTCAACGCATCAATTGTCTGTGAGGTGGCGATGGTGGATGATAGCCGAGATGTCCTTGGCACATATGATACTCATGGATGCATCTCGTCATGCGCGCATGCTGATTCTGAAGTGATTCGAAGGGACCCTGACGATCATCCATATTTCTAAAATCGGCTCGGATGTTGGTCAACTCTTAGGCTTGTCTAAGTTGCTCTACCTGAATAGCGTGCAACTGCCCTGACTGACGAAGTTGCTCTTCTTGAAAAGTGTGAAACTCCCCTGCCTGACGAAGTTGTTCATCATACATTGATTCCCATAAGTTTTGCATGGAAGCATAGTCAGGCTGAGGTGGCGGAGGTGAATAGTAAGTCTGCTCTGGGGCTGAAGTAAAAGTGGGCTCCGGTGCTATATAGCGATTCTGCACAGGTTCTTGTCAAGGGGCAGATACTTCCATCGAGTCGCGTTCCTCATAAGGAGTAGCATGTATGAACGAGGAATCAGAAGAGCTCTCTTGTGCTAGAGATGGAATCGGAGAAGGCACCGGAATATAAGGTGAGTGGACGGATGTGGCATATTGGGAAGCTGCTGGTGATGCAGCCTGGAATCCTTGTGGCTATTGAAGGTAGGGTTGGGCTGCCGCATAATCAGTAGAATCAAACCAGGAGAAAGGTTCATCCTGGTGTGGTTGTCCGACAGAGGTAGATGGTCCTGCAGGTGGAATTACTGGAGTTATGACTACCTAAAAAGGAGCCAATTATTTGGATTAATCGGCGTAAAAGCATCTCGATCTGAGCAAGGCACCTCCTGATTGTGGCCTTTAAAAATAAAAACTTTGATCCCTGAATTGTTGGTCTTCACGAGACCCATAGCATGAATGGTCCTACGAGAGAGGTGGGTGTTTCCTGGCTCAGCTTCAAGATCATCCAAGTCAAGTTGCAAATGTTGAGCAATAGGCGTGAGAAATGCGTCCATATTAATGCTACCGCCACGATGAGTAGTGCGGCGCTGGAATCGACGAATGATGAAGGCACCCACATTAACAGGAGTTCTGTGGAGCATGCTGTGGATGAGATATAACTCTCCCTCTGAGACGGCACCATCATTATCACTGCGTCAACTTAAGGTGTTGCTTAGCATGCGATGGACGTAGCGGAGAACAGGATTCTGAATTGAGCTGTCTTTAGCTGTGTTCCAAACTAATCGGTCTTCTTCTGTTATCTGTTTCCAAAAAGTTTCAGCATCAAAGTCAGCAGGTATAGAAGGAGATCCATGGTTGGGGAATCCATAGATATTATTAATCTCTCCTAGAGTGAGAGTAAAAGGTCGCCCATAAAGTTGGAATGAAATGCGAGGCTGATCATAATTCCTGCCATCTAAATTAAAGACCTCCAAGGATGAGAGAAATTCCATAATTAGTACTTCATAAGTTGGCCACCAAGAATGCACAAAGTCAGAGAGTCCAATCTGAGAAAATAATAGATGAATATCTGCAAGTAAATTATACTCCCTCAGCAATTCAGTATCTGAAAATCTGGTGGCATGAATTCGAATCTCAGACATCCGTTCATATCGAACTTGATACTCCGGTTTAGTCCAATAATAATCTCCGGGGTAGGAGATTAATTGTGAGGGCTGTGGGGCCGGCTGAGCATTCGGATGTCGTCGTTCGTGACGTCCCCTCCATATATTAGTAAATTGCCTCATTTTAATCCTGACAGAACTCAACGAAGAAAGGTACTGGCTCGGTGGGCTTGGCAGCTGAGGTTTCGGCCGTAGTATTCGTTGAAGATCTGAAGGTCGGAGGTAAAGACATGTCGTCGATGAAATTGGCAGCTGAATCTCGGCCGTAATATGTGTCGGCCGTAAGGAAGAGACCTCGGTCAGTCGCAAAGTCTCTCGGTCGTAATACATATGCTGAAGTGTTGGCCGTAAATACGTAAGTCGATGAAAAACTTCAGCCGGTCCATGGTGGTGGAATGCCTTTGAGAAAACGGCGGCTGGGCGGCTAAGGCCTTGGCCGTAAAGAGAAAAGTTCGGCCGTAAGAGTAGATGAACCTCGACCGTAAGAGTAGATGAACCTCGGCCGTAAAGAGAAAAGTTCGGCCGTAATTGATGAAGCTCGGCCGTAAAGAATAGGAGGCGTGGCACTTTGGGCGTAAGGGAGCAGCGGTGACGGCGTCGGCTCTCGTCCGGGCGTAAAAATAGCGGAGGCACCTCGGCCGTAAGGAGCAGATGAAATGGAGGCGGTGCTTGATCTGCAAAACACGAGATGTAAGATTTTATAGATAAAACTTTGGGCGTAATCTGACCTGTTCCGACGTGATGGCTAGCAGTGAAAGGTCATGTCCGAGCGTAAAAGCAAAAGCATGCATTTTTTTCTTTCGATTGGACTTGTGCATGCAGATGTCAGAAGCTTCTGTCTTGTCATTCTCGTCTTGGTGTGATCGCACAACACCTCAGCCATAAAAAGACATCTGGCGTGGTCATCTATGTAATCCTCGGCCGTAACGAGGTGGTAGTGTCTTGTCATTTCGCCTTATGGCAAGTCAGCCGTAAGAAGAACAGGTGGCGTTTTTCGAAGGTGTAATCATGTCGGTGTCAGGTGTTGCTCGGCGTACATTTTCCGATTTTTACAGCCTGCTATACATCTCAGCTTGTCATGTCCGAGGTCATGCCCGACGTTTTAATGCTCGGTCGATGTATCCGAATCCGCTCCGTGCACAAAAAGAAATATCGATTAGATGACTCGATATAAAATAAAAATAAGATGCCTAATTAAAATAAAATAAAATAAAACTATCTCCCAAAGCTAAGATATTAATTAACAATTAATTAGACTAATCTAAAAAAATAAAAATAAATAAATAAAAAAAAGATAAAAATAGTTCTGATTTATAGTCGTCAGCTTGACTTAGTTCTGATGAAAATCAAGGCCTATTTTGCTCTTCCCCCCTTGGATTTTTCTCTGTGTTGCTTGGGAGAGAGCCCGGTGTATGTCCAGTCAGTTGTGCCGCCATCTGGCCTAGTTGTCTTTCCAATTTTCGAATGGATGCATCTTGACTCGTGGCTCTAGATTCTATATTGCAACGTTTGCATTGTGTCTATGATCTGTGCCATCATCTCTTGCATATGATTTGATGATTGATATTGGGGAGTATCAGGTTGCCTTTTCAGTATATAATCTTTTGATGGACTAGAAGATTGGCCTTGATTCTGATTATAGGCAAACTTCAGATTGTATCTCCAACCATAATCGTTGTTCCTGTAAAATGGATTGGAAATAAAGTTAGCATTTTCAATTTGATTTGAATCTGAAGTGTTACCTGTAGGGCTATAATTGCTGGAATTTCCCATTAGTGACGTCATCTGCTCGAATTTTTGATTAAGTGACTCCAGCTGAGCCACTATTTCTGAAGATTGTATTCCTTGTATAGCATGTACATCATGAGTTCGGCGAGATGGTCTCCTTTCTTGGCTCGACTTGAGGGCTACAGCTTCAATTATATCCTGTATCTCACTAGGGCATTTAGATCCCAACACTGTTCCTCCTGCTGATTGGTCGAGCTTATCTTGATCTGCAAGTCGTAATCCATGATAGAAATCTTTCATCACTTGTCACTTTGGAATTCTATTATCAGGAACTCTGGCCAGCAGTTTCTTATATCGTTCCCAGGCTTCATATAACGTCTCGTTATCGTCTTGAACAAATGCCCTCAGCTCTCTTCGATATTTACCTGCTTTTTGTGGTGGGCAATATTTTCTAACAAAATTTTCTACGAGCTCCAACCATGAGTGAATCGATCCTAAAGATTGTCACGTAAAGATTGTGGAAATAATAAAAGACGAATAACTTCAGTAGAAATATTATTATTTCTAAAGGTGCTCAGAGTAGCAAGAAATTTGTCAAGGTGATCGTGAGCGTCTTCATGAAATCCTCCTCCAAATTGGGATGATTGTATCATCCTCACGATTGCAGGATTAATCTCAAAATTATTTGCATTGATTTCAGGCAGCACAATGCATGATTCTCGGTCATTATATCTGGTCGAGACATATTCTCTCATAGAAAGTTCCTCTTCAATTTTCCGTTGATTATTTTGTGGCGGAACTAATTCATTTCATTGCTCATTGTTGCGTTCTTGTTCAGCCATTCTTCTTATATCTCTTCTTAATCGGCGAGCAGTTCTTTCAATTTCAGGATCAAATTCCAAAATTGGATTTGAACTCCTAGTGTGTTGTCTGGAACTATCAGACGAGTCCAGGATTAGTTGTGATTAAATCTTCAATAGTACCTGCAACAACTAATTTTCAGTAAAATAAAAGAAAAAAAATATATATATATAAAAAAATAAATAAAAAGAAATACAGATAATAGGTCACGAAGAAATAAGATTTAAATTGATAAAGATAAAAATGTTTCGACCATTATCGAATTAAAAAAAATTCATTAGGTCAGAGAATAATTATCCGAAATCGAATTACGACCGCCAAACGCTCTTCAAACCAATTCAAATGCCAAAAATAACATCTCAACCGGAAGTAAATCGAATAGATGATCATAAAAATCATGTGCTCGTTCGGCCGTAAAACTTGGAAGAATTAACGATGATGTAACAAACGGCACAAAACGAATCAGAACTAATTTGCGGCCGCAAAGTTAATAATCAGACATTAGCAAAAATTATTTTCAGAGAGGAAATAAGATTAATCGGCCGTAATACAGAAATAGATTTACGGCCGAAATTAGATTAGTAATGCGAGGCTCGTTCGGCCGCAAAAACCATAGAACAGTGTCGAAAGTGATTAATCAACGTGAAGGCGTAAAACTTGTTGGATTATGGTCGATATAGCGTTAAATTAAAATTATGAACCAAATTACGAATTCATCAAAGTCAGCCGCAAACACTTCTCGGCCGCAAAATCGAATAATTAATCAATCCGTGTGCAAGGGAAATAAATCAATTCGATCACGTGGGTAAAGAGAATCTCGACTGTAAAATTCAGATAAAGATTGCTATTAAAGCCGAAGCGAGTCAGAAGATTATCATTACGGTCGAAATGAAATCGACATGATTCAATTGGCCGTAAAACAAAATGCTATCCAGGTCTCGATCGTAACAGCAATTGAAATACGAATCCAACTGTTAAGGCGACAAATAATCATTACGGCCGAAACTGAATTAAGTCGATTCTTTACGGCCGTAAAACAACGAAATCAAATCAAATAGAACAAATCACTTTGGCCAAAATGAAATCAAATCCATGGCGTAAAACAACGTTCGGATAAAATTCGGCCGTAAAATAGAAGATTACAACTCAGAATCGATATTGCGAGACCGTAAAAATAGTAAAGCCGACAAAATAAATTACGATCGTGAAACCATAAGTCGGCGACAGAATTTTAAGCCGAAAGTCGACAATTAAAAAAAATTGTCGTGACCTTTATCTGCAAAAGAAAAATGTTAGTTAATTCACAAGAAATAAAAATAATTAAAATAGTACATGTTTACAGAGAATTATTTACAATTTATTTACATCTCCTAATAATTCGTAAAAATCAGAAATTAATTAATAAAATATTCCCCCGCAACGGCGTCAAAAACTTAATGCGTTTAAATGATGTAGCAAAATAGAATAGCTAGCAAGTGCACTAGTCGCTCAAGTAATATAGTAAATAGGAGTAAGAGTGTCGAACCCACGAGGAATATTATTAATTAAATATCTGAATTTATAAATTAATAAGAGAGAAAAATCATGAATTTTGAAAATGAGTTTTAAAAGATAAAGAAAATAAGATAAAGATAACATAGTGGTGTTGAAGTTAGGCCTTAGGATGAAAATAGATCAGGATAAATATTTGAACCATAAAAGATAAATTTAATCTTTAAAGATGAATTAGAGTCTCCCTAAAGTAATCTAACATGATTAACTTGTGGTCTCCACGACTGGCATCCCTCAATCTAATCATATAGAACTATCTTAATTTAATAAGAATTGAAGTCTCCACGACTGGTACCCTTAAAATCATATTAAAATTAAGATGCATTAAATTGAATTCTCTAAACTATTAATCACTCCATAAACTGGTATAGATTAATAGACAACACAAACTTGATTCTCCACACACTAGTTATCAAATTTATATCAATTATTAATTCCAAATAAAATAAATTATAATTAGTATAATGAATTCTGAAATTAAACACTCCACAAACTGGTATAGCCTAATTCAGAAATTTAATTAACTAACATAAAAGCATTAAACATAATTAATAATTGATCAGAAAAGATTAAAGTAAATAAAATAGGGTCCAAACATTTTTCGGAGAGATAATAAAATACAAATCATAAAAATTGAAAGAATTACACCCAAAATAGAGATCTCGAATCTGGCAGTCGGGCAGCCTCTCGGACCTCCAACCGTCACACCTCTCTCCTCTTGGTCGTAGCATGCAGAGCTTACGACTCGCCGTGGAAGAAACTTGAACTTCAGAGCACCAATTGAAACGATGGATTCTTCACGTATTTATAGGTTGCGGACGGGTCTTCTTGTTGATCGTGATGTACGGCCGAATTTAAATTCACGGATAAATCTCGGCCAAAAATGATAATTCTTTCAAAAGATAAATCCTTTTATCTTTACCCCCTTTGAATCTCGGCCAAAACGAAATTCTTTTATCTTTACGCCCTACGGATCTCGGCCAAAACCAAGATTTCCTTGCCATTACCCCCTCCAAATCTCGGCCAAAACGAAAAGTCTTCATACCATTACGCCCAAAAAGATAAAATCTTTTTATCTTTACCCCTTCATATCTCGGCCAAAATAAAGAAGAGTCCTTCATTATTACGCCCAAAACGATAAGTCATTTCTTATCTTTACCCCCTCCAAATCTCAGCCAAAACAATAATCCTTTATCCTAATCTCGGCCGTAATGATAAATTCTTCGGAATTTCGGCCGATACGGCACAATTCATCTAAATCTTGATTTTTCCTACAAAATAATTATCAAAATTTAGTTAATCCATCCACAATTAAAATATTCAGAGAATTAATAATTAAAATTGATAAATCCGGAATTATGATTAAAAGTGACTAAAAATGATGCGTGCCATGATCAAATTACAGAAAAATTAATTAAAATAATAATCTAAAATATGTTATATTTTGCATGCATCACATATAGGTCCGTGTAAAATATGAATTAGATTAGTTTTAGGCATGGTTCATTATAGCACATCGACGACTCAATATTTGGTTTTGCGAATTTCTCGAGTTCACCGCATTTCTACACACTTGTAATATTTTGATTCATGCCCTAGCAGCTGCTAGGATAGCATCGCTTGGACGGATGGCTCGTGACTAACTCGCCAATGCCGATGGGCTGAAGCATCTCATGTGATGCTCGCTTGGCCTCGCATGGATGGACGGCTAGCGCTCGCGATTGACTCGTCGACACCCTATCCTAAACCATCTCGCTGGTCGCTTGAAATTGCCTCCCATGATGGACTGACTTGCCGGCGCCCTGCAACTGACCATCTCGCCGGCACCTATCCTTGCCTGGACGGATGGCTCGCGACTGAGTCGACGACGCCCTGCCTAAACCATCTCGCTGGTCGCCTGAAATTGCCTTCTGGTCGCCTGAAATTGATTAGGGTACCTACTTTGCCTCGCTGGATCGTCCTTCCGACGGTGACAAGGCGACAAGAGCGCAACGTCAAGGTGAGGAGAAATAAAATGGATGACATTTAGGGCAGATTTTTCTCCCCGCGAGGAGAGAGAGTAGGCACGCTTGCTAAGTTGATGTCAAAATCGTTGAACTGATCTGTTTGCTAAAGTAATGTCCGATTTGTTACAGGGAACTGCGCCTTAAACTAATTTACAGGGAACGGCACAATCTATATTGGACGACTCAAGGAGTAGTGGTAGCAGAAACAATAAATCCTAAACTAATCTATATTATACAACTAAAATCAAGTGCCACATGCCATTCATGTCATGTTCACAAAGCTTTAAGAAAAATAATAATTATAGTGCTCTGACAAACAAAATAAGTAATTTCTAAGGTTATTATATTTATGATAAAATAATAGATGGATTATATCTATATATATTATAAAATAAACGATGAAATATATTTATTTTGTTTATAACTAGTTACTAACATAAAAAAGGAATAATAGAAAAAATATTTTTAATATTTGCTCTTTTCTATTTCACTTGTTCAATAATAAAATCACTCGTTCTTTGGGATGAAACACAAGGCTTAAAATGATTTCAGATTTCTTTTTAGTCTTTTTTTTCTCTTGGTTCTCTGTATGATGCGTTTATTTAAACATACAATATAATTTTGGTAACTATACAAGGTTCTACTTTTTTAAAAAGATAACAAGTATTAAGAAAAACCAAAAAAAATAATAGAAGGCCATTAGATGATTTAATTGAGGACTTTAGTTTACAGAAAATTTGTATTAAAATTATTTTTGCATAGGAAAACATGAACAATATTTTTTAATGCAGTGGAGATGAATTGTTATTAACTATTTGTAAAAATCAATAAGAACTGAAAAAGCTTGTATAATCAATCAATTGCGTTAATTAATTTTATAACTTATATTGATTATAAGTTAACTATTCTGAAAAATATCAATATGGTAATTTTTATAATATAGTGCAGAAATTTAAGCTTATATAACAAATATTTGAATAGTGACAAGAGGGATTTCGTTTCCCAATGTGTAATGTATATATGTAATTGAGTAAATATTGACAGAAAAGGAAATTAAATATTCAAAGGATTGCTCCACCAGACGGCAGCCGCCTTGGAAAGGAAGCCAAAAAATGAATAAAGGAGAAAATGTAATACTATTAATTAGTTCGACCAAAACCAAAATGGATTATTATAATTGAGCCCAATTGGTAAGCTCACCCATATTTTTTAATTAGATTTCTTAATACTTGTTATTTCTAGTCAGGTCAATCCTTTAATAGCTACTAAAATTATGTTGACTTTAAATAAACCGATTAATTCGGGTGACAAAGCAAAAGAAGAATGAAGAGTGATAAAAAAAGCATAACATGTCATATTTATTTGTTTGAAAATGTAAAAACAATGCTTAAGTTTAGTAGTGTTTAAGGGATTGGACGGACTCTTAATAGGTCCGATCAATCAGTTTTTGATCGGACGTGGAGTGAGCCCGATTAACCTATTAATTTAACCAATTATTTTCTGAATATATAATAAATTTTCAAACTTGTTCGGACTAAGTTCAATAGACATTTAAGAAATGGATCCATCTGAGAAAAAATTACATCAAATGTCTTTCAACTTTATCGTTTGTTCAACGGTACCTTCCAACTTCATTTTGTAACACGAATTGTAACGCATGCAAATCTTAAATAAGAAAACGTTCAAATTTTTGCAAATCAATGGTAATTAAGGAGAGAATTAATAAGGGAAAGCAGGAATCAATTCAAATAAAAAAAGGAAACAGTGCAATAAGAAAATGGCCGATCAGAGGGGAAATTTTCTCCCCTGATCGCGCCTCATGATCGGCCGGCTGATGCTATAAAAGGGGACGCGACGAGACCCTCGCTCCTCCTTGGACTCCTGCCCGGCCATCGCTCTCCCCTCGTCTTCTTCCCTTTCGGCTCCGGCGATCGACACGCACCAGCGAAGCAGAGGCAGAGCACCGAGATCGATCGACGATTCTCCGATGTGTAGCCCTCCCCCGACGCGTCCGTGAAGATCAGGCGAGCCTTTCCATAGACCCAGAGGCAACCGGTGACGACCGGACGAAGAACAGGACATCGGCAAACTCATTTCGAACGAAAAAGGTACCTTAGCATTTATATTCCCTAGACGAAGAATACGGATTATTTGATGCAAAGAGTTAGATCATCGTGATCTTGAGATTGTTAGCTTCATTTTTCATATTTACATCATGATGATTTGACGGCCGGAAGACCGTCGTAATCGAGGACGAAGTTCGATGGCCCTATTTTATCGTAGGGACCAGTCTACCGATTTTATCAACGGTTGATCGATCCGTGCAAGGAACTCGCAAGAGTTCCTATCGATCGGTCGATCGGTCTCACCAGAGCGGTCTACCGATCTGCCTGTTAATGGACAGATCAGACCTCGCGATCGATCAAATGATCTTCCAGACGATCGACCGATCCGACACGTAGTGCGCGTCTTCACGATCTTATGATCGGTCGACCGATCACCAATACAATCGACTGATCCTAGAGCAACCGGTCGATCGGTCCTATGCGTGCGGTCGACCGATCCACAGACACCCGATAAAGAACAAGGTCGGCCGATCCAAGAGGACCGGTCGACCGGTGCCAGAGAACGGTAGACCGGTCCACCAAGAACGATCGATCGGTTCAGTCAGACCAGCCGATTCAGACCGTCCAATTCAATCAAACCCATCGGTTCAAACTGATCGGTCCAACCCCTTCGAACTCATAAAGAGGCATTGAGTTAGTCCTAATATTGACATAGTCCGGATCGGATTCTGATCGGACCTGAGTCGAACTTTTGCATGCTAATTGGAAACTCTAACCAGTCAACCTGAGACTGATCGAGTCCTATTGTACAGACATTGATACCCATTTGGGGTCTTGATTCATAGACATCATGATAATTAGAGCTAAGTAAAGTAAAGATAAAAATATGGGATTGCTATGTGCCGCTCCATTGTACAGAAGAAAGATCATGATATGGTATAGTGAGGGACATGTAGTTAGCTGAGGAGACAGCGAACCTACTGGTCTTCAATGACCACTGTTCCTGAGACTTCAGGTTCTCTTCCACCTGTGTCTCGAAGAAGGGTGATGCATTGGTCACACTCCTTCCCCCAAAGAATATAGTATTGAGCTAGAGGGACAGGTAGCTAATTGAGGAGACAGTGAACCTATAAGTTCTTAATGGCCACTGTTCCTGCGGTGCAGATCCTCTCCCACCTGCATTCTAAAATGGATGATGCATTATCACACCCCACTCTCTTTATGGGCTTACTGGCTTTACAGATTCAGAAAGGCATCTTTGGCATCCCAATTTAATAAAGTCGAGCTCGCATAGGACAACTAACATTAAGGGCATTATAGTAATGTAAAAGGCATAGTGCAACTCACAATAAAGTAATGTAAAGCAGAGTATTGTAAAGTAAAGCATAGAACATGGTATGGTAAAATATGGAATATAGTATGATACAGACAATGTAAAGTACTGTAAAGACAAAACACAATCATAGTAAAGAACATGGTACAACTATTGCTACAGTTAAAGGATGATATATGACTCATCATAGTAAATGCATAGAAGCCAAAGTATATCAGTGTTCATCATTGACACTTTTGTATATGATTGTCATTGATCTTTATTTCATTGTCTATATTGCTATTGTATTGGGCTTTTTGCTCACGGGTATTTGATTGTCCTGCATTGGAATTTTGCAGGTGAGAACCCTAACTGATGAGGTGATGGAGGGCGCAGAGCTTGGAGAACGCCGCACATGACATAAACTATTGCTACAAGCCCTTGAAATTTGCATTACATTTCAGCATGTTCTCTTCTATTGAAAGACATCATGTTCTTCCGCATATCGAACATTTTTTCTGACGAACTTGTTAAGTTGTGATTTTTCTCCACTTTGTTATAAACTGCATCAACTATGGATGTCTCTTGACATTTCAACATTTAAACTTCCGCATTAAAGTCTTTGATTACATTTCTTATTATATTGATGCCACGTATGCCATTTTATTGAATGGTCATGGTCAATAGTGTAGTAGGCAGTGTAGCGCTCCTGGGGTCAACCTGACTGCCTACGTGATAGGAGGGGCGATTTTGGGGACGTTACAGTTTGGTATCATAGCTTAAGTTCTTGGCTCCTCATTGATCATAGTAGAGTAGATATTCACGCATAGTCATTATTGTTCATATTATCTCATAACTCAAGTAAAGTCATGTGCAAGCTTCTCAAATATCTGTGGCTCCGCTCCTCAAGTAAGTATTAAATAAATTTGGTATACAGATTTCTATTTTTCATTTGGTCGCATCATTTCTATAGATGCTTCCTCGAGGTATTATTGCACGAGTCGTGCAAGGAAAGCAGAGGATCTTTTACGTGATGGAAACGAATGATCCAGCCCCAACTCCTCAGGAACTAGAGCGAGGGCGAGCACGCGGCCAAGGTCGTAACTGAGGTCGCGAACGTAACATACCACCTCCTACGATACAAAAAGAATTGGAACACTCTGACCAGAAAAGTGTTGGTAGTAACCAACCAAGGATGTCTCCACCGCCAATAGAGCCTTCTGTAGATATCGTCCAAGAATATGCAAAACTGTGAGATCTAGAGCTAGAGAGTTCACCACCTCGCAAACAGCGCCGCTGCTCATCCCCAGAAGAACCTGATTACTGCTCCCGTTGTAATGAGTTTGAGCATGAACGCTGACAATGTCTTCTCTGGATATTAAAAAGTGCAAAGGTCACCTCAAAGAAGGACAAAGTAGAAACTTCTCAGCACAAATAAGTGATATATAATGCATTAGGAATAAAGACATTAAAGTTATCTACTCCCGGCCTTAGTGTTGCCTTAGTTGAATGCTTTATGTTTTGCGTTTGACTAAATTCTATCATGAGCTTGACTTGAATTTTAGCAGATATTGAGCCATAAGGCTTCAATTATGATATGGAGTTTTATCTTGATTCAAAATTTCCATTTCATGCTATTGCTCGAAACTGATTATGGACGAACAAGACACTACAAAGCGTTTTGTTGACGGGCTGAACCCCACTTTGAGGGCTCAAACAAGATTAGGGAACTATAAAACCCTGGATGAAGCGGTTAGCTCGGCCACAATGACTGAGAAGGACCATCAAGATTTTCAAAAAGACAAGAGGGTCCAACAGAACGTAGGGTAGAGTTCTCAGCAACAACAATAGTTCCGAGGAAACAACTGTCACCGCCAACGATGGGACAATCGACCCCGCCCGTATCCAGCGTCTCAATAATACAACCGTCCACCTCAATAACCCCAGCAACAGAACCTAAGGCTCCCTCAGCAGGCGCCAAGGCGCCCAACTCAACAACAGAGGAAGTAGCCTTCAAGAGCCCCCAGGCACTACCCTCACAAGGTGAACGGGTCTTATGCAACACCTATGGCAAAACCCATGCAGGGGAATGCCCAAGGAAGACTAGAGCGTGCTTCCACTACGGTGGGATGGGCCATATCGCCGTGAACTGCTTGAGGCATGGGCAACAGTTGGTTAAGGAAGACTCTTCAACTTAGAAGAGGATGCTCCACAGAATGACGCTGAAGTCATTCGAGGTACGCTCTTCGTAACCGAACTACCCATTATAGTATTGTTTGATTTCGGTGCCTCTCATTCGTTCATATCTGAAGAGTGTGCCAATACATTAGGGTTAACTGCAATGAACTTAGAGCATAAGATGAGTATACTGACTACACAAGGAATCCTAGTTACCACTAAGTATCTTCCTAATATATCTATAGAAATAGATAAAAGAACTTCCCTACAAATCTTATCATCATCTCTATGAGAGATTATGATATAATTTTGGGCATGAATTGACTAACTTCCACGATGCTTCTATATTGTGCAAGAAAAAGAAGGTTGTTATAGGTACACAGAACACAGACAAGGTTATTGTTAGAGGCGTAGCTCGCAAAGAACCAAAAATCATAATGTCTGCTATGAAGGCACACAAACTTCTTCAACGAGGTTGTAGAGGTTTTCTGGCAAGTGTTACCAAGATAGAAGAGCCAAGCAAGTCCCTTCAGGACATAGAAATCGTGAGAGAATTCCCTGATGTCTTCCCTGAAAATGTTAGTGGTCAACCACCCAGAAGAGTGATAGATTTCCAGATAGAGGTGATGCCCGGCACAGCACCGATCTTCAAAGCTCCTTACCGCATGGCCCCAGCGAAAATAAAGGAATTGAAGAACCAGATTCAAGAGCTACTGGACAAAGGATTCATTAGGTCTAGTGTCTCACCATGGGGTGCACCAGTCCTTTTCGTCAAGAAGAAGGACGGTTCATTGAGACTTTATATCGACTACAGAATGTTAAACAAAGTCACAGTGAAGAACAAGTATCCACTACCTCACATCGATGACTTATTTGATCAGTTGTCCAAAGCAAAGTTTTTCTCCAAAATTGATCTGAGCGGCTATCATCAACTAAGGGTGGCCGAAGAAGACAGTCCAAAGACAGCATTCAGATCAAGGTATGGACACTACGAGTTCCTTGTAATGCCGCTTGGGTTAACCAATGTCCCAGCAGCATTCATGGACCTCATGAATGGGACTTTCAACGAATATCTAAATAAGTTCGTGATAGACTTCGTCGATGACATCCTCATCTATTCTCCAAGCATAGAGCAGCACAGAGAACATCTGAGAATAGTATTGGAGACTTTGCGAGCAAAAAAATTATACGCAAAGTACTCCAAATGCGAATTCTAGTTATAGAAGATGATATTTTTTTGGCCACATCGTCTCCAAAGATGGGATCTCGGTCGATCCGGCAAAGGTAGAAGCAGTATCCAATTGGGCTCAACCAAAGAATGTCTCTAAGATCAAAAGCTTTCTTGGTCTAGCAAGATACTACATACGATTCATCAAGGACTTCTCCAGAATAGCATTACCGCTGACCAAACTTATAAGAAAAGGAGAAAAGTTCATCTGGTCATCCAGGTGTAAAGAGAGCTTCCAGGAACTAAAGAAGTGGCTAACCTCAGCACCCATCCTCACGTTACCATCAGGCAATAGTGGTTACGTAGTTTATAGTGACGCCAACGATACAGGACTGGGATGTGTGTTGATGCAACATGGAAAGGTAGTAGCATACACTTCCCGACAGTTGAAGAAACATGAGGTCAATTATCCAACACATGACCTCGAACTAGCAGCAGTAGTATTTTCCTTGAAGCTCTGGCGCCATTACTTATATGGAGAAAAGTTCGTGGTCTACACTGACCACAAGAGCTTGAAGTATGTCTTCACACAGAGAGATCTGAACGTGCGTCAAAGAAGATGGATGGAGTTCTTGAAGGACTATGAGTTTGCCATTAACTATCATCTTGGTAAAGCAAACTCAGTAGCCGACGCTCTTAGTCAGAAATGGAAAGGATCTATTGTCTTTATGTGCCTTCAACAGTTCGAACTTATGGAAGAGCTTTGCAAATGGGCACCAAGGACAAGACATGATGGATCATTGATGATGATGCAACGTATAGTCCCAGACATTATAGGGAGAATCATTGAATCACAGGTCGAAGATTCGGACTATCAAACAATGATGATAAAGATTACCCTTGAGACTACAAACTTCAATGTCTCGTCAGATGGTGGCATAAGGTACCATGGTCGCTTATGGGTACCGAATAATCCTGAACTACGTAGAGAAGTCCTAGACGAATGCCACAAATCTGAATTTGCTATTCACCCAGGGAGTACTAAAATGTATAAAGATGTACAGAGGAGTTTCTGGTGGCCAAACATAAAGAAGGAGATCGCAGAATACGTTTCTAGATGTATTGTCTACCAGCAGGTCAAGGTAGGACATCAGAAACCTCAAGGAACCTTGAAAAGTCTGGGCATTCCACAATGGAAGTGGGAAGAGATAGCTATGGATTTCATTACGGGTCTGTCTCGGACTCAGAAAGAGCATGTTGCCATCTGGGTGATAGTGGACCGACTCACTAAATCGGCTCACTTTCTACCTATCAAGGTAAAGCAATCTCTTGATAGTCTAATGGATCTATATGTGCAGGAGATCGTTAGACTTCACGGGATCCCATCAACCATCGTGTCTGATAGAGATCACAGATTCACATTAAGATTTTGAAAGAGCCTCCAGAATGCTTTTGGGACGAGGCTTCGCTATAGTACAACCTTCCATCCCCAGACTGACGGTTAATCAGAGAGGACCATCCAAACATTGGAAGATATGCTCAAGGCATTGCACTGGATTGACACGATAACTGGGAGCATCTTTCTCTCATAGAGTTCTCTTACAACAACAGCTTCCATACTAGTATAGAAATGTCCCCCTTTGAAGCATTGCATGGTCGACCATGTCGTTCCCCGGCATGTTGGGACGAAGTGGGCGAAAGGAAGATCTTGAGTGCGAAATTACAAAAGCAGACCTAAGAGTACACAGACAAGGTCGAATTGATAAAGAAGAGGATGAAGTCTGCTCAAGATCGTAAAAAGGACTATGCGGACAAAAAGCACCGAGAACACACATTCAAGGCAGGAGATCAAGTCCTGCTTAAAGTCTCCCCCACCAAAGGTGTAATGCGTTTTATCAAGCGTGAGAAATTGAGCCCAATGTATGTGGGTCCATTTGAGATCTTGGATATGGTCGGAGACTCAGCATGTAGATTAGCTCTACCCCCGGCGTATGTCAGAGTACACAACGTCTTCCACGTTTCTTTACTCCGGAAGTACAATCATGATTATGCCAATGTGATCCAAATTGAGAAACCAAATCTTAAGGAGAATCTAACATGTGAAGAACAACCCACAAAAATATTGAAGTATCAAGAACATCAGCTTGGGAAGAAGAGGATATCACTAGTCAAAGTGGCATGGAAGCATCATCAAAGAAAAGAGGCAACCTATGAAGTAGAATTGGAAATGCGAGAGAAGTTTCCTGAACTACTCGGTAAGTCCTAACTCTTATCTAAATTCGAGAAAGAATTTTCTTTTAAGGGGATAATAATGTAATGCATGCAAATCTTAAATAAGGAAACGTTCAAATTTTTGCAAATCAATGGTAATTAAGGAGAGAATTAATGAGGGAAAGCAGGAATCAGTTCAAATAAAAAAAAGGAAACGGTGCAATAAGAAAATGGCCGACCAGGGGAGAAAATTTCTCCCCTGATCGCGCCCCACGATCAGCCGGCCCTCTGGTCAGCCGATGCTATAAAAGGTGACGCGAGAAGACCCTCGTGCCCCCTTGGACTTCTACCCGGCCGCCGCTCTCCCCTCGTCTTCTTCCTTTCGGCTCCGGCGACCGACACGCACCAGCGAAGCAGAGGCAGAGCACCGAGATCGATCGATGATCCTCCGATGCGTAGCCCTCCCTGGACGCGTCCGTGAAGATCAGGCGAGCCTTTCCATAGACCCAGAGGCAACCGACGATGATCGGACGAAGAACAGGACGTCGGCGAGCTCGTTTCGAACGAAAAACCTTAGCATTTATAATCCCTAGATGAAGAAATATGGATTGTTTGATTCAAAGAGTTAGATCATCCGTGCGAGGAACTCGCAAGAGTTCCTGTCGATCGGTTGACCAGTCTCACTAGAGCAATCGACCGATCTACCTATTAATGGACAAATCAGACCTCGCGATCGGTCGATCGATCTTCCAGACGGTCGATCAATCCAATGCGCAGTGCGTGTCCTCACGATCTTACGACTGATCGACTGATCCTAGAGCAACTGGTTGACCAACCTATGCGTGCGATCGACCGATCCACAGACGCCCGACAAAGAACAAGGTCGGCCGATCCAAGAGGACCGATCCACCAGGAACGATCGACCGGTTCAGTCAGACCAGTCGATTCAGACCGTCCGATTCAATCAAACCCATCGGTTTAAACCGATCGGTCCAACCCACTCGAACCCATAAAGAGGCATTGAGTTAGTCCTAATATTGACATAGTCCGGATGGGGTTCTGATCCGACCTGAGTCGAACTTTTGCATGCTAATCGGAGACTCTAACCAGTCAGCCTGAGACTGACCGAGTCCTATTGTACAGACATTGATACCCATTTGGGGTCCTGATTCATAAACATCATGATAATCAGAGCTAGATAAAATAAAGATAAAGATACGGGATTGCTATGTGCCGCCTCATTGTACAGAACAAAGATCATGGTATGGTATAGTGAGGAACAGGTAGGGACGGCAATATTCCCCGTCCCTTGTGGGGCCCCGCGGGGAATCCCCGATCGGGGCCCCAAACTCGAGAAATTTTTTTCCCGCGGGGTCGGGGATGGGGGAAGATTGTCCCCGAATCCTCTTTCGGGGATCGAGGTGGTGGGAGTTGTCCCCGCCCCGTCGTCCCGCGGGGCCTCGAATCCCCACACCCCAAAGAAAAATGAGTGTACAATAATAGTCTCACTTTGATAGTAGTAGGAAAGTGAGGGTAAATAGACAAGTATAAATGAATGAGGAGACTAATGGGTTAATATTGAATGTTTATGGAGAAAGTCCACATTGAATATTTTCCAAATTTATAATAATATTTTTTATCAAATTATCTCTTAGTAAAAAAATTAATAAAAAATTTTGACTGAACCAAAAAATACGGTTCAACCCAATTTTTTCGATTTAAATGATTTTTTATTGGTTCGATTCGATTTAATCCGGTCTAAACTAGGATCAGGCAGCGGGATTCGAAGTTCCCATGGAAATTCGGGGCTCCCCGGGGATCGGGGCGGGGGATAAAATTTCCCCCGGGCCAAGAATTCGGGGCGGGGTCAGGAGGCGGAGGCGGGTCGTCGGGGTCAGGGCGAGGGTGGTGTTCCCCGCCCCGAACAGGGTCGGGTGCCATCCTTAGGGACAAGTAGTTAACTGAGGAGACAACGA
This sequence comes from Pontederia crassipes, assembly GCA_030549335.1. Taxonomy (NCBI): domain Eukaryota; kingdom Viridiplantae; phylum Streptophyta; class Magnoliopsida; order Commelinales; family Pontederiaceae; genus Pontederia; species Pontederia crassipes. The sequence goes on along the minus strand of CM060194.1, from coordinate 73,746,341 downwards.
ACCTATTGGTCTTCAATGACCACTGTTCCTGAGACTTCAGGTTCTCTCCCACCTGTGTCTCGAAGAAGGATGATGCATTGGTCACATTCCTTCCCCAAAGAACATAGTATTGAGCAGAGGGACAGATAGTTAACTGAGGAGACAGTGAATCTACATGTTCTTAATGACCACTGTTCCTGCGGTGCAGATCATATCCCACCTGCATTTCAAAATGGGTGATGCATTGTCACACCCCACTCCCTTTATGGACTTACTGGCTTTACAGATTCAGAGAGGCACCTCTGACATCCCAATTTAATAAAGTCGAGCTCGTATAGAATAACTAACATTAAGGACATTATAGTAATGTAAAAGACGTAATGAAACTCACAGTAAAATAATGTAAAGCAGAGTACTATAAAGTAAAGCATAGAACATTGATAGTAAAATATGGAACATAATATGGTACAAACAATGCAGAGTACTGTAAAGACAAAGCAAATCATAGTAAAGAACATGGTACAACTATTGCTATAGTTAAAAGATGATATATGACTCATCATAGTAAATGCATAGAAGCTAAAGTATATCAGTGTTCATCATTGACACTTTTGTATATGATTGTCATTGATCTTTATTTCATTGTCTATATTGCTATTGTACAAGGCTTTTTGCTCACGGGTATTCGATTCCCCTGCATTGGAATTTTGCAGGTGAGAATCCTAAATGATGAGGTGATGGAGGGCGCAGAGCTTGGAGAACGCCGCACGTGACTTAAATTATTGCTACATGCCCTTGAAATTTGCATTACGTTTCAGCATGTTCTCTTCTATTGAAAGACATCATGTTCTTCCGCATATCGAACCTTTCTTTCTGTCGAACTTGTTAAGTTGTGATTTTTCTGCACATTGTTATAGACTGCATCAAATATCGATGTCTCTTGACATTCCAACATTTAAACTTCCGCATTAAAGTCTTTGATTATATTTCTTATTTATTGATGTCACGTATGCTATTTTGTTGAATGGTCATGATCAATAGTTCAGTAGGCAGTGTAGCGCTCTCGGAGTTAACTTGACTGCCTACATGGCAGGAGGGGCGATTTTGGGGGCGTTACATGAATGCTCCATCTTTGAACTCATTTCACTTGATGCCCTCCTTACTTGCGATCGCCTGTCTCCCTATTGCCCCATCTACGTGGTCATTTTCTCTCTCATCCACGTAACAAGCCATCTGACATGACATGATTAATTAATAATAAAACATAATATAATAAGTAAATAAATGAGAGAAGGCACCGCTCCTCCCCTCGATCTCCGGCGGCCTTGCCGACGCCGGGGAGAGGGGGCTTCGTCTGCGTCGGATGGGGGGCCTCCCTCTGCGTTCCCGATGAGAGCTCGCTGGAGCCCGCAGAGAGGGCAGCGTCACACACCCTCTGTGGAGACCAGCCTATGTAGACAAAAAATGGGGGTGACGCCCCCAGCCTTTGCCCTGCGCGCGTCGCCAGCTTTGGCGTGAGCTCGCCGGAGCCTGAAGAGGGGGGCGTCACCGGAGCCTGAAGAGGGGGGCGTCACCGGAGCCTGAAGAGGCGGGTCTCCGCAAAGGGGACGTGACATTGCCCCCTCTGCGGGGTCTGGCGAGCTCTCACTGACTACGCAGAGGGAGGCCCCCAGTCCGACGCCGACGAGGCCCCCTCCCTCCGGCACCGGCAAGACCGCCGAAGATCGAGAGGATGGTGCATGCAAAATATAACATATTAAAGAATTATTATTTTAGTTAATTTTTCTGTAATTTAATCATGACATGCATTATTTTAAGTCACTTTTAGTCGTAATTCCGGATTTATCGATTTTTATTGTTAATTCTTTCAATATTTTAATTGTGGATGGATTAATTAAATTTTGATAACTATTTTATAGGAAAAGTCGATAACACTGATTTATCAAGTTGAATTATCAGCCGCAAGTCGTTAGTTTATATTTATCGGCCGCAAAACATCAAGGGAGATGGATATTATCGGTCGAGAACTCCATTGTATCGGCCGAGGAACTCCAATTGTGGAGGCAAAAATACCATATCAATCAAGTGTATCGCCCAAGAACTCCAATTCAAAGAAGTTTATCGCCCGAGAAATCCAATACAAAGAGGTGTATCGGCCGAGAAATCCATATCAATCAAGTTTTACGGCCGCAAAAATCCAATTTTATCTTATCCTTATCGGTCGATATCTTTGGGTACAAAAGTTATCATTAACCAAGGATCGGTCATAATCATCAAGGTGCAAACAAAGTTTTTTGGCCGAGATTCAGAGAGGAATACAAAGTTTATCGGCCGTAATCAACTCAAATTTTATCTCACAAAATTTAAATTCGACCGTACGATATCACGGCCGTGATCAAATTGAAGGCCGTCCGCACCCTATAAATAGAGGATGAAACCATTGATCCAATTGGTGCTTTGAAGTTTGGTTTTCTTTTACAGCGAGTCGGGAGCTCTGCAGGCTACGACCAAGAGGAGAGAGGTGCGACGGCTGGAGGTCCGAAAGGCTGTCCGACTGTCTGCCCAGATTCGCGATCTCTAGTTTGGGTGTAATTCTTTCGATTGTTATAATTTGTATTTTGTTATCTCTCTAGAATTTCTAGGATGAACTTCATGTTTTTAGGATTATTATTTTAGGAGATTATTAATTGAAGAGAAATGTTTGGATCATATTTTATTTGTTTTAATCTTTTCTGATCAATTATTAATTGTGCTTAATACTTTTATGTTAGTTAATTGAATTTCTGAATTAGGCTATATCAGTTTGTGGAGTGTTTACTTCAGAAGTCATGATACTAATTTTAATCGATTTTATATGAAATTAATAATTGACATAAATTTGATAACTAGTGTGTGGAGAATCAAATTTGTGTGGTCTATTAATCTATACCAGTTTGTGGAGTGATTAATAGTCTAGGGAATCCTATTGTGTCTTAACATTAATATGATTTGATGAGATGCCAGTCGTGGAGAATTCAATTCTTATTAAATTAAGATAGTTCTGCATGCTTAAGTTGAGAGATGCCAGTCGTGGAGATCATAAGTTAATCATGTTAGATTATTTTAGGGAGACTCTAATCCATCTTTAAAGATTAAATTTATTTTTTATGGTTCAAATATTCATCCTAAGACCTAACTTTAACACCACTACATTATCTTATTTTTATCTTATTTTCTTTATTTCATTTTATAAAACCCATTTTCAAAATACATGTTTTCCCTCTCTTATTAATTTATAAATTCAGATATTTTATTAATAATATTCATCGTGGGTTCGACACTCTTACTCCTATTTTCTATATTACTTGAGCGACTAATGCACTTGCTAGCGATTTTATTTTGCTACATCACTTTACCCATCAAAGGAGGGGCAGTGGTTTCTCAATTTTTTTACTTATTATATTATATTTTATTATTATTTAATCATGCCATGTCAAATGGCTTGTTACGTGGAGAAGAGAGAAAATGACCACATAGACACGACGTGGACGAGACAATTGATCGCAGGAAAGGAGAGCATTAGGTAAAATGAGTTTAAAAATGAAAGACATTCGTGTTACAAAGTGAAGTTGGAGGGTATCGCTGAGAAAACATCAAAGTTGATAGGCATTTGATGCATTTTTTTCTCTATTTGAAGACAAACCAAACAAGCACATTAATATTTTTTTTTAAAAAAAATAAATAAATATCTTTTTTACTTTTCAATTTCATTATTTTTCTTTTCAAAATTTTATATTTTTTTCTTTATGCATTAATAAAATAATATAACTAAGTTATCATTACTTTTTTCCTTTAGTTTTCTCATAATTGTCTTTAATAATTTATCTTTTTCTTATTTATGAACTTTAATTTTCATTAATAATAGAATAAATCAGATTAATAATAAATAAAATACTTATATTTTATCAATAAGTATATTAGTGTATAAGCTTACTAGTAGTTATTGATATACACTAAGTATTTAATAATTTATTCTATTTAAATACTTATGCTCCGTTTGAATGTCCGACCAGGATTATCAAATCCTTAGATTACGATAATTCTCTGCCTGATTATATGTATTCCACCCATTTTGAAGAATATCATAACTCCAAAAATAAGTGGCCGACAAGATTAAACATACTTTATAAATTGTGTGCGCGTTGTCTTCCACTAATCCTAATCTATCTCATATTTGATCGTATTTTACAGATTATCTACTTAATCCAATAGATATTCTGAAACTGAATAGGGCCTTAAAGGGTCATTTGGATACACACAAAAATAAAACAAATACATAAGTTATTCCCATCGTGAGATCAACTTGTTCTATGTCACACCGAGAACTCACAAATCTTGTTAATCTTGTCATCATTGCAGTGGCCCCCATATGATGAAAAGAGAGTTGTTTGGATCAAAACCCCTAGAATAAGCTCATGCTCCAACCGAAGGATAATCAATTAGTCGTCCTCCCCTTTTAAATGCATCAAATTTTGCATATTAAAAAATTAGGATTCAAGCATATATATGTTCTATTGATATAAACATGTAGGATATTATTGAAAAAGACTATTATTTACATGAAAAATTACCGTCCGAACATGATGAAAGACAGAAAATTTTTTCGAAATTAGATTGAAAAGCAAAGAATATTTTTTATTGTGCTTTGGATTCAACGGATTTTAATCGGATTTAGAATTGTGGAAGTGCAACCGAAATTTGGAAGAAACCTATTACTACCTATGAAGGAACGGATAAAATCAAAGAATTTAGATTAAAAACTTTGAATCATCAATATGATTCTTTCAAAATGCTTGAACATGAATCCATAAATGATATGATTGCTAGATTTAATGATATTGTGAATGGCTTAATCTGTAACGCCCCCAAATCGCACCCCGCCACATGACAGAATACGCTTCGAAGACGCTACGGGTCATCCTTACGTGTACATCATATTGACCAAAAAGAAAACTTTAACTGGTCAACTCAAACATCATATAAACGCGGAAGACTTAATCATCATTAAATAATAAAAAAAAGTATGACATCTTAGTATGTGAAAGACTAATAAAGAACTTCATATGAGTACAAAGGGAAGCTAGTACATCAAACTAAAGGACTCAAAATACCTATGTGCAATCACCTACGAGCTCGATCTATCATCGTTGGCTACCTTCATCATTAAGATCTGGTTCTGCATTTAAGAACATGCAGGGAAGAAACTTCCCTATAAGTTTTGCAACTCAGTATTGAAGTAAGATAGAAACAATCATAAGATCATGATACTAGACAAGAATTATAAGGACATCATCATCATCATATAGAAAGAAAATAATCATAATCATGATATAAATAAAATGATTCTTGTAACGTGTCATATGGATAGGAGATCACTAAGATCATAAAAAATTCATAGATCAAGATGTCATTTTCTTGGGATCATAAGATCAAAAGATCATGATAAATAATCATTAAGTGACAAGCGCCAATCATTATGATTATGAGGTCATCATCATATGAAGAATCATGAGAGATAATGGTATGAAGATAGAAAATCATGAATTGAATCATCTTTTTTTAGATCATATTAGTAATAGATCAAGAGATCATGGAAAGATCATCATAAGTGTGACATGAGCCACTAATCATCACAAAGAGATTTCATTATTAATATGCTTCATCTTCTTCATTATATTATTATTCATCTTTGACTTATAGTGGGGTATATTTCAACCCATGGGGATGCCTGCCTCAACCCGTCCATCATCATCATCATAATTGGCAAAGTCAGCCCATAACTGATCGTAGATAACCCATAACTGGTCGTCACCAGTTCACTATAAAAAGAGCTCTCCATTTAATATTTTTCATATTTTATCTTGCAGTTTTTAATTTATCTTTCATTAGGACATAAGGATCATGATTAAGATTTGGTCATCATAAAAAAGGATCGACGAATCGTACTGATCAAGGGTCCTAATCATCATCATCATTATATATATGACTTAATCAGAGCTACAAGATAAGATCATGGAGAGAAATAAAAATATATGAACATCGTAATCATCATTATCATAAGATAAATCAAGATTGTTGGATATGGATCAATGTCGTCATAGATATGATTGGATCTAAATTAAGTCATCATAAGATCATAATAGGCATAATCATCATCATGACATAGATTAGGATTACGTACATGAATCATGAGCATTAATAGCATAATCATCATCATCAAGTTCTGAATTAAGTATGTAATCAAGGATCAAAGGATTATAAAATCAACTTAATCACTTTGGAACCCGGGCCGAGTAGGGGTGAAACCCGGGTAGAGTTCGCAAGGGCATCATCGGAGGAAAAATCAAGACATGGCCTGGGCTGAGTGTAGGTCATACCCGGGCCATGTTCATACTTAGCAGCTCCGTTGACCGATTTGACGCATCGATCGACCGCTCGATAGAAGTCACGGCCGAGTGCGACTTCATCGTGGAACTGCCCGAGCCGGGTCATCATCAACCCAGGCCGGATTCTTCTTCGTTGCAGAGCTTCACGCTCGTGACAATGGTGGACTCGGCCGAGTTCCATCGAACTCGGTCCGAGTATGGACTTGCTCGGGCCGGATTTTGAGAAACTCGGGCTGGGTTCCTCTTACATAGAACGGCGCAGGCGTGCGGTGTGCGTTCCGTTCATCTTTTCCAGTGACGGTTGGCATAAATCATCATCATACAATATTCCATTATAATTAGGCATCTAGGACATGCTTCGAGTCTAAAATCATGATTCTATGAAGAATCTACCCTAGTTCCATACGTTGTGAAGTTTTTCGTTGAAACCTCACATCCTTGCTCTTCTTCTTCGTGTTCTTCCTCTTCCTCTTCTTCTTTATTCTGGACATTCTCCTCTGTCCAGGCTCGTCGTCCACATTCGTCGGTGTCCAAATCCTTGGTTGGTCTCCTGTTGGGCGGTGGCAGCCTGGCATGAGAGAGGGAAGAGAGAGACACACGAAAATTAGGGTCGGCTTGTGGAGAAAAATAAAAGAGGCTGATTTGTTTGATTTGGCCTCTTATTTATAAGAGAATAAATTGAGAACAACTAGGACTTCAATGTTTGATTTAATCCTCCCAGATTTTTTAAAACTTTATTTCTTATTTATCTTTTCCTCTATTTGATTTTTATCTTCCTATTTGTTTTAATCATTTCCATCCTCTTCTTTTCCTTATATGGTTTCAAACTTTTATCTTCTTATCTTCTTTTCCTCTTTGCCCAACCGTCTCGATGTTACATAGCCTCTTTGGATGAGTCAAGAACTAACCTTCAAAAAGTAAAAAAGATTCTCAGGTCTCTCTCCCCTAATGACATAAAAAAAAAGGATGGTAATCGAAGAAAAATATCTGAATAAATTGGATTTTGATTATCTTATTGGTTTACTTCTAAACTATGAGATCGAAATGCAAGAACAAGAAGAATCCAATGCTTCCAAAAAGAAGACATTGGCTTTGAAAGAAAGAGAAAATGAAAATAACTCAAGTGAAGAAGAAGTAGACGAAAAGAAACTCGTCCACTATACAAGAAAACTTGACAAATATCAAGTTGGTAAAATTTAAAGAAAAGAGTGAGAATCCGAAAAGAGGATTATGTAAACATCACTCAAGTCTCATAAAGAAAGACAAAAAGGAAACATCTCAGAAGGATAAAAAGAAAAAGTACGAAGAGCCAAGTGATACAAGTGACTCATCAAACTCCTCTAGTGATGAAGCACACCTATGCTTAATGGCTCACAACGATGAGGTAACTTTTAACACTTCAAATTCAAATAATGACTCATTTATCTCTTCTGAAGAAAGCCTTTCTTTAGACATAAACAAAGAATTCTCATCTCTTATAAAAAGATATTTTTTAATTAAAGAGAAAAATGAAAAATTAATATATAAGATTGAAAAATTAAGAGAAGAAAAGGATACATGTTTTATGGAAAATGAAAATCTCAAAAATGAAATTAAAACTTAGAAATTACACATGCAGGTGAAATTGTAAAACTAACATGTTCATTAGAAAAAGTAAAACAAGAAAATACTTCTTTGAAAATACACAAAATAGCGATAAGATTATTTCTATAACGAAAAGCAATCTTAGGAATCATTTCGTACATGAAAATTCTTATTAGAAATCCAATAATTCATATGGTAGAAAATCACATCTCAAATGATTTACATGTAGATTTTATGATCATTATGCATATCAATGCAAAGTTAAAAAATATCAACAAGAAATATGTGTGTTCCGAAAGGAACATTGTCTAACAAAATAGGATTCAAAGAAATTTGGGTATCAAAGGTCACTTAATTATTTTTCAGGTGTGCCTCACATGTAAAACAAAGGACAAATGGAAATGTGAAGACACAAAGGCTATGATAAAAGTATCTTTGGATATACTCTTGCATTTTTTTTTAAGTGTTAAGCATATTCTTTTGATTTCACTCAAAAATTTTAAAAGGACTATTTCTCTAAAAGAAAAGAAACGAACAAAAGAAAATTGATCATAGTGATAGGGGAATGTTAAAAATTTTCAACTTTATTTTTGACATATCATGAGTATTTTGTTGTATCAAAGTTCTACGTCATATTTTGATTCATAAATATATGTTTAGGATTTCATCAAATTATTTCCATTTTACCATTATCAAATAGTCATAAATTTAAGGGGAGTTATATTTTAAAATCTTTATGATACAATACTTTACATGTCCATTATATAACAAAAGGGGAAGAGCAAATTTTTGAATATATGATTAAGGGGGAGTTGCATATGGTCTTATATGTTTCATATATAAATTATTCTTTTTTATGAAACCAAATGAGAAGAAATATAGGAGAAATATGATCTGAATATCACTTTATATGAGGAGCACATTATAATTAATATTTATGTGAATATCTATCATTGTAAGGAAAGCTATGTGTTAGGGGAGTAAAATTGAGTTGACAAGAATTTTATAACTTTTTCGTAATATATATATTTTTCATATTTTTCAGTTTGTGTTCATAAAAAGGGGAGAGATTGTTGGGTCAAAGTTTTAATGGCATATAAAATTATATTTTGATTATACAGATTAAAGTTAAATGATGAAAAAGTATAAATAAAATAGATAACTTTATGCACTACAGTTTGATTAAATAATTGACTATGATATTGTTAGATTATGGATGGAAGATTAATATAAAAGTTGTAGAAAATCCTGTTAGCTATGCATAGAATTCAAGATTATCTAATTTGGATAACTGTGCTGAAAATTATGATCAAAACAGTGCAGGTCTATCAACTTGCCGGTCGAAGCAAAGCAGGCCGGTCGAGATAACACTGGTCGACCGATCAAATGCATGAACTGTCCAAATCCACGTCGAGATTATACCGATCGATAGTTCGGTCAAAGCACCGATTGTCCGATCAGCTCAACGGCTATAAATCAAAATGATGAGACTACATCGATCGACTGCCTTGTCGATAGTCCGATCGACCGATCAAGTGCGGTAACTGGAGAAATCAGCGCAACGGTCATATAGACCGTTCGATCGGTTCATAAATGCGGTTGATCGATCAATTACTGTAATGCACAGTAATGACTATATTTCAAAGATAAAAATATGGAATAAATTCTAAACAAATTTTTCACATGCTAGAGCCTATAAAAGGAGTGCAAAATTCAGAAGCAAAGTCACATAACCAAGCATTGAAGCAAAACTTCAAGAAATTAAAAGAAAATCATTTCTCTTGAAGTTATCATTTAGAAAATTTTTTTTCTTTCTTCTCTTCTTGTGAATGCTCTATTGTAAAAGAGAGAAACTATTTTTTAGAAAAATTATGAGAGCTCATGTGTAAAAGATGTTTCAAATCTTACCTCTTGAGCGAGAGAAAAGATTAGCTTCTTAGGAGGAGATGTTGCCTTGCCTCTCGAAGCGGGGAAAAAGTAGGTGTAAAGGGCTTTCTTCCTTACCCTATTTGAATAAAGGAAGTGCTAGTGGAATCTCCGGCAATCTCGAGGTCGAGAAGTCGGAGCGGGGACGTAGGTCAAGGTATGGTCGAACCTCGTCAACAACCATCGTGTTCATTTGTATTTGATTTTCTCTCTCTCACTCCCTCTCATATTATGTTTATTATCTCAATTAGTTTGATTTAAAAGAATTAACGAATCGGTTTTGTGCTTTCACGATAGATTTTGTGAAATCGATATTTTCGATTTTGACACCAATTCACCAAAAAGGGGGAGATTGTTGGGTCAAAATTTTAATGCCATATAAAATTATATTTTGATGATACAAACCTCGAAAGATTAAAGTTAAATGATGAAAAGTTTAAATAAAATGGATAAGCTTATGCACCATACTTTGATTAAATAATTGACTATGATATTGTTAGATTATGGACGAATTGTAGAGAATCCTGTTAGCTATTCATAGAATTCAAGATCATCTAATTTCGATAACTGCGCAGAAAGTTATGATCAAAACAGTGCAGGTCGGTCAACCTACCTGTCGAAGCAAAGCAGGCCGGTCGAGACAACACTGGTCGTCCAATCCAAGATATCGGTTGACCGATCAAATGCATGAACTGCCCAAATCCACGTCGAGACTATACCGATCGATAGTCCGGTCGAAGCATCGATTAACCGATCAACTCAACGGCTACAAAGCAAAATGACGAGACTATATCGATCGACTGATCGATCGATAGTCCGGTCGATCGACCAAGTTCGGTAACTGGAGAAATCAGCGCAATGGCCATATGGACCGATGACTGATCCATAAATGCGGTCGACCGGTTCATTATTGTAATGAACAGTAACGACTATATTTCAAGGAGAAAAATGTAGAATAAATTTTTGACGAATTTTTCACATGCTAAAGCCTATAAAAGAAGTGCCAAAGCCAAAAGCAAATGCACACAACCAAACATTGAAGCAAAACGTCAAGAAATCAAAAGAAGATCATTTCTCTTGAAGTTATCATTTAGAGATATCTTTCTTTTTCTCTTCTCTTCTTGTGAGTGTTCTATTGTAAAAGAGAAAAACTATTTGTCAGAAAGATCGTGAGAGCTCCTGTGTAAAAGAGATTTTAAATCTTACCTTTTGAATGAGAGAAAAGATTAGCTTCTTAAAATGAGAGGTTGCCTTGTCTCTCGAAGCGGAGAAAAGATGGTTATGCAAAGAACTTTCTTTCTTGCCCCATTTGGAACAAAGAAAGTGCTAGTGGAATCTCCGGTGATCTCGAGGTCGAGAAGTCGGAGAGGACATAGGTCAATGTGTGACCCAACTTCGTCAACAACCATCGTGTTCATTTGTATTTGATTTTCTCTTTCTCACGGCCTCTCATATTATGTATATTATCTGAATTGCTTTGATTTAAAAGAATTAACAAATCGATTTTGTGCTTCCGCGATAGATATTTTTTATTTTAACACCAATTCACCCCCCTCTTGGTCCCCTTTGGGATCCTACACAAAAAATAATCCTTGTAGTTGAAGCAAACTTTCTTATTAATGTTAATTGTTAAAAGTTAAATGATAAAGAATAGATAAACCTTTGTGGTTGAAGTTAATTGTTAAATTGTTAAAATGTATTAGTTAAAAAATAAAGAATAATTAAATTACTACATTTATGATTGAAGTTAAAGTAAAACATACTTGACAACATTTATGATTGATGTTAATAGTTAATTGAATTATTATTACAGACAATTCATCATTGTGACTAATGGATAATGCATAATTGATAATTGAAGATGACTCATATAATAGGATTGATAATATTGCTTATCATTATTCATATTGATATTGTTATCGACATGATTTATATTGTTATTAATTAATGACTTTACATACTGAGTTATAGTCATTGGAATTTTTTTACTTGAATTCATACAAGATAAGATAATGATGATATTAAGATGATTGATGACTCATGATTAATATGCACATGAATATAGATGCTGATAGGATCTCATATAAATGTAAACTCATGACTTACTAAGTAATTGGACATTATTTAAGTTGCTTTTGTTAATAAAATGATTATTGTATTTAAAATTTTGGCTAATGTCAATATGTAGGTTGACTGATCAATTTTTTTAAAAAAATAAGATATAAGAAATAAAATTAAGTAGCATTGTTAAGACAATCTTATGGATAAATTGAGGCAGATCTCAACGATACCATTGCCTCAGCCAACCATGTGAAAGACACTTCATTAGTTTGAAAATTAATAGGCCCACGTATATAAAGAAAGCAGCAACATATGACGGGTGGTGTGATAGCCCATCCAACTGCACAATGACACATTTTTCGGCACTTTAAAGAAAAGTAATCATCGACCAACAACATGATAAAAAAAATTAATTGCAACGTAGAAAAAGTAAAGGCCTAACTAGTTTGATATCTTATTTACTCTGTAAAGAAGATCTGAAATCTAAAAATTGATTGACACCGAGGAATTAGAATTCAAAATTTAAATCGCAAATTATTTAGCAACCGAACCTTCGACGTGTACTCATAAAAATGTCCTATTGACAATAGTTTCATTGGTGTTAAATTATAATTAAATCCTTCCTATATAAAGAATCTAAAATAAAACTTGGTCCATTAGCTATCAATAGTGGAAGGTTATAGTGACAGATTCTGGTAACCATGTTACTGATTAAATAGAAATGCCTGCGCAGCGCATGCATAATGCATATGAAGCCTAGACACATACGAGCTTATCCTTCTATACTATAACAATAAAGTCTCTTATTCACCAGACTTCTTTTAGAGTATTAGGACATGAATGATAAGTGAAATGATTAAACCGAATCAATTTGACAATTCAAAAAATCGCAACTGGGACACAATCATGTTAACCATAATCAAATTTAGTTAATCGCCAAGTTGAAAACTAATTAATGTCTTAAATATTAATGATTAATCCTTCTAAATATTTATATATTCTCTAAATGTAATTAACACAATTCAAAATTGACGACGTTTTCGCATTACGAAAATATTATTTTGTAGGCACCCCTAGTTTTTTGGAACTATAAGACTTTTTCTTGGTAAACTTCATATCATTTACCAGGAGTGTGTATATAGAAGCTCATAGTTGATACTGGATTGAATTATTTTATCAACTTTTTCCATTTAATAATGTTTTGTGATCACTTTTCGAACTAATTAAAGGTAACTTTATAAAATACCTAAGTTGCGGAACCTCTTTCTTCTTTTAGATTCACGAAAAATACCGACTCAACTCAAAAAGATCTAAAGTTTCTTAATCGACACGGCTGATTCCACAACCTACAAATGTTTCTTAAGTTGGAGGACGTGTGATCCCATAACCTATCTATACGATCATGGCAGCGGACAGGCATGCGAGGATGTCTTCCCAATAGGATTCCTTCGAATTGTCACTGCCAATATCGACGGCTCTACGTCATGAACTTGAGGGCATATATATAAATTATGATCAGCCGGAGCTCACAGAAGGCAGGAGTAAGCAAGAGGTCGATAAGTCCAATTCTTAGCTAGCAGTGTTGCAAATAATTAACCCATATAAGCAGCAAAAGAAAGAGATGGACAAAGTTTGCATGGTGTGCCTGCTGCTCGTCGTCGTGGCACTCGGCGGGACTCTACTCTCGAGCGGCGGACTGGTGGCCGCGGCGGACTGGTGGCCGCGGCGGACCTCGCTAGCTGCAGAGGCTTCAACGAGGCACAGTCCAAGTGTATGCAGTACGTAAGGCCCGGAGCCAAACGGGTCGTGCCATCGCAGGCTTGTTGCCAGGCGTTAAGGAACTACGACACGGAGTGCGGGTGCAAAAATGTCACTCCGGAGTACGAGAAGGGCCTCAACTGGCCGTTGGCCGTCTCTGTGTTTGCCCACTGTCAGATGCCCCTTAAGTCCGGCTTTAGTTGCGGAAGTAATTAATTAATTTCCTTTTTTGTCAATTAATTACACTTACTACTTTTTGCTGTTAAAACATGGAAAAGCCAAAAATATGCCACAAATATTTTTTTTTGTTCCAAGGCTTTTTCATATATTTTTCTTATATTATTACGAGAGTTGACTATTTTTTTTCTTTTTTGCTTGCAGGCTTCGTTGTGCCGTAAACTGTAAGCTTCACTAGTAATTTCCTGGAGGAGCAGAGCAAGAACAAGGACAACATCATTGAAGAACTATATGATAAATAAGAGATGTGTGCTAAGTTAAGAATAAATTGTGTTAGAATTCTGGAAATGCTATGATATCAAGAAAGCACGTTACATATGTTTGAACTTTGAAAACGCTGTAAAAAATGTGTGCTATACATGCACAAGTTGCATGTAAGTCCCTTGCGTGCTTTTAATAAATACTGGATCCGCATGCAACTTATAATCATGATATCATAATTTTTCACGTATATTTTTTTTGCTGACGACAGATCCTGGCCATCCATCGTATTTTTTTTTCTCGTATCCAGACATGATCCTACCCAGACATTATCCAGTTACAAAAGAATTGAAAACCAAGAGGCCCATAACATCGTTGATTGACAAAACATACATCGATCATTGCCTCTTCAAACTCCAATAATTGAAAACCAAGAGGCCCATGCTTCCAACTGCACAATTACACAATTTTTCACACACTACAAAAAACCATCGACCAATCACATGATGAAAAACTTTAAGTATGATGAAGCAAAATTAATAAAGGCCTAACTAGTTTGATACCTTATTTAAATTCTGTGAATATTTATCTTTTTAGTTTGAGATTATTTAAGATCTGTTTAGTTGTAAAGAAGCCTGAACTCTAAAATTGATTGAATCTTCAGAAAAAATATCAAACACCATGAAACAGTCAACGAATTAGAATGCAACCAAGCCTAAATTCCAAATATTGCAAACTATTTAGCAACCATACCTTCGACGTGTACTCACAAATAAAGTCCTATTAGCAATAGTTTTATTGGAGTTAGATAACTTGCCTAAGTTATAATTAAATCCTTCCTATATAAAGAATGTCAAACCAAACTTGGTCCATTAGCTACTAATAGTGGTAGGTTATAGTGAGAGAAACTCGCAACCATATTACTGATTAGATAGAAAGGTATGCGCATGCATAATACATCTGAAGCCTAAAGAGTAAAGACTTGAGCTTATCCCTGATACTATAACAATAAAATCTCTTATTCACCATGTAGAATCGAAAGCACTAAGAAAGGGGTGAATTGGTGTATAAAAATTTAATACCGAAAAAGATGTAGGAGTAAATTTAGAGCGAATGCGATCACAAGCAAGTAAAAAATAAGTAATAAAAGTACAAGAGAAGCAAGATATGTTGACGAGGTTCGGCCCAACTCCTTGGTCTACGTCCCCTCTTCGACTTCTCAACATTGAGACCGTCGGAGATTCACTCGCCTTCTCTTTTCTTATAGGGAGAGAATAATCCTTTCTACACCACAATGCCTTCTTCTTTGCTCAAGAGATAAGGCACACCTCTTCTTACAAGGAGCTCTAAAAAACTATCTAAATAAGAATTCCCTTCAAGGCTCTTCTTCTTACAAATAATATTCTCACTAAGAAATTAGAAGAGGGAAGGGATGATTTACAACTTTGGCTCAAGAAAAATATTTTGAATTTGAAGGGAGCTCTAGAATGATTTGCCTTACTTGAATGATCTTCCTTCAATCTTTTGGATCTCTTTTATAGGCTTCTTTTGAAAATTTGGCCGTTGTAAAGTAACTCAAAAAGCTTATGCTGTCAGCTTTGAATCGGTCGACCGTTTTAGTATCGATCGTCCATTTTGCACAGTAATTAGCCGTTATTCTGTCTGTTGAATCTTCAGCAGTCGCTCATTTCCAAATCGGTCATTCGTTTAATAAAAAAATATATCCGTTATTTTGTCTTTTCTGTGTATACCGTTGATAGTAAGTCGTAGAAGAATTATAGCCGTCCTTGCTTTCATAACGGTCGCCCGAAAGTGAATCGGTCGACCGATACTGAAGCGCATTTTATTCTTTGATTAGCAGTCGATCCAATCTTCTATTTCGGTCGTCCATTCTCTTCATAACGGTCGATCGTTACAAGATCGGTCCCCCGTTTTTCGAGGTTGGTCCTTTCTGTGATTAGCGGACGCTCCATCATCCATTTCAATCGTTCATTGTCTTCAATTACGGTCGACCGATAGTGGATCGGTCGTCCATTTTTTCTGTGATTAGCGGACGCTCCATCATGCATTTCGGTCGTCCATTATCTACCATAACGGTCGATCGATATATCGGTCGATCATTTTTATTGCAGATAAAAACTTCGGCTATTTTTCTTCGAAAAATGTTAAACCTATTCACACTATCACTTTAAGCATAATTAGTACATCATCTTCCTTGTTTGCTATCATCAAAATACATAGAATATGGTCTTGAGACCAACAATCTCCCCCTTTTTGATGATGACAAACAAAGTGACGAGGAGATAATCAAAATATCAAATTATAAATTCCTCCCCCTAAATTCATGCTTGTTTTTTGTTTAAAAATATATTATTTACTCCCCCTTAATCAAAGCATAACTTCTTTTTGTAATTATCATGAATATCATATATAGTGAAAATAAATCATGATAAATCACAAATTTGAATATGAAATACAATCCACATCTCATTAACATAAACAAGAAGTACGTCACATCATATAAACAAGAAGTGAGATACAATAATCCGCATCCATATCACATAAATAACAATGTCATGCATAGTGATAAAGTCAAAATCATATATAGCGTCACATACAACTTCTCCTCCTTTTGACACCATAAAAAAGGAGGAAACAAAAAAGATAACAAAAACTAAGCATCTGGAGCGTCATCGGGCGGGGGCGCAACCTGCTCATAAGGAAAGGTGTCGAACCCCTGAGATCAGAAATATGCAAACATGCACTCCTGTGTGCAGCGCTGATCAAGCTCTATGCGGTCTATGTGTGCCACCATCTCATCCCACTCACCACGTGTCGGTACTGAGCCTTAAACTCTCGTCGGCTCACATGGAGGAGGTATGTATTGCTCCCAAGAAGGTCCAGTATCTGCAATAGGAGCCTGCGTAGGATCCTGCGTAGGACCTTGTGTGGGAGCCTCGGTGCTCACCTCATCATCGGAGTCTGAGTCCTCAGCATCTTGGGATTGAGTAGAAAAGGCCCATTCTTCATTAATAAACACAAGACCTTTCCGTTTCAATGTGCATTTTCTAATGATATCGGTTGATCTCTCAAAAAGTGACAATTCAAACTTTGGAATAGGAATGCGTTTATGATGAAAGATTCGAGTGAGAAAAGAACTAAAGTGAAGAATCATATTATAGAATTTTTTGGAATCTATTTTCTCTTTGGTGAAGATAAAATGATAAATCATGTATGCACCAAAGTTAACTGGAGGAAAGTCATGTCGAAGAAGACAATAAAGAAGACGTAGATCATGAAAAGTCATATCAGTATAATGATCAGATCGAGAGAAGATGATATGACTAATAATATGGTGGGCAACAAGAAGTGGAGGAGACAATCTTTTTAGAAGGCCTTTCATGGGAAAGCTATGCACTTCACCCCGAAAGACAACTTCAAGAGCTTCATTTATAGAAATGTCAGTGGGCCACCACTTATGGGATACAATATTCTGGACTCCTCGGTTGGGGACATTAAAAATCTCACAAATCAAGGGATCAGTAAGTTTAATAGTATGACCTAGTACGTGAGATGTCACGTTAGATTTGGACTCTGAAAATGACAAGTTTGCGTAAGAGAGTCTGGCCAACCTAGGATAGACAGGCTCCTTAACATTAAGAAGTGGAATCCAACCTATCCCATCAAAGAGACGATGAAGCATGTCCATATTAAGAGAGGACCAATCGACTCGCATGCCATGTGCTACTTCTCTAGTAGAATATAATGTTTCAAAGGTAGATGCAATATAAGCATTAGCAAATAGAGAGGGATCGAAATCTAGAGAAGGTGGGGTCGGAGGGTCAGTTGATTGATTAGAAGAGGACCCTATTTCCTTCCTCTTGCGAGGACCAGAGACACATTTCTTCTTTGGAGGCATGTGGACAAGATCAAACTTAGGAGTAGAAGATGACAATCGACAAAAAAGACTTGGAAATATATAGAAACGGTCGACCCCTATGAGAAACGGTCGACCATTTTTGTCCAGAACACACGATATATTGTTTGTTCAAATGGAGAAACGGTCGACCATTTTTGTCCAGAATACAATAATATGTCGTCTGTTCAGAACGACCATTTTGATTCGATTACAGAATTAATCATTCACAGAACTTTGATACGACAGTGTTTGGACAGGTTCACAGGACTGGATGATTGGATTTAGAATCGAAGAAAGTTTGAGAGAGATCCCGATATCAAATTAGAGCACATGTCAATTGATAAAAAAATATTCAAATTTAGGTTATGAATTCTAGATACGAATCATAATTCCTTGTTAATGTTGTCTAACTTACATGTGAATCGGAAAAACCTATGGATCATCCTTAATCAATTTTGCCGACGTTGAGGCGGCGGCGGCGACGACGACAATAACGGCGGCGACGATAGTTGCAGCGGTGATAGCAACGGCTGCGGCGATGGCGACCTGGATCGGCGACGATAGCAACGGCTGCAGCGACGGCGATGGTGACGGCGACCTGGATCGGCGACGAAGCGATGGCGATGCCGGCGTGGGTGTACGCCGAACGAGGAATCGGTCGCCGACGACGACGGTGGCGAACGCCGACGAAGGATCTTGCCGACAGAATTTGTGATCGTCGGTGTGAATCGGGCAGCGGCAAGGAAAAGTGGTCGACCGATTTGTGATTTGGGGAAAAATTTTCTGATTTGGGTTTTATATCACGTTGAAAACAGTCAACCGATATTATATCGGACGACCATTATCTCTTAGATAGGTATAGTTAATACGTTATGCTTGTAATGGTCGACTGAAATAGTTTCGGGCGACCGTTCTGGAAGTGAAACAGAATCGATCGTTTACTGACTTAACGATCGTCCGATCAGAGGAGTAACGGTCGACCATTACTATAATGGTCGACCGATTTGAATATATGTGTTGTGCAACACAATTTGATGTTCAATTCGATTCACAAATGATGCTTGCATAACCAAGTCACTTATGAGTTGAATTGATAGGCAATTAGGTTCCTAACATTCCAAGTTCACGTCTAAGCATACAAAATCTCTCCTCACTTAATGGTTTCATGAATATATCCGCAAGTTGAATTTCGGTAGACACATGTTCAATAGCAATGTCCTTGAGTGTCACATGTTCTCTAATGAAATGATAACGCAAATTAATATGTTTGGTTCTAGAGTATTGGATTGGATTCTTAGTCATTTCTATTGCACTTGTGTTATCCCACTTCATGGGTACAGTTGAACAACTTATACCATAATCAAGTAGTTGTTGTTTTGCCCATAATATTTGTGCATAATATCTACCGGCTGCAATATACTCGGCCTCAGCGATAGAGAGTGCGATGGAGTTTTGCTTTTTGCTAGCCCAAGAGATGAGAGAGCTACCAAGAAAGCAACACATCCCACTAGTGCTTTTCCTATCAACTTTACATCCGACAAAATCCGCATCGGTATATGCATGTAAATCAAAATATGAGTTCTTATCGTACCCAATGTCTAGATCATAAGCATGCTTCAAATAACGTAATATTCTTTTAACAGTAACTAAGTGAGATTCCTTAGATGCGAATTGAAATCTTGCACACAAACATATACTAAACAATATATCCGACCTAGATGCCGTCAAATAAAGTAAACTATCAATCATACTTCTATACTTCTTTTGATCAATAGATTTACCTTTCTCGTCTTTATCTAACTTTGTTGTAGTGCTCATGGGAGTTGAACTTGGTTTGCATTCATCCATTCCAAATATTTTTAACAACTCCCTTGTATACTTCTCTTGATTAAGAAATATTTCATCTTTGTTTTGTTTGACTTGCAATCCTAAAAAAAATGTGAGCTCACCTACAAGACTCATCTTAAATTTTTTTTTGCATAAGAGATTCAAACCCTTTGCACAAGCTTTCATTAGTAGCATCATAAACAATATCATCAACATAAATGTGAACTATTAAAATATCATCTTCTAAATGTTTCAAAAATAATGTGGTATCAACTTTTCCTTTTTGAAAACAATTTTCAATAAAAAAGGTACTCAATCTTTCATACCACGCTCTAGGAGTTTGTTTAAGTCCATAAAGGACTTTAGAAATTTTAAATATATGTTTAGGAAAAATTGGATTTTCAAACCCTTGATGTTGCTCAACATAAACTTCCTCATTTATAAATTCATTTAGAAACGCCGATTTTACATCCATTTGAAAAAGTTTAAATCCTTTAAAATAAGCAAAAGCTAAGAGCATTCTAATAGCCTCAAGTCTAGCAACGGGAGCAAAAGTTTTTTCAAAATCAATTCCTTCTATTTGTGAATAGCCTTTTGCCACAAGTCTTGCCTTATTTCTTATTATGATGCCATTTTCATCTAGCTTATTTCTAAACAACCATTTTGTACCAATTATTGGATAGTCTTTTGATCTTTCTACTAGTTTCCAAACTTGATTCCTTTCAAAATTATTTAATTCTTCATGCATAGCATTTATCCAATTTGAATCATTCAATGCCTCATCAATGTTATTAGGTTCAAATTGAGCAAGAAATGCCGAAAAAGCACATAAATTTTTCAAGGAATTTTATGTGATGATGCATGTTTCCAATTCCTTGGGATGATTTGATTATCCTCCACTTGTGGTTCTTCCATTTGTTCCACATTTGAGTTATCCATTCTATTTTCTTTCAATTCTTCATTTTGAATTTGTATGTCTTCAAGACGTCGTTTCACTTCAACTATTTCTTCATCATCATTATTCACTTGCTTGCTCATCAAAAAATTATTAGTTTCATTGAATTTAACATTAATAGATTCTTCAACAACTAATATTCTTTTGTTA
Organism: Pontederia crassipes; assembly: GCA_030549335.1. NCBI lineage: Eukaryota > Viridiplantae > Streptophyta > Magnoliopsida > Commelinales > Pontederiaceae > Pontederia > Pontederia crassipes. The sequence goes on along the minus strand of CM060194.1, from coordinate 73,725,319 downwards.
TATACTATATATGCTTTACTAGTGCTAGAGTATCCAAGAAATACACCATCATCACATTTTACATCAAATTTGTCTAATTTATCTTTAATATTCAAGATATAACATTTACAACCAAACACCTTGAAATATGAAATATTTGGCCTTTTTCCATATAAAATTTCAAAACATGTTTGCTTTTCAAAGGGTCTAAGTGAGACTCTATTTAAAACATAACATGATGCGTTTACGGCTTTCACCCACAAATACTTGGGTAAATTACTTTCATTTAAAATTGTCTTAGCCATTTTTTGAATAGTTCTATTTTTTCTTTCTACTACTTCATTTTGTTGAGGTGTTCTAGGTGTGGAGAAATTATGTGTAATTCCATTTTCTTCACAACGCAATTCAAATTTGTAGTTTTCAAATTCACCTTCATGCTCACTTCTAATTTTTACAATTCTCAACTCAAATTCATTTTGTACTCTTTTTGCAAATTTAGAAAACATACTTATAGTTTCATCTTTACTTGTAAGAAAAATAGTCCAAGTAAAATGAGAGAAGTCATCAACAATTACAAATACATATTTCTTTCCACCTAAACTTATAACATCAATAAGTCCAAATAAGTCAAGATGTAAGAGTTCTAAGGACTTATATGTACTAATAACATTCTTTAATTTGAAAGAGCTTTTGATTTGTTTACCTTTAAGACGTGAATCACAAACATTATTTTTCTCAAATTTAATTTTAGGTAAACATCTAACTAATTCATGACATGAAAGTTTATTTAACAACTTAAAATTTACATGTCCTAATCTTCTATGCCAAAGATTTATATCATCATGCATAACACTAAGACATTTTTCACTTTTCCAATTTTCAAAGTCAATTTTGTATACATTGTGTATCTAAAACCCATATGTAGAACTTTCTTGCTCTTATCTAAAATCAAACATTTGTCCTTTTTAAAATTCACTAAGTAGTTCTTATCACACAATTGACTTATACTAATTATGTTATGTTTTAAATTCTCAACTAGCCACACATTTTCTAAATATATTTTGTCATTCTTACCAACATTACCTATGCCAATTACTCTACCTTTGCTATTATCTCCAAAGGTGACACTTACTCCATTTTTCTTTTCCAATGTAATAAAGTTTGAGGGATCACCAATCATATGCCTTGAGCATCCACTATCTAAATATTATTTGCTTTCAATTTCCTTTGGAGCTCCCTACAAGAAAGACATTAAGATTCTCATCTTTTTGGTACCCAAATTTGCTTGGGTCCAACTTGATTAGTGATGATCCTTTTAGGAACCCAAATCTTCTTCATACTACTATTTAATCACATTCTAATCTTGCATTCATAAGAGTAATGTCCTTGATAACCACAATGAAAATAAGTAATATGTGATTTCGTATGAAGATTTTGTGATGCTTTAACAAATAGAATCCTTTTATCCTTCTTAGTATCAAATGAGCTAAAACTAAGTTCATTTTTGTTACTTCTTTGTGTTAATAGCATTGCATCTAGCATTTTTCCTTCATTTGTAAATTTTTCAAGCTTACCTTTTAAAATAATATTCTCATTTTTCAAAGTTTCAACACTACATGTTTCTTTTTCATAAGATAATTTCAAAGTATTGTTTTCCATTTTTAAAACTTCAATCATAAATTTCAAACTAGAATTCTCATCACTTAATAAATCACAATTTTCACAAACTTTAGTATCATGTTTATTTTTTAGATTTTCAAATCACCATACTTCTTTTTAAGAGATCTATATTTATCTATAAGAATTCTAAACTCATCATGCATATCAAAAAATTCACTATCACTAGATTCGGATGAGTTAGATAATACCTCATAGTCATTTGCCATTAAACATATGTAGATTTCTTCATCATCACTTGAGGAGATGTTTGAGTTATTTTCTTCATCTTCACTTCCATCCCACGTGGCTTGAAGAGCTTTCTTTTTCTTCTTCAAGTTTTCTCCTTCTTTTTTCTTCTTAGCTAGATTTGGACATTCATTCTTATAATGTCCAACCTTCTTGTATTCAAAATAAGTCACTTGATTTTTACTCGATGATCTCCTTTTTGAAAAGCCACCTTTTTTTCTTTTGCTTGGCAAATTTAAGATATTTGTCAAGCTTTTTAGCATATATGGCTAGCTTCTTCTCATTTAGATCTTCATCTTCTTCACTTATTTCACTTTCATCCATCTTTGCCTTCAACGCCAAGGTCTTCTTTTTGAAAATATTGTTTCTTCATCTTCCTTGACTCCAATCTCATAAGTCTACAGTGATCTTATGAGATCATCAAAATCTAACTTGTTTAAGCCCTCTTCAATCACGATTCATTTTGTATGCCACTTGGAGGAGAGGGACCTAAGAAATTTCTTCACCTTTTGAGAGTTAGTCCGTGGCTCATCCAAAGAGGTTAAGCCATTCACAATATCATTAAAACGCACAACCATTTCATTTATAAACTCATTTTCATGCATCTTAAAAGAATCATATTGATGATTCAAAATATTAAGTCTAGACTCTTTAACCTTATCGGTACCTTCATGTGTAATGAAAAGTTTCTTCAAAATCTCATAAGCACTTTGACAATTTGAAACAAGATTAAATTCCGTTGCATCTAAAGTACAAAAAAATGATTTTTTGCTTTCCAATCTAATTTCACAAATAGTCTTTCACCTTCGGTATATTCCAAAGGTGACTTTCCATGCAAATCAAAATCATTTTCAATTATATCCCAAATATCAATATCAATAGAGCATACATAAGCTTGCATTCTAATTTTTTAATAGGTAAAACTTAAAGCATTAAAAAGTGGAATGCGATTTGTGGATTGACCTTCACCCAAGATAAAACCATTTGATGCCATAGCTCAAAAGATGTTTAAATATTTGAAACAAGAGCAACAAGGCTCTGATACCAATTGTATGATCGAAAGCACCAAGAGGGAGGGGGTGAATTGGTATATAAAAATTTAATATCGAAAAAGACGTAGGAGTAAATTTAGAGTGAATGCGATCACAAGCAAGTAAATGATAGGTAATAAAAGCACAAGAGAAGCAAGAGAAGATAAAGACGCGATATGTTGACGATGTTCGGCCTAACTCCTTGGCATACGTCCCCGCTCCGACTTCTCAACCTTGAGACCGTCGAAGATTCACTCGTTCTCTTTTCTTATATGGAGAGAATAACTTTTTATACACCACAATATCTTCTTCTTTGCTCAAGAGGTAAGGCACACATCTTCTTACAAGAAGCTCTCAAAAACTATGTAAACAAGAATTTCCTCCAAGACTCTTCTTCTTACAAATAATATTCTCACTAAGAAACTAGAAGAGGGAAGGGATGATTTACAACTTTGGCTCAAGAAAAATGCTTTGAATTTGAAGGGAGCTCTAGAATGATTTACCTTGCTTGGATGATCTTTTTTTAATCTTTTGAATCCTTTTTATAGGTTTTTCTTAAAAATTTGGCCGTTGTAAAATAACTCAAAAAGCTTATGCTGTTAGCTTTGAATCGGACGATCGTTTTAGTGTCGGTCATCCGTTTCGCACAGTAACTAGTCGTTATTCTGTCTGTTGAATCTTCAGCGGTCGCCCATTTTCAAATCGGTCGTCCATTATCTACCATAACGATCGACCGATATTATCGGTCGTTCATTTTTACTGCAGATAAAAACTTCGGTTATTTTTCTTCGAAAAATGTTAAACATGTTCACACTATCACTTTAAACATAATTAGTACATCATCTTTCATGTTTGCTATCATCAAAATACATAGAATATGATTTCGAGATCAACACACCAAAATTTTATTTTGGCTTAGAGTATTAGGACATGAATGAAAATAATCAATTTGACGATTCAAAAAATCGAAGCTAAAATCGAAGCTGGAACACAATCATGTTAACAATAGTCAAATTTAGTTAATCACCAAGTTGAAAAATAATGTCTTAAATCTAATAAGCAATCCAGCTAAAAATTTACATATTATCTAATTATAATTATCACAATTCGAAATTAAAGGCTATTCACATTACAAAAATATTCGATAGTAGATACCCGTCTTATTTTTGGGAACTATAAGAGAGTTATTCTTAATAAAATTCGTATCATTTGTCATAGAATCTCCTAGTTGGTACTGGATTGAATTATTTTATCAACTTTTCCATTTAATAATGTTTTATCACTTTACGAACTAATTAAAGGTAACTTTATAAAGTACCTATGTTGCGGAACCTCTTTCTTCTTTTAGATGCACAAAAAATACCGACTCAACTCAAAAAGATCTAAAGTTTCTTAAATGTTAGGATATCGATCTCATCCCCCACCGCTGGACATATATCCACACGGCTGATTCCACAACCTACAAATGTTTCTTAAGTTGGAGGACGTGTCATTCCATAACCTATCTATACGATCATGGCAGGGGAGAGGCATGCGAGTATGCATGTCTTCCCAATAGGAGTTCTTCGAATTGCTACCGCCAGTATCGACCTCTCTACGTCATGAACTCGTGGGCATATATATAAATCATGATCAGCCGGAGCTCACAGAAGGCAGGAGTAAGCAAGAGATCGATAAGTCCAATTCTTAGCTAGTAGCGTTGCAAATAATAACCCATATAAGCAGCAGAAGAAAGAGATGGGCAAAGTTTGCATGGTGTGCCTGCTGCTCGTCGCCGTGGCACTTGGCGGGACTCTACTCTCGAGCGGCGGAATGGTGGCCGCGGCGGACCTCGCTAGCTGTAAAGGCTTCAGGGAGACAGAATCCAAATGTCTGCAGTACGTGCGGCCCGGAGCCCAAGAGGTCGTGCCATCGCAGGCTTGTTGCCAGGCATTAAGGAACTACGACATGGAGTGCGGGTGCAAAAATGTCACTCCGGAGTACGAGAAGGACTTCAACTGGCCGTTGGCCGTCTCTATGTTTGCCCACTGTCAGATGCCTCTTAAGTCTGGCTTTACTTGCGGAAGTAAATAATTAATATCCTTTTTCTGTCAATTAATTACACTTACTACTTTTTGCTGTTAAAACGTGGAAAAGCCAAAAATATGCCACAAATATTTTGAGTTCTAAGGTTTTTTCATATATTTTTTCTTATATTATTACGGGAGTTGACTATTTTTTTTTCTTTTTTGCTTGCAGGCTTCGTTATGTCGTAAGCTTCACTAGTAATTTTCTAGAGGAGCAGGAGCAAGAACGAGGACAAGATCGTTGAAGAACTATATCATAAACAAGTGATGTGTGCTATGTTAATAATAAATTGTGTATTTGTGTGTTAAAATTTGGGAAATGCTATGATATCAAGAAAGCACGTTACATATGTTTGAACTTTGAAAGCGCTGTAAAAGAAATGTGTACTATACATGCACAAGTTGCATGTAAGTCCCTTGCGTGCTTTTAATAAATATCGTGTTTAGCTACGGCAGACTAGTTAATATAAAGCATTCAACCGGATTATATGCAACTTATCATCATGATCCTGGCCATCCCTCATTTTATTTTTCACGTATCCAGACATGATCCTACCCAGACATTATCCAGTTAAAATAGAATGATACCAAAACATCGTTGATGGACAAACACACATCATTGCCTCTTCAAACTCCAATAATTGAAAACCAAGAGGCCCATGCATCCAACTGCACAATGACAATTTTCACACACTGCAAAAACCATCGACCAATCACTTGATGAAAAACTTTAATTGTCATGTAGCAAAGATAATAAAGGTCTAATTAGTTTGATACCTTATTTAAATTCTGTGATTATTTATCTTTTTAGTTTTAGATTATTTAAAGATCTGTTTAATTGTAAAGAAAGCCTGAACTCTAAAATTGATTGAATCTTCATAAAAATATCATACACCATGCAAAAGTCAAGGAATTAGAATGCAAGCAAGCCTAAATTCAAAGATTGCAAACTATTTCGCAAACCAAACCTTCGACGTGTACTCATAAATAAAGTCCTATTGCCAATAGTTTTATTGGAGTTGGATAACTTGCTTAAATATAATTAAATCCTTCCTATATAAAGAAGCCCCATTAAATCCTATAAAGAATGTCAAACCAAACTTGGTCCATTAGCTACTAATAGTGGAAGGTTATAGTGAGAGAATCTCGTGCGTAATCATATTAATGATTAGACAGAAAGGATGGGCTTGCATAATGCATATGAAGCCTAACGACATATGAGCTTATCCCTGATATTATAACAATAAAGTCACTTATTCACCAAACTTTTATTTTGTCTTTAGAGTATTAGGACAGGAATGATAAATGAAATGATAAACCTAATCGATCAATTTGACGATTAAAAAAAATCGAAGCTGGAACACATGTTTACCATAATCAAATTTAGTTAATCACCAAGTTGAAAACTAATATCTTAAATCTAATAATTAATCCAGCTAAAATTTTCATATTATCTAATTATAGTTATCACAATTCAAAATTAAAGTCTATACACATTACAAAAATATTCGATAGTAGGTACCCCAAATTTTTTGGGAACTATAAGAGAGTTATTCTTAAGAAAATTCCTATCATTTGTCATGAGGAGTGCATTGATAAAATCTTATAATTAGTATTGGATTGAATTATTTTATTATTATTTTTCATTTAATAATATTATATCACTTTACATTATCTAACAAATTAAAGGTGGCCGGATAAATTTCCTAAGCTCTGAAACCTCTTTCTTTTTTAGATTCATAGCAATGCCGATTCAAGACCCAAAAAAAAAAATCGAAAGTTTCTTAAAAAGTAGGATATCGATCTCATCTCCCACCACAGGACATATCGACATGGCGGATTCCACGTACCTACAAATGTTTCTTAATTTGGAGGACGTGTCATTCCATAACTTGCCTATACGATTGGCAGCGGACAGGCATGCGAGCATGTCTTCCCAATAGGAATCCTTCGAATTGCCAATGCCACTACGATCGCTCTATACACGTGAACTTGAGGCCATATATATAAATCGCGATCAGCCGTAGCTCATAGACGGCAGGAGTAAGTAAGGGATCGATAAGTCCAATTCTTAGCTAGTAGTGCCTCAAGGAATTAACAAATATAAACAGCAAAAGAAAGAGATGGCCAAAGTTTGCATGGCGTGCCTGCTGCTCTTCGCCTTGACCGTCGGCGGGGCTTTACTGTCGAGCGGCGGACTGGTGGCCGCGGCGGACATCACAAGCTGCAAAGGCTTCAGCGAGGCAGAGTCCAAGTGTAAGCAGTACGTGAGGCCCGAGGGCAAACAGGTCGCGCCGTCGCCGGCTTGTTGCCAGGCATTAAGTGACTTCGACAGCGAGTGCGGGTGCAAATATGTCACTCCGGAGTACGAGAAGGGCATCAGCTGGCCGTTGGTCGTCTCTTTGTTTGCCCACTGTCAGATGCCCCTCAAGTCCGGGTCTACTTGCGGAAGTAACTAATTAGTTTCCTTTTTTTGTCATTTAATTACACTTACTACTTTTTGCGATTAAAAAATGGAAAAGCCAAAAGTATGCCACAAATATTTTGGATCTAGGGTTTTTCTTATATTTTTCTTATTTATTACGAGAGGTGACTATTTTTTTTCTTTCTGCATGCAGGCTTCGTTACGCCGTAAGCTTCACTAATAATTTCCTGTTGGAACATGAGCAAGAACAAGGACAAGATCGTTCAAGAACTATATTATAAATAAGTGATGTGTGCTAATTGTTAAGAATAATGTGTGTTAGAATTTTGGAAATGCAATGATGTGAAGAAAGCACGTTACGTATGTTGGACCTTTGAACACGCTGTAAAAAAATATGTGCTCTCCATGCAATAAGTTGCATGCATGTAAGTCCTTTGCGTGCTTTTAATAAATATCTTGTTTAGCTACTGCGGACTAGTTAATATAAAGCATTCAACTGGATCATATGAACTTATGGTTATGATCCTGGCCATCGTATCTATTTTTTCACTCACGATCATTCAATCTTTTTCGTGACGCCATCCTCATTTCCCTCTTGGCTATATAATTTATCCTGTGACCATAAAATAATATATATTGTAGAATTAGAGCCCAATGCCACATGGAAAGCTCACGAGGCTTCAAGAAAATAATAATTATAGTATTGTGAAGCCACATATTCAAAGACAATTAGAAAAAAATGAAAATTATTATAGATATAATAGATAATATATATATTATACATCTATATTTTCTTAAATGATAAAAATTGATGTATGAATTTCTTATCTTTTTAATCCTTAAGTCAAAATGTATGGACCATATTTAAATCCTTTTCTTCTAATTTTATTGTTATTTTTTTATCAGATTGATAAAAAGATGAGAAATATACTATTCCTCGCTTAAAAGAGAAATAGACCAATTAGATTTATCATTAAAATGTAATAATAGATAAATACTTTTACTTCAAGAAAAATTGACTTTTCAAGAGATATCCGTCGGATGTTCCATTACGAATTTCTTTCCGTCGAAAATTGTCCATCGAAAAATCTCACTTTTCTTGTAGTGTTTTTAATATTACTTTTTCCTATTGCATTTGTTCAATAATAAAATCAATAGTTATTCGAGATGAAACACGAGATTTAAATCATTTCAACCTTCTTTTTAGTTTTTTTCACTCTGTTCATATAATGTGTTCATTTAAATATATAATATAATTTCGGTAACTATTCAAGTATCGACTTGTAAAAAATAACAAGTATTCTAAAAAAACAGAAAAAAAACTAATAGAAGACTCTTATATAGATTATTTAATTGAAGGTTAGCTTTGATAAACACAAAATTTGTGTACTACTTTTCTTTTGAAGAACAACACGAACAATTTTTAATGCTGTGAAGATAAATTGTTTTTTTTTCTATTTTAAAAAATCAATAAGATCTCAAGAAAAGTTGCGAAATCAATAAATTTCCTTAATTAGTTTTTAGCTTATTATTGACCATTGATTGTAATTTAACTACTATGAAAAATCCATACGTGAAAGTGTATTTTTATAGCATATTATAAAATCTTAGGCCATACAACAAATATATGAATAGTGTGTAGAGGGATTTTGTTTTCTAGCTAGTGTGCGTGTATAATTGAGTAAATATTGAAGCCGCCACATGAAAACCCATCGACCATCGATAGATCAGATAGAGGGCAAAAGATAAAGATCTAAGTTCGATTATCTTATTTAAATTATGTTACTGTATTTTTTAAGATTTGAATCTCCAGAATTATATCACACGGCGCGCAGCAGTACGTGAAGCTAGGGGTGGCAATATTCTCTACCCCCGCGGGGATTCCTCATTCGAGGCCCCTCATTCGGGGTTTTTTTCCCCGCGACGGCAGGAATGGGGGTCAAACTGCCCCCGCCCCCTCTTTCGAGGATCGAGGCGAGCCCGTCGGGGTCTCAAATCCCCGATAAATTATTTATAATTAATAATTATTATAATTATATTTATTAGATTACATTTGAATCGTCCATTTTACATATATAATATATATATATATATATACAACGTTAAACCCTAACACCCTCTTCTTTCTCCCTTTTCTCTCAGATCTCAAATTTGTCGCCGCCGCCGCCGAAAGGCCTGAAACTCCCGATGGCCAGCTGCCGATCGATCGACTTTGCCTCTACGCGTGGCGGCGACTTTCGCGGACGAGTGGCGGCGATTTCGCCGCCGCCACTGCGAAATCGCCTCTGCGCGCTGCGCAGAGGCGATCCACAGTGTCAATTGAAGGATCAGAAAAAAATCGGTCCGGATCTACCTCTTTGCATTGTGCGCAGAGGTGAGTCACCTCTGCGTGCAAAGGTGATCACCTCTGCGCGCAGAGGCGATCGGCTCTGCGTTCAGTGCGCGAGGTGATCACCTCTGCGCACTATGCACGGAGGTGACTCCTCCGCACTGTGCGTAGAGGCGATCGGCTCTGCGTGCAGTGCGCGAGGTGATCACCTCTGCGCACTGTGCACAGAGGTGACTCCTCTGCACTGTGCGCAGAGGTGAGTCACCTCTGCGCACAGTGCAGATTTTTTTTTTTTGATTTTTTAATTCGGAGAATCGAATTTCCCGATTCGAGGCCCCGCGGGAATCAGGACGAAGATTAAAATTTCCCTCGAATCGGGAATTCAGGACGGGGTCGGAGGCGGGGGTAGGTCGTCGGAGTCGGGGCGGGGGTGGTGTCCCCAGCCCCGAACAGCAGCGGTTGCCATCCCTACGTGAAGCCCCTGGCACGGCAAGGCATGATCAAGTTCAATCCTAAATTCAAATATTGCAAAATACTTAGCAACCAAATCTCCAAATTGCTTGGGAGGTTTCTTGGTTCCTGTACTTAGGAATAAAGTCCTACTGACAGTAACTTTATTGGAGTTATATATTATCCAACCAAACTTAGTCCATTTGCTACTAATAGTGGAAGGTTATAGTGGCAGATTCTGGTAACCGTATTATTCATTAGCCAGAAATGCATGCTCATGCATATCATTAAGCCTAAAGACGTGAGCTTTCCGCTTATATACTATAACAATAGAGTCTCTTAATCATCAAAACCTTTATTTCTGCGAGATGGTGTAAATTTTTTACGCCTAAGATTATTAACACATAAATATATTTTTTTCGAGCAAGACCAGAATCATAAACATAATCAATTTAAAGAATCAACGACTAGCTACTAGCTCTCGTCTGCAACACAACTATACTAGTCAGCTATGATAATCATCAAGCAGAAATCTATTGAATTTCAACAACTACCCTGTTGGATGTTTAAATATTTTCTAATTATAATTAATTCTTTTTGGAATTAAAATCGTCTTCACATTATGAAAATATTTGATAGTAGAATTCAAATTCTTTGGAAGCTAAAACAAAGTCTTTTCTCAATCAAACTCGTATCATTTGTAAGGAGTGTCTATATAAAATCTTATAAATAGCCGTGAATGAATTATTTTATCAAAATTTCTCATCTATAATAATGTTTTAACACCATTCGTTCGATGAACTAATTAAAGAAAACCTCATAAAATTCCTACGTTGCGCAATCTCTTTCTTTTTTAGATTCACAATAAAACCGACTCAACTCAAAATGAACAAAAGTTTCTTAAATAGGACATCAGTCTCATCTCCCACCACTTTTGCATGTCGACGTGGTGGATTCCAGAACTTTTAATTTTTCTTAATTTGGAGGCCACGTCATTCCATAAAAAACCAATACGATCATGGTAGCGGAGAGGCATGCAAGCATATCTTCCCAATAGGAACCCTTCGAATTGCCAGTATCAATCACTCCACGTGAACTCGAATGCCTATATATAATCATGATCGACTGGAGTTCACAGAAGACAGGACCAATTCTTAGCTAGTAGTGTCGCAACTAAAAGCAAACTAAAGAAATGGACAAAGTTCGCCTGGTGTGCGTGCTGCTCGTCGCCTTTACGCTCGGCGGGACTCTACTCTCGAGCGGCGGACTGGTGGCCGGCGCGGACCTCGCTAGCTGCAAAGGCATCAGCGAGGCCGAGGCCAAGTGCATGCAGTTCGTGAGGCCCAGAGCCCAAAAGACCGTGCCGTCGCCGGCTTGTTGCGAGGCATTAAGAAATTTCGACACCGAGTGCGCGTGCAAATACGTCACTCCAGAGTACGAGAAGTGTAACGCCCTCAAAATCCGTCCTTCCGTCACGTTGACGGTCAGACTGACTCTGGGAGCGCTACTCACTACCTACGACTACTTTGATTTTGACTTGAACTTTGACTGGTCAACAAATGATCCACGTGGCAAAAAAATGATAAATAATAATAATGATATAAAAATACGAAAGAATTATCATGACGAAACGACAAATGACACAAGTGATAAGATAATTCAAAAGAAATAGGAAACAAGAATAGTTCAAAAGGGTTATGAGAATATCAACAAAAGCAAGGCTAAAAGGAAAATTCCAGGGTTTCATATTTACAATGTTTGATAATTCAATGCAGAATATAAATGGTGGAAAGCTGTAGTAATATTGCAAGTCATGTGCTGCCATCCTGAAGCTCTGCATTATCCATCTCCTCCCTAAGCAGGGTTCTCACCTGCAAAATCCCAAAGCAGGGGCATGGAATGCCCGTGAGTTAACGCCCAGTACTCATAAAGTCATAGATGATGAAATGATAATCAATGATCAAATATTGTGTTCATTACTTTAACAATGTTTTACACAATGCTATGCTCTGTGATTCATTATTATGCTCTAATGTTCATTGCTTTGTTCTACTGACACTTACCATGCTCTGTTGTTCATTACCATGCTTTGTTATACTTTGTGTGGAACTACGTATTTTACAATACTATATGATCATTGATGTTCGTTGTCCTATGTGAGCTCAACTTTAGTTAATTGGGAAGCTAGAGGTGTTTCTGCCTTGAATATTGCCAGGGTGCTCATAACAGGGAAGGTGTACACGTTGGCACATCCTTTTCGGAATGCAGGTGGGAGAAGGTCTACATTCCAGGAACAATGGTCGTTATGGACCCCGTAGGTTCACTGTCTCCTCAGCTAGCTATCTGTCCCTCTGGCATAACAATGAAATTCACATATGCCCCCGTGGGGGAAGAGTGTGTTCCTTGCGTCACTCTTATTCGGAGCACAGGTGTGAGAGGGCCTGTGGTCCAGGAGCAGCGGTATTTAAACTCAGTAGATACACTGTCTACTCAGTGCAGCTACCTGCCCCTCCAATGCCTTGACCTTGACCTTGACCTTGAATAACACATAGCTATCTCATTCATTGATCTTTGCTTTGCTTATCTTCTTTACCAATATGGATTTTAAATCATGATTCAGAGAAGGGGGTGAAGTCTGATCCCCTTCTTGCGGACGAAGGTCCGTCACTTGTTTAATTATAATGGAAATAGCCAATAATGACTAGTCAAAGGTTCAACATTGATTTCCTTTGCTCTGGCCTCTTAAGGGAATTTTAGTCATTTTACACATGCTCTGGCCCTTCAAGGGCAATTAGGTCATTTCACAATTGCTCTAGCCCTCAAGGGCATTTTGGTCATTTCACTTATATATATGTGATATATGTATATATCTACTTATGTCGAGAGTAGTAGACCTACTACATACTAGTTATTATTATTATTCTTATATATATATATATTTATATCTATATTCCGAGAGCAACATGTGGTTAAGTATTTATTATTCAATAGTAATAATAATTACTATTGTTCTGAGAGTAACATTCCCTTAAGTAATTATTTAATAATAATAATAATTACTATTATTCCGAGAGTAATATGACCTTAAGTAATTATTATTCTGAGAGTAATATGACCTTAATAATAATAATTACTATTATTTCGAGAGTAAGTAATTATTATTTACTATTATGCCTAGAGTTAAAGATCTACTACATAATATAATTATTACTCTTATATATATATATATATATATATATATATTACTTATACATAAGTATATATATATATATATATAAGCCGTGACAACATAATGCATAACATAGTAAAGTAATAAATGATATAATAATTAATACAATAATTACTACTTAATACAAGCCGAGAGTTAAAGACCTACCCAAGCCGAGAGTTATAATTAATTGGCATTACAATCATGGTATGAATTAAGATTAGTCTATTATATCTCGGACTCATAATATATCCTAAAGGATGATGACACAATAATACAGAAAGAGTAATATATAATGTTAAACGATAAAACGAATGGGAATCGAATTTCACGATCATTGATCTACATTTCTTCATCTAGAGATTTTATACATCTACGATACCTATTTTGGTTGCCTTACGTTTGCTCGTGTGTTCTACGTAGTTCGTCTGCACTCTGCTCGTCACTCGCTCGCCGGTCGCCGAAGAAAGCAAGGGAGAGAGATGGCCGTGAGGGGAGTAAAAAAAATGCACTGGAGTCCTCCTCACTCCTTCTTATGGTTCTGTCCACTCTCGTGAGAAGGTGGGGAGTGAGGAAGAGTGGGGGAGGGTTTCGTGGGGTGAGAGAGAGAAGTGGGGAGGAGAGTGGGGAGGGGAGAATGACCGATTCTCACGTTCCCCACTCTTTTTTTTTAATCCAAATTTTTTTTGCATTTTGAATTTCAAATAAAAAGAATAAATGGTCGGGCATTACATTACTACCCTCTTAAAAAGAATTCGTCCTCGAATTAGAATAAAGTTAAGGCTTACCGAATAGTCTGGAAAATTTCTCTCGCATTTCTAACTCTAATTCCCACGTGGCCTCTTTGCCTTGATGGTGCTTCCACGCCACATTGACCAACGTCACTGTCTTCTTGCCCTTCTGGACCTCTTGGTGTTCTAATATCTCTGTGGGCTGCTCCTCGTATGTTAAATCCTCCTTGAGGTTCGGCTCCTTAATTTGGATGACGTTGGCGTAGTCATGTTTGTATTTTCGGAACAACGAGACGTGGAAGACATTATGCACTCTGGCGTATGCCGGGGGTAACGCCAACCTGCATGCGGAGTCACCAACCATATCCAAAATTTCAAAGGGACCCACATACCTTGTGCTCAATTTCCCTTTCTTGCTAAATCTCATTACGCCCTTGGTTGGTGAGACTTTGAGCAAGACTTGTTCACCGGCCTTGAATGTGTGCTCTCGTCTTTTCTTGTCGGCGTAAGCATTCTGTCGGTCTTGTGCAGACTTCATCCTTTTCTTTATGAGCTCAATTGGATTAGTGTACTCTTGTGTCTGCTTGCAAAGCTCAGTACTCAGTAGCTTTCTTTCGCCGACTTCTCCCCAGCATGCTGGGGAACGACATGGTCTGCCGTACAGAGCTTCAAATGAGGACATCTCTATGCTTGTATGGTAACTGTTATTATATGCGAACTCGATAAGTGGTAGATGATTGTCCCAATTACCATGCCAGTCCAAGGCACATGCTCGAAGCATGTCTTTCACTATTTGGATAGTTCGTTATGATTGGCCATCCGTCTGCGGGTGGAACGCCGTGCTATAACGCAGCCTCGTGCCAAAAGCATTCTGTAAACTTTTCCAAAATCTGACGGTGAACCTTGGATCTCGATCGGACACGATGACAGAGGGGATTCCATGGAGTCTGACTATCTCTTGCACATACAGATCCATCAGACTATCTAATGACTGTTTCACTTTGATGGGTAGGAAGTGAGCCGATTTGGTGAGTCGATCCACCACTACCCAAATAGCGTCGTGTCCCTTCTGAGTTCGAGGGAGGCCTGTGATGAAATCCATAGTGATTTTCTTCCACTTCCATTGCGGTATTCCGAGGCTCTTAAGCGTACCCTGAGGCTTTTGATGCTCTATCTTCACCTGCTGGCAAACTATACACTTAGACACGTACTCCGCTATTTCTTTTTTCATATCTGGCTACCAAAAGCTTCTCTGCACATCCTTGTACATCTTCGTACTTTCAGGATGGATAGCGAATTCGGACTTGTAGCATTCGTCCAAAACTTCCCGTCTCAAAGCTGAGTTGTTGGGTACCCATAATCGCTCTCGATACCGAATGCCTCCATCTGACAAAACTTTGAAATCGTTTCCTTCCATACTTGTCTTGATCATCATGGTCTGGTAGTTAGAGTCTTCGACTTGCGCTGTGATGATTCTTTCAATAAGGTCTAACTCGATCCGCTGCATCATCATGAGCGAGCCATTAGATGTTATCTGTGGAGTCCACTTGAAGAGTTCCTCCATCATCTCGTATTGTCGGAGGCGCATAAAGGCCACTGAGCCTTCCCATTTCCGACTAAGGGCATCGGCTACTAAGTTCGCCTTCCCTGGATGATAGTTGATGGCGAATTCGTAGTCCTTCAGGAACTCCATCCATCGCCTCTGACGCATGTTCAAGTCTCTCTAAGTGAACACATACTTCAAGCTTTTGTGATCTGTATACACTGTGAACTGTTCTCCGTAAAGTAGTGTCGCCAGAGCTTGAGAGCAAAGACTACAGCTGCTAGCTCGAGGTCATGAGTAGGGTAGTTGACTTCATATTTCTTCAATTGTCTTGATGCATAAGCTACCACCTTTCCATGTTGCATCAAAACACAACTCAGCCCTGTGCCGCTAGCGTCACTGTAGATCACATACCCACCACAACCTGAGGGTAAGGTGAGTATGGGTGCGGAAGTCAATCGTCTCTTCAGCTCCTGAAAGCTTTCTTAGCACTTTGTGGACCAAATAAACTTTTCACCTTTTCTGGTGAGCTTGGTCAATGGTAGTGTCAGTCTGGAGAAACCTTTGATGAATCTTCTATAATATTCTGCTAGTCCGAGGAAGCTTCTGATCTCCGAGACATTCTTCGGCTGAGTCCAATTTGACACTGCCTCGACCTTAGCCGGATATTCCATCTTTGGAAATGATGTGCCCAAGGAACATCATTTGGTCCATCCAAAATTCACATTTGGAGAATTTTGCATACAGCTTTCTGGCTCTCAACGTTTCCAAAATAATCCTCAGGTGCTCCTTGTGTTGTTCCATGCTGGGAGAATAGATGAGAATATCATCCACGAAGACGATCACGAACTTATCGAGATGTTCGTTGAACGTTCGGTTCATCAGGTCCATAAATGCTGCAGGAGCATTAGTCAATCCAAACGGCATGACAAGAAATTCGTAATGTCCATATCGTGACCTAAAGGCCGTTTTCGAGATATCTTCCTCTGCTACCCTGAGTTGATGGTAGCCGCTCCGCGGATCAATTTTGGAGAACACTTTGGCATTGACGAGCTGATCGTACAAGTCGTCAATGCAAGGAAGGGGGTACTTGTTCTTTACCGTGATCTTGTTGAGCATTCGGTAATCTATGCATAGCCTCATTGATCTGTCCTTCTTCTTGACGAACAAGACTGGAGCGCCCCATGGTGAGACACTGGGCCTGATGAATCCCTTATCTAGTAACTATTGAATCTGAATTTTTAGCTCCTTCATTTCCGTTGGGGCCATGCGATACGGAGCCTTAGAAATTGGTTCTGTGCATGGTACTAGTTCAATGTGGAAGTCGATGTCTCTCTTCGGCGGTAGACCACTGACATCTTCAGGGAACACGTCCAGAAACTCGTTTACGACGTCTATGTCTTGAGGGGTTTTGGTAGGAACTTCCACCTTGGTCACACTTGCCAGAAACCCTCTGCAACCTTGCTTGAGCAGTTTCTGAGCCTTCATTGCTGACACTATGATTTTGGGTTCCTTCCGGTGTATACCTCTAACTGTGACATTCTCCTTAATGTTTGCTCCAATCACTACCTTTTTCTGCTTGCACATGATGGTAGCGTCATGGCGAGCTAGCCAGTCCATGCCCAATATGACGTCATAATCCCTCATGGGTATTATGATTAAGTTAGCAGGAAAATTCTTTTTATCAATTTCTACTGATACCTCAGCTAAGTATTTAGTAGTCCGTAATGTTCCTTGTGGGGTAAGAATGGTCATGCTAGGTTCTAGATTCATAGGAGATAACCCCAAAGTGATAGCACACTCTTCTGATATGAAAGAATGAGTGGCTCCAGAATCAAATAAAACAGTAGTATGTAGCTTGGCAATACAAAGCGTACCTCGAATGACATCAACGTCATTCTGCTGAGTGTCCTCTTCCAGGTTGAAGAGTCATCCCTGCACCAGAGGCTTGCGCTGTGGACAGTCTCGGGAAAAGTGGCCCATCGTGCCACAATGATAGTAGGTGTCGGTATTCATGCGGCACACTCCAGCTGAGTCCTGCCACAAGTGTTGCGCAAGACCTTCTCACCTTGTGCTGATTGAGCCTGATGAGCTCTGGGTTATTAAGGCCTCTGTTGTGCCGGTCGTCTTGCCGGCTGTTGGGGTTGCCTCTGCTGAAATTGCTGCTGCACTAGAGCTTGCTGAGGCTGACGAGGTGGTGGTAGAGGTGGTCGAGGCTGCTGCTCATAACGATGTCGTTCAGTTTGTTGTGGGGCAGGGTACGGTCGGGGACGGTTATCCCGTCGTTGGTGGTGATTGTTCCTCCTGAATTGTTGGGGTTGGGACCCCTGTCTCACTTCTTGTTGCTCTCTTTTGACCTGTTGCAGTGCTTGCTGATCTCTTTCCATCAAAGTGGCCAGTTGGACTGCATCTACAAAAGTTTTACAATTGTCGGGTAGGGTTTGAGCTCTCAAACCCGGACGCAATCCATCAACGAAAGTTTTGGCCTTTTCTAGCTCGTCCATGGGTAGCTTTGTGTACTTCTGAAGGCTGACAAACTTGGCTTGGTACTGGGCCAACGTCATTGCCCCTTGGGTCAAGCTGAGAAACTCTTGTTGCTTCAACCGCTTCTGGAAGGCAGGGAAGAAGCGGACTTCGAACAATCGTCGGAAGTCAGCCCATGAAACTACCTTGACGCCTGTGAATTCGGTCGCCTTGGTCACCTTCCACCAATCTTTTGCGGCCTTGGTGAGGGTGTCGACAGCGAATATCACTCGTTTGTGCTCTGGGCAGTCTAGGAGTTCGAACTTGTCCTCCATAGTGTCAATCCACTCTTCTGCCACTGTTATGTCTCCTTCGCCGCTATAAGTAGGCGGCTTCAACCTCCAAAACTCTTGGATGGTGCAAGAGGGAGGCGGTGGTCGTTCCTGACGCTCTGGCTGGAGTGAGGGAACCTGGATCCCTTCTTCGCCATGCCCCTCAATCTCATCACTTGGTTGTTGCATCTTGTTTGGAGGGAGGAGCTCTGAGAAACAGCACGATCGACAATAAGTCATACTAGAAATTGTGCTTAAGTTCAAGTAACTTTCATTCCTTTATTACTTTTGCTAAAACAATGTACAAATATGCTTCACATGATGACAACCCATCATAGTGAAGTTTTATTTCAAGGAAAAGAAAGCAAACAACTAAGCATCTAAAGTGCTCCGAGTCCCAAGTTACTCATCGCTTCGGGAGGTCTCCTCTGGGTCTTCCTGACTTATAGAACTTGGGCTTCTAAATTGTAATTCCCTTGGTGGTTCAGGAGTTTCTTCTTCATCGTCTGAAGATATACAAATTGGATTGCTAATACATCCTCCTCTCGTCAGTAAGTGCCACCTTTGACTCATCTCTTCGCGCCACGTTTGACCTATTTCTTCCTATCTCTTAATGGGTGTGGAGGATAAATCTGGATCGTTACTTCCCACGCTCTCTGGATTGGAATGCTCCGGTCTCTCTGGAGTCGGCTGTGGCGGGGTTGGAGGATCTAGTGGGCGTACACATATCCCCACTATGTGATCCCTACCCCTTCGTACAACTCTGGTTACCATGCGGCGTGGAGGCATCTATAAAAAAAGTTATCTCAACATAACATAATCCATTTGAATAATTCAACTAGTACTTACTTGAGGAGTGGAGTCACAGTTGCTCAGGAGGCTTGCACATGACTTTACTCTGACTATGAGATCAATGAATAATGAAGACAATGCAATGACTTAGACCCTTGCAATGATTGACAATGACACTGATCTATACTCTATTATGAACAATGGGAGCCAAGATCTTACGCTCTGATACCAAACTGTAACGCCCCCAAAATCCGCCCTTCCGCCACGCTGGCGGTCAGACTGACTCTGGGAGCGCTACTCACTGCCTATGACTACTTTGACTTTGACTTGGACTTTGACTGGTCAACAAATGACCCACGTGGCAAACAATGATAAAGAATAATAATGATATAAAAATACGGAAGAATTATCATTACGAAATAACAAATGCCACAAGTGATGAGATAATTCAAAAGAAATAGGGAACAAGAATAGTTCAAAAGGGTTATGAGAATATCAACAAAAGCAAGGCTAAAAGGGAAATTCCAGGGTTTCATATTTACAATGTTTGATAATTCAATGCAGAATATAAATGGCGGAAAGCTATAGTAATATTGCAAGACATGTGCTGCCACCCTGAAGCTCTGCATTATCCATCTCCTCCCTAAGCAGGGTTCTCACCTGCAAAATCCCAAAGCAGGGGCATGGAATGCCCGTGAGCTAACGCCCAGTACTCATAGAGTCATAGACGATGAAATGATAATCAATGATCAAATACTGTGTTCAACAATGTTCTACACAATGCTATGCTCTGTGATTCATTACTATGCTCTGATGTTCATTGCTTTGTTCTACTGACACTTACCATGCTCTGTTGTTCATTACCATGCTCTTTTATACTTTGTGTGGAACTACGTATTTTACAATACTATATGATCCTTAATGTTCGTTGTCCTATGCGAGCTCAACTTTAGTTAATTGGGAAGCTAGAGGTGTCTCTGCCTTGAATATTGTCAGGGTGCCCATAACAGGGAAGGTGTACACGTTGGCACATCCTTTTCGGAATGCAGGTGGGAGAATGTCTACATTCCAGGAACAGTGGTCGTTACGGACCCCGTAGGTTCACTGCCTCCTCAGCTAGCTACCTGTCCCTCTGTCATAACAATGAAATTCACATATGCCCCCGTGGGGGAAGAGTGCGTTCCTTGCGTCACTCTTATTCGGAGCACAGGTGTGAGAGGGCCTGTGGTCCAGGAGCAGCGGTATTTAAACTCAGTAGATACACTATCTACTCAGTGCAGTTACCTGCCCCTCCAATGCCTTGACCTTGACCTTGAATAACACATAGCTATCTCATTCATTGATCTTTTCTTTGCTTATCTTCTTTACCATATGGATTTTAAATCATGATTCAGAGAAGGGGGTGAAGTCTGATCCCCTTCCTGCGGACGAAGGTCCGTCACTTGTTTAATCATAATGGAAATAGCCAATAATGGCTAGTCGAAGGTTCAGCATTGATTTCATTTGATCTGGCCTCTCAAGGGCATTTTAGTCATTTTACACATGCTCTGGCCCTTCAAGGGCAATTAGGTCATTTCACAATTGCTCTAGCCCTCAAGGGCATTTTGGTCATTTCACTTATATATATGTGATATATGTATATATATCTACTTATGTCGAGAGTAGTAGACCTACTACATACTAGTTATTATTATTATTCTTATATATATATATACATATATATATGTATATCTGTATTCCGAGAGCAATATGCGGTTAAGTATTTATTATTCAATAGTAATAATAATTACTATTATTCTGAGAGTAACATGCCCTTAAGTAATTATTATTTAATAATAATTAATATTATTTCGAGAGTAAGTAATAATTACTATTATTCCGAGAGTAATATGACCTTAAGTAATTATTATTCTGAGAGTAATATGACCTTAATAATAATAATTACTATTATTTCGAGAGTAAGTAATTATTATTTAATAATAATTACTATTATGTCGAGAGTTAAAGACCTACTACATAATATAATTATTACTCATATATATATATATATATTACTTATACATAAGTATATATATATATATATATATATATATATATATATATAAGCCGTGACAACATACTTAATGCATAACATAGTAAAGTAATAAATGATACAATAATTAATACAATAATTACTACTTAATACAAGTCGAGAGTTAAAGACCTACCCAAGCCGAGAGTTATAATTAATTGGCATTACAATCTTGGTATGAATTAAGATTAGTCTATTATATCTCGGACTCATAATATATCGTAAAGGATAATGACACAATAATACGGAAAGAGTAATATATAATGTTAAATGATAAAACGAATGAGAATCGAATTTCACGATCATTGATCTACATTTCTTCATCTAGAGAATTTATACATCTACGGTACCTCTTTTGGTTGCCCTACGTTTGCTCGTGTGCTCTACGTCCGCTGGTTCGTCTGCACTCTGCTCGTCACTCGCTCGCCGGTCGCCGAAGAAAGCAAGGGAGAGAGATGGCCGTGAGGGGAGTAAAAAAAATGCACTGGAGTCCTCCTCACTCCTTATGGTTCTGTCCACTCTCGTGAGAAGGAGGGGAGTGAGGAAGAGTGGGGGAGGGTTTCGTGGGGTGAGAGAGAGAATAGGGGAGAGAAGTGGGGAGGAGGGTGGGGAGGGGAGAATGACCGATTCTCACGTTCCCCGCTCTTTTTTTTTAATCCAATTTTTTTTTTACATTTTGAATTTCAAATAAAAAGAATAAATGGTAGGGCATTACAAGAAGGGCATCAGCTGGCCGTTGATCGTCTTTATGAATGCCCACTGTCAGAGGCCTCTCAAGTCCGGGTTTACTTGCAGAAGTAATTAATTAATTTTCTTTTTTGTCAATTAATCACACTTACTACTTTATGATATTAAGAAATAGAAAAACCAAAAATATGCATGCCACAAATTTTTGGGTTCTAGAAATTTTTCATATATTTTTTCTTTTATGATTACGAGAGTTAATCATGTTTCTTTCTTTTCGTTTGCAGCCTTCGTTATGCCCTAAGCACTTCACCGATAATTTCGTGCATTAACAGGATCAACAACAAGCAACATCGCTCAAGTGTTGGAGTTGGTGAATACTTCAGGGCCCCTTGTTTCTCACACCGGGTTCGTCCACGTGAGCTTAGGGGAATCTGAGTATTACCCAATTGCTTGTGCTTCTGGCGTACGAACGAGAGGGGGGTTCGGGAGGCCCCGCCCTCCGACGGTAGTCTCGCTCGCCGGTGAGCGGGCGGGAGTTTGGTGGCAGCGCTCCCGAAACCTAGACGGGTTTGGACTTTTATTTAGCCGGTCCGTGTGGTTCGGATTAGGTTTTCTCTCTGTTTTATTTGGATTTTAAACTCGGTTTGGAGAGGCTTATATATAGCCTATTTTCAGATGTAATCTGTGTGACGGCTGTAAACCTAAACGATATAGTGGAACCTCTTTGCAGGACATAGCCCTAATCTCAAGGGTGAACCTGGGTAAATTCGTGTGTCTCCTCTATTTTTTCTTGCAATCTCTCTACGATCTTCTCTTCCTATTCTCCGATTTTCTCATCAATTGGTATCAGAGCACATGTTATTCGAGGAATTAGGGTTTATTCGAGATGTCAAGAGGGTCGCGAATCGAGATAGAAAAATTTGGTGGAACACGATTTGATCTCTAGAAGATAAAGATGGAGGATCTCCTATGTGATCGAAATCTTTGGACGGCAATCGAGAAGGAGAGGTCAGGCATGGAGGCGGCGAAGGTCGCGGATGGGGCCTCCTCCAGTCAGGCAGATCCAAAGGCGATCGAAGAGTGAGATCGGATTGATAGAAAGGCGAAGGGTTTGATTCGGCTGTGTCTCGCGAATTCAATTCTTACGAATGTGATGGACGAACCTACTGCCAGAGATCTGTGGAGGAAGTTGAAATCCCTATATCAAAGTAAGTCACTTGTTAATAAGTTATTCCTGAGGAAAAAATTGTACAATCTTCGGATGCATGAGGGTGACTCGTTCTCTACTAATCTCTACAACTTTAACACGATGATCAGTCAACTTGTATCAATTGGTGTTAAGTTTCAAGATGATGATAATGCAATAACATTGCTCTGTTCGCTGCCGAATTTATGGGACAATCTGATTGTCGTGATTGGTGGCGGGGATAAAGAACTTTCGTACGAAAGTGTATGTGCTGCCTTGTTATCAGAGGAAATACGGAGAAAGTGATCGGGAATTCTGGTAAAGAGGCACTGGCGATCAGAGGAAGGCAACCAGAAAGGAATCAAAATCAGAGAGGGAGATCCAAATCTCGTGGGCGTTCGAAGAGTAAAGATAAGAAGATGCAATGCTGCAGATGTCAAGAGTGGGGCCATCTGAAGTGAGATTGCAAAAATAAGTCGGTTCATAAGAAAGAAGCTAAGTCAACCTCGGATAAAAAGGAGGTTGATGTAGGGGATATGTATTTGGCTTCTGCATGTACGGCACAGTCAGATAAGGATGTTTGGCTCATCGACACTGGTGCTTCGTACCACATGACGCCTCATAGACATTGGTTTTGTGAATATGAGGAGTATAATGGTGGGGATGTCATGCTCGGAGATGACACTGCGGTTCAGATTATTGGACGTGGCAGGGTGAAGTTGAGAATGAATGATGGCACGGTGAAGACTCTACCAGATGTGATGCATATACCACTTATGAGCAGGAGTTTATTATCTGTTAGTACAATGGCTGACTCGGGAGTTATATTCAGTTGCGACAAGGATTCATGCAAGATGATCAGAGGGTCGATTGTGATTGTACGAGGGGTTCGCTATGGCACATTGTACAAGTTGCTCGGAGAGATAATATCTGTGGGCTGCGGATTTATTTCTGAAGAGGCCAAAGAAGATGAAGACAACAAATTTATGTTGTGGCATCGGAGATTAGGCCATATCAGTGAAAAATGACTCTCCACCGTAGCATCAAGTCAGATGGTAGAAGGAGTTCCGGATTGTTCTATGAGCTTCGGGTTCTGTGAACATTGTCTCTATGGAAAATAGAACCGAGTCAATTTTTAACACACATGTTCAAGAGCAACCAAGATTCTTGAACTGATCCATAGTGATGTCTTTGGACCAACTCCAACTCCATCTATTGGAGGGTCTAGGTACTATGTCTTTTTTATAGATGATTTTTTGAGATACAGTTGGATTTATTTTATCAAAAATAAGTCAGATGTATTCGATAAGTTTCGAGAATTTAAAGTTTTGGTGGAAAACCAACTGAGCAGCAAGATCATGGTCCTTCGTACAGATAATGGAGATGAATTCTGTTCAAATAAGTTTGAACAGTTCTGCGTGGACAATGGTATTGCAAGGCAGAAGACAACTCCATATACACCTGAGCAGAATGGAGTAGCTGAAAGGTTAAATCGGTCACTCATAGAGAAATCCAGATGTATGCTGAGTTGGACTCAATTGGGGCAAAAATTCTGGGCAGAAGCTGTAGCCACAACAAACTACTTGAAGAATCGCTCACCGACCTCATCAGTGAAGGATTAGACGCCTTATGAGGCAATGTTTGAGAAGAAGCCAAATTTGTCTCATGTTCGGGTGTTCGGATATGACGCATATGTTCATATACCCAAGAAAAAGCGGAGTAAGCTTGACAGTAAGTCTGAGAAGAATATATTTATCGGATACAAGAAAGGGGTCAAGGGCTATAAACTGTGAAATCCAAGGACAATGACTATCGTATACAGCAGAGATGTTATTTTTCGTGAAACACGATCCCAAGTTGAGGCTCAGGAAAATGATGAACCCAAGAAAGCTGTAGTGTTTGAAGAATATTCTGATTTTGAAGCTACAAAAGTGGTTGCAAAAGATACTTCAGTTGAGTCTGTTTCAGAATCTGATCAAGAGGACTCTGTTAATGAAGTTGAAGATGCAAATTCAGATGAAGATCCAGATGTTGGTACCATACCAGATCTCAGGAGATCGACACGAGTAAGAAGAGCACCTCTTAGATACTCTCTTAGCGCTCTAAGTACGTTTCATGCTTTGAGCATCATCGGAGAAGAACCTAGCTCTGTAAAAGATGCAAGGTCTATGGATGATGCAAATCAGTGGGAGCTTGCTATGGCAGATGAGATGCAATCACTGGATAAAAATGAAACATGGAGTTTGTGTAAATTGCCTAAGGATAGAAAGGCAATTGGCTGCAAATGGATGTTCAAGCGAAAGTTAAAACCTGATGGATCTGTAGAGAAGTACAAGGCGAGGCTGGTAGCTAAAGGGTACTCTCAGATTAAAGGAGTCGACTATGATGAAATCTTCTCTCCTGTGACGAAAATGACTTCAATTAAATTTGTTCTATCTTTGGCAGTAGTATATAATCTTGAGGTAGAGCAGATAGATGTGAAGACGGCATTCCTTCATGAGAATTTGGAGGAAGAGATATATATGAAGCAACCAGAAGACTTTGAAGTTCAAGGCAAAGAGAATATGGTGTGCAAATTAAAGAAATCTTTGTATGAATTGAAGCAATCGTCAAGGATGTGGTACCAGAAGTTTGATACGTACATGTTCGAACTCAAGTTTGTACGCTCAAATTCAAATTATTGTGTTTATGTGAAGAGAGTTGGAGATCAGTTTGTCATTCTTACACTGTATGTGGATGATATGTTGCTGATTGGAGACAGTATGAAGATGGTGAATTCAGTGAAGGGTTTGTTGGCCAAGAAGTTTTGAGATGAAAGACTTGGGGCCAGCGAATTACATTTTGGGTATGCAGATTAGAAGAGATCGTCAGAAACGAAAGTTGTGGCTAGGACAGGAGAAGTACATAAAAGAAGTGTTGAAGAAATTTAACATGTCGGACTGCAAGCCAGTGGGTACTCCTATGTCTTTAGGAACCAAACTTTCTGCAGAGCAATGCCCGAAGACGGATGAAGAAGCCGAAGAGATGGACCGTGTGCCATATGCAAGTGCAGTGGGCAGCTTGATGCATGCCATGGTGTGCACGCGTCCAGATATAGCCCAAGCAGTGAGAGTCTTAAGTCGGTATATGTCTAACCAAGGCAGGGAACACTGGAATGCTATCAAGAGAGTTTTCAGATACCTTCGTGGAACTTTAGATTTTACTTTGTGTTTTAAAGATACAAGAAAGGAAAGAGGCTTAATATTGTAGGCCATGTAAATGCTGATTGGGGTGGAGACATTGATAGTAGATGGTCCACTAGTGGATATGTTTTTTCATTATTTGGGGCTGCACTGAGTTGGATGAGCAAGAGACAAAGCATGGTAGCACTTTTTTCTACAAAAGAAAAATATATGGCTCTTACTCATGTTGTAAAAGAGGCCATATGACTACGGCGGTTGTATTTGGAGCTCGAATTTGAGCAAGGCGTCATGGAGGTGAGATGTGATAATCAAGGTGCTATCCAGTTAGCTAAGAATCCTGCATTTCACTCACGCACAAAGCATATTGACATCCAATATCATTTCATCCGGGAAAAGGTGAAAAAGAAATAGGTTCAGTTTGAAAAGGTTGATACAATAGAGAATAGTTCTGATTTTCTGACTAAAGCAGTTACATGTGCAAAGTTCGAGTGGTGCTCTACTGCTGTCGGATTGAAGAAGAATGTTGCAGACAAGGCTATCATTAGTGTGAAGTATCCACCAAGTGGGAGAATGTTGGAGTTGGTGAATACTTCAGGGCCCCTTGTTTCTCACACCGGGTTCGCCCACGTGAATTTAGGGGAATCTGAGTATTACTCAATTGCTTGTGCTTCTGGCATGCGAATGAAAGGGGGGGTTCGGGGGGCCCCGCCCTCCGACGACGGTCCCGCTCGCCGGTGAGCGGGCGGGGGTTCGGGGGCAGCGCTCCCGAAATTTAGACGGGTTTGAATTTTTGTTTAGCCGATCTGTGTGGTTCGAATTAGATTTTCTCTCTGTTTTATTTGGATTTTAAACCCGATTTGGAGAGGCTTATATATAGTATATTTTCAGATGTAATTTGTGTGGCGGCTGTAAACCTAAACGATATAGTGAAACCTCTTTGCAGGACGTAACCCTAATTTCAAGGGTGAACTTGGATAAATTCGTATGTCTCCTCTATTTTTTCTTACAATTTATTTACGATCTTCTCTCCCTATTGTCGAATTTTCCCACCATCAAGAACTATATCATAAATAAAATTTGTTTGCCTTAAGAATAAAGTGTGTGTTTGAACTTTGACAACTCTCCGGGATCAAGAAAGTATGTTATATATATTTGATCTTTGAAAATGCTGTGCGGTCTAGAAACTGTGTGCTTATGCATGATTTCCTTGTAAGTCACTTGCGTGTTTTTAATAAATATCATGTTTTGCTATTGCAGGCTGGTTAATATAGAACACTCAGCATGTCTGAATCATATATTAAAAAGAAATGTATACCTCATTGTTACAGCTCTAACTTATAGCCATCACACGACTACTTTTGGTGAATAATTAAATTGACATATTGATTTGGCATGTATTTGGATAGATTGGGATTTCTTTTTCGGTGAATGGATAGAGTGGAATTTGAAATTTGAGGTAGGTGATGTGATATAAGAAAATAAATATGATTGATTAATTTTAGTAGGTATTTGAACTAAAAATATGTATAATAAATAGAGATTATAAATTTATTAAAAAATTTAAAAATAAATGTATATTAAAAAAATTATGTCAAAAAATTTGTTGAAAATATATTATTTAAATATAAAAAACAATTTTTATTAATTTATAATTAATAAAATATTAAATTTTTAATGAAATAATAAATAATACTATATTAATTATTTTTATAAAAAATATTATATATATATATATATATATTATTTTAAGAGAAATTTGTAATATAAAGAAAATAAGAAAAAGAAAAAAAATAAAAACAGAAAAATGAAAAAAAGTGTTGTCAAATAAAAAAAAACGTAATATAGTGACAGTCTTGGATTAACGTGACTCCAAGTTCTATATTGACGAAATGAGGCCATCGTATTTAACGGAACTAAGTGGAATTAGGTCCTTATTTCACCTGATTTTATTTTCCAAACAGGATATCCGAAATCAAGAAAGTATGCTATATATATTTGATCTTCGAAAAATGCTGTGCGGTCTAGAAACTGTGTGCTATATATGCCTGATTTCCTTGTAAGTCCCTTGGGTGCTTTTAATAAATATCGTGTTTTGCTATTGCAGGCTGGTTAATATGGAACACTCAACATATCGGAATCATATATTAAAAAGAAATGTATAGCTCATTGTTACAGCTCTAATTTATAGCCATCACCTGACTAGTCCATCAAATTCTCACTACAACAAAAAGTATTTATAGGAATAAAAAGTTTTGATCTCAAAGTCATCAATTTTGGTATCTATATATTTCTTCTTAGGACAAGAATTTTCTTGGCCGCCACTGGTTCCTAGAATCTTACAAATAATTGGACGAACCGAAGTGCTTTATTTTTTGTGCGATTGAGATTTTGTTATTACAGTATAAATATTTCTTTGCTCAAGGTTCTCAAATTCACGTACATCTTTGAGACAAACGTAGCCGTGTTTCTTTGATTTTGGTCGCATAGTGACATAGTGTGTATATATTTATAGTTTACGATTAATAAATAATATCATGATATATTTTTTTACAAATTGTCTGAGCTATTAAATTTTGTAAAGTTCGCAAAGATTGTCGTACCAAATTATGTGAAGATTAGTGATTTTTTTTCAAATTCTGTCTTATTACTCGTTAAGCCAAATCACTCAACTTTGTGAATTTTAAAAAACCTCACCAAATAATATATTAACCTTTTTTTTACCAATTTCTTGAACCGTAGTAATATTGATATTTTTCTATACCTATTGTTTAAAGAAATTAATTTTAATATTTTTTTATTATTTCTTATAATTTTAATATTGAAGTGTTTATTTACCATATACTATTTAACTTTTTGTTATTTAAAAACAATTGAATATCACTTTTAGACAAGAGTTTTAAGAATAAAAAAAATTTGTTGGGTCCCAAAAATATCACTTCTAGACACTAACCTATTAGTCCAATCTAATGACCACTTTTGATCCCAAATCAAAATATTTTGGCTGTCAAAAGATAAAAGAATTGGCATAAAAAAAATTGATTCCAAAATATCTTATTTAGCTGCTGTGGACTAGTTAATATAAAACATTCAATCGGATCTTATGCAACTTCTATGATCGTTATCATCCATTATATCTATTTTTTACTCATTATCATGGTCCTAAATCAATTTTTTTTTCTCACATCATCATCTTTTTCCTCTTCGCTATATAATATATCCTGTGGGCATAAATATTTTATAAAGAATAAAGCCCAATGCCACACGGCATGCCATATTTTTCACTTTTTATTTGTAAATTCAAAATCTAGTGGTCCCCATGAGATCATACTAGTCATTTTTATCCCAAATCAAAATAGTTTTGACTGTCAAAAATAAAATATTTGACGTCAAAAAATTAGTTCATAATAATATACTTGTCCCAAATAGTATTATTTATAAAAAAATCAAGTTCTCATTATATATTTGACTCCAATAATGTAGTAGTAGCCAATTTATTAGTTTTTAAATGCATAAACATTAGCTAATAAAACTTAAAATGAAAGAGAGATTCCAACCACATAATTTCATATTACTCCTTCATCCATTACAAAAGTAATGCATTAAAAATATAAAAAAGTGTCATTCAATATCTTTAATTAGTATATCTATTACAAAGACAAAGTCTAAATATCCATATTAACAAACACTTTCTTCTATGTAATACTGAAGTTGTTGTCCACTCATTAATTTCAATTTTCTTATCTTTAAGAGCTAACTTCTTGTCTTGAATGGAAAGTAAATCCTTGATATTATCTAACTCATTCTTTGTATTAGTCAATCCATTCTTTGATGTGATTAATTCCTTCTTCAAATGATTGTATTTTTGCTCCATAACAATTTCTCCTTCACATCTAGGAAGTTTAGGGCCTCGCTCACATCCATGCATGAACCCAAATCTTGTGCTAAGAAATTGAGCACATATCTGATTATCATTGATTGAAGATTCTACCCCAACTTTCATTTTCATTTGAAGAACTATCATTTTTTCCTATAATAATAGAAATAATTAACCCCAACTGCATAACATACGAATGTAAATGAAAAAAATAATATAATGTATTAAACTTCATACTCGTATAGTTTTCTTTAGCATCTTCATGTACCCATTTGCTCTCTCCATAGTATGCATGTTTGTAAATTTCGATATGATCGCAATTGTATAATGATGAAACAAATGTGAACTTATGTTAAAACAAATTTCCTATGAATATATAAAAGTTGTGAATATAAATCATATTTATAAAATCACCAATTATGCTTGTGCAGCAACAAAGATTTAACTCCCTCTCATGTGAACAAATTATAATTTTTTTCCTTTTTGCAATACTTGTGTTCGCACCTAAAATTATAAAGCAAGTACGAAGCGTACCAACAAAAGAACCATAAAAGAAATTAAAAGGAAGTTATCTTTCCTCACAATGATTTTTGCATGATCAATAGTGAAATGAATAAAATAACAGAGTGCTCCCTGATAATTACAACTATAGGATTTGCATATACAAATTCATATGGTACAAGGTCTTATATTACGTACATGGAAGTGATTCTTGCATGTTGATTGGAATGCCTTTTTTGTGGTTTGATAACATCTACATTAAAGCATGCTTGACCAACAAACAAATACCATTTACCATTTTAGTTTGATAATACAAATACATAGAAGTTGGTAGATAAATGGGACATAATGAATAGGAAAAAATTACGAGGATGTTAATGGACATTTTGCGGATGAGGTACAAGTGAAAAAAAATAGATTATTTGATAAGTAGTAAATATGTAACCGAAGAAGAAAATGAGTAGATAAATATGTATGTTTAGTTCCATTTTGTCTAATAATCTTGTATTTCCATTTTTGCATAAGAAGAGAAGCCTTACAAATGGCAAACTTCATACGATGGATAGAGGGATTTTGCTTCCTTTTGTGTGTGTACTATATATATAGGATATAATGGCTATGTTACGCTCACTAAAGGTAGCACCATGCTATGCTCGATTCTCGACCGCATGATTAACATCGGACGCATATGAAGAAAAATGCGCTGAACCGTCTGTGATAGCAGCCGAACCGGTGTCGTGCTCACTCACTCGGCCGGACGAAAGAGTCACCATCGATACGCTCCGGCGAGAAGTCTCGTCGGAACCTACGACAAGTACTTTTGGCTCGGAACCTCTGACTGGAAAACCCTGCCGGACATTTAGACGGTAGCGCCCCTGTCGGAACCTCCGACAGGAAAGCCCTACCGGACGTTCCGATGGGAACGATCCCGTCGGACATTCTGATGGGTTTTCCCATGTAAAATTATTTTTAAAATATAAAAAAATCAGACCCTCGGTTGGATTTGCTGCCGATGACCTGATCCAACGGCGGAGGTCAATCTTCGCCGAGAGTAGCA
The DNA here is from genome assembly GCA_030549335.1 of Pontederia crassipes. Lineage (NCBI taxonomy): Eukaryota > Viridiplantae > Streptophyta > Magnoliopsida > Commelinales > Pontederiaceae > Pontederia > Pontederia crassipes. The sequence continues at coordinate 73,693,507 of CM060194.1, read as the reverse complement.
TATGAAAGAGTGCGAGATGGGGTGCAGAAGAGAGGGGGGCGGCCACCAGGTGGCCAGATTCGCCGCCAGCCAGCACGACCTCCAAGCGGCGGCCACCGATAGAGAGAGAGAGAGGAAAGAGAGATCCGGCCGCCAACATCGGGTCTGGCTGCAGGCGCCAAATTCGGCCGCAGGCAGCCAGTTCGATCGTTGGCAGTGAATCCTGCCTGTAGGTGGCCGGATTTGATCGCTTGCGCCGGAACACCTGCGGCCGATCCGGGTACTTGGCGATTGATCCGGCGCGTGCTGGTGGGACTCAGCCTTCGGGCAATCGATTCGACGTCTGACTACCGGGACTTGCTCATCGTCCCTCTGCTTTGTCTCTTAGTTTTCTCGGCGCCGGCATCTTCGAGGTCGGGGAGGAAGGCGAAGATGATGATTCGACGCTTATTTTTTTCGCTCAACCCCTATGACATTCGACCGGTTGCGCTATTCCGGTTCAACGCGCTTTATTCATCCAACGTCCGCTGTGGATCGAACTGGCGATAAAAGCGCATAGCATTGTGCTACCATCGATAGGCGTAGCGTATCCATATTATCCAAATATATAGGGAATATTAGTGTGACACCACCAAAAAAATTGGTGTCATTGTGCGACCGCAGTCCGATGGTGCATCAATGTTCGAGATCACTGCACACTATGTCTCACGCATCTTCCTCCTTCCTACCTTGCACGTCTTTCTTATTTTTTCCTCGTGTGCACCTGCCATCACCGGAGAAGGTCGTAGATGATGGCGATTGACTGCAGATCATGCTCCTCCCTCTCTGCCACAACTTTCCTTGCTGAGATCCATTGACCACTCCTCCTACACCGCCACAACTTACTCATCTGCAAATTCCTCCCCCGCTCGAGCTGCCCTCGAAACCGTGGACATCTGTAGTCCAAGCGCCCAATGAGTCGTCTCTACTACCATCTACATCCAAGCACCCTTGCCCCCCATGAGATCCAATCGCCAAGATTGCCCCCATATATCAATCTGGTCGCCGAGATTTATCCCAAATCGCTTTCCACTGTTGTGTACCTCATTGTATCTGCTTGCCACGCCTGTGCCTTCCCCCTCGTCGACTCGCTCTTTGTCTACGCCCATGACCCCTCGGCACTCGCCGCCCTCACGCCCCATTGGAGCTCCCGCCTCCAATGTGCCAAATTCGTTCGCTGCCCTCTCTTTACAGCGGCCCTCTCTTTACAGCGACTGTGACCACGCAGCCACATCTCTCATCCCGCCGTCCCCGAAAGCGAAAGAAGCAGAGGAAGAAGATGCAAAAGGAGAGAAGCAAAGAAAGTCTCTCATCCCGTCGTCGCCGGAAGCGAAAGAAGCAGAGGAGGAAGATGCAAAAGGAGAGAAGCAAAGAAGCAAAGCATAACCGTTGATGCACAATTGGACGGTCTAGATTTGTGGTCCTAGTAAATATTGAAAGTGGTTAATTAAGTTTTCAAGGGATTATTCCATCGGACTGGAGCCGCCAAATGAAAGACCATCGATCATTGATAGATAAGATAGAGGTCCAAAGATAAAGATCTAACTAGTTCGATATCTTATTTAAAGTTTGTTATTACATATATTTTTATAGTCTTAGATTATTTAAGTTTGATTTAGTTGTAAAGAAGGTCGAATTCTAAAATTAATTGAATCTCTAGAAAATATCACAGAGCCGGCAGCATTCAAGCCCATGGCACGACAAGGCATGAACAAGTTCAATCCTATACTCAAATATTGCAAAGTACTTAGCAACCAAACCTCCAAATTCCTGAGAAGGTTTGGTTCCTGTGCTAAAAAATGATGTCCTATTGACAGTAGCTTTATTGGAGTTCTATAACTTGCTTAAATTATAAAAATCCTTCCTATATAAAGCATGTCCAACCAAACTTAGTCCATTACTTAGTAATAGTGGAAGGGTATAGTGACATATTCTGGTAACCACATTACTAATTAGAAAGAAATGCATGCGCATGCATAATGCACATGAAGCCTAAAGACGTATGAGCTTTCCGCTTATAGTATAATAATATAGTCAATTAATCACCAAACTTTATTTTTATTGACGTCTAAGATTATTAACACATAATCAATTTATTATTCGAGCAAGACAAGAATGATAAACCTAACCAGTTTAAAGAACAAATTGGGACTATTAACTCTCGTCTGCAACAACTATATTAATTAGTTGTGCTAATCATGCATCAAGTTGAAAACTTTTCAATATTAACAATTAACCCAATTGAAAGTTTAAATATTCTCTAATTATAATTAGCAATTTTAAATGTCTTCGCACTATGAAAACATTTGATAGTAGAATTTAACTTTTTGGAAGCTATAACAGAGCCTTATTCTAAATCAAATTCATATAATTTATTAGGAGTGTTGAGGCCGATCTCATCAAAGGAAACAAGGGAAACGAAGAGTTGGGGCAAGATACCAGAGAATGATTTCATTGCCTCACTTATCTCTTACACCCTACTTTTGCTATTTACATCATCTACAAAAATAACTAACTACCTTTAGCTCTAGAACCTTCTTCATATTCTACTATGTACATAATAAAATACTACAATATTAACTACCTGCTCAATATGTACACTATGATATATACAGCACTACATACAACGTGAAATCTAAAACATCTAACACTCCCCTTCAAGTTGGAGGATGATAGAGATCTATCATACCCAGCTTGTCTACTAAATGATTATGTTGTAATCGATTTAATGGCTTAGTAAGCAAATCTGCTAGCTAATCTTTAGAAGGAATATGTTATAACTGCAAGTGCTGATCTGGAACGAAATGTGAAAGACCGGATTTTGTGCTATCTAACTTAATCTCATACACACACGCCCCTATCACACAGGGGGCAACCAAACTTCCTACCTTAGAAAGTTAGGTACATTTACTTACAAATGAAGTCCTATTGTAAATAGTTTTGTTGGACTTAGTTAATTAAAATCCTTCCTCTATAAATATTGTCAAACCCAACGTAGTTCATTAGCTACTAAAAGTGGAAGGTTGTCGTGACAGATTCTGGTAACCGTATTATTCAGAAGTGCATGCGCGTGCATAACGCATATGAAACTAAAGATATACGAACTTATCCATTTTAATCTAACAAAAAAAGTCTATAACCATACTCTTTTTAATTCAATTAAAGGACTATTATTATCTGATTAATCTATTGTTTGAGAAGGAATGACAAACTTGACCAATTTAATGATTCAAAAAATTAAAGCAGAGGCTATTAAGTATTAACTCCATTTTAAATATATTAACCGATTATGCTAATTAAATTTTGATTAAATATCTTCAATCTTAACGAATAAATATTCATTCATTTTCAAATTAAAGATGTCTTCGTGTTACGCAGATATTTAATAGTAACTTCCAAGTGTTTGCGAACCACAAGAGTCTTACTCTGAATCAGATTCATATTATTCAGAACGAGTGTGTATATAATATCCTAAAATTAAAGAGTCGACTGAATTATTTTAACCATATTTAGAATTCTCTCTTGTAGTAACACTGTATCACCGTCCTGGATTCATAATAATATTGACTAACCTCGAAAAGATAAAAAAAATTATTAAGTAGGTCATCGATCTCATCTCCCACCACTGGACATGGTGTGGATTCCACGACCTGCAAATGTTTCTTAATTTGGTGGACGGGTCATTTCATAACCTACCTATACGATCATGGTTGCGGACAGGCGTGCAAGCATGTCTTCCCAATAGGAATCCTTCGGATTGCCAGTATTGATCACTCTACGTGAACTCGAGCGCATTGTATAAAGCATGACCGGCCAAAGCTCACAGAAGGCAGGAGATCGATCAGTCCGATTCTTAGGAGCAGTGTTGCAATTAGCTAACAAATATTAAAAGCAAAATCAAAGAAAGAGATGGGCAAAGCTTGCATGGTGTGCCTGCTGCTCTTCGCCTTGACACTTGCGGGACTCTACTCTCGAGCGGCGGACTGGTGGCCGCGGCGGACTTTGCTAGCTGCAGAGGCGTCAACGAGGCACAGTCCAAGTGCATGCAGTACGTAAGACCCGGAGCCAAATGGGTCGTGCCATCGCAGGCTTGTTGCCAGGTGTTAAGAAAAATCGACGGCGAGTGCGTGTGCAAAAATGTCACTCCAGAGTTCGAGAAGGGCATCAGCTGGCCGTTGGTCATCTCTTTGACGAACTACTGTCAGAAGCCTATCAAGTCCGGGTCTACTTGTGGAAGTAATTAATTTCCTTTTTGCCCAGTTAATTACGCTTACTGTTTTTATATTGAAAAGTAAAAAATATGGCACAAATATTTTGGATTCTAAAGGTTTTTCATTTTTTTATTAATATGAGAGTTGATTTTTTTTTTCAGGTTTCCTTATTCCGTAAGTCTCATTACCTTTGAACGAACAAGGACAATAACAAGATGGCTCAAGAACGATATCATAAATAAGAGTTTTATGTAAAAACAATTTGTGTGTTTGAACTTTAAGCTGATGCCCTCAGATCAAGGAAGTATGTTATATAATATGTTCGCACCAGCTTAAAAATATTAATGTTGCGAGGTCTAAAAGTACTGTGTGCGCTATAGATGCATAGTTTGCATCCATGTCCTTGTAACTCCCTTATGTGCTTCTAATAAATATCGTGTTTGGCTATTGCAGTCTAGCTAATATAAAAATTTAGCATATCTGGAACATATATTTGAACTTGAAAGAAATATATAGCTCGCTACTAAAGCTGCAACCTCTTGCCATCATGCTGGTCAGTTCATCAAATCTATTGTTTTCACTCATAATCGCGGTGGTCATGATCAATTTTTTGTTTCACTCATGCGTCTTCTGTTCCCTATTCCAACTATGTAATTATATCCTCTGGGCATAAAATAATTTGTATTATAGAATTAAAATCAAAGGCCACATGGCTTGTTCACAAAACTTCAAATCCAAATATAGTGCTCTGATAAAATCCAAATATTTAAACAAAAATTAAAAAAATTCTAAATGATGAAATATATTTATTTTGTTTATAACTAGTTAATATACTATTTTCCATTGCAATAATAAATAACTCGTTCTTCATGATGAAACATAAGACCTAAATCATTTCATTTTTTTTAGAATATTTTTTCACGTTGTTTGCTATATCATGTGTTTATTTAAGTAGAAAATATAATTTTGGTAATTATTCAAGGATCAACGTGTCTGAATTCTAGGAAGTGTTAGTAAAGACCAGAAAGAAAGTACTAGGAGGCACTTAGACAAGATTTAATTGACGGCTTTAGTTTACAGAACATTTCTTTTATAAATTATTTTTTTAGATAAACAACATGACCATTTTTTAATGATGTGAAGATTGTTTATTACTATTTGAAAAAAATCAATAAGATCTTAAGAAACTTTGTAAAAACAATAAATTTCTTTAGTTAATTTTGTTGCTCATTATTGACTGTAACCTAAATATTGCATTAGAGAAAACATATATTAAGAAAAAGATTAACATGAGAAAGTGCATTTTTTATGCTATACTAGGTATGATGACCTGTGTGATGTACGAAAGATAAACTAAACTATGCGATATGATTGTAAAGTATGTTTATATTAGTTTGACATTTTTTTGTCATTAAGAAAATGATAATTATGAATTTAAAAATAATGTATCTAGTCTCTCCACCTTTATCTTTTTATCTCCCCAGGAAATAATATAAGCATTTAAGAAAACTAAAACCATTTTATGTTAGTTTCTGAAAAGACATTATATTATGTTTTATCTTCTAGTTACTCTTTACTTTTTTTTTATCTCCTCCTCCTCTTTTTCTTTCAACAACATCTATTACTTAAATTTCTTTTGCTATTCTAATTTATACATGATGATACAGGCACGTGACATTTGACTCTTTCTCTATGTAGGTTAATAGCTTTTAATGTGTATTAATTGACATCTAAATTTATTTCTAATACTATTATATCATAAAATTTAAGTAAATATCATTTATTTTTGTATTTATAACAAGTACAATTATTTTATTTAATTTTATTTATCTTAGAAAATGACACTCTTGACATCTTTTACCTAAATATATAATACTGATATAGATAAAGTATTGTCTTTGATAAACATAAAATGATAATTGTGACATTTGTTTTCTCCTATGTTTGTTTTCCTTTTAATATGAAAAATATGAGATATGAATATGATATTCGATTTAAATATGTATTAAAAGTTATTTAAAATTTATTATTTAAGCATGAACCATGAACCTCTGGCACATGCTTTATTAATCTCAAGCTGACTCTTTCTACATAAGTACCTCTCAATGTTGCAAATCCTTCCTTCTTTGAAGTTAATCTCCTAATTTTCTTTCATATTATAATTCCAAATGTGAAACTAATTAAACAACATCAATTAGTCTCCTTCACTTTGAAGGTAGCTTATATATAATCAAGTTTTTTTTTATTGTCCATTTTAATAATATAAATAGAATATTATCAACCATGTCTAAATTGAAAATATTATAATAATATATTATATAACCCGAGTCAAGCTTTATTGATCAAAGATTTCACCCATCCGAAAAACTAAATATCAAGCATGTGAAAAATTCTCTTGTATAATCCAACACCGCTTCTTTTGTTGTTGAAACATCAAATAGGGAAATAAAGTAAACAATCTCAATTAATATTTTCAAATTTATAATTAATATTAAATTATTGTTTATTTTAATAATATACATGTTATATTATCTATCATATATATTTTGAAAAAAAAATCAGCATATTACGTGACTTCATAAGAGAGTGCAATGTGATTCTTACTGGCTAAGAATTAATATTATACTTCAAATGTAATTATATAATTATTTTCTTAATATAACATTACATAACTATATATAAATATAAATATAAATATAAATACAAATACAAATACAAATACAAATACAAATACAAATATGTATATGTATATATTTTGGTATTAACTTAGTTGATTATAATCTGATATCATAATTTACAATTTAAAAAAAAAACTATGTCTAAAATTGACGATACTGTTTACAATAATCAATATAAAGATATTAAGAATTATTCAATATTTTATTTAAGTAGAGTCTGTGAGCTATAATCCCGTCATGCCAACCCAATCCAAAATAATTTAACAATTTTCTAAAGACAATTATACAATATTTTATTAATATTGTATAAAATAACAATATTGATGTAATATATATATATATATATATATATATATATATTTTACTTCATGATTTTGTCATAATTTACGATAGAATTGTATATCTAACATTGATGACACCTTTTTACAACAATCAATTTTATAAATAATATATAAAAATTCTTCTAATTATTTTATCTAAGATTACGGATCTCAAAGCTTGATTATGAATTGCCTCAATTCATCACATTTCCTTCCTCTCTATTTTTTCATATGGTAAATTTCAAATTTAAAACAAATAATTAATATAAATCAGTTAGTCTTATATTTTATTGGATTCATGATTCATGAAGTAGTCCTCCATTGAATATTTTTATTTTTTCTTATAATTATGTATATATACAGATATTTTATAGACATATAGACTAGTATTCAAAAAACATAATTTTAAAGATGCTTATATAATAATATTTGCTATAGAATTGACTAACTATTAAAAAGGAAATTAAAATTTCAAGGAGCCGCTTTAGAAACCAAAAAGAGAAAGTCCAAAACAAATTAATAAAGGAGGCCCAATATGTTAATTAAGATTGGGCCGAAAGTAAAATGGATTACTCTAATTGAGCCCAATATGTTAGTCCCTCCGAGTAGTCATGCCCAAACTGTTCTCTCATGTTTTGATTGGTTTTTTTTTTGGAAAAAAGAATCATTTGTTGTAAAATTTTTGCGTAAATTAAAGTTATCAATTAAAACATCTAGGAACCAACTTGTACAGTATTTTAATTAATGTTGTATTTATATTTGTTACCTTTTGGTCAGGTCATCCTCGAGTAGCTACTAAATAAACTTGTGTTTTCTATTTAAACAAACTTACTAATGCGGATAACAAAATAAAAGTAGAGTGAAAGAGAGACGAAGAAAAACAAAGAACAACGTATATTTGTTCGAAAATATAAAAATAGATAATGCCAATTTGACCTTATTTGTAAAATTTTGTCTTCAATAATTTTATTTATATTAAGAAACAATTACTATATATATATATGTGTGTGTATATATAGAGAGAGAGAGAGAGAGTAAAGATCCCCATTTCATTGCATTAGTAAAATAAGTATTTTTTTTATTTATAATAGCTGTAATTATATAGATTTGTTTAGTTATATAATCCTATAATTAAGATTAATTGATAAACTAACGAAATATATAGTTATATATGACTTTTGTGGTGCAATACTAAAATAACTAATAACTTCACATTCTAATTATCTAGTGTATCAGTTAATTATAACTTTTAGCAATTATTTTTGACAAAATGTTTTCTAGTACAAAGTAACATAAAAATGGTAGATCATGTTAACCTTATTAAAAATATGTACAATAATGATATATATATGTATATATATAATTAAATATGCCAATATACGGTAATAAAGAAAGAAATGTGACTTTGTGCAATAATAATATTAATAACAATATATATGATGCAGATATATAATTAATATTATAATTCATTTAATTGATAGCTTAACTAAACAAACAATAACTTTATTTATGTTCAATTAGTAACTTCATAGTTTAAATAAAAAATTATGAGTCCTTTAGGATTTAAATTGTTTTTTTTAAATACTATCCTGGTAATGATCGCACATTAAAAATAAAAAAGGAAAAATGTATCGTGATAAAAAGGTGAGGAGCTATGTGATCATGATCACCTAGCTGCCTAACTCATCGTAAAGCCCAATATGTAATGCTCCCAGAATTTGATCCCAATTTAATTTTTGTCCAACCCTAAACGACGTTACTTTTTCACGACCTAATTTCGTAAAACTTTGCAGCGAAAATATATTCATAAATACAAACATAAGACATCAATTTCATAAACAATAGAAGACTTCAACATATATATAAATATCAAGATACATAAACTGGCACATGGGCCTAATAGGCTCTAACGTATACCCAATAAAGAGTTCATCATACATAAATGAGTTCGAGTAAAGTACACGATTCCATAAGACCCATAAGCCATACATACTTAACTATTATAAGGGTCCATCATCATGACATAAAAGAAGTAAATAACTTGGGTTGTAACCAGACAGACCCATGTGCAATGTCGTCGTCACGAGTCTCTCACCGCCAAACCTAAGCCTCCTCCATACCTGCACATATCCATGGGATATAGAAAATTTCTCCCATTGGAGTATGTTGAGGCACATGCATGCTATGATCTTATAATATAATTTTTACATGTCATGACATATGCATTTCATTATCATGGAACATAAATCATATGCATGCTATGAGCTACTTATGTATACTATATAACATGTGAGCATATCATCATGGCAAGATAAGATAGCATGTAACACCATAATTTTTAGGTCATGCATATCATAACTTATTATCATACTTTATCATTATGCTAATGCATATCATGATCTTGTCTTATTTTACTTTGTCATCTTTATTCATGTAATGATATGATGTGACAAGTGAACATTCATAATGCATTCTCATAGGTGCTTTCTTCATCTTTATCATCTTTGTTTTTATGTCTCAAGTCATTCATCATTCATCTTTTTATTTTTTTATTTTTCATCTTTATTTAGATGATTTCTTATCTTGTCGATTGAGAAGAGTAGTGGCTCATAGTTCATGATCCTCACCCGTAGGTGAGGTCTTTATCTTCATCCTTAGATGAGGTCTTTATGCTCTCCCGAAGACGAGGTCTTTATCCTCTCCCATAGGCGAGGTCATCATCCTCTTTCGTAAGCGAGGTCTTTATCCTTATTCGTCAATGAGGTCTTCCCCCATCCGTCGGTGGAGCCATAAGTAGGGTACCGATTGACCCCAAGTCATAAAAAAGCCACACCTTCATCAATCCATCTTTTAATCATGTTCATCAATATATGCAATCATTCAATACATGTTGCATCTTTTAACCCTATTTAATGTCATACAAACTTCAAATCATACTAAGTGTGGACATTCAATCATAACCAATCATTTTCAAGAACGGATGACTATTTTAGGTTATGGTCGATCGCTGGACTAGTATCGGACGACCGGTAGGATTATCGGTCGACCGTTATGGTCCTTTCGGACGATCGAAACAAGGCATTTGGTCGACCGCTAATCACAGTGAATGATGACTCTCTAAAATGGACGACTATTATAATATCGATCGACCGTTAAGGGTCTTTTAGACGACCAAAATTGAGCTTCGATTCGACCGCTAATCACAATGTGTGACGACTACTCAAATCGAACGACCGCTGGTATAACGGTCGATCGTTACATGACTTTCGGATGACCAAAACAAGATGTTCGATCGATCGCTAATCACATAATGTGACGACAATCCAAATTGGACGACCGCTGAAATATCGGTCGATCGTTACATGGATGTCGGACGACCGAAACAGGACATTCGATCGACCGCTAATCACAAAATGTCGACCCTTCCAAAAGGACGATCGTTGATGTATCGGTCGACCGTTGACCGAGTGATACCGATATTGTCTCCAGAACGGTCGACCGATACCGAATCGGTCGCCCATTCTAAGACGATAGACACACGATTTTTACATATTTTCTTTTGAACCTTGCATACATTAACATATTAAACACATATTGACTTTCAAACATCATATGACACATTTCTTAACATTCTTAATACTCTAATCATGACTCACATGAGATTTTTCACATGAAGACATCCAACATTTTAATCAAGTGCATAAACGTACATGAGCTTTAACAAATTCATAATGAGTTAACATATCAACAATAAACATTCTAGTTCTAAGCATGATGAGCAATAGAGTATTAAGTTATGAAATACATGGCATTTTAATCATGGTTAGCAATAGAATAAAAATCTAAAGAAACATGAGACATCAATTGCACATTCCCTAATCATGCTTTGATAAGACCTAGTTTGATCTTAAGGTCCCTTAATCCATACAAACATACATCATTAAGAGATGATTAAGTTTAGGATCCTCTCAAATATATCTTGATTTAGAATCCCTAACTTCAATCTTTCCTCTCTTTCTCTCCTAGCCTAATCTGCCCCTCCTCTCTCTTTGAAGAGGCTGTCCACCAGTTCCAATGAAGGCAACTACAACGAAATAGTGTGAAAGGGGAAGTGAGCATATCATGTTGTGAACAAGTAGGAAATGGGTGCTTACTGTAGTTCAACGGAGAGAGATGAACTTGGAAAAATAATTGTTTACTATAGCAGAGCTAGAATGGTCGTATGCTATAGCTCCTTGGATGTGTCACTGTAGATCCTTCGGTCCTCTCTTTGCTGGCCGAATGAAGGGTTGGAGGGAGATAGATGAAGTGGTTTACTGTAGAATAATGGGGTGGCTTTGGAGAGAAATCGGCTGGTAGGTGGGATGAGGGAGTGCTTAGGGCATTATTTTAAGATAGGCAGGTAGATGGGCTTTGGGCCTTGTGCGTGCTTCTTACTTTCCCTTTTTTTTCATTTAGGATGTTACACAATATACATCAACGTCGTCATTGAGCGCTGAGTAACGGTCGCCGGAGTGCAGGTGCTTACAATAGAGTCATCATCTCTTTTGCTTTTTGTAACATTGAGTAGTAATACTGGTTTATAATTACCGGTTTATTCTCCTTTATATCAGCTTAGTGTTAGTATAAAAGGGTCTATAATCTCATGATTAGGTGTGATGGTTTTTCCTTCCTTATGTAAAAATGGAGTTTAGTTTTTTCCTTTGCAATCGCACCATGTCCTCGACCTACTTTTCTTTTTCCGGTGATACACATCTCGGTAGTCCTCAGGAGTTCGTGAATTCTAACATGGTATCATAGCTGTGTTACTGTCGATCCCTATGAGCTCCTTCCCCATCGCCCATCATGCCGCAGACTGCTGGAAGTGGACACCCACTGCTCTTCTGCGTCAATTATCGCTGGCTGAGATTTGGCTGTCCTAAATGGCGCCAACAAGTCCAGGAGAGAGGTTCTTCATCTTAATCTATGTGTTTCTGCTTCACCGATCATTGTGTCTTGTTCTTCTTACTTCTCTGTTCCCCATTTGAGTCCATCGTTCTTGTTCTCCGTGTTTCTTCTCTTCCGATTGCAGATCGATCTTGTTCATCGACGATTGTCTTTTTTTTATATTGTCTTCTCCATCGATCTACTTGCAACTCACGTTAGATTAGAGTTCACTTCGACGTTCTCCATGTGTTTCTTTTTTATCTCTATTTCTTTGATGAATCTCGACTATGTTCGTATGTGCTTCTTCTAAATATTTGTCCTTGTTTGTTCTTGGGTTGAGGATGGGAGAAGTGATCCGATCATCCTCCAATGTCCTTCGATGCTCTTGTTCCTTATTTGGGTTATGGATGGGAGAAATTTTATCTTCGATCATCCTTTGATGCCCTTGTTTCTTGGTTCCTTCTATGTTGAAGTCCGAGTGTATTCGGCATTGTTGACTTCTTGTTTTCTTTGGCTCGTCGAAGCTGAGCAAAGGTGAGAGGAAGAGGAGGTGGTGTCAAGGGAGTACACCACCAAACTCCACAAAGTTCCTCCATGGATGCACCTTCATGAACTTGGTGTCGAGGGAGTACACCATGAACCCCTCCATGGATGCACCTTCAAGAAGATGACACCATAGGATATCAAGGAAATAAGGAAGTTTGCTAAGAAGGCCACAGATGTACAAAGATGTCTTCATGTGAGGCTTGCTTGCAAGAGGAATGACGAGGAAGATGCCAAAGAATGGAAGATGAGGAAGATGCCAAAGAAGCTTTATTCTTCGCCGAGGTCATATGTGGATTTCATGCAAACAAATAACTCTCCCTGAAATCATAGAGCATTGTATGGTCGATATTTTTTGTGACGATAATTTTTGTGATGAATTGTGTTTGGGCCGATCAATGTAATCTGTGGATGATTTCAAGTCAGCAAGTAGTTGATTCTTCAATTTCATAGTTTTGTCCTACCTCTACTATGGAAGATCTCCTAAAGTTGGATATTCAGCTTGACAGGGCATCTATGAATGAATTGATGATGGTGAATTATTGTCTGCAACGGCTTCTTTTGTGATGTCTCCAATTGCAGCGAGTTGCCTGTATTGTCAAATGTCACGAAGCTTCTATTGTTGTTGAGTTACAGATGCTCAACGATGAAGGAGGTGGTTGATCGAAGATAATTGTTCTGCCATCGCAACAATGGCATCACTAACTGCAGAATATCAGTTGAAATTTTTCTCCATCTCAGTTATGTTCTTCTCCTACTCCGGCAAGCAAGAGACCAGCACGCGTGATTCTTCCTTTTTCAATCTCTACATCTGGTGTTTTGATCCTTGGTTGCTTCTTGCCGACGTCTTATATACTGTTCAAGTTCCTACATATATACTGAGTTCAAGTTTCTTGATAATTGTCGAGTTCAAATTATTAGCATCCCAGTAGATAATTGGCATCAAGTTCCAGCGATGAGTCCGGCGATGGGTTCCAGTAGATAATTGGCATCAAGTTCCAGCAATGAGTACTATTGCTGCCACCTAGCATATGGCCTCTTGGTGAGAGAGGGTGAATTCAAGTGCTGGTTCCATATTCCGCTGAAGATCCCAAGGATTAATGAAAGCAGCCATCAGGGATTCAAATCCTAACTATTGTTATTCTTGATCTATTATTGCCATGAAGGCCAAGTTCAAGTTGTTACCGCTAGAGCATCTTCTGCTTGGTGGTTCCAACTTCAATTAGTAAAGAGCTGATCTCATGTGTTGTTAACAAAGTAGTCGTGATGTCACAAAGGTGTTAAGAGAGAGTGCATCTTCAAAGAGCAATGACTTGCAAATGTTCAGATGTTCGGGATCTCATCTATTTGGATTGTAGTCTTTATCTTCTCCGTTGTTCGACGAATGACGTGATCAATGGATTGCTGCTGCCGATGTATTTTGTTGCCGATGATGTTTTCAAGTCGCTGTTGTTCAATTTCTTCCCACCGTCGACTTGAGGGGGGCTGTTGGAACTGAAGCATCGACATCGTCATTGAACGCTGAGTAGCGGTCGCCGGAGTGCAGGTGCTTACAATAGAGTCGTCATCTCTTTTGCTTTTGTAACATTGAGTAATAATATTGGTTTATAATTACCGGTTTATTCTCCTTTATATCAGCTTAGTGTTAGTATAAAAGGGTCTATAATCTCGTGATTAGGTGTGATGTTTTTTCCTTCCTTCAATAGAAATGTAGTTTAGTTTTTCCTCTGCAATCGCACCATCTGTTTTCTTCTTACTTGGCCTACTTTTCTTTTTCCGGTGACACATATCTAATCGTCCTCTGGAGCTCGTGAATTCCAATAGTCCTTGCTGTTCATTTTCTCCTCATCATCTATCGATCTCTCTTTGTCCCTCTTTCTCATGCCTCTTGCCCTCTTTCTATGACACGACGAGCAATAGAGTCAATGGAGCGCTAGATTGGAGGTTGTTCGACGAAGATGACACCGAGGATGCTAAGGAATGAAGGAAAAGCATGAATGATTATTAGATCGGCCACCAGGCAACCTGATCCAGCTGCTGCCGGCCAGATCGGCTCGATCCGGTCGCAGCCGATAAGATCGATCGCCAGATGGCTCGATCCGACCGCTGGCGATGGACAATTTTTTTTATATTTAAAATATTGTTTGCGACGGTCACAACCGTCGTAACGTATTGACGCAGCAACCGCTAAAATTATCGATGACCGCGGCCGCCGGAATATTTTGACAGTTGCAATCGCCGAAAGTTTCGATGGTCGCAATCGTCGGAATGTTTCGACGGACGCTACCGTTGGAAGTTCCGACGGTCGCAACCGTTTGAACTTGCGACGGGTGTTTTCTGAACCGTCGGAAACTGTTTGCGATGCCACCTTTTTTGATCGATTGATTCCGTCGATAAATTCATCGAAAACCTCTATTTCTGACGGATTCTCTCGATTTTCTGATGGTTTTGACCGTCAGAAAACACCAATTTTCTTGTAGTGTATAAAATATGTAAATACACATCCTATCCAATGAATATGAAACTTTGCAAGAGATCATATTGAAATCGTAACTTAGATTCATGTTTCAACCAAAGATCTTGATATAATAATTAATGTATGGTTTAGACTTTCCAAGGGTTGAAACTTTTAGATGTTATTTTACTTCATGTGGTTGCATCTCGGCATGAATCATTTATGACATGCGTAAACATGGGAATGCAAGTTGAGGCAAGTGTAGTAGTCATTGTGATAAGTATGATTGGAAATTGTGACAAATCACGATCACCATCACAACAGTCACAATAAGCAAATCACAATTTGACATTATCTTCATTGCGACAATCATGTTCTATAATCAAGATTTGTTGTGATCATGACCATTATTTAATTCATGTTGTGGGCACTACTCACATTTCATAGATCTTTTTAAAACTTTAGGTCTCTTCTAATCATAACATTTGAAGTACAAACAACCCAATGTCTTTTTATGTAAATTTGATTTCTTATGTTTAATTTGGATCAACCGACTCCACTTGGATTCTAAAGGTCAAGAAACTTTTTCATATAACATTCCATTTTTTATTTATATGATTGTTATGTTTTACATGATTCCTTTACTAGTTCATGGTACTATGTGGCGGCATAAAATATACTAAATACTGGGGTAAAGTTAAACAAAAATGAAAGATGTAAATAAAGTTTTTATTATTATTTGACTATGATCAATCCAAGATTTGAGTTATTCTCTCCCACAATTAAAAGACATTGTGAGTTTAAAAAAGTTTCACATTTAATGGTGAAAAATATAATATTATGATGAATGCAATCAACAAAATGTCAATCATTAAGACTCATGACGATGATTGGCAAAGCTATTTTTATAATCGATGTTTGATTCTTCTTATACAATATTGTTCTACTATTCGTTTAATATTGATTATTATGTTTTTATAAAGTTATCATTGTGCTCCCTTAAGTATTATGAATTCATTATTTATATTTATATTTTATATATTGGCCGAAAAAATTCATCTTTCCTGCATACTATGGTGGCGTAGTCTAGTTCATGATGGTAGCACATGAATTCATAAGTCCATTTTATTTCTTTGATGTATTTTAGTTGCCTTTGAAATTATTTGAATAATAAAATAGTTAATCCACTTTTTCCTTAACTTTGACATTAGCATTTCATGTTATAATTTTCATTTTCAAATTATATAGATTGTCTTTCACTATTATATTGCTTTGACAAGTTCAAGTTCGCCTTTGAATCTCACATGTTTCGTAGAGCCTTCCGCAAACATTTTGTTACATGATGAGGATATGCTTTGGGGTGTTACAACCTTAAATAAATAATAATCAATGCCAAAAAAAAATAGGCTAGAACAGCCTTTCTAGTGATGGTGTCTAAGCTAATAGTGATTGACTTGTCCATATAATGCCCTCAAAAGTCGAGCCAACTACAAATGATTATTTTATGGTTTGATGGTTAACATAGTCTTATAAAAAACTATAATTTTATAACATGAAGTATGAAAACGAAATAATTACTTTCAAATATGTCTTTCAAAGGTTAACAAATAAGTAATACTAGTATACACATTAGTACATTGAAATAATAATAACGACTCCTAGTTAGTCATGCAATTCAGCATCATGGCGAATATTATCACCACACATGCCTCCGTACAAACTAATAGGATCAATTGCTTGAAGGATTCAAATGCAGAGGAGTGAAAAACCCATGAGATATAATGCTCACTATGAAACATAATATAAATAGATGATATTTCTTAATAGCAATTAATTATACTTATCAAATGACAAGTCGTGCAATTGGAAGTATCTTTTATCAAGCACAAACAAACTTTTCTATTATGCATCTTTATTTTTTTTCTTTATCAATTTCAATGGAACCTTATCATGCAAATATTCTATCTTGTTTATCATGTATCCTTTCTTCTTTTTGGTGAGTCATGTTATGTCTTTTACTTTTAAGTATAGTTGTAACAACTATATGTGTTGTTCTAACCGAGTCTGTTAACTTTTATTTATGCATTTGCAATGGTACTTTAGTGTTGAGACATGATAGAGTTTTTATCTTTAAGTTGGTGATATACTTGATGCATGTATAATATAATATATTTTAGTATTTTATATATGTCTTTGAGATTTATTGTTTGTGTTCAATAGGATTGGGGAATGATCAGAAGTGTCCCTAGTGAGGGTCGACATAGTGAGATTTGGGTAAGGGATGAACCAATGATGATTAATTAGTGTCCGGTCTAATTTGCATAATATTCTAGCATTGCTTGTTCTATTATTACACCAAGTAAATTGTGATCGAATAAAGGGAATGTCCATAAGCCCTTGTTGATACATGAAATTTCTAAAGATCCTTATTGATTTTTCAAGGGTGAATGGAATGCCCCCTCGCTTATCTTCAAGTAAATTAATAGAGTTCATGTCTCCCATAACTAGCTATGGAATGTCATCAAAGTTTAATTTTTCTAAGGACAACCATAAATTATTCCTAATTATAGGTAAAGTACTAGCATATATAGCTGTTATAAGGAAGGAAAAGTCATCAATGGTAACTATCACATTCATGTACTGAGATGATGAATTAAGAAAGGAAACCTTGGTGATACCAATTTGCCAAGCAGTGAGGATACCACCAGATGCTCCAGATCTTACCTGATAATAATCAGTCCAATTACTACCTAGTCTTTTAATAATACGATCCAAGGACTTACTTATGGTATGAGTTTCTAGAAAGATAATGATGTCTGGTGCGTGCTCATGTATGAGATTCCACAGTCAATCTCTAACTTTGCTTCTGAGCACCCCTCGACAGTTCCGTGTGAGTACTTTCATTGTATTAACTTGAAAAAGGAAGGGTTGGGATGTCCCCCGTAGCTTGCACTAGAGAAGGAAAGGAGTTAGAACGAGTGTGTGAAGATTTGGTCTTACCTTTCTTCTTTTTATCGCCTTTCTTTTTTGAAAAGGTGGGGGGTGGCGGTGAGAATCTAGATGTAACCTCCCGGGTGCACCTTGTCTCCTAGCAAAAGTCTGCTACTATCTCCTCATCTACGTCTTTAGAGTCTTCTTCTGAGTTTACATAGATGTCGCGTCGTGGGGACTTGAATCGTTCCATCACCTGAGCTACCAATTCCTCATGTGCATGCATAGGTTTGGAGGGGGAAGAGCTCACCCGGGCAGCAACAACAAGTGCTGGCATTGGGGATTTGAGGGGAGATGGGGTAATGGTTGTGAAATGAGAGGGATTTGGGGGAGCAATTTCCTCTTCGGACTGATGATTCTCCTCCGTTTGATGCGAAGCGGAGCCACGCGTCAAGATCAGGATACCTGCCTCTCTCTCCAATGTCTGATAACCCGCATGGGTTGCATTGATAGAAGAGAGGTGAGAAGTGGGGTTTTGGGACGTACAAATTAGGTCAGACCTCCCAACTTGCGTCTCCAATTTTTGTAACGTTGGAGGCAATAGATGTCCACGTGGATGGCTAGGATTTTGTTGAGCTAGGGCAAATGAGTTGTCACCAATCAGGATGGCGAACCGATTGACGGCCCATGGACCACGGACAGCCCGGTTCACGGGGGTGCCCAATGTGACCTTCCCCTCTGGAACAGTCGGCGGATGCCAACGACGTGAAACCTCATATCGCATCCATGTGCCGTACAGTAGGATGTCGTCCTTCCCCGTCGGCAACAAACCCATCTCGCTTTGCCTCGTTGGACAGAGATCCAATGTGTGCCCGATGTGACCACAGTTGAAACCGAAAAGGTGAAAATTTTCATATGTAACAACTTGAAAATATCTAGAGCCATCCGGTAGGTTAATTCAAGTCTCCTGTTTCACATGTAATGCTAGATCTACTTCAATATAAATACATGCATACCAGACGCGTTCACCTCTTACCGTCTGTTGGTCAAGCTTGAGAGACTTACCAAAGATCCTGGCAATGCACAATATGATATTTTTGTCCCTAGTTCGTAAGATAAGCCCAGAAGCTGAATCTAGATCGGTGAAGTAGACAAGGATTCCGCATGTGGCCGGAAGAAGAGTTTTGCCTGTGAAAGATGAATAACATTGCTATTAAATGTCCAAAGGCTAAGAGTTAGGACACATAATCTTTCTTCTTCAGTTTGGAATTTGAAGATATAGTAGTGGTTGCCTAGATTCATGATCTGGATCGGGGCGGTGGTCGACCACAAGGCAGAGAGGTTGTCTCGGAGAGTATCGAGAAGCCCTTCCATAGCAACAATCCTTCCCATTAGCGTAAGTTTCAAACCCGCCGACCAGTGAGCGACCTCCTCTGCTTGGATGACAACTTCATCCTTTGAGGCCTCCTGAATAGCCAGTAATCTTTGTTTCGAGATCGGATGGGGCAACGCAGTTGTCACTTGGGATCGCGACTTGATGACCTCGAGTCAGCTTCTACCCTTGCCATTCGGAGCTGAAAGGAGAGGGGGAAGGGGATCATGGGGTGAGGGAGTTTGGGAGTTAGGGTTTGCATTTGGGAGTGGATGGGAGGGAGCTCATTTTCGGGTTGTGTTTCAATGCACATAAAGCCTAAAGACGTGAGCTTTCCCCTTATATACTATAACAATAAAGTCTCTTAATCATAAAAATCTTTATTTCTTCGAGATGGTGTAATTTTTTTACGTCTAAGATTATTAACACATAAATATATTTTATTCGAGCAAGACCAGAATCATAAACATAACCAATTTAAAGAATCAACATTAGGGCTACTAGCTCTCTCTGCAACACAACTATACGAATCAGCTATGATAATCATCAAGCAAAAATCTATTGAATTTTAACAACTAACCCAGTTGGATGTTTAAATAGTTTCTAATTATAATTAATTCTTTTTGGAGTTCACAGAATCATGATCGACTGGAGTTCACAGAAGCCAGGACCAAATCTTAGCTAGTAGTGTCGCAACTAATTAACAAATATAAAGAGCAAACGAAAGAGATGGACAAAGTTCGCCTGGTGAGCGTGCTGCTCGTCGCCTTTACGCTCGGTGGGATTCTACTTTCGAGCGGCGGACTGGTGGCCGGCGCGGACCTCGTTAGCTGCAAAGGCATCAGCGAGGCCGAGGCCAAGTGTATGCAGTACGTGAAGCCCGGAGCCCAAAAGGCCATGCCGTCGCCGGCTTGTTGCGAGGCATTAAGAAATTTCGACATCGAGTGCGGGTGCAAATACGTCAGTCCGGAGTATGAGAAGGGCATCAGCTAGCCGTTGATCGTCTTCGTCAATGCCCACTGTCAGAAGCCTCTCAAGTCCGGTTCTACTTGCGGAAGTAATTAACTAATTTTCTTTTTTGTCAATTAATTACACTTACTACTTTATGATATTAAGAAATAGAAAAGCAAAAAATATGCATCATAAATTTTTGGGTTCTAAAAAATTTTCTTATAATTTTCTTTTATGAGTACGAGAGTTAATCGTGTTTCTTTCTTTTCGTTTGCAGCCTTCGTTGTGCCGTAAGCTTCACCGACAATTTCGTGCATTAACAGGATCAACAACAAGCAAGATCGCTCAAGAACTGTAACATAAATTATTGGAATAGTGCCCTTTTGGGCACATGGGCCGCACATACGCGCGGCTCATTAGGGTGAGGCGCATGCCTGCGCAGACACATCATCATACGCGTGATGGACGCGTGTGATACGTTCTGCCTAACTTATCGCCCAAGTCTCCCCACCCTATAAAAGGGGACCCATAGCATAGGTCCCAAATATACTTTCGCAGAGGTTCGTCCAGAGTACTTGTGCTGTGGCAAAGAGTTCCTTTCCCTAGAGGTTCGGTTCCCAATCCCGAGGTGCAAGTGCGTTCGTCAAGAGTTCGTGGGAAGCCCCGACGATCCGCTTCCGCTGCAAGAGGTATTTCGCAATCTCTAGAATTTATATCTGTTATAAATTTTAACATTAGTATTAGAGCTTTTTTTTAGGTTTTTCTCGAACTCGTGATTGCGCTGAAAAAATAATATTTGTTATTATTTAGATTCTACGCACCTCAGTTGTATGACCACAACCAAGGGACAAAATAGAGTTTATCATCACAGATATATTATGGACGAACTTATACCATAATATATTTTTCGGATTTATTTTAATATTTTTGGTGAAATTTCGGATTTTTTTTGCATACGTTGCAGAAAAAAAAGAAAAAAAAAGAAAATTGTTTCAACAGGCATACGACCCACTGGAAGGCCGAATTTGAATGCAAAAGAGTTGCACATATGAGAAGTGGCAATTGGGCTGACTGAAAGGTCCAATAAATAGTTTTTTTTCTTTTTTGATTTTTGCCAATTTTTTAAAATAATCTAAAAATAGAAAATATCTATTATACAATCTTGAACAATCAGGAAAAAATTGTTATTTCTTCAGAAATTTTTCTGTAATATTGCATGCAATTTAATGTTATCAAAAGAAAATCATTTGTTGATTTAAAGCATTAAATTAAATGATTAGATTTGCATGTCAATAAATGTGTTATCATGCATGAAATAAATATCTTCGTTTATGTATGTCATAATGATATTTATTTCTGTGATTAAAATTTGATTATGTGTTAAAATAAAATTGGTATGTTCAATCTCGTTAAGCATGATAATTTGCCTTAAATTTCAAATTGATTTGAAATTGATTAAATTAAAATTAATTCCTTTTGTGAGAATTAATTAAGATGGCGATATTAATCTTGGCCATGTGCTGAAATACATGTTTCATGCAAAGCTTATAATAAAATAATTAGTTGGTCTAATTATACAAACTATAGGTAATTAAAGAATACATGAAACATAGGTAGTTCTTTTGTAAGATCAAGGAACCTTGAGATTCAAATATTGTCACAATAACCAACGTCTTTATGTTGAGTGGTGCGTGACCCGAAATGCATGTCTAGAAAGGTTCCGAGGAACTGGCCTGGTGCATGGTTAACGCAATCTTCAGAAATAGGGTTGATGTGTGACAGTGGGAGCACAATTTTTTCCAATGTGATGCCGAGACGAAGCATAGTGCACGGTTATTTAATTGGCACACCTCGGGGAAGAGCTCCCGTTGCACTAGTTCTGATTGTTCTGGTCATCTTAGAAATAATTTGGTGCATCACAAGAAATGAATTTCGGTGATTTTGAATTATAAGTTGATTCAAAATGGATAGAGTAGAAAAATTTGAATTATGTGTTGATTCAAAATTCAATCATTTAGATAAATTTTGTCGCATTGTTAAAATAATGAATAATAATATTTCTTAGAGATAGTGGGAGATGAGTGGGAGTCCAACGACCTCTCGATGTCACTACTTCATTAATATTGTTATTTTATTTTTTTATGTTATTTGCAGACAAAATTAAAACATGCATAACACTGATTTCTCCTAATTATTTGTGACCAAACTAGACCATGTGTTCCAAAACAATAATTGTTGATCTGAACAAGAATGAGAAACTCAATGACGACAATTATGATATTTGGCACCGTAAGGTCCAATATCTTTCAAAAGAATAAGACGTCTTGGAGACCATTAACCATGTTGTCACTGAACCTGCACCCGGACATAATGCCCAACGCCAGAGGGACATGGAGGCCTATCAAGCCTGGACAAAAAAGAATCGTATTGCTCGCATTACGTTGCTGAGCACGATGAATAACTCACTGCTGTGCGAATTCGAATTCTATAAGATAGTATTCGATTGGGCGGCGCTCCGCAATAAGTATGGGGTCACTACGACCACTAAGCGCCGGATGCTCACGGTCAAGTTTGACTCTTATCAGAAGCGACCAAATCATACGATGAGGGAGCATATCCAGGAGATGTCTAACATGATCCGTGAACTCAAAAGTGTGGAACAAGTGCTCGATGACGAGCAACAGGTGCAAGCTCTGATCCGTTCTCTTTCAAAAGGTTGGGAACATATGCGTTGTAATTTGATGCACAACGAAGGTGTCAAAACTTTTGACCAAGCTGCTCACCACATTGAAATGGAGGATAAGACCCTACAAGCCATGAATCAAACCTCTGAAGCATTAGTTGCTGACAATGGTGGACAAAGAGCTGGTTCCGAATCCAAGAGAAAAAGGTCGCATAAGTCGCAACCAAATAATAAGAGCGAAAATGCTGGACAGAAGAAAGCCCAAGGCCACCAGCACAAACGTGAAAAATGTGGTGGCAAAGTAGACATGTATAAAGTAAAGTGCTACAATTGTAGCAAACGTGGTCACTTTGCTCGTGATTGCACTGAGCCGTTTGTCCTGACCATAATTCTTTTTCTTACGTCTCAAGTTGTGCCTTAATTGCTGAAACTCATGATTCGTGGATTGCAAATTCAGGAGTCACCGACCATGTAGCGAAAGATCGCGGGATCTTCGTGGAATTTTGTCGAATAAGTGCGGGGAGCAAATGGATTTACGTTGGAAACAACAAAAGAGTTGAAGTTAAAGGCATTGGCTCGTGCAAGTTAGAACTTCGCAATGACCATATACTTTACCTTCACGATGTTCTATATGCTCCAACTTTTAGACGAAATTTACTTGCTGTGTCATCATTAGACAAACTTGGTTATGTAATAAGTTTCTAGAGGAAACAAATGACGATATCTTATGCCAATGTTCTTCTATGCAATGATTTTCTCAATAATGTTTTCTATGTTTTAAATATAGCATCTGTTGCTAATAGTTATTCTTTTATATCATCTGTTGATGTGAATGATAGTGTCAACATTTGGCCCGCCAGACTAGGACATATTGGTCAAGATCGAATGAATAGACTTGCTAGAGAAGGCCTCTTGGGGTCTCTCGCAAAAGTTGATCTTCCAACATGTGAGGAATGTCTAGCTGGTAAGAAAATAAGAACACCATTTGGGATGGGAAAATGCGTCGAGTACCCATTACAATTAATCCATTCAGACATATGTGATCCGGTGAATGTTCACGCAAGACACGATTTCTCTTATTTCATCACATTTATTGATAATTATTCACATTACGGTGTTGTATACTTGATTTTCCATAAATCTAAAGCATTGAATTATTTTGTACGATTCATGAACATGACAGAGAATCAAGTGGATCGCAAGATTAAAGCTTTGCGAACCGACCGTGGACGTGAATATCTCTCTGACTTATTTAAAAAGTTATGTGATGAAAAATATATAGTTAGGCAACTAATAGTACCGAGAACTCCACAACAAAATAGTGTTGCGGAAAGACGGAATCGTACCTTATTTGATATGGTCCGATCCATGATGTCGCAAGCTAATCTCCCAATTTCGTATTGGGGAGATGCATTATTGACTGCACCATACATTTAAACCGTGTACCATCGAAATCCATTTCTACCACACCTTATGAACTTTGGACAGGTTGAAAGTCTAACCTTAGTTATTTGCGCCCTTGGGATTGTGCAGCCTATGTTTTAAACAACTCTAAGTATGGAAAGTTGGGTCCTAGAGGGCAGAAATGTATCTTTATAAGATATTGTGAAACCTCTAAGGGCTATGTATTCATAGGAGAAAAAGAAGATAGTACGGTAACGAAAATCGAAAGTAGAGATGTGACATTCATAAAGAACGAATTTCCTAAACAAGGCGAGATAGACAAGGAATTTCTCATAGATGTAGAGGAAGATCCAGAGTTGACGGCTCAAGCGGATCAACCAGTTGAGGAGTTAGTCTCCTCTATCCCACAGCTTGATCCGAGTGGGAGCGATTCACAATCATCAATTGATAATCACCCTGAAGGTTCTCTTCGGCGGAGTACTAGAAAACATGTTCCGCGCCGACGTTTTGAAATCGAAGGGCTGCATGAACATGGACCACATGAGATCAACATAGTGAGTCTGAAAGATGAACTTGAGCCAAAATCTATCAAAGAGGCTCTCTCGTCGCTTGCTAAGGAAGAATGGATTAAGGCAATGGAGGAAGAGTTATGGTCCGCTAGGCAGTAAGACAATTGGGAATAAATGGATTCTCAAAATTAAACGTGGCATGGATGGATCAATCGAGAGATATAAATCCCACCTAGTGGCGAAAGGTTTCACCCAATCTGCGAGTGTTGATTATGAAGAAACTTTTGCACTTGTTGTAATATTTGCTTCAATTTGCCTAATATTAGCTATAGTCGCACATATGGACTTAGAATTACATCAAATGGATGTAAAAACCGCATTTCTCAATGGAGAACTAGATGAGAAAATTTACATGAATCAATCTCAAGGCTTCAATGTAAAAGGAGAAGAGCGCAAAGTTTGCAAGCTGCGTCGGTCCATTTATGGACTCAAACAATCATCTAAACAGTGGTATCTGAAATTTCATTAGTTAATCATTTCGTACGATTTTAATATGATTGATGAAGATCACAGTGTGTATGTTCATAAGTCCGAGGATAATTTTACCATCCTGACGTTATATGTCGACGATATTCTAATACCTGGGAATAATAGAGACTATGTCATTACCATTAAGCAATGATTGTCCTCCATGTTTGAGATGAAGGACATGGGTGAAGCAGCATACATACTGGGTGTAAAAATTCAACGCGACCATTCCAAACGACTCCTTGCCTTGTCGCAGGAATCATATATAAAAAAAGTTTTGGAACGATTCCGCATGGATGGCTGTAAATCCATTGACACCCCTATTATGAAAGAAAAAGACAATGTTTTAAGCTTGGACATGTGCCAAAAACTATAGAGGAACAAAAGGAAATGTTCAATGTTCCTTATGCGAGTGTGGTTGGCAGCCTGATGTACACTATGATGTGTACTCGGCCGGACATATATTTTGTCGTGGGTCTATGATGTGTACTCGGCCGGACACTGGAAGGTGGTGAAAAGAATAATGAGATACCTCAAGGGTACTGCAGATCTTGCACTGTGCTATCATGGAGGAAGTCTACAACTTGTTGAATTCACCGATGCCGATTGGGCTGGTGACGTTGATGAACGTAAATCCACCTCCGGATACATTTTCTTGCTCAGCAATGGTGATGTTACTTGGAGTAGCAAGAAATAAGATTGTCTGGCACTGTCAACTATAAAGGCTGAATTCATAGCTTGTTCAGTGGCAGTATAAGAGGCCTTATGGCTTAAGAGATTCCTTCAAACCCTGAGGATTTCTGAGAATGCAATGAAGAAAATGATTCTCTACTGTGACAATCAAGCAGCCATAGCTTATGTGAAGGACGAGAAATACCATTGCAAAGGAAAGCATATCGACACAAAGTACAAATTTGTACGAAATCAAGAAGTCAAAAAGGAGATTTCAGTTGAGTATATATCAACCACAAAATGGTTACTGATTCGTTCACCAAGCCATTGCCAAGAAAGACATTCTTAAGACATGTAAATGCCTTAAGGCTGCGTAAATTATAAATGTAATGATGTACTCAAATTTTTCAATGAATAAAAGATTATTTTTCTTGATAAATTCATTGTTGTGAAGTTTGTTATACATATGAAAAATATGTCGATCAGGTCTAGATTTGTTCACTCACATGAACAAATGTTTTCGGCGCTCACGAAGATAGCGAGCGGAATGAACTATGTGAGTCATAATGTAATTAAACATGGGTTTTAGTAACTCAATGTTGCCTGATTTAGAGAGAGAGAGGGGCCAGATGCGAGATTCAAATTTGGCGCTATTGATTAGCGAGTAATTTGAAAACTCGGGTCAGTCGCTAAAAGTTAGCAACTGGACTTAAGTCTGTGTGGTGTGTAATTAAACAGAGCTAGACATACGCTCCTTCAGTGGGAGTCTCCACCGCAGTACTTGTGTTTAGTACCAACTATGCAAAGTCGACCTAGAGAGACATGATGAATTGATTAGTTCAATGGTCATCATGGTGTGAGTCTCTGATAGATGTTTCATCTGCACGTTCCCTTAGACTCTTGACTATGTCTTAAGGAAATGAATTAGTGCTTGCTACTTTAGCATGATACTCAAAGGTGAAAAGTAAAGTAGCCTGACGAGCTATGTCTAGGAAAGTAGCTAGTTCACTACTAAAAAATATGAGGGCGAGAGAAAGAACTGTTATGAGCTGCATAAAGCTTTCGCATACAATTGGTCAACTATTTTTTTTTTAAATAGTGTATGTGAAAGGTAGTTACCGCGGAGCAAGATATGCGTTGTCTTAGCTATGCTGCAAGACAGATTAAGGGCATAACGAGTTATATTATTTGAGCATTTGTTGGCTCATATGTGAGTTTTCATGAATCCCTAACGGGCATGACATACGCTCTAAAAATAGTTAAGCGATTGAATCTAAACATGTATCTTTCTAGCTCCTATAAAGAAGCGTGCTTGTATTCGTTGGTCGCACGGTAATTTACAAATTCTGGATAAACGAAAGTACAATTTCCAATGCAGACAAGTGAGAGATTGTTGGAATAGTGCCCTTTTGGGCACATGGGCCGCACATACGCGCGGCCCATTAGGGAGAGACGCATGCCTGCGCAGACACATCATCATACACATGATGGACGCGCGTGATGCATTCTGCCTAACTTGTCGTCCAAGTCTTCCTATCCTATAAAAGGGGATCCATAGCATACGTTCCAAATATACTTTCGCAGAGGTTCGTCCAGAGTACTTGTGCTGTGGCAAAGAATTCCGTTCTCCAAGGATTTATTTCCTGATCCCGAGGTGCAAGTGCGTTCGTCAAGAGTTCGTGGGAAAGCCCCGACGATCCGCCTCCGCTGTAAGAAGTATTCCGCAACCTCTAGAATTTATATCTGTTATAAATTTTAACATAAATAAAAGTTGTTTGCCTTCATAATAAAGTGTGTGCTTGAACTTTGAGAACTCTCCGGGATCAGGAAAGTATGCTATATATATTTGATCTGTGAAAATGCTGTGCGGTCTAGAAACTGTGTGCTATAAATGCATGATTTCCTTGTAAGTCTCTTGCGTGCTTTAATAAATGTCATGTTTTGCTATAGCAGGCTGGTTAATATAGAACATTCAGCGTATCTGAATCATATATTAAAAAGAAATGTATAGCTTATTGTTACAGCAGTAACTTATAGCCATCACCTGACTAGTCCATCAAATTCTCACTACAACAAAAAATATTAATAGGAATAAAAAAATTGATCTCAAAGCCATCAATTTTGATATCTATTTCTTCTTAGGACAAGATTTTCTTGGCCTCCATCGGTTTCTAGAATCTTATAAATAATTGGCCGGACAGAAGTATTTCATTTTTTGTGCGATTGAGATTTTGTTACTGCAGTATAAATATTTCTTTGCTCAAGATACTCAAATTCCTGTACATCTTTGGGACAAACGTAGCCGTGTTTCTTTGATTTTGGTTGCATAATGACATAGTGTGCATATATTTTTGTTTACGATTAATAAATCATATCATGAAATATTTATTACAATTTGTCTGAGCTATTAAATTTTGTTAAGTTCGCAAAGATTGTTATACCAAATTATGTGAAGATTAGTGATTTTTTTTTTCAAATTCTGTCTAATTACTCGTTAGGCCAAATCATTCAACTTTGTGAATTTTAAAAAATCCCACCAAATAATATATTAACCTTTTCTTTTACCAATTTCTTGAACCTTAGTAATATTGATATTTGTCTATACTTATTGTTTAAATAAATTAACTTTAATATTTCTTGTTATGATTTCTTAATATTGAAGTTTTTATTTACCATATATTATTTAACTTTTTGTTATTTAAAAAACAATTGAATATCACTTTTAGACAAGAGTTTTAGGAATAAAAATATTTTGTTAGCTCCAAAAAATATCACTTCTAGAGACTAACCTATTGGTCCAATAAAATCATACAATAGTATCTAATGGCCACTTTTGGTCTCAAATCAAAATATTTTGGCTGTCAAAAGATAAAAGAAATGACATAAAAAAATTGATTCCAAAATATCTTATTTAGCTACTGTGGACTAGTTAATATAAAGCATTCAATCGGATCTTATGCAACTTATAGCCATGATCGTTATCATCCATTATATCTATCTTTTTACTCATTATCGTGGTCGTGATTCAATTATTTTTCCTCACATCATCTTCTTTTTCCTCTTCGTTATATAATTTATCCTGTGGGCATAAATATTCTATAAAGAATAGAGCCCAATGCCACATGGCATGCCATATTTTTTACTTTTTATTTCTAAACTCAAAATCTAGTGGTCCCCATGAGATCATAATAGTCATTTTTTTTATCCCAAATCAAAATTCTTTTAACTGTCAAAAATAAAATAATTGACGTCAAAAAATTAGTTCCTAATAATATACTTTTCAAGGGTTGACCCCTAATAGTATTATTAATAAAAAAAATTAAGTTCTCATTATATATTTGACTCCAACAATGTAGTAGTAGCCAATTTATTAGTTTTTAAATGCACAAACATTAGCTAATAAAACTTAAGATGAAAGAGAGATTCCAACCACATAATTTCATATTATTCCTTGATCCATTACAAAAGTAATGCATTAAAAATATAAAGTGTCATTCAATATCTTTAACTAGAATATCTACTACAAAGTCAAAGTCTAAATGTCCATATTAACAAACACTTTCTTCTATGTCATCCGGAGGAGGTGGTTGTCCACTCATTAGTTTCGATTTTCTTATCTTGATGAGCTTGCTTCTTGTCTTGAATGGCAAGTAAACCCTTGGTATTATCTAATTCATTCTTTGTACGTCAATTCTTCCTTTGTTGTGATTATTTTTTTCTCCAAATGATTGTATTTTTGCTCCGTGACAATTCCTCCTTCAGATCTAGGAGGTTTAGGATCTCGCTGATATCCACGCACGTACCCGGATTTTGTGCTAAGAAATTGAACACATATATGATTATCATTAATTGAATATTCTACCCCAACTTTCATTTCCATTTGAAGAACTATCATTTTTCCTATAATAATAGAAATAATTAACCCCAACTGCATAACATACAAATGTAAATGAAAAACTAATATAATGTATTAAACTTCATACTCACATAGTTTGCTTTAGCATTTTCATGTACCCATTCGCTCTCTCCATAATATGCATGTTTGTAATGTTCGATACGACTGCAATTGTATAATGATGAAACAAATGTGAACTTATGTTAAAACGAATTTCCTATGAATATATAAAAGCTGTGAAAATAAATCATATTTATAAAATTACCAATTGTGCTTGTGCAGCAACAAAGGTTTGACTCCGTCTCACGTGAACAAATTATATTTTTCCCCTTTTTGCAATACCTGTGTTTTCATCTAAAATTATAAAACAAGTACCAAGCATATCAACAAAAGAATCATAAAAGAAATTAAAAGTAAGTTATCTCTCCTCACAATGATTTTTACTTGATCAATAGTGAAATGAATAAAATAACAGAGTGCTCCCTGATAATTACAACTATATGATTTGCATATACAAATTCATATGGTACAAGGTCATATATTACTTTCATGTTGATTGGAATACCTTTTGTGTGGTTTAATAACATCTACATTAAAGCAGGCTTGACCAACAAACAAATACCATTTACCATTTTAATTTGACAATATAAATACATAGAAGTTGGTAGATAAATGGGACATAATGAATAGGAAAAAATTAAGAGGATGTTAACGGACATTTTCTCGGACGAGGTACAAGTGAAAAATATAGATTATTTGACAAGTAGTAAATATGTAACCGAAGAAGAAAATGAGTAGATAAATATGTATGTTTAGTTCCATTTTATCTAATAATCTTGGGGTTTCCATTTTTGCATAAGAGAAGCCTTACAAATGGCAAACTACATACTAAGGATAGAGGGATTTTGAATAGTGCCAAGAAGGATTTTGCTTCCTTTTGTGTATGTACTATATATATAGGAAATATTAGTGTTTCACCACCAAAAAAATTGGTGCCATTGTGCGACCACAGTCCGATCACGCATCAACATTCCAGATCACTGCACACTATGTCTCATGCATCTTCCTCCTTCATCAGAGAAGTCGTAGACGACGATCGGCTGAAGATCATGCTCCTCCCTCTCTGCCACGACTTTCCTTGTTGAGATCCATTGGCTACTCCTCCTGCACCGCCATGATGTCCTCGTTTGTAAATTCCTCCCCAGCTCAAGCTGCCCTCGAAGCCGTCGGCGTCTGTAGTCCAAGCGCCCCATGAATCTACCGCCATCTACATCCAAGGGCCCCTGGCCCCCATGAGATCCAATCACCAAGATTGCCCCGTATATCAATTTGGTTGCCGAGATTCATCCCAAATTGCTTTCCACTGTCGTCTACCTCCTTGTCTATGCTTGCCACGCTTGTGCCTTCCTCCTCGTCGACTCGCTTTTTGTCTACTCCCACGAACCACCCTCGTGCCCCATTGGAGCTCCCGCATCCAATGTACCAAATTCATTCGCTGCCAGCGGCCCTCTCTTTACAGCGTCTGTGACCACGTAGCTGCGTCTCTCATCTCATCGACGCTGGAAGCAAAAGAAGCAGAGGAGGGAGATGCAAAAGAAGAGAAGCAAAGCATCACCATCGATGCACAATTGGACAGTCTAGATCTGTGGTCCCATAATATCGCTCTCTCTCATATATATATATATATATATATATATATATATAATTGAGTAAATATTGAAAGTGGTTAATTAAGTTTTCAAGGGATTATTCCACCGGACTAGAGCGCCACATGAATGACCATCGAACATTGATAGATAAAATAGAGGGCCAAAGATAAAGATCTAACTAGTTCGATATCTTATTTAAAGTCTGTTATTATATATATTTTTATAGTCTTAGATTATTTAAGATTTATTTAGTTGTAAAGACGGTCGAAACTCCAAAATTAATTGAATATCTAGAAAATATCACACATCGTGCAGCCATGGCACGGCAAGGCATGAACAAGTTCAATCCTATATTCAAATATTGCAAAGTACTTAGCAACCAAACCTCCAAATTCCTGAGGTTTGTAAAAAGTAATGTCCTATTGACAGTAGCTTTATTAGAGTTCTATAACTTGCTTAAATAATAAAAATCCTTCCTGTACAAAGCATGTCCAACCAAACTTAGTCCATTACTTAGTAATAGTGGAAGGGTATAGTGACAGGTTCCGGTAACCACATTATTGATTAAAAAGAAATGAATGTGCATGCATAATGCACATACAGCCTAAAGACATGAGCTTTTCGCCTATAGTATAAAAATAAAGTCAATTAATCGCTAATTTTTTTTATCGATGTCTAAGATTATTAATACATAATTAATTTATTATTCGAGCAAGATGAGAATGATAAACCTAGCTAATTTAAAAAATAATTTGGGGATATTAACTCTCGTCTGCGACAACTATATTAATTAGTTGTGCTACTCATCAAGTTGAAAACTTTTTAATATTAACAATTAACCCAATTGAAAGTTTAAATATTCTCTAATTATAATTAACAATTTTTGGAATTAAAAATGTCTTTGCACTATGAAAACATTTGATAGTAGAATTTAACTGTTTGGAAACTATAAGAGAGTCTTATTCTAAATCAAATTCATATCATTTTATAAGGAGTGTTGAGGCCGATCTCATCACTGCACAAAGAAGAAAACAAGGGAAACGAAGAGTTGGGGCAAGATGTCAGAGAATTATTTCATTGCCTCACTTATCTCTTACACCCTGATTTTGTTATTTGTATCATCTACAAAGATAACTAGCTACCCCTAGCTCTAGAACCTTCTTTGTATTCTACTCTGTACATAATAAAATGCTACAATATTAACTACATTTAACTACCTGCTCAGTATGTACACTCCGATATATATAGCACTACATACAACGTGAAATCTAAAATCTCTAACACTCTCCCTCGAGTCACATGATGTTGAATGATTTTGAGCGAAAGAAAGCTTCACATTCTATTCTAAGGGTGTATCCACTCCTTTGCATGCACTAAACCCATAATCTAAAAGAAGTTCAAGAGTATATTTCCTTTGGTTCAGCATAATTCCCTTGTGAGACTTAACAACTTCCATCCCTAAAAATAACTTCGAAGGACCTAGGTCTTTAATCTTCAGCACTGATTGAAGAGATAACTTAGCTTGCTGACTAAGAAATATGAATTTCTAGTGATTAATATGTCATCCACATAAACCAATAACAAAACAAAATCGATCCCTGAAGCTTTAATAAACAATGTGTAGTCATTATGACTTTGCAAGAAACCATCATTCAATAAAATTTTGATAAACTTAAGATTCCACTACCTTGAGGTTTGTTTCAGGCTATATAAGGATTTGATCAACCGGCAAACTTTCCCTTCATTTTCCTCCTTTCTGCGAAGTCCCTTAGGAATCTCCATATATACGTTTCACCATTCAAGAATGCATTGTTAATATCAAGATGAAAAATCGAGCATTCATGCTGAGCAGCAGCAGCTAGAATAGCCCTGATTGTAATAGTTTTTGCAATAGGAGATAAGATATCCTTATAATCAATCCCTTCCAATTGATTATATTCCTTGGTCACAAGATGAGCTTTGTATCATTAAATCTGTGCATTTTCTTTGAACTTAATTTTATACACCCACTTGTTGCTTATTGAAACTTTACCATCAGGTAATGAAACCAAGTACCATTGGATTGTAGAGCTTGTAATTCTGCCTTCATGGCCTCTTCCCAGAGAGGATCTCTTCCCAAAGAGGATCAACAATGGCTTGTTCAAAAGACACACGCTCTCTAAAAGCTGATAATGAAGCAAGAAATGATTTATAAGAAGCAGAAAATAAGTCATAGGAAACTGCTTGCTGAATTGGATGCATAACAGTATTTGCTGAAGATAAAGGAAAAAAGATAGTCTCCATGCCAAACAAGAGGTTTTCTAATACGTTGAGGTCAAATTGGAGAAGCTGAGGAAGATGCAGGGGAATTAGCACTAAAAGAGTTTTCAATGGGAATATCCATCTCTAATTGAAGTGAAGGATCTGATGAAGGAGGATTAATTGAGACAAATTTTGATGGGGTAGAAACGATATTATCATTGGGCAGATATAAATCAGCGAAAATGAAATCATCAAAGAATAAAGGGGTTGAAGGACTATATAGAAAATCTTGTTCCTGTATTTTTTTATAAAGCAATGGAAAACTGCATCTGTGATCTACCTTGTCCTCTCCCTTATGATCGCATCTCCCCTCTCGTCTTCCCCTATGCCAGTCAGCAGCCCCATCTTCTCCGCCCCCGGGAGTGCCAGTTGGCAGGCCCATTTTCCCTGCCCTCGGCTAGCCAGCGGGCCCATCTTTTCCACCTCACGAGTGCCGGCCGATGACCCCCCAAGGTCCCTGACCCGCACGTGGGCTTGAATCGATGACGGCGAGGTCGGATCGATGACGCACGTGTTCGGTGTTGATCTGGGTGGGGCGCAGATCGGGGGGGCAATCGGAGGAGTGAAGAGAGAGCGGGAGGGAGAAGAGAGGGCCGATGGCAGCATTCGCAGGGCTTGACAACATCGCTCGACTCGTGGGTGGCAAGATTTGTGCTCGGCGGCAACGATCCAAGGAGAGAGAAGAGAGAGCCCGAGGGAGAAGAGAGGGTCGACTGCGTCATCAGTGGTCACCGGATGGAGAGGTCGCAACGACTTGGCAATCGCCGGTGGGTGGTTGTCGGGGATTGGCTGTGGATCTGCTAGGAAGAGGGCGATGGTGGGCAGGGCATGCAATCGTTCGATTAGATTAAGATGATTTCATCTGGACCATTCATACACAATGTTACACCTGACACACACACACATATATATATATATATATATATGTGTACATGTCACACAGTTAGCAACCTACCTCTGTAAATATTGTCAAACCCAACGTAGTCCATTAGCTACTAATAGTGGAAGGTCGTCGTGACAGATTCTGGTAACCGTATTATTCAGAAGTGCATGCGCGTGCATAATGCATATGAAACTAAAGATATACGAGCTTATCCCTTTTAATCTAACAAAAAAAAGTCTATAACCATACTTTTTTAATTCAACTAAAGGACTATTATTATCTGAATAATCTATTGTTTGAGCAGGAATGATCAAACTTGACCACTTTAATGAATAAAAAAATTAAAGCAGAGGCTACTAACTCCACTTTAAATATATTAACCGATTATGCTAATCAAATTTTGATTAAATATCTTGAATCTTAACAATTAAGAGTCGACTGAATTATTTTAACCATATTCAGAATTCTCTCTTGTAGTAACACTGTATCACCGTCCCATGAACTAATGATATTGACTAACCTCCAAAAGATCAAAAGTTTCTTAAGTAGGACATCGATCTCATCTCCCACCACTGGACGTGGTGGATTCCACGACCTACAAATGTTTCTTAATTTGGCGGACGGGTCATTTCATAACCTATCTATATGATCGTGGTTGCGGACAGGCATGCAAGCATGTCTTCCCAATAGGAATCCTTCGGATTGCCAGTATTGATCACTCTACGTGAAATTGAGCGCATTCTATAAATCATGACCGGCCGGAGCTCACAGAAGGCAGGAGATCGATCAGTCCGATTCTTAGGAGCAGTGTTGCGATTAGCTAACAAATATAAAAAGCTAAAATCAAAGAAA
This sequence comes from Pontederia crassipes, assembly GCA_030549335.1. NCBI lineage: Eukaryota > Viridiplantae > Streptophyta > Magnoliopsida > Commelinales > Pontederiaceae > Pontederia > Pontederia crassipes. The sequence continues at coordinate 73,657,726 of CM060194.1, read as the reverse complement.
GAGATGGGCAACGCTTGCATGGTGTGCCTGCTGCTCTTCGCCTTGATACTCGGCGGGACGGACTGGTGGCCGCGGCGGACCTCGCTAGCTGCAGAGGCTCCAACGAGGCAGTGTCCAAGTGTATGCAGTACATGAGGCCCGGAGCCAAACGGGTCGTGCCATCGCAGGCTTGTTGCCAGGCAATAAGAAATTCCGACATCGAGTGCGGGTGCAAATATGTCACTCCAGAGTTCGAGAAGGGCATCAGCTGGCCGTTGGTCGTCTCCTTGCTAAACTACTGTCAGAAGCCTCTCAAGTCCGGGTCTACTTGCGGAAGTAATTAATTTCCTTTTTGCTCAGTTAATTACACTTACTATTTTTTATATTAAAATTTAGAAAAGCCAAAAATATGGCATCAATATTTTAGATTCTAAAGGTTTTTCATTTTTTTTATTATTATAAGAGTTGATCTTTTTTTTTTCAGGCTTCGTTGTACCGTAAGTCTCATTGCCTCTAGACGAAAAGGACAAGGACAAGATGGCTCGAGAACGATATCATGGACAAGGACAAGATGGCTCGAGAACGATATCATAAATAAGAATTGTCTCTTATATAGCTGTTAAGAGCAATTTGTGTGTTTGAACTTTAAACTAATGCTCTGAGATCAAGGAAGTATGTTATATAATTTGTTCGAACCAGTTTGAAAATGTTGCGAGGTCTAAAAGTACTGCGTGGGCTATAGATGCATAGTTTGCATCCATGTCCTTGTAGCTCCCTTATGTGCTTCCAATAAATATCGTGTTTGGCTATTGCAGTCTAGCTAATATTAAAAATTTAGCATATCTGGAACATATATTTGAACTTGAAAGAAATATACCGCTGGCTACTAAAGCTGCAACCTCTTGCCGTCATGCTGGTCAGTTCATCAAATCTATTGTTTTCACTCATCATCGCGGTGGTCATGAATCAATTTTGTTTTTTGTTTTTCACTCGTGCGTCTTCTTTCCCCTATTCGCACTATATAATTATATCATGTGGGCATAAAATAATCAGTATTATAGTAAAATCAAATGCCACATGGTTTGTTCACAAAACTTCAAGAAAAAAATCGAATTAATTAGTACAGTGCTATGATAAAATCCAAATATTGAAACAAAAATTAAAAAAATTCTAAATGATGAAATATATTTATTTTTGTTTATAACTGGTTAATAATACGCAACACCATAATAAATAAATACTTTTTAATATTACTATTGTCCATTGCAATAACAAATAACTCGTTCTTCATGATGAAACATGAGACTTAAATCATTTCATTTCTTTTTAGAATCTTTTTTTCGCATTGTTTGCTATATCATGTGTTTATTTAAGTAGAAGATATAATTTTAGTAATTATTCAAGGATCAACTTGTCTGAATATTAAGAAGTGTCAGTAAAGACGAGAAATAAAGTGCTACGAGACACTTAGACGAGATTTAATTGTCGGCTTTAGTTTACGCACTACAACAAAATTATGGACCAATTATATTTAGTTCTTAAAAGTATAAATATTAGAAACTAATATGATACTAGTCCCAAATTTTTATCCATTTAAAATCAAAATTTAATTTGTGATCAATAATAAATCATTTTTTAAGGACTAATGGAAATTTTTTTATCATTAAAAATTTTTAATGATCAGCTTATAAAGATCACGAGCGACCAAGATATTTTTATCTCAAAAAGTATTGAAGACTAAAATTAAAATTTTAGGAACTAATGTGTTTGATTTCTAAAATTTTTTTTGGTGTAGTGACAGAACATTTCTTTTATAAATTATTTTTTTAGATAATCAACATGGCCTTTTTTAATGATGTGAAGATTGTTTTTTACTATTTGAAAAAAAATCAATAAGATCTTAAGAAACTTTGTAAAAACAATAAATTGCTTTAGTTAATTTTGTAGCTCATTACTGACCTAAATGATGCATTAGAGAAAACATATATTATGAAAATGATTAACATGAGAAAGTGCATTTTTTATGCTATACTAGGTATGATGGCCTGTGTGATCTAGGAAAGATAAAGTGTAACGCCCCAACATTTCAATAGGGGCAATCAAGTAATTTACAAACTAAAAGTATGGTTAGAAAGAAAAAAAAGAAAGAGATTTAATCCTATTAGAAATAAAAATTATGATTAGATTGTGATCAGATATTTTAATTCGATTTGAGATAAAAAAGAACATTTGATAATTATAGGATTCCCAAATAGAATAAAATTAAGAGTCCTATGGCTTAAAAAAATATTTCAATCATTAATCCAAAAATTAGATGATAAAATATTATTATATTAATTAGTTTCAAAATTTAGATAATGATGAAAATAAAAAGATAAAATAAAGGTATAATTTGGTTAACATAAGTTATTAATAAAAGATAGAGATAGAGTTGGATTGAAAGAAGTTATGGAAAATATAAAAAGAAATTTGAGTAGAGATGATTTTTTATAAGTATGATTATAGAATAATTAGTGAAATTTGATTTTAATTAAATGTAAATATTTAAGAGATGATAATTAATGATGAATGATTTGATAGAGAAATAGTCCAAAGCTCAATACTAGATCAAAAAGTTTAGTTGAGAGCTATAAATAGAGTTTAAATGGTGGTTAGAAAGTATTATTTACCTCCACAAAATTTTTATACGAGAGCCTCTCTTTCTCTTTCATTTTCTCACAAATCGAGACACCTAAGAGCGTGGACGATAATTAATTATTTTTGGTATTAAAATCATCCTCACATTATGAAAATATTTGATAGTAGAATTCAAATTCTTCGGAAACTAAAACAGAGTTTCTCTCAACCAAATTCGTATCATTTGTAAGGAGTGTCTATATAAAATTTTATAAAGAGCCGTGAATGAATTATTTTATCAAATTTTATCATCTATAATAATTTTTTAACACCATTCGTTCGATGAACTAATTAAAGAAAACCTCATAAAATTCCTATGTCGCGCAATCTCTTTCTTTTTTAGATTCACAACAAAACCGACTCAACTCAAAATGATCAAAAGTTTCTTAAATAGGACATCAGTCCCATCTCCCACCACTTTTGCATGTCGACGTGATGGGTTCCAGAACCGTTAAATTTTTCTTAATTTGGAGGCCGCGTCATTCCATCAAAAACCAATACGAATATACGATCATGGTAGCGGACAGGCATGCAAGCATATCTTCCCAATAGGAACCCTTCGAATTGCCAGTATCATGATCGACTGGAACTCGAATGCCTATATATAATCATGATCGACTGGAGTTCACAGAAGGCAGGACCAATTCTTAACAAGTAGTGTCGCAACTAATTAACAAATATAAAGAGCAAACGAAAGAGATGGGCAAAGTTCGCCTGGTGTGCGTGCTGCTCGTCGCCTTTACGCTCGACGGAACTCTACTCTCGAGCGGCGGACTGGTGGCCTTCGCGGAACTCGCTAGCTGCAAAGGCATCCGCGAGGCCGAGGCCAAGTGTATGCAGTACGTGAGGCCAGGAGTCCAAAAGACCGTGCCGTCGCCGGCTTGTTGCGAGGCAATAAGAAATTTCGACATCGAGTGCGCGTGCAAACACGTCACTCCGGAGTACGAGAAGGGCATCAGCTGGCCGTTGATCGTCTTTGTGGATGCCCACTGTCAGAGGCCTCTCAAGTCCGGGTCTACTTGCGGAAGTAATTAATTAATTTTCTTTTTTTGTCAATTAACCACACTTACTACTTTATGATATTAAGAAATAGAAAAGCCAAAAATATGCATGCCACAAATTTTTGGGTTCTAAAAAATTTTCATATATTTTTTCTTTTATGATTACGAGAGTTAATCGTGTTTCTTTCTTTTCGTTTGCAGCCTTCGTTGTGCCGTAAGCGCTTCACCGATAATTTCGTGCATTAACAGGATCAACAACAAGCAAGATCGCTCAAGAAGTGTATCATAAATAAAAGTTGTTTGCCTTAAGAATAAAGTGTGTGTTTGATCTTTGAGAACTCTCCGGGATCAAGAAAGTATGCTATATATATTTGATCTTTGAAAATGCTGTGCGGTCTAGAAACTGCATGATTTCCTTTTAAATCTCTTGCGTGCTTTTAATAAATATCATGTTTTGCTATTGCAGGCTGGTTAATCCGCATATCTGAATCATATATTAAAAAGAAATGTATAGCTCATTGTTACAGCTGTAACTTATAGCCATCACCGACTAGTCCATCAAATTCTCACTAGCTACGACAAAAAGTATTAATAGGAATAAAAAATTTTGATCTCAAAGTCATCAATTTTCTTTTTTAAGGAAAAGTTAGCTATGCATTAATAAAAGTGCCAGAAGAGTCCTTATACAATAATTGGAGCAATCCCAAAGGAGGAAGTGGCTGAACAAAAAAAGGGAAACCTTTTGTAACAAGCATTTAATTTCGTAAATCACATTGGCAATAATCCAAGGGGATGGTTGTCGTTATTGAAAATCTTCATTAGGGCTTCGGAATCAGTCTGCACTTCGATATGCGCGAGATTCCTTTGATAGCAAGTTCTGAGTCCATGTAAAAGAGCTCCGCCTCGAGCTCCAGAATAGAATTTGCTTGTCGCCTATACGCACCTGCAAAAAGCATAGAAAAGTCACTATTGCGAAGAATAAATTCCATACCACCTTCCGCATCGAGGCCAACAAATGCTCCATTAGAGTTCAGTCTGAATCAAGAGTGCGGAGGTGGCTCCCACTGGACCCGAATTGGACGGAAAGTCATCAATTTTGATATCTATTTCCTTAGTAAATTATGTGAATGGTCTCTCAGCTTTGAGTCATTTTTAAATCGGTCCTCCAATTTTAATTTGTAACCAGAACGTCCTTCATCTTTTATTTTCTTGCATGATTAGTCCTCTTGACCGGTGATAGTGAGTTTTTCGATTATCTTACGTACGTGACGGACACATGGGTCATTTCTCTCTCATTCACGTCATTTAAGTTATCAACATCATTTAATGCTCCAAATCGGATAAATTACACGGATCGTCCCCAAACTTCGAGTCAATTTCTAAACAGTCCCTCAATTTTAATATTATTGCACGATTCATCCACTTGACCCGTAAGAAATAATCTCCCGATTATTTTACTGACGTGGCTAAATTAAATACATTAAAAAAATTTTAACTAGCTGACATCACACAATAAAAAATATTATAAAAATTTAAGGACGTAGACGAATTGGCATAGGGGGCGCCGGCCATCCTCTCTAAGCTTGCCCACAGGTGAGCTTCGGACAAGTGGTTCCAACGCTCCCTCGTGAACTTGTCGACGTCCCTATCATTTTTTTTTATTTTTTATAATATTTTATTAATATTTTATTATTTTTTATTATGTCATATCAATAAGTTAATTTATTATATTTTATTACACCACGTCAGCAAGGTAATGGGGAGACTGTCTCTTACCGGTCAAGTGTATGAATCGTGCAATAATATTAAAGTTGGGGGATCGTTTAGAAATCGACTCAAAGTTGGAGAATAATCCGTGTAATTTATCCGATTTGCTAGCATTAAATGACGTTGATGATTTAAATAACGTGGATGAAAGAGAAACAACTCACGTGACGTCCACGTATGCAAGGCAATCGAAAAATCTACTATCATCGATCACGAGAACTAGTCATGCAAGAAAATAAAAGATGAGGAATATTATGGTTATAATTAAATTAAAGTTGAAAAATTAATTTAAAAATGACTCAAAGTTGAAGGACTAACACTGTAATTTACCCCTATTTCTTCTTAGAACAAAAATTTTCTAATGCGCCAAATTCGTTCGCCGCCAGGGGCCCTCTCTTTACAGTGTCTGTGACCACGTAGCAGCGTCTCTCATCTCATCGACGCTGGAAGCGAAAGAAGCAGAGGAGGGAGATGCAAAAGGAGAGAAGCATAGCATCACCGTTGATACACAATTGGACAGTCTGGATCTGTGGTCCCAGGATATTTCTCTTATATATATATATATATATATATATATATATATATATATATATATAATGGAGTAAATATTGAAAGTGGCTAATTAAGTTTTCAAGGGATTATTCCACCGGACTAGAGCACCACATGAATGACCATCGACCACTTATAGATAAAATAGAGGGCCAAAGATAATGATCTAAGTAGTTCGATATCTTATTTAAAGCCTGTTATTATATATATTTTTTTATAGTCTTAGATTATTTAAGATTTATTTAATTGTAAAGAAGGTCGAAACTCTAAAATTAATTGAATATCTAGAAAATATCACACATCGTGCAGCATTCAATCCCATGGCACGACAAGGCATGAACAAGCACAATCTTATATTCAAATATTGCAAAGTACTTAGCAACCAAACCTCCAAATTCCTGAGGAGGTTCGTAAAAAGTAATGTCCTATTGACTTGCTTAAATAATAAAAATCCTTCCTGTACAAAGCATGTATGTAATGTCCCCAAATCGCACCTCGTTACGTGGCAGAATATGTTTCGGAGACGCTACGGATCATCCTTACGTGTACATCATATTGATTAAAAAGAGACTTTGACTGATCAACAGAACATCAATAAATGCGAAATGACTAAATCATCATTAAGAATAAAGAGAGTAATATCATGAAATGTGGAATACTGACTTCATAAGAGTCCAAAGGAAAGCTAATACATCAAGTAATAAAAAGAAAGAAAAAAGCTATCCATCATCTAAAGGACTCGATAACCATGTGCAGCCACCTATGAGTTCGATCTATCACCGTTTGTCACCTTCATCATTAAGATATAGTCCTGCATTTAAGAACATGCAGGGGAGAAATCTCTCTATGAGTTTTACAACTTAGTATGGAAGTAAAATAGAAATAATCATAAGATCATAATACTAGACAAAAATCATAAAGACATCATCATCATCATAAAGAAGGAAAATAAACATCATCATCATCATATGTGTAACAGAGATCCTATAACTTGGCATATGGATAGGAAGTTTATAGATTGTCATCTTCTTGATATCATAGGATTAAAGATCATGATAGATCAAAATAAATTATCAAAGAGGAGGCAAAAACCGATCATCATAATTATGAGGTCATCATCATCATATAAAAAATCAGGAGAAATCATCGTATGAGCAGAGATAATCATGAAGTGAATCATCTTCTTTAGTTCATATTAATAATAGATCAAGAGATCATGAAAATGTGTGGCAAGAGCCACTAATCATCATGAAGAGATTTTATTATTAATATGCTTCATCTTCTTCATAATTTTATTATTCATCTTTGACTTATTTGAGGTATATTTCAACCCACGTGGAGGCATGCCTCAACCCGTCCATCATCATCATCATCATAACTGGCGGAGCCAGCCCATAACTGACCGAGGTCAGTCCATAACTGTCCGAGGACAGCTTATAACTGGTCGTCACCAGTCCATCATAAAAAGAGCTCTTCATTTAATATTTTATGTCTTTTATCTTGTATCTTTTAATTAAACAAATCATACTTTGATAAGAACTTAAAACTAGGATAAAGAACATAATCGTGGAGAGTAAATCAAGAATAAAATCGACATCATCATCATCATACATAGATTAGAATTAATTATGTGGAACATGGATTAAAATATCATAAACATGTGATTAATCTGGTCTAAACCCGGGCCGAGTAAGGAGAAACCCGAGTCGGGTTGGACATGGTTATCATCGGCACAAATAAGAGAGCAAGCTCGGACCGGGATCGGGTTACACCCGGGCCGGGTCGGGTCATCATAGTTATTATTTGATCTAAATTAATTCATCGTAAGATCATAATATACATAATCATCTTCATGACATAGATTAGGATTACGTACAGGAACATTAATAGCATAATCATCGTCATCATCAGGTTCTAAAATAAGTACGTAATCAGGGATCAAAGGATTATAAAATCAACTTAATCGTTTTGGAACCCGGGCCGAGTTTGGTGAAACCCAAGCCGAGTTCGTACGGGCATCATCGGAGAAAGATCAAGACATGGCCCAGGCCGGGTGTAGATCATACCCGAGCCGGGTTCATACTTGGCGGCTCGGTCAGCCGATTCGACGGATCGGTCGATCGCTCGATAGAAATCACGACCGAGCGCGACTTTGTCGTGGAACTGCCCGGGCTGGGTCATCATCAACCCGGGCCGGGTTCTTCTTCGTTGCAGATGGTCGCGTTCACGACAATCGCTGACTCGGCCGAGTTCCATCGAACTCAGTCCGAGTATGGACCTGCCCGGACCGGGTTCTTCATACGCAGAACTTGCACAGATGCGCGATGTGCGTTTCGTTCATCTTTTTCGGCGACGTCCGGCATCCAAAATCGTCATAATTCAAGGAACTAATACTAGACATAAACTAGAACTTGCTTCAAGTCTAAAATCATGATTCTAGGAAGAATCTACCATAGTTCCATACCTTGTTAGTTTCTGTCCAGAAACTAATCCTGTAGTCTTCTTCTTTCTCCTCCTCTTCCTCTTCTTCCTCTGCCCGCACCTCTCAGTTCAAGCACGCTTCGACGACGTCTCCTCCCTCCGGCGAGTCCCCTCTTGGCGACGGCAAATCAGGGACGAGAAAGGAACGAAAAAGGTGCACGAGAGGGAGAAAAAATTAGGACAGACTTGTAGAAAAAATAAAAGGGACTGATTTATTTGATTTGGCCTCTTATTTATAAAGGAGCAATTTGAGAATCTTTGGAAGTTCAAGATTTGATTTAATCCCCTCAGATTTTAAACTTTTGTTTTCTATTTATCTTTTCCTCTATTTGTTTTAATCATTTCCATCCTCTTCTTTTCCTTTTTCTATTTCAAGTTTATCTCTTTTTTTTTAAAATGAACCGGGCATTACATTATAAACCCCTTAAAATAAAATTCGTCCTCGAATTTAGTCATCGGGTAAGAGTTTACTAAGAAGAAAACTTCTTGATCATTTGTGCAATGGTATATCTCACACTTAGAAAGACATTTGTTCATCATCATTCCATCTTCATCATCTTAAGGATAGAGTCCTTCCATCATCATATGCATTGGGACAATGGGTCATTTTATAGTAATATACCTTAGGCAAAGGTCCTTTTATCATATAACATTTTCTTTCATCCTTTTTTCATCATATGGTTCATCTTTTCATTTTGCCTTTATTATAATTGGAAAGTAAAAAAATCTACTTCAGTCAACACGTTAATGTGTTGCCATCTAAGTTATCCATATGTCAAATAGAGGGTTGCCTCGTATGAGGGTGTAAACTCTTCTTTAAATAGGCCATGACAATCCTCGTTTCATCTTGCATCTTTCTTAATCTAACATCCTAACTTTTGATTACAAGGGATCAATTAAGACATTTGGGAGCAAAGTCATCTCCATATCATCATGAGAAAAACACATGATGATGTCATGACATCATTTGGACACATCTTGATTTTCGATCAAATCAATAATTTGGATCAAACACCTTCTTAGGTAGGAAAAATCTTTAATACAACTTGATCATCAAGTTAATGATCTATCTACATCCGCCTTTAGTGGCATAAGATTTCTATGGTGCCAGAGCTGTCTTCATCCTCTTTATATCAATTCGATTTTCTTGACATATTCATTTTGGCTATCACAGCTCTTTGGCACTTAATAATTTCTTTTCACCTTCCTCCTTCCTACATGTAGGTATGTAGTATCCTATACAAGGTCTCAAGGAAACCTCACGAATGACATAATTATCTTTAACAACAAATGTCATCATGAACAATGACATACAATCGATCAGCATCAATGGGTGGAAAATAAAATTTTATCTCATGATTAATTCTCTAAAAGTGATCATCATAATCATGAGCATACGACATGATCATCGCTGATCCTAAAATTAAGAGTCATCAAGGTAGCATATAGTATGGTTGATTATACAAGAATGAGACATCATAAGGAAATCAAGAAAAATTGGTTATTTGACATCTTAAGATAGATCATCATCATCCTAGGATCACTTCTTTATTATAGGGTGGTCATCATGTAAATCATCATGTGGATCATTAAAATCGACAATGACATAGCCTAGCACGGTGGGAGAAACTTATCATGAGGATCATTAAGAGCACTAGCGTCATAAGGTACATCGATAACGTCGATGATCATCGTACAAGAATCAATATCATTGGACATAATTAATTATCATTAGTAATCATCATCTTTATGGACGCAATTGATTATAAACCATATCATTATTGTACATGATCGTAAAGATCATTAGGATTGACATTATTAGATAAAATTGTCATCCTAAGTAAGGCCATATTTATAGAATCATTAACATCATACATCATCTTTTCATAAGGTTTCTAGCACTCTACCTTTTTCACAATGACATACTGACTACTTAGAATATACCTTTGTATCTTCATGTTTGATGCCATTGCTATTTATTCATCCTTATACCTCTTGTACTTTCCAAATGGATCGCCACCCAGACTTATAATATTCATCTAATACTTCTTTTTATAAGACTTATTTCCAAATGGATCGTAACACAGACTTATGTTATTTATCCAATATTATCCTTTTTAGGACTTCATCATTTTGGGTTTTACAAGCTTAGTTCTTTCATCATTTCATACGCAACCTCATGAAGCCTAGCGAACATCACTTGTGTCTGAGTGCATGTGTAACTGAGTTCATTTTACCAAAATAGTACTTCATGGAGAACTCAGAATCTTTCAAAAACTTCATGTTGTCTTCATTGTCACATATTAGGGTACTACTAAAAGGGAACATACTTAAGACTCCAATCTTTTTCTACATACATTTAGGCAAAGTTTGAACACAATGTTCATGGGGGTCTAAAAGTTTGAGAAGTGTTCTTTAGTCCAATGTCATTACCCAATTTATAGTGACCATTCATTGTTAGGAAAATTATCTTCATTACATCTTCTTCAGCAATTCAAAGCTGCTGATACTCCATAGATCAACTTTGGAGAACATGCTGACCTTAAATAGGTAATCTATACATGGTAATAGACACTTGTGTCTTGATGATTGTTTTGATTAACATGTTGTAATCAATCTCCAACTTCGTAGAGTCATCATTCTTCTTTATAAAAGAAAATGAAACATTCTAAAAGTGAGACCCTCGGTCTCATAAATCCCTTGTCTTAAAGTTATTAAATTTGACTCTTCAATTCATATGTCATGGGGCCTTTGAAATTAGGATCATGCTTGAAAGGAAATCGATATGACATCAACTTCTAACTAAAACTTTTAGTTCAGTTGGGTCCAGATATCTATCTTCTTCTTCTTGTATAATACTTATACATCTTAGGAAGTAAATCGATCGACACTAAGAATTCCATCATAATTCTCCTAAGGATTCCTAATCGATGTGAAGAAAATATATTATCTTCCATCGTCATTTGTATCACAAGGACGTACTTTATGGTATGAAATTATTTTCATAGGGTCATCATCCTTACAAGTAGCTTATGTCATATAAGGGTCAAGCTCACCAAGAGTATTGTTCATCATCGTAGATAATGACAACATATGATTCAATAAGATTGATATTGAAAAAATGTCAATCATCATCTTTATAAGATCAATCTAGATCAATAACTTTAACTATGACCTATGTTTGATGTGACCCTTCCCTAAATATCATCATAAAAAATAAGACTTCTTTGATTGATAATTAGATCAATGATATAGAAAGGGGATCACATATGAGATCAAAGATATGTATTTGATCAACCCATTGAATCAATACTTCATCATCTTAGCAGGATGAATAGAGTAATTGTGATATGAAAAGGTCATATGAGGCATGTCAGTTGTCACATCCTGAGATATTCTATATTCATAGAGCACTTCATCATCAAACATCATCTTTAGAAAGGAATTTTAAATATCAATAAGACCCATATTAGCATAATCAACTATCATGAGTCAAGAGTTGTCATCTTAATCGTTCAGCTTATGGAAGAGGGACAAACTTACTTGACATAATTTTAGGTGGCGCGGTGACTGCTCGTGGCACTTGCACATGGACCATGACATCATACATTAGGACATGAGAATGGTCTAACTTTAGGCTCTGATAATTAACTGTAACGCCCCCAAATCGCACCCCGTTACGTGGCAGAATACGCTTCGGAGACACTACGGATCATCCTTACGTGTACATTATATTGACCAAAAGGAGACTTTGACTGATCAACAAAACATCAATAAATGTGAAATAACTAAATCATCATTAAGAATAAAGAGATTAACATCATGAAATATGGAAGACTGACTTCATAGGAGTTCAAAGGAAAGCTAATACATCAAGTAATAAAAAGAAAAGAAAAAACTATCCATCATCTAAAGGACTCGATAACCATGTGCAGCCATCTACGAGTTCGATCTGTCACCGTTGGCCACCTTCATCATTAAGATATAGTCCTGCATTTAAGAACATGCAAGGGAGAAACCTCCCTATGAATTTTAAACTCACTATCGAAGTAAAATAGAAATAATCATAAGATCATGATACTAAACAAAAATCATAAAGACATCATCATCATCATAAAGAAGGAAAATAAACATCATCATCATCATATGTGTAACAGAGATCCTATAACTTGGCATATAGATAGGAAGTTTATAGATTGTCATATTCTTGATATCATAGGATTAAAGATCATGATAGATCAAAATAAATCATCATAGATGAGGCAAAAATCGATCATCATAATTATGAGGTCATCATCATCATATAAAAAATCAGGAGAAATCATCGTATGAGCAGAGATAATCATGAAGTGAATCATCTTCTTTAGTTCATATTAATAATAGATAAAGAGATCATGAAAATGTGTGGCAAGAGCCACTAATCATCATGAAGAGATTTTATTATTAATATGCTTCATCTTCTTCATCATTTTATTATTCATCTTTGACTTATTTGAGGTATATTTCAACCCACGTGGAGGCATGCCTCAACCCGTCCATCATCATCATCATCATAACTGGCGGAGCCAGCCCATAACTGATCGAGGTCAGTCCATAACTGTCCGAGGACAGCTTATAACTGGTCGTCACCGGTCCATCATAAAAAGAGCTCTTCATTTAATATTTTACGTCTTTTATCTTGCATCTTTTAATTAAACAAATCATACTTTGATAAGAACTTAAAATTAGGATAAAGATCATAATCATGGAGAGTAAATCAGGGATAAAATGGACATCATCATCATCATACATAGATTAGAATTAATCATGTGGAACATGGATTAAAATATCATAAACATGTGATTAATCTGGTCGGAACCCGGGCCGAGTAGGGAGAAACCTGGGTCGGGTTGGACATGGCTATCATCGGCACAAATCAGAGAGCAAGCCCGGACCGGGATCGGGTTACACCTGGGCCGGGTCGGGTCGTCATAGTTATGATTGGATCTAAATTAATTTATCGTAAGATCATAATATACATAATCATCTTCATGACATAGATTAGGATTACGTATAGGAGCATTAATAGCATAATCATCGTCATCATCAGGTTCTGAAATAAGTACGTAATCAGGGATCAAAGGATTATGAAATCAACTTAATCGCTTTGGAACCCGGGCCGAATTCGTACGGGCATCATCGGAGAAAGATCAAGACATGGCCCGGGCTGGATGTAGGTCATACCCGGGCCGAGTTCATACTTGGCGGCTCGGTCGGCCGATTCGACGGATCGATCGATCGCTCGACAGAAATCGCGACCGAGCGTGACTTTGTCGTGGAACTGCCCGGGCCGGGTCATCATCAACTCAGGCCGGGTTCTTCTTCATTGTAGAGGGTCGTGCTCGCGACAATCGCTGACTCGGCCGAGTTCCATCGAACTCGGTTCGAGTATGGACTTGTCCGGACCGGGTTCTAAGGAAATCGGACCGGGTTCTTCTTACGCAAAACTTGCACAGATGCGCGGTGTGCGTTTCGTTCATCTTTTTCGGCAACGGTCGGCATCCAAAATCGTCATAATTCAAGGAACTAATACTAGACATAAACTAGAACATGCTTCGGGTCTAAAATTATGATTCTAGGAAGAATCTACCATAGTTTCATACCTTGTTAGTTTCTGTTCAGAAACTAATTCTGCAGTCTTCTTCTTTCTCCTCCTCTTCCTCTGCCCGCACCTCTCAGTTCAAGCACGCTTCGACGATGTCTCCTCCCTCCGGCGAGTCCCCTCTTGGCGGCGGCAAATCAGGGACGAGAAATGAACGAAAAAAATGCACGAGAGGAAGAGAAAATTAGGGCCGACTTGTAGGAAAAATAAAAGGGACTGATTTATTTGATTTGACCTCTTATTTATAAAGAAGAAATTTGAGAATCTTTGAAACTTCAAGATTTGATTTAATCTCCTTAGATTTTAAAATTTTATTTCCTATTTATCTTTTCCTCTATTTGTTTTAATCTTTTCCATCCTCTTTTTTTCCTTTTTATATTTCAAGTTTATCTCTTTTTTTTTTAAATGAACCGGGCGTTACAATGTCCAACCAAACCTAGTCCATTACTTAGTAATAGTGGAATGGTATAGTGACTGGTTCTCCTAACCACATTACTGATTAAAAAGAAATGAATGTGCATGCATAATGCACATACAGCCTAAAACATGAGCTTTTCGCTTATAGTATAAAAATAAAGTCAATTAATCACAAAACTTTTATTTTTATCGATGTCTTAAATTATTAACACAATTAATTTATTATTCGAGCAAGACGAGAATGATAAACCTAACTGGTTTCAAGAATAAATGGGGGATATTAACTCTCGTCTGCGACAACTATATTAATTAGTTGTGCCAATCATCAAGTTGAAAACTTTTCAATATTAACAATTAACCCAGTAAAAAGTTTAAATATTCTCTAATTACAATTAACAATTTTTGGAATTAAAAATGTCTTTGCACTATGAAAAATTTTGATAGTAGAATTTAAGTGTTTGGAAACTATAAGAGAGTCTTATTCTAAATCAAATTCATATCATTTTATAAGGAGGAGTGTTGAGGCCGATCTCATCACTGCACATAGAAGAAAACAAGGGAAACGAAGAGTTGGGGCAAGACGTCAGACAATTATTTCATTGCCTCACTTATCTCTTACACCCTGGTTTTGTCATTTATATCATCTATAAAGATAACTAGCTACCCCTAGCTCTAGAACCTTCTTTGTCTTCTACTCTGTACATAATAAATGCTACAATATTAACTACATTTAACTACCTGCTCAGTATGTACACTCCGATATATATAGCACAACGTGAAATCTAAAACCTCTAACACTCTCTCTCTAGTTGGAGGATGATAGAGATCTATCATACCCTGCTTGTCTACTAAATGATTATGTTGTAATCGATTTAATGGCTTAGTAACAAGTCTACTAGTGATATTTAGCAAGAATATATTGTAACTCAGTAACTGCAACGACTACAAGAGCTGATCTCGAACAAAATGAAAATCTACTTCCACTTGTTTCGTTCTCTCAAGATCGGATTTTGTGCTACATGAATCGCTTCCCTACTATCAAAATATATAGTAATAGGTAAAGAAATTGTAATATGTGTCTATGTTAGCAATCGTCGTAATAAGATAACCTCAGAAACTGCTAAAACCAAGCTCCTATACTCTGCTCCTGCACTGGATATGAGACAGTCGTTTGTTTTTTTATTTTCAAAAAATGACAACCACCTAGCTTCACACAATAAGTTGGAACTGATCACCGAGTCAACGGATAAGCTGCAGTCTGCACAGAATGCCATTAAGCACCTCAGTGTTAAACATTGATGATAATTAATGATGAATGATTTAATGGAAAAATAGTTCAAAGCTTAATACGAGATCAAAAAGTTGAGAGTTATAAATAGAACTCAAAAAATGGTTAGAAAGTATTATTTGTCTCAACAAAATTTTTGTACGCCTCTATCTTTCGTTTTCTCATAAACCGAAATATCTAAGAGCGCAGACGATAATTAATTATTTTTGGAATTAAAATCATCATCACATTATGAAAATATTTGATAGTAGAATTCAAGTTCTTCGGAAACTAAAACAGAGTCTTCTCTCAATCAAATTCGTATCATTTGTAAGGAGTGTCTATATAAAATCTTATAAAGAGCCGTGAATGAATTATTTTATCAAATTTTCTCATCTATAATAATTTTTTAACACCATTCGTTCGATGAACTAATTAAAGAAAACCTCATAAAATTCCTATGTCGCGCAATCTCTTTCTTTTTTAGATTCACAACAAAACCGACTCAACTCAAAATGATCAAAAGTTTCTTAAATAGGACATCAGTCTCATCTCCCACCACTTTTGCATGTCGACGTGATGGGTTCCAGAACCGTTAAATTTTTCTTAATTTGGAGGCCGCGTCATTCCATCAAAAACCAATACGAATATACGATCATGGTAGCGGACAGGCATGCAAGCATATCTTCCCAATAGGAACCCTTCGAATTGCCAGTATCATGATCGACTGGAACTCGAATGCCTATATATAATCATGATCGACTGGAGTTCACAGAAGGCAGGACCAATTCTTAACAAGTAGTGTCGCAACTAATTAACAAATATAAAGAGCAAACGAAAGAGATGGGCAAAGTTCGCCTGGTGTGCGTGCTGCTCGTCGCCTTTACGCTCGACGGAACTCTACTCTCGAGCGGCGGACTGGTGGCCTTCGCGGAACTCGCTAGCTGCAAAGGCATCCGCGAGGCCGAGGCCAAGTGTATGCAGTACGTGAGGCCAGGAGTCCAAAAGACCGTGCCGTCGCCGGCTTGTTGCGAGGCAATAAGAAATTTCGACATCGAGTGCGCGTGCAAACACGTCACTCCGGAGTACGAGAAGGGCATCAGCTGGCCGTTGATCGTCTTTGTGGATGCCCACTGTCAGAGGCCTCTCAAGTCCGGGTCTACTTGCGGAAGTAATTAATTAATTTTCTTTTTTTGTCAATTAACCACACTTACTACTTTATGATATTAAGAAATAGAAAAGCCAAAAATATGCATGCCACAAATTTTTGGGTTCTAAAAAATTTTCATATATTTTTTCTTTTATGATTACGAGAGTTAATCGTGTTTCTTTCTTTTCGTTTGCAGCCTTCGTTGTGCCGTAAGCGCTTCACCGATAATTTCGTGCATTAACAGGATCAACAACAAGCAAGATCGCTCAAGAAGTGTATCATAAATAAAAGTTGTTTGCCTTAAGAATAAAGTGTGTGTTTGATCTTTGAGAACTCTCCGGGATCAAGAAAGTATGCTATATATATTTGATCTTTGAAAATGCTGTGCGGTCTAGAAACTGCATGATTTCCTTGTAAGTCTCTTGCGTGCTTTTAATAAATATCATGTTTTGCTATTGCAGGCTGGTTAATATAGACCATTCAGCATATCTGAATCATATATTAAAAAGAAATGTATAGCTCATATCTGTAACTTATAGCCATCACCTGACTAGTCCATCAAATTCTCACTAGCTACAACAAAAAGTATTCTCAAAGTCATCAATTTTGACATCTATTTCTTCTTAGGACAAGAATTTTCTTGGCGTCGATTGGTTCCTAGAATCTTATAAATAATTGGACGGACCGAAGTATTTTATTTTTTGTGCGATTGAGATTTTGTTACTGCAGTATAAATATTTCTTTGCTTGAATACCCAAATTTGGGACAAACGTAGCCGTGTTTCTTTGATTTTGGTCGCATAGTGACATAGTGTGTATATATTTATAGTTTACGATTAATAAATCACATCATGAATATTTTTTATAAATTGTTTGAGCTATTAAATTTTGTAAAGTTCGCAAAGATTGTTATACCAAATTATGTGAAGATTAGTATTTTTTTCAAATTCTGTCTAATTACTCGTTAGACCAAATCATTCAACTTGTGAATTTTAAAAAATCTCACCAAATAATATATTAACCTTTTTTTTACCAATTTCTTGAACCTTAGTAATATTGATATTTTTCTATACCTATTGTTTAAAGAAATTAACTTTATTTTTTTATTATGATTTCTTAATATTGAAGTTTTTATTTACCATATACTATTTAACTTTTTGTTATTTAAAATAACAATTGAATATCACTTTTAGACAAGAGTTTTAGTAATAAAAGATTTTTGATGGGTCCCAAAAATATCACTTCTAGACACTAACCTATTAGTCCAACAATAAAATCATACAATAGTATCTAATGACCACTTTTGGTCTCAAATCAAAATATTTTGGCTGTCAAAAGATAAAAGAATTGACATTAAAAAATTGATTCCAAAATATGTTATTTAGCTACTGTGGACTAGTTAATATAAAGCATTCAATCGGATCTTATGCAACTTATAGTCATGATCGTTATCATCGATTATATCCATGATCGTGAATCAATTTTTTTTCCTCACATCATCTTATTTTTCCTCTTCGTTATATAATTTATCATGCGGGCATAAATATTCTATAAAGAATAGAGCCCAATGCCACGTGGCATGCCATATTTTTTACTTTTTATTTGTAAAC
This sequence comes from Pontederia crassipes, assembly GCA_030549335.1. NCBI lineage: Eukaryota > Viridiplantae > Streptophyta > Magnoliopsida > Commelinales > Pontederiaceae > Pontederia > Pontederia crassipes. The sequence continues at coordinate 73,639,189 of CM060194.1, read as the reverse complement.
TCAAAATCTAGTGATCCCCATGAGATCATAATAGTCATTTTTTTATCCCAAATCAAAATAATTTTGACTGTCAAAAAAATAATTGACGTCAGAAAATTAGTTCCTAATAATATACTTTTCAACGGTTGATTCCTAATAGTATTATTTATAAAAAAAATCAAGTTGTCATTATACATTTAGCTCCAACAATGTAGTAGTAGCCAAATTATTAGTTTTTAAATGCATAAGCATTAAGTAATAAAACTTAAGATGAAAGGGAGATTCCAATCACAAAATTTCATATTACTCCTTGATCCATTACAAAAGTAATACATTAAAAATATAAAAAGTGTCATTTAATATATTTAACTAAATTATCTACTACAAAGTCAAAGTTTAAAGGTCCATAATAACAAACACTTTCTTCTATGTCATCCCGAAGTCGTTGTTCACTCATTAGTTTCAATTTTCTTATCTTGAAAGCTAGCTTCTTATCTTGAATGGCAAGTAAATCCTTGATATTACAACTATAGGATTTGCATATACAAATTAATATGGTACAAGGTCTTATATTACTTCCATGGAAGTGATTCTTCCATGTTGATTGGAGTACCTTTTGTGTGGTTTAATAACATCTACATTAAAGAAGGATTGACCAACAAACAAATATCATTTACCATTTTAATTTGATAATATAAATACATAGAAGTTGGTAGATAAATGGAACATAATGAATAGGAAAAAATTAAGAGGATGTTAACGGACATTTTTGCGGATGAGGTACAAGTGAAAAAAATAGATTATTTGATAAGTAGTAAATATGTAACCGGAGAATAAAATGAGTAGACAAATATGTATGTTTGGTTCCATTTTGTCTAATAATCTTGTGGTTTCCATTTTTGCATAAGAAGAGAAGCCTTACAAATGGAAAACTTCATGCGAAGGATAGAGGGATTTTTGCTTCCTTTTGTGTGTACTATATATATATATATATATATATATATAGGGAATATTAGTGTGACACCACCAAAAAAATTGGTGCCATTGTGCGACCACAGTCCGATCACACATCAACGTTCGAGATCACTCCACACTATGTCTCACACATCTTCCTCCTTCCTACCTTGCACGTCTTTCTCATTTTTGCCTTGTGTGCACCTGCTGTCACTGGAGAAGGTCGTAGACGACGGCAATCGGCTGCAGATCATGCTCCTCCCTCTCTGCCACAACTTTCCTTGCTGAGACCCATTGGCCACTCCTCCTCCTGCACTGCCATGACCTCCTCGTCTGCAAATTCCTTCCCCGCTCCAGCTGCCCTCGAAGCAATCGGCATCTGTAGTCCAAGCGTCCCATGAGTCATCTCTACCGCCATCTACATCCAAGCGCCCCTGGCCCCCATGAGATCCAATCGCCAAGATTGCTCCCATATATCAATCTGGTCGTCAAGATACATCCCAAATCGCTTTCCACTGTCGTCTACCTCTTTGTCTCCGCTTGCCCCACATGTGCCTTCCCCCTCGTCAACTTGCTTTTTGTCTACGCCCACGAACTGCCCTCGTGCCCCATTGGAGCTCCTGCATCCAATGTGCCAAATTCGTTCGCTGCCAGCGGCCTCTCTTTACAGCGTCTGTGACCACGCCATTGTGTCGCTCATCCCGCCGTCGCTAGAAGAGAAAGAAGCAGAGGAGGGAGATGTAAAAGGAGATAAGCAAAGAAGCAAAGCATCACCATTGATGCATAATTGGATGGTCTAGATCTGTGGTCTCACGATATTTCTCTCTCTCTCTCATGTATATATGGATAAAATGGGGGTTCCCCCATTTAAAATGGGGGAACATACCCCTCATTTTACGGCGCCCGTCCGCGCCATTGTAGATCCGAAAAACCGGCATTTTTACCTCATAAAAATGCGTGAATCGGACGTGCGTGAACCGGCCGTGCGTGAATCGGCATTTTTACCCCATAAAAATGGCCGCGCAGTAAAAATCGCCCCCTTTCTCCCTCATTTTCTCTCTCCATCTTTCTCCCCTCCTCGCACGACGACGACCGGCCGGTGGTCTTCGACGACGACGTCCGGCGGTCTTCGACGACGATGTCCGCGCGACCACGACCGGCCGCAACACGATCTGCGCCACCACGAACGCTGCCGCCCTATGTCGCACGCACGCACCGCCGCTGACCGCCGCCCTTCGTCGCACGCACGCCGCCGCCCTACGTCGCACGCACGCCCCCGCTGACTGCCGCCGCTGCCCTTCGTCGCACGACACCGACGCCCTACCGTAATTAGTTAAACACTTTTTAATTGATCACCTTGTAACTATGTAATAATCACCTTTCTAAGTAGTGACATTATAATTATGTAATAATCACCTTCAATTGTAAGTAGTTGATCACAGATCATGTTGTACTTAGGTAATCAATTTCATCATGCAAGTAGTTAATCATCTTGTAAGTAGTTAAATATCTCAAGATTAATTAAATGATGTGAGTTAATTTTCATGTGTAAATATGTTTGTTTAATCATTCTTGTTTGCAATTTGTTTAATTATATCATGCAACAGTAAGCAAAATCTTCATCAATTTCATCATGTTTGTGAATTTTTAATGAGAATTTATTTGTATTTTTAGGTAAAATTGCACATGGACGATGAGAATAGTGCTAGTAACATGGCAGAATTGACAGAAGAATGAATGAATGAGGACGATATTGAACATGACAAACCTGAAGAAGATGTTAACTTTGTTGTCAAAGTATATGAGTTACCGAAACTCTATGTTGGAATGTTATTTGACACAGATGAAGAAGCATACAAATACTACAATATGTATGCTAAATTAGTGAGTTTTTCTGTGAGAAAACAAACTTCACATAGGCACAAGATTCATGAAATCTTTAAGTACTTTTGATTCGAATTGAGATTAAACAATTTAGATTTATGGTCAAAGATTGGTGTTACCCATCAGTAATCATAGCAATATAGTCATAGGAATTTAATATTTGTAGCATATTGCACCTTTCATCATTTCTCCTGTGTTTCATTCAACATCGTGTTTGCTAGCTGCATTTTATATTTGTAACTGGGATGACAAAAGCTCATGTTTTGCAACAGGTATGATGATTTTGTTAAGATGAAAAGTGAAATCTCAGGGAGCTCACAGGTATGTGCATCTTCTAATTAGGGGCACTAACTACGCACTTCACAAAAATGACATCTCAAGATGCACTTCACAAAAATGAAGCATGCAGCTTCCATAACAATAAAACACTTGCCAAATGATAAAGGATGAAAGTGATTGACATTGTCCAATGTATCCAGCAGCAACAATGATAAAGGAAACTAAGGATTACAAATCCTGCAACTAAAGAAAGTTCATTTTAACTAATACAAATGATATTATCATTTCAAGATATAAATACATAATTTTATCTCTCCTTGCAATATCTTCATAGGCGATAATTTTATTTAGCAATCCTATTAAAATGATCCTATTTTTATCCGATCTTCGTCTTTGAACTTTTTCATCATCCTTTAACAAGCTTCTTAGAATATTTTTATGCCGATCATCCATAGTTGGATCGAACCACTGAAAAAAATTATAATCTTCGTGTGGAGGCTTACCCTGGAAGAACATTATACACAAAATGAACATCGTTTGATGAAACAAAAATGAAGACCAAAATACATTACTTATTGTTAATAAAAATGTTTACTCGATAATGAGAGCACCCCCAAAATCGTCTCCCGGGATTATTATTTGTCCATGAAGTTTGTAATATTGCCTTATCACCACACGCACAAAAAGGAATATCTAATTGACGTGATATGAAAGAGGTAGAAGATGACATGGCTGACTTGTGAAACAATAAGACATGCACGCATACATGAACACGATGAAGGGCAATGAAACAATAAGTACAATTGAAGTTCAGATAAGCATAATTAAGTACAATTAAACTTCAGTTAAACAACATAGTTGACATCAAATTACGATAAACATAGTTTCATCTAGATGCGAGAAAGATACCGTGAGGGCGTGGTGGGAGCGTGCAGAACAGCAGGGCGTGCGGGGACGGAGTGCGATCGGGGACGTGCATTTGCGGAAGGGCAGGGTGCGGCCAGGCCGGAGTGCGGACGGGGGTGTGCTGGGGCGTGCGTGCATGCGATGATATGCGACGAAGGGCGACGGCGGGGGCGTGCGTGCGTGCGATGACGTGCGACGAAGGGCGATGGCGGGGGCGTGCGTGGGCGGCGGCGGCGGCGGGTGCGTGCGACGAAGGGCGGCGGCGGGGCCGTGCGTGCGACGAAGGGCAGCGGCATGCGTGCGACGAAGGGCGGCAGTCAGCTGTGGTGGTGCGTGCGACGAAGGGCGGCGGTCAGCGGTGGTGCGTGCGATGAAGGGTGGCGGTCAGCGTGCGACAAAGGGCAGCGGCTTGCGTGCGACGAAGGGCGGCGGTGTGCGTGCGACAAAGAGCGGAGGCGTGCATGCGACGAAGGGCGGCGGTCAGCGGCGATGCGTGCGATGAAGGGCGGCAGCGTGCGAGCGGGGAGGGCGGCCGACGACGGATCTATCAGCAAAGACAGGGGTTGGCCCGAGATTAAAATCGACAAAGGTACAGAGGACAAACCGGCGGATCTGTCGGAAAGTACCTCGTGGTCGTCATCGCACGGATCTAATCAGCCGACGGTTGAAGATATGGTCGAAGAAGAGCAGATCTGGTCGTGGTGGCTTGTGGTGGCGCGGATCTGGTCGGCGGTGGCGGTGGTGGCGCGGATCTGGTCGGCGGCGGTCGTGGTGGCACGGATCTGGTCGGCGGCGGTCGTGGTGGCGCGGATCTGGTCGGCGGCGGTCGTGATGGCATGGATCGGATGATCGACAGCGTTCGTGGTGGCGCGGATCGTGTCGCGGCCGGTCTTGGTCACGCGGACATCATCGTCGAAGACCGTCGGACGGTCATCGTCGCCCGAGGAGGGGAGAAAGAGGGAGAGAGAAAATGAGGGAGAAAGGGGCGATTTTTACTACGCGGCCATTTTTATGGGGTAAAAATGCCAGTTCACGCACGTCCGGTTCACGCATTTTTATGAGATAAAAACGTCGATTTTTCGAATCTACAACGGCGCCGTAAAATGGGGGGTATGTTCCCTCATTTAAACCCCAATTTTATCCATATATATATATATAATTGAGTAAATATTGAAAGTGGTTAATTAAGTTTTTTAGGGATTATTCCACCTGACTAGAGCGCCACATGAAAGACCATCGACCATTGATAGATAAAATAGAGGTCCAAAGATAAAGATCTAACTAGTTCGATATCTTATTTAAAGTTTGTTATTATATATCTTTTTATAGTCTTAGATTATTTAATATTTATTTAGTTGTAAAGAAGGCCGAAATTCTAAAATTAATTGAATCCTTAGAAAATATCACACAACAAGCATCATTCAAGCCCATGGCACGAAGGCATGAACAAGTTCAATCCTATATTCAAATATGGCAAAGCACTTAGCAACCAAACCTCCAAATTCCTGAGGAGGTTTGGTTCTTGTACTAAAAAACAATGTCCTATTGACATAGCTTTATTGGAGTTGTATAATTTGCTTAAATTCCAAGAATCCTTCCTATATAAAGCATGTCCAACCAAACTTAGTCCATTACTTAGTAATAGTGGAAGGGAATTAGTGACGGATTCAGGCAACCACGTTACTCATTAGAAAGAAATGAATGTGCATGCATAATGCACATAAAGCCTAAAGACATATGAGCTTTCCACTTATAGTATAACAAGAAATTCAATTAATCACCAAACCATTTTTAACAATGTCTAAGATTATTAACACATAATTAATTTATTATTAGAGCAAGACAAGAATGATAAACCTAGCTAGTTTAAAGAATAAATTGGGGCTATTAACTCTCGTCTGCGACAACTATATTAATTACTTGTGCTAATCATCGAGTTGAAAACTTTTTAATATTAACAATTAACCCAATTGAAAGTTTAAATATTCTATAATTATAATTAACATTTTTTGGAATTAAAACATTTTATAGTAGAATTTAACATTTTTGGAAACTATAACAGAGTCTTATTCTAAATCAAATTCATATCATTTATAAGGAGTGTTCAGGCCGATCTCATCACTGCACAAAGAAGAAAACAAGGGAAACGAAGAGTTGGGGCAAGATGCTAGAGAATGATTTCATTGCCTCACTTATCTCTTACACCTTGTTTTTGCTATTTATATCATCTACAAAGATAACTAACTACCCCGAGCTCTAGAACCTTCTTTGTATTCTACTCTAGTACATAATAAAATGCGACAATATTAACTACATTTAACTACCTGCTCAATATGTATACTCCGATACATATAGCACTACATACAATGTGAAATCTAAAACCTCTGACACTCCCCCTCAAGTTGGAGGATGACAGAGATCTATCATACCCAGCTTGTCTACTAAATGATTATGTTGTAATCGATTTAATGGCTTAGTAAGCAAATCTACTAGCTGATCTTTAGAAGGAATATGTTGTAACTGCATCTCGAACAAAATGAGAATCTACTTCCACTTGTTTTGTTCTCTCATGAAAAATCAGATTTTGTGCTATATGAATCGCTTCCCTACGATCAAAATATAGAGTAATAGGTAAAGACATTGTAATACGTATCTCTGTTAGCAGTCGTTGTAACAAGATAACTTCAAAAATTGCTAAAGCTGAGCTCCTATACTCTGCTCCTGTACTGGATCATGAGACAGTCATTTGTTTTTTTATTTTCAAGAAATGACACAACTGCCTAGCTTCACACAATAAGCTGAAACTAATTGCCGAGTCAAAGGACAAGTTGCAATCTGCAACACAGAATTCCACTAAGCACCTCAATGTTTTGCCGGGAAGAAAAGACCTTTTCTAGGGGAGTTCTTCAAGTATTTGATTACTCTTGGAGATGCATTTTGATGTGAAATTTTGGGCCCTGACTCAAATGTTGAACTGTAAAAGCTATGTCTGGACGAGTTTGAGTCAAATATATTAATCTTCCAATCAACCTCTGGAAAGTCTCTAGTTCTTTTAACAAGGTTTCATATGATGTTGAATGATTTTGAGCCAATAATTGTTGATCAAAGTCGAAGAAAAGTTTCACATTCTATTCTAAGGGTGTATCCACTCCTTTGCATGCACTAAACACATAATCTAAAAGAAGTTCTAGAGTATATTTCCTTGGTTCAGCATAATTCCCTTGTGAGACTTGACAACTTCCATCCCTAAAAGAAACTTTGAAGGACCTAAGTCTTTAATCTTCAACACTGATTGAAGAGATGACTTAGCTTGCTGAATTAACAAATATGAATTTCTAGTGATTAATATGTCATCCAAATAAGCTAATAACAAAACAAAATCACTCTCTCAAGCTTTAGTAAACGATGTATAGTCATTATGACTTTGCAAGAAACCATCATTCCATAAAATTTTGGTAAACATAAGATTCCACCGCCTTGAGGCTTGTTTCATGCCATATAAGGATTTGATCAACCGGCAAACTTTCCCTTCATTCTCCCCCTTTCTGCAAAGTCCATTAGGAATCTCCATATATACTTCTCACAATTCAAGAATGCATAGTTAATATCAAGATGAAAAATCGGCCATTCATGTTGAGTGGCAACAGCTAGAATAGCCCTGATTGTAATAGTTTTTGCAATAGGAGATAAGATATATCAATCACTTCCAATTGATTATATCCCTTGGTCACAAGACAAGTTTGTATCGTTCAATCTATGCATTTGCTTTGAACTTAATTTTATACACCCACTTGTTGCTTATTGGAACTTTACCATCAAGTAATGAAACCAAGCACCATTGGATTGTAGAGCTTGTAATTCTGCCATCATTGCCTCTTCCCAGAGAGGATCAACAAGGGCTTGTTCAAAAGATACATGTTCTCTAAGAGATGACAATGAAGCAAGAAATGATTTATAAGAAGCAGAAAATAAGTCATAGGCTGAATTCGACGCATAACAGTATTTGATGAAGATATAGGAAAAAGATAGTCTCTATGCCAAACAAGAGGTTTTCTAATACGTCGAGGTCAAATTGGAGAAGCTGAGGAAGATGCAGGAGAGTTGGCACTAAAAGAGTTTTCAATGGGAATATCCAACTCTAATTGAGGTGAAGGATCTAATAAAGGAGGAGGATTAATTGAGACAAATTCTGATGGAGTAGAAACCATATTATCACTGGGCAGCTACAAATTAGCGAAAATGAAATCATCAAATAATAAAGGGGTTGAAGGACTATATAGAAAATCTTGCTCCTATATTTTTTATAAAGCAAAGGAAAATTGCATCTGTGATCTACCTTAGCCTCTCCCCTATGATCGCATCTCCCCTCTTGTCTTCCCCTCCGCCGGTCGGCAGCCCCATCTTCCTCACCCCCGCAAAGGCCGGCAGGCCCATCTTCCCCGCCCTCGACTAGCCAGCAGGCCCATTTTCCCCGCCCTAACAAGCGCCGGCTGGCGACCTCCCAAGGTCCTTAACCCTCGTGTGGGCTTGGATCGATGACGGCGAGGTCGGATCAATGACGCACATGCTCGGCGTCAATCTCGATCGACGGCAGGGCACGGATCAGGGAGCGAAGGTGGTGATCAAAAGAGTGAAGAGAGAGGGGGAGGGAGAAGAGAGGGTCGAGGGCGATGCTCGTAGGCTCGACGACGGCGCTCGACTCGTGGGTGGCGAGATTTGTGCTCGGCAGCGACAATCCAAGGAGAGAGAAGAGAGAGCGCGAGGGAGAATAGAGGGTCGAGGGCATCGTCGGAGGTCGCAATGGCGAGGGCGTCGCCGGTGGTCGCTATATTGAGAGTTCGCAGTGTCACCAGTGGTTGCCAGGGATTGGTTGTGGATCGGCTAGGGAGAGGGCAATGGTGGGCAGGGCTCGCAACCGTTCGATTAGATTAAGATGATTTCATCTGGACCATTGATACATAATGTTACACCTAAGAGATGTTGCACTCACTACAAGAAAAAATGCCTTTTTCCAACGATTTCGGCTGTCGCAAAACTCGAGAAATACACTTTGCGATGATTTTTTTTACGAAAAAGCTCTGTTGCTCGTCGCCAAAGTAACCCACGGCTGGAACCATGGGAAACACATTTCCCACGATGGGAGCCATGGGAACTTTCCAACCGCTCGGGCCGTGGGAACTTTTCCCACGGCCAAAGCTATGGGAAGCTCCCACGGCCAAAGCTATGGGAAGCTCCCAAATTTTTCAACGACCTAAGCCACGTGTCACTCCTGCCCACTGAAGGGCACGTCCCGAGCGGGCGTGGCCACGCACACGAGGAGGCAGGCGCGGCCGGGACGAAGTAGGAATAGGAGTTGTCCAACACTCCGAAGATCCGACGAGGAAGGAGGAGCTTCTGGAGATGAAGACTTGGACTCCTATCGTGAGTAGGAGGACGAGCACGTGGAGAAGTGCATGATTGGAAGGATTCCTACTCCTAGTAGGGATAGGAATTCGAGCCCCTCCTAGGTCGAGTAGGACTTGGGCGCGGACGGAGCTTCCTTCTGGATCGAGGGTGACACGAAAAAAGTTCGAGTCCTACTAGGACTCCGACTTGTCCTGGTAGGCGTGCCCTAGACATGGTAGGCGCCAGGCGGGCGGCCTAGCTAGTTTGACTTCAAGATGGACATTGAAGGGGCCGAATTCTTCAGGGACTTCAAGATGCTAGATTTTTACTTCTACGCCAAGGAGATTTTTCTAGAGAAGGGCTTGCATGCCTAGTAGGATTAGGTGCATACTTAGACTAGGAGTTGTTTTCTCTTAGGCCCTATAAAAGAACATTTAATCAAGGATTGTAAGATCATATGGACAATCTAAAATTGCTCAATAATATTCTCTAGTTTTCCTCTAAACTCTTAGCGTCCTCTCTTCTTCCTGGGCGGGTGTTTCGTTGTGCATCTGGAGCGTGTACGGCCGGGGTCCAAGGCACATCTAAAAATGGGCTGATCGGCGACCGAGCAAGGTTTGGCCGAGCCGCATGTCTGATGTTTCATACCTGAAGCGTAAGGGCGTGACACGCGGGAACCTCCCACGGTTGGAGCCGTTGAAAAGTGTTTCCACATCTAGAGCCGCTGGAAGTTCTCACGGCTCCGACCATCGCAAGTTAGTTTTCAAAAATAAAAAAAATTTGGCCGTGCACCGCCGAAAATGGCCATGCGCGGTCGGATCCGGCCGTGACCTACGCGCCGTCGGATCCGTCCCGCAGCTCGAGCCGTAAGAAAGTTCCCATGGCTCCCACCATGGGAAAGTTTGCATGGCCTGAGCCGTGGGAAGTTCCCATGGTTAGAGCCGTGGAAAAATTTTTCGACGGCCTGAGCCGCGGGAACTTCCCATGGTTGGAGCCATTGAAAAGTGTTTCCACGGTCGGAGCCATTGGAATTTCTCATGGCTCCGACCGTCGTAAGTTACTTTTCGAAAATAAAAAAAAATTGACCGCACACGGCCGTAAATGGCCACCGCGATCGGATCCAACTGTGACCTGCGCGCGGTCGGATCCGCCTACGTGCGGCCGAATCGGCCGACGCACGGTCGGATCCAGCTGCATGAGGCCGGATGGCCGACACGCATCCCGATCGGCCGTGCGCAAGTCGGATCCGCCTACGTGCGGTCGGATCGGTCGTGCATGGGCGGATATGACCGTGCGCGGGCGGACACGATCAGGCGTGACCGGATCCGATGATGCATGCAAAATATAACATATTTTAGATTATTATTTTAGTTAATTTTTCTGTAATTTGTTCATGGCATGCATAATTTTTTGTCACTTTTAATCGTAATTCCGGATTTAACAATTTTAATTATTAATTTTTTTAGTATTTTAATTGTGGATGGATTTAACTAAATTTGATAATTATTTTGCAGGAAAAATTGAGATTTAGATGGATTGTGCCGTATCGGCCGAAATTCTGAAGAATTTATCATTACGGCCGAGATTAGGATAAAGGATTATTGTTTTGGCCGAGATTTGGAGGGGGTAAAGATAAAAAGATTTTATCTTTTTGGGCGTAATGACATGAAGACTTTTCGTTTTGGCCAAGATTTGGAGGGCGTAATGGCAAGAAAATGTTGGTTTTGGCCGAGATTCAAAGGGGTAACAATTAAATGATTTTATCTTTTGGGTGTAACGAGATTTAATTCTCTGTTTTGGCCGAGATTCAAAGGGAGTAATGAAAAGGAGTAAAGATATCATTTTGGCCGAGATATGGAGGGGGTAATGATAAGAAGTCTTTCCTTACGGCCGAGATTTGGAGTAAAAGGGTTTATCTCTTTGGGGGTAAAGATAAAATAATTTCGTTTTGGCCGAGATTTAAAGGGGGTAAAGTTAAAAGGATTTATCTTTTGGGTGTAATAGTTAGAAGAATTATCATTTTTGACCGAGATTTACCCCGTGAATTTAAATTCGGTCGTACATCATGATCAACAGGGAGGCCGTCGGCAACCTATAAATACGTGAGGAAACCATCGTCCCAAGGTGTGCTCTGAAGTTCAGGTTTTCTTCCACGACGAGTCGTGAGTCTGCAGGCTACGACCAAAAGGAGAGAGGTGCGACGGCTGGAAGTTGATCGCGACCCTGATCAAGTCCGAGAGGCTGCCCGACTGTCTGTCCGTGATCCGAAGCTTCGACTTTTATCTATTTGGGTGTAATTCTTTCAATTATTATTATTTTGTTATTATCTCTCCAGAATTTCTAGGATGAACTCCATATTTTTATGATTATTATTTTAGGATATTATTATTGAAGGGAAACTATTTGGACTCTATATTATTTATTTTAATCTTTTCTGATCAATTAGTTAATTGTGCTTAATGCTTGTAATTTAATTACTTGGATTTTTTAGTTGAGTAATTACCAGTTTGTGGACTATTTAATTTCATAATTCATTAATTGAATTAATTGATTTTATGTGAAATTAATAATTGACATAAATTTGATAACTAGTGTGTGGAGAATCAAACTTATGTGGTCTATTAATCTATACCAGTTTGTGGAGTGATTAATAGTTTAGGATTTTCATATTAATGCATCTTAATTTTAATCTTATCTGACGAATACCAGTTTGTGGGACTTTAGGTTTGATTAAATTTAAGATAGTTTGATTTACCGGATTAAATAGTAGAATTACCAGTTTGTGGACTCTGTGATGTTAATCTTGTAAATTAATAACTTGGGAAAATTTCTAATCCATCTTTAAAGGTTAAATTTATCTTTTACGGTTCAAATATTTATCCTGATCTATTTTCATCCTAAGGCCTAACTTCAACACCACTATCTTATATTTATCTTATTTTATTTCATAAAACCTCTTTCCAAAAATCCATGTTTTCCTCTCTTATTAATTTATAAATCCAGATATTGAATTAATAATATTCATCGTGGGTTCGACACTCTTACTCCTATTTACTATATTATTTGAGCGACTAGTGCACTTGCTAGCAAATTTTATTATTACAAATTTAACGCATCATCCGACCTGCGCGCGATCGATTCGGCCATGCGCAGCCGGATCCGACATACGCATGGTCGTATCGGTTGGCGCCTATGCCGGATCCGACCTGCGCGCGGCCGGATTGGCCTGCTCAGGCGGGATCTGGCCTGTATGCAGGAGGATCCGACCAAGCGCAGGCTGATCCGGCACCTCACGGCCGGATCCAACCGCGCACGGCCGGATATGACCGCGCACGGCCAGATCCGATCGCGCACGGCCGGATTCGACGTGCGCGCGGCCGGATCGGCCTGCTTAGGTGGGATTCGGCCTGATCCGGCCGAGCGTGGCGCCTGCGAGAGAGAGAGGGAAGGAGGGAGGTCAGTAGTCGCCAGAGGTCTTCCGCCAGTCGCCTTGAAGGAGCTCGCTGGTGAGGGAGGAAGAGGAAAGAGGAGAGTGGGAAATATATAGCGCCAGTGAGGGAGGGAGAGGAGAGAGGGAGGAAAAAGAAAAGAAAAAAAGAAGTGAAAAAAGAAAAAAATGGGCGGGAGTATTTGGTGGGATTTTTTACTTTCCGATGGTTTAAGTCGCAAAAATTTTTTTTCACGATTAAAATCGTCAAAAAATTTCACAGTCGAAGCTATTGAAAAAGTTTCTCATGACTCAAATTGTAGGAAATAGATCGTGGAAAATTTTTCATCAGAAAAAAATATTTTTTGTTGTAGTGACTTCCCTGGTCCCACGAGGCAGTGGGATATATATATATATATATATATATATATATATATATATATATATATATATATATATCACAGCTGAGCAACCTACCTTAGGAAGTTAGTCCTATTGTAAATAGTTTTGTTGGAATTAGTTAATTAAAATACTTCCTCTATAAATATTGTCAAACCCAACGTAGTCCATTAGCTACTAATAGTGGAAGGTTGTCGTGTCGTGACATATTCTGGTAACCGTATTATTCAGAAGTGCATGCGCGTGCATAATGCATATGAAACTAAAGATATACGAGCTTATCCCTTTTAATCTAACAAAAAAAAGTCTATAACCATACTTTTTTCAATTCAATTAAAGGACTATTATTATCTGAATAATCTATTGTTTGAACAGGAATGATAAACTTGATCAATTTAATGATTCAAAAAATTAAAGCAGAGGCTATTAACTCCACTTTAAATATATTAACCGATTATGCTAATCAAATTTTCTAATCAAATTTTGATTAAATATCTTGAATCTTAACGATTAAATATTAATACATTTTGAAATTAAAGATGTCTTCGTGTTACGCAGATATTTAATAGTAACTTCCAAGTTTTTGCGAACCACAACAGTCTTACTCTGAATCAGATTCATATCATTCAGAACGAGTCTGTATATAATATCCTAAAATTAAAGAGTCGACTGTTATTTTAACCGTATTCAGAATTCTCTCTTGTAGTAACACTGTGTCACCGTCCCATGAACTAATGAAAGTGGCGGAACCTTGTTCTTTCCTGGATTCATAATAATATTGACTAATCTCGAAAAGATCAAAAGTTTATTAAGTAGGACATCGATCTCATCTCCCACCACTGGACATGGTGGATTCCACGACCTACAAATGTTTCTTAATTTGGCGGACGGGTCATTTCATAACCTACCTATACGATCATGGTTGCGGACAGGCATGCAAGCATGTCTTTCCAATAGGAATCCTTCGGATTGCCAGCATACATCACTCTACGTGAACTTGAGCGCATTGTATAAAGCATGACCGACCGGAGCTCACAGAAGGCAGGAGATCGATCAGTCCGATTCGTAGGAGCAGTGTTGCAGTTAGCTAACAAATATTAAAAGCAAAATCAAAGAAAGAGATGGACAAAGCTTGCATGGTGTGCCTTCTGCTCTTCGCCTTGGCCCTCGGCGGGACCCTACTCTCGAGCGGCGGACTGGTGGCCGCGGCGGACCTCGCAAGCTGCAGAGGCTTCAGCGAGTCACAGTCCAAGTGTATGCAGTACGTAAGGCCCGGAGCCAAACGGGTCGTGCCATCGCAGGCTTGTTGCCAGGCAATAAGAAATTCCGACATGGAGTGCGAGTGCAAAAATGTCACTCCGGAGTTCGAGAAGGCCATCAGCTGGCCGTTGATCGTCTCTTTGGCAAACTACTGTCAGAAGCCTCTCAAGTCCGGGTCTACTTGCGGAAGTAATTAATTTCCTTTTTGCCCAGTTAATTACACTTACTATTTTTTATATTAAAATTTGGAATAGCCAAAAATATGGCACAAATATTTTGGAATCTAATAGGTTTTTCATATTTTTTTATCATTACAAGAGTTGATCTTTCTTTTTTTTTTTTTTGTGCATGCAGGCTTCGTTGTGCCGTAAGCTTCATTAGTAATTGCCGGAAGAACAAGGATAAGGACAAGATGGCTCAAGAACGATGTCATAAATAAAAGTTGTGTTGTCTCTTATGTAATCGTTAAGAATAAATTGTGTTTGAACAAGCTATTGCTCTTAGATCAATAAAGTCTGTTATATAGTATGTTGGAACCTTGAAAATGTTGCGAGGTCTAAAGACTGTGCTATAGATGCATAGTTTGCATCCAAGTCCTTGTAAGTTGTAACTCCCTTGTGTGCTTATAAATTTCGTGTTGACTATTGCAGGCTCGGTAATATAAAACACTTAGCATATCTGGATCAAATATTTGAAAGAAATATATAGCTCACTACTAAAGCTGGTCAGTTCCTCAAATCTATTATTTTCACTCATCATAGAGGTGGCGTAACACTCCGACTTTTTTCAAATTGAATATTAATTTTCATAATTAAAATAAATCTAAATTTTAGGATTTGTTAAAGAAAGATAAATTTTGAAAAGAAATAAAAGATAATTAGAGGGAGGATAAGAGAAGAAGAAAAGATAAGATAAGAAAGTTTGAATGAGAATAAAGGTGTTATTAGTTAAGAGGTAGGAAGCGAGGATTCCTAATTAAATTAGGAATTGAATTTATAATGAGATTAGGGATTCAAAATGTAATTTGAATCTAACTATAAGATTGGGATATAAAAGATTTCTAATGATAGCTGAGATAAGAGTTTTATATCTAAAAATATCTAGAAGATAAAATAATATTATTTTATTTCAAAAAATAAATGATAAGAATAATATTTATTTATTTAATTATGAAATTTAGGAATAACTATATTTAGGAAAGATAAAAATAAAGAAAAGATAGTTAGAAGAGAATTAGTGATAAAGTTTGTTGAAGGATTGAATTAGGACTCCTAATGAGATTAAAATTAGTTAAGGATAAAAATATTCAAAAAATAAAATATTATTTTAATTCCAAAAATCAAGAGATGATATTATTAATTCATTATTTAAATCTGAAATTCGTAGAAAATAAAAGATGAATTATGTATAGAAAGTATGAAAGATCCCTAACTAGATTAGCATTTGTGAGACTTTTTCTTATAAAAAGGACTTCAAAGGGTCTCCTCCAACACATCTTTCTTTCCTTCTCGACTTAAATTTTTCCTCCATCTTTGGACTACGTTTTCTTCTCCGTGCGTGTGTGTGAGAGTTCTGACGTGCCATCCAATCTCGAGTTCTACCCTCTGTCCAAGGACGCCGGCCTCATGGTTAGTCGTGTCAGATCACGTCAAAAAATGCACACTAGTCTCAGGTTTTAGGTAGTACAAAACAATGAAGGTAAAGATTTCAAAATCACTTTTGGATACGATTTCTTAATGAAATAATTAAGATGATGGATGAGTTAGAATTGCTATGTTCTAAGAATAGTTTCATATAGTTTTTATATCAAACAAAGTACTATATCGAAAGTTATGATGTCAAAATCTCGAAAAAAACATCATCAGAGTTCCAGCAGTTGGAACCCACTACAAGAAAACTATCGATTAGCGATGCAAAATAGCATCTCCAATGTGAGTGACGCTAAGTTGACGCCACAAACCTCGGTATAGAGTCTCACTTGAGTCACAATAGCACGATGTTACTGGCCTCTCAATAGTGTCACATTAGCGTTTACTTAGTGTTTTGTGCAATAGACGCTAATGCAGGCACCATAGGGACACCAATTAATTGCTATTATTGTGTGCGATGGAAATGTGCGGCAGAACTTAGCGTTGTTGTAGCGTCGAAAGCGTTCGACGTGCACGTTTGTTCAAACGCTAGCCAGAAATCGATATGAGCGCCGTATATTTGCGCGGTTTTGGCGACGAGGTATGCGGCACTAGTGGCGTCACAAATAATGTGATGCTATGTAGACGCCAATGTAAAAATATATTCATGTAACATATGCAACGCTTAATTGGCACTATTTGAACACTACTTTAATTAAGAAATAGATTAACTATACGTTATCGATGTATGTTATATCTATTTTGATGCAACCCCATGTACTTTAATATATATTATATGTGTACCAACATATATATGTATCCCTACATAAATACTTATATATGCCTATCATATGTGTGTTCCTAAATATATATTTGTTACGTACCTATATTATATATATTACTTATATATGCATACAATATATATCATATCTTAATTATACATATATTATTTTTATATTCTCATAGTTGCTTACATGTGTAACACATACAACGCTTAATTGGCACTATATATATTTTTATATTATTTTTATATTATACATATGTTAATTAAGAAATAGATTAACTATATGGTATCTATATTTATATAACTATATTTTATCTATTATTATGCAACCCATATATGTTATCTATACTAGCTATACTTTAATGAATAAATAAATTAAATATTATATGTGTACCTCCAACATATATATGTATTCCTATATAATTACTTATATATGCCTTCATCATAGGAGTGTTCCTAAATATATATTCGTTATGTTCTTATATTAGATATGTTACTTATGCATACAATATATATCATATCTTAATTATACAAATATTATTTTTATATTCTTAATCATGGAATTATGATGGTTAGCACCTCCGTGGAGACCCAATAGCGTCTATCTAGTGCCACATTACAGCAATGATGGTAGATGCTATGGAGGCATGATGCATGCAAAATACAACATATTTTAGTTAATTATTTTAATTAAATTTTCTATAATTTGATCATGGCATGCATCATTTTTAGTCACTTTTAATCATAATTCCGGATTTATCAATTTTAATTATTAAATTCTCTGAATATTTTAATTATGGATGGATTAACTAAATTTTGATAAATATTTTGCAGGTAAAATCGAGATTTAAATGGATTGTGCTGTATCGGCCGAAATTCCGAAGAATTTATCATTACGGCCGAGATTAGGATAAAAGATATCATTTTGGCCGAGATATGGAGGGGGTAATGATAAGAAGTCTTTCCTTACGGTCGAAAATTGGAGGGCGTAATGGCATGAAGATAAAGGGTGTAACAATCAATTGATTTTATCTTTTGGGCGTAACAAGATAAGTTCCTTCCTTACGGCCGAGAATTTGAGGGAGTAAAAGAAATTTTATCTGTTTGGGAGTAAAGATAAAATAATTCCTTACGGCTGAGATTTGGAGGGGGTAATGGCAATAAAATTATTCTTTTGGCCGAGTTTATCTTTGGGCGTAACAAGATATATGAAGGCGTAAAGATAAAAGGATTTTTATCTTTTGGGAGTAATGGAAAGGAGTAAAGATAAAATAATTTCCTTACGGCCGAGACTCTAAGGGAGTAAAGATAAAAAAGATTTATCTTTGGGCGTAATGATAAAAGAATTTATCTTTGGCCGAGTTTATCTTATAATTTTAAAGTCAACCGTACGATGTTACGGCCGAGATCAAATTGAAGGTCGTCCGCACCCTATAAATACGTGAAGAATCTATCGTTTCAATTCGTGCTCTAAAGTTCAGGTTTCTTTCATGGCGAGTCGTGAGCTCTGCAGGCTACGACCAAAAGGAGAGAGGTGCGACGACTGGAGGTTGATCGCGACCCTGATTAAGTCCGAGAGGCTGCCCGACTGTCTGCCCAATTCGAGAGCTCTACTTCTATTTTTGGTGTAATTCTTTCGATTATTATTATTTTGTTATTATCTCTCCAGAATTTCTAGGATGAACTCCATGTTTTTAAGATTATTATTTTAGGAGATTATTAATTGAAGGGAAATGTTTGGACCCTATTTTATTTGCTTTAATCTTTTCTGATCAATTATTAATTGTGCTTAATGCTTTTATATTAGTTAATTAAATTTCTGAATTAGGCTATACCAATTTGTGGAGTGTTTAATTTCAGAATTTATTATACTAATTATAATTGATTTTATTTAGAATTAATAATTGACATAAATTTGATAACTAGTGCGTGGAGAATCAAGTTTGTGTGGTCTATTAATCTATACCAGTTTGTGGAGTGATTAATAGTCTAGAGAATTCAATTTGATGCATCTTAATTTTAATATGATTTTGGGGGTACCAGTCGTGGAGACTTCAATTCTTATTAAATTAAGATAGTTCTATATGATTAGATTGAGGGATGCCAGTCGTGGAGACCACAAGTTAATCATGTTAGATTACTTTAGGGAGACTCTAATCCATCTTTAAAGATTAAATTTATCTTTTATGGTTCAAATATTTATTTTGATCTATTTTCATCCTAAGACCTAACTTCAACACCACTATCTTATCTTTATCTTATTTTATTTATTTTATTTTCATAAAACCTCTTTCCAAAAATCCATGTTTTTCCTCTCTTATTAATTTATAAATCCAGATATTGAATTAATAATATTCCTCGTGGGTTCGACACTCTTACTCCTTTTTACTATATTACTTGAGCGACTAGTGCACTTGCTAGCAAATTTTATTGTTACAAATCATACGCATCAAGTTTTTTTGGCGCCGTTGCCGGGGAATATTTTATTAATTAATTTCTGATTTTTATGAATTATTAGGAGATGTAAATAAAGTGTAAATAATTCTTTATAAATATGTATTAATTGTTTTAATTATTTTTGTGAATAATCTAATTTTTTTTTCTTTTGCAGATAAAGGTCACAACATTTTTTTAATTTATCTACTTTCGGTTTAAAATCCGACGCCGATTGGATTTTCCGAATTACACTGTCGACTTATGGATTTACGACTTTAATTTGATGTGTCGGCTTTATTAATTTTACGGCCTCGCAATGAATGATTTCTGAATTCTAAACTTTCAATCTTTACGGCCGTAATATTTTTATCCGAACGTTGTTTTACGCCATGAGTAATGGATATTGATTTGACCTTGTTACGCCCGATTTATCGATGGTTTAAATTTTTCTTACGCCCTATTCGAATCAGTTTCGACTTTCATTCTCGGCCGTAACATTTTAATTGTTTGAACTTTTCATATGGATTTGATCTGATTTCGTTGTTTTACGATCGTAAGGAATCGACTTAATTCACTTTCGGCCGTAATGATTCAATTTTCGACATTTGAGTGGGGTAATATTCTCAAGTTTCATTCGAAATTATTTCGGCCGAAACCCTATTTTTCTTTACGGCCTTGTGTTGACTTCATCTCGGCCGATGTGACCTCGTCTTAATTGACAATTTAATCTTTTTTTACGGCCGAGATTGATCTCATGTTTTCTTTTTACGGCCGAGAATTGATCTCATGGTTTTACGGCCGTAAAATTTCTGAACATTTATTTTTACGCCATATTACGACATTTTCGACCAATTTATTTGTGATTTTTTTTTCTTTCTCGGACATCAACGATCACGTTCGACTTAATTCTCGTTGTTTTACGGCCGATATGAATTATCCTCTTCCTCGGCCGTAATGATTCATTTGTCGACATTTTGTTCAATTTTTATTTCGGCCAAAGGTTGTTGACTTCGATTCTTTACACCTAGAGTTTTATATGCGAGGAGTTCTTTACGCCGCAGAAGTCAATTTAATTCTCTTTCGACCGAGATTATTCATCGCTGCGTTAATGTTTACGCCATCTTATGATTTTGTTTCGGCCAACAAGTTTTACGCCTTCACGTTGAATCCTTTTCAACACTGTTTTATGATTTTTACGGACGAACGAGCCAAGAAATATAATTTAATTTCGGCCATAAACCCTATTTCTGTATTACGGCCGATCAATCTTATTTCATCTATGAAAATAATTTTTTTTATTATTAACTTTACGGCCGAAGTCTCAACACCGCGCACCGCCGCTCCCTTACGCCCTATGCGTTACGGCCAAGCTTCCACCGGAGCTGACTCCTTACGCCCGGACGAGCGCCGAACACCAGCAATACCGCCCTTCCTTCTTTTCGGCCGAAGTGACTACGCCTTTTATTCCTTACGGCCGAAGTTACACCGCCCCTCTCCCATTACGCCCAGTGCGTTACGGCCAAGAAAACGAAGGCGGCGTGGAAAGGTTATTCATCGACATCTACTCCTTACGGCCGAGATTGCACGACTGAGATCTTCATCAACAAAATTTTGCGGTCAAGCTTTTACGGCCGAGACTCTCCATTATCGGCCGAGATCTCCTCTCACCGACACCATTTGCGGCCGACACCTTCATCGATATATATATTGAGGCCGAGCATCTCTTCACCGACAATAAATCCGGTTGTATCTTTTCCCTTTTCTTTATTTTCATTTCTTTAGCTATTCCATATTATCTTTACTCTTTCCCTTGCTGGCTTAACACTGAGGACAGTGTCTAGTTCAAGCTTGGGGGAGTTTGCATTTCATGCATTGCATGTTTCTTTCTTTTTATTTGCTTATGATTGCATCTATTTGTAAAAAAAATTCAAAAAAATTGAAAATTTTGAAAATTTTCTAAAAAATACCATTGCATGCATTTATTTTTGCTACCATCTTACAAACTCTTGTCTTACTGTTTTAATTATCTTTTAGTAGAAGTTCAAAGACATATTGTTAATTGATGAAATTTGAATACTTTTCTTTCTTATCACTTGCTATTTTAGTATCAGACTTATGGATTGTGTGCCTATGCTAAGTAGAATTATGAATGACTAGACGACAAAATCATATTCATGCCTTTTTATTTCTTTTAAGTCTTGATAATAGTAGCCTTCTTATTGACCATATCAAGTACTTTTTGAGCTTATAAAAATTGAAAATGAATAAAAAGAAGGGTTAGTTAAACCCCAACAAATAAAAAAAAAAGTTGAATAAAGTTATGTATAGGTACAAAAGTGTTATCCGGAACCAAGGTGTGTTCGGGTAATTAGATCCATAGGGGTTCATGCCTGGCGACCTAAGGGCAACTGCTCTGGGATCCGTCGATCGAAAGCCTGCTACAAGAACCATCTTGTGGAATATGGAGAAGCACATGAGTACTGAATCATGGATAAATTCGAACTCTTCATTCAGAACCTTGGTTGTTCGGGCAAGTAAATTCGAGGGGTGCTTTGTCACCTGGTGCCCTAAGGTCATCTGGTCTGGGAGTCATGAGTCCAAAGCCCGCTACATGGACTTCCTTGTGCAATCCTGCTTGAAGATTAGAACTTTTTAAATGATTAAAAATAAAGATGGAAAAAATGAAAAGAAAAAGTTTTAAGCTCAATTAGTACTTATGTGTTCAATATCAATGCTATTATTTGACAGACAATTTATTTTTCTACAAGGCTGAATTTGATATTGTTTAAATTTGTGTAGCATTCAGAACCTCTATAAAGCTAAGTGCATGGAAAATGATAAGATGCTGAGTAGTAGGTGTGCAGAAGAATTGTGTGAGAAAATTAGTCAGTTGACAATGTGGAGGCTATGATGGAACTTTCTTGAACCTTGCTTTGAATTTTTGCTTGAGGACAAGCAAGACTTTAAGCTTGGGAGAGTTTGATGCATGCAAAATACAACATATTTTAGTTAATTATTTTAATTAAATTTTCTATAATTTGATCATGGCATGCATCATTTTTAGTCACTTTTAATCATAATTCCGGATTTATCAATTTTAATTATTAAATTCTCTGAATATTTTAATTATGGATGGATTAACTAAATTTTGATAAATATTTTGCAGGTAAAATTGAGATTTAAATGGATTGTGCTGTATCGGCCGAAATTCCGAAGAATTTATCATTACGGCCGAGATTAGGATAAAAGATATCATTTTGGCCGAGATATGGAGGGGGTAATGATAAGAAGTCTTTCCTTACGGCCAAAAATTGGAGGGCGTAATGGCATGAAGATGAAGGGTGTAACAATCAATTGATTTTATCTTTTGGGCGTAACAAGATAAGTTCCTTCCTTACAGCCGAGATTTTGAGGGAGTAAAAGAAATTTTATCTCTTTGGGAGTAAAGATAAAATAATTCCTTACGGCCGAGATTTGGAGGGGGTAATGGCAATAAAATCATTCTTTTGGCCGAGTTTATCTTTGGGCGTAACAAGATATATGAAGGCGTAAAGATAAAAAGATTTTTATCTTTTGGGAGTAATGGAAAGGAGTAAAGATAAAATAATTTCCTTACGGCCGAGACTCTAAGGGAGTAAAGATAAGAAAGATTTATCTTTGGGCGTAATGATAAAAGAATTTATCTTTGGCCGAGTTTATCTTATAATTTTAAAGTCAACCGTACGATGTTACGGCCGAGATCAAATTGAAGGTCGTCCGCATCCTATAAATACGTGAAGAATCCATCGTTTCAATTCGTGCTCTAAAGTTCAGGTTTCTTTCACGGCGAGTCGTGAGCTCTGCAGGCTACGACCAAAAGGAGAGAGGTGCGACGGCTGGAGGTTGATCGCGACCCTGATCAAGTCCGAGAGGCTGCCCGACTGTCTGCCCAATTCGAGAGCTCTACTTCTATTTTGGGTGTAATTCTTTCGATTATTATTATTTTGTTATTATCTCTCCAGAATTTCTAGGATGAACTCCATGTTTTTAAGATTATTATTTTAGGAGATTATTAATTGAAGGGAAATGTTTGGACCCTATTTTATTTGCTTTAATCTTTTCTGATCAATTATTAATTGTGCTTAATGCTTTTATATTAGTTAATTAAATTTCTGAATTAGGCTATACCAGTTTGTGGAGTGTTTAATTTCATAATTTATTATACTAATTATAATTGATTTTATTTAGAATTAATAATTGACATAAATTTGATAACTAATGCATGGAGAATCAAGTTTGTGTGGTCTATTAATCTATACCAGTTTGTGGAGTGATTAATAGTCTAGAGAATTCAATTTGATGCATCTTAATTTTAATATGATTTTGGGGGTACCAGTCGTGGAGACTTCAATTCTTATTAAATTAAGATAGTTCTATATGATTAGATTGAGGGATGTCAGTCGTGGAGACCACAAGTTAATCATGTTAGATTACTTTAGGGAGACTCTAATCCATCTTTAAAGATTAAATTTATCTTTTATGGTTCAAATATTTATCTTGATCTATTTTCATCCTAAGACCTAACTTCAACACCACTATCTTATCTTTATCTTATTTTATTTATTTTATTTTCATAAAATCTCTTTCCAAAAATCCATGTTTTTCCTCTCTTATTAATTTATAAATCCAGATATTGAATTAATAATATTCCTCGTGGGTTCGACACTCTTACTCCTTTTTACTATATTACTTGAGCGACTAGTGCACTTGCTAGCAAATTTTATTGTTACAAATCATACACATCAAGGCACTATTAGCATCTCCTGGACGTCGCAAAATTTAGACGCTAAGGTTATTGAGACGCTACTGAGATTCTAGTGTGTCGCTAATTCATTTTAGCGACTCATTCGCGTCTTTATAGCGTCGCATTAGCCGACTTTTTATTACACTCACTTAATCAGGCACACATTGACATATGAATACACATATATAATTATACTTATATATAACAAGTACACATACATATTATTATCACTTCTAACATACATATAATAGAAAATACAATATATAGAAAATGTATAACAAAAAATTAGAATGTAGAAAACCTATTGGAATAGAAAATGACATACATATAATAGAAAATTAGAATATAAAAAACCTATTGGAATGTAAACTTGTAATATAATATGAACAAAATAATATAAACCTTGCCAATAAAAAAATTTCTTTGGCACTTTAATGTGAACATATTTTTTTTTGGCGCCAGGTTAGAATCTATGTAGCGTCGCACTATAATGCGGCGCTAAAAACCTACCTTAAATTCCCAAGCCCTTCGTTTACTTTTTACTTTTATTATTTACCGCCCCCGACCCTCCGACCCTGACTCTTCGTCTCCTCCGACCCCGACCTGCCTTCGGCCTCCTCCTCTGATCCCTACCTTGCCCGATCGCCGCCTCATCCTCCGACCCCGACCCCATCGGCTGACCGTCGCCTCCTCCTTCGACACCGACCACACTCGCCGACCGCCACCTCCTCCTCTGACCCCGACCCCGCCCGCCTACCGTCGCCTCCTCCTCTAACCCCGGCCCCGCCCGCCGATCGCTGCCTCCTCCTCCGACCCCAACCCCCCTATTCTATCTGTCGAATGCCGCCTCGTCCGCTGCCCTCTCGGCCGCTCCTCTGGCAAATGCCACCTCGTCCGCTGCCCCCACTATCGGATGTCGCCCTCCTTCACCACCCTCGGCTGCTCCTCCGTCAGACACATCCTCCTCCGCCTTCCGTTGCCCTGAGATGGATGACGCCCGGCCCTCATCCACTGCCGCTCCTCCGCCGGACGCTGCCTTCCTCCGTCGAACACCAAGTTCCTTTTTGTTAATTGATTTTTGTTTACTTGAAATTGAATATGGTCACGTTCCTAATTATGCCATAATTTAAATGAACGAACTTTATTGTTTATCAAATTTATGCCTCCAATTAGATGAACATCGTGACTTGAAAAATAAATGAACAAATTAACTATATTATTCTGAAGTATGCATCAAATCTATATTCGATGAGATTCAACTTGAAATCAAATACTAATAAATTATTATCAAATTTTTGTCTTTTTGATCATGTTATCATTTTAGTTAACAAGAATGTGGATGAATATTATTGTTAATTAAAATGAGAACAATGAAAAAAAAGAGACTAGAATGCGATAATTCATTAATCACTAACGACGATCAAGTACTTGAGACATGTGATTTTGGACTTCATAACTTCAAAAGCACATGTTTCAAGCACAAGCATTTATTGACATATGGATTAATATTGTCCGTTACAAAAATGACAAAGTCAGATCATAGTTGGATTCATCATTAGAATGATAAATGCTTGTGCTTGAAACAGAAGAATATAAGGATGGTGTTAATGAATTTATTAATTTGGCATATCAAAATGAAAGCCTTGCTTATTCATATGGCTAAATCTTATGCCCATGCCGGAAGTGCAAATGTTATCACTGGAAAATAATCTTATCTATTGTGTATGGTCCCCTAGGTTACACTCAAATATGAAAATGATCGGCCTGTTGAAATGATGCATGTTCAATTTTGTATATTTTAACACGTTAAGAAGCTGAAAATTGAATGATCATACATCAATTATCTTATTTTTCTTATAGAATATTATTCTTCTAATTTATTTTGTGATTTTTACGGTGTTTGCTGTGCAGGAGAAGAAAACGGACGGTGTTACGTTGACATGGGCTGTTTTTCATTATGTCGCATCACCACCAACACGGCCGGAGAAATTTTTGTCACGTGCTGATTGAAACGGTCCGTTTTGGGTTGACACGGACCGCGTTATATAACAAAGACAACACGGCCCGTATCATGAGTGACACGATCCGTGTTGACACCGATGGGCGACTATAAAATGACCTCCACTTCCACATCAAAAGGGGGGAGCAGAGAAGGAAACAATCCATTTAGAGAGTCTTGTGGCTACTTTGTCTAGAGTCACATCTTAAAGTTTTATTTTCTTGCTCATCTTTTGTACTCTAAATTTTGGCTTTATAATGTTTAATTCTTCAGCAATGGAGTAATCTTCCTTTGTTGGTTTTACGTTGTTGAACTCTACTGTTATTTTGATGAAAAATTATTTTCTGGATATGAATGTTCTGTTTGAATCAACTTTATTCTTAATATATCATATCTCTCCCCTATCTACTCTGTGAGATTTAGAGGGATGTAGACTTTGACTTACTCGGTTGAGAAGTCTTTGAGATGAATCAATCACTTATGTTTTAATCCTTAAATATTTGGAGAACAATTTGGTTAAACTTTCTTCAAATATTTAATTGATAAAACAGATAGGGCATCTAGATAGAGTCATAATTTATATTATTTCCATCAGATGTGATTTTCTTACTCGATTAGAGGAATGCTTAGTAAAACTAACATTTCTTCTAATTGGTATTTCTTTTTCTTGGATCTGTTTCTTGTTTCCTCTCTGATTATCTTCATAATTCATTTCTCTTCAAGAATTGTCATCTAGTAAGAGTGAGAGATAAAAGTCTTCGTGGGATCGATATCTTTTTACTACTTGTGCGATCGGTATACTTGCCGAACTTTTCTACTATATAGAAAAGTAGTCATCAAGTTTTTGGCGCTGTTGCCTGGGACTTTTTCTATCTTTTTCTTACTACAGGTTACTATTTATTTATTTTTTTCTTTTTCTCGAACATTCTGCGCAATCAAAATGGACTTCTATTCAGGAAATGACTGGGTCATCATTTGAAACGGTCCGCATTTTCTGAAAATGGTCCGCATTTTTTTCCACGTTTTTACCAAAGGCAACTTAAACACGGTCCGCATTCACAATACACGGCCCGTATTTTGTTGCCACGCTTACGAACACGGTCCATATTTCGTTGTACAGGGTCCGCTTTCATTTTTATTTCAATTTTTTTAATTTAGCCATTTGATTTGCTCAATAATTATTTCAAATTATTCTTGATTTAATCGCGCTCTGGAATCCTCGAATAAAATGATAAAGAGACATAACACCGGAAGCTCGAAAGAACCACTTCTCTTCAATCCTGAAATAGAAAAATTTGCTAAACAGCGAAGGAAATTTATAAGGATCAAAGAGATGGCGGAAAATCAATAACAACAACAACAACCAGGAAATCAAAATCTAAATCCAAATTATCGGACGATGAGGGATTACACTATTGGTCAGATGAATCATGCCCTGGAGCATTACTCTTCCAAACATCAACACCAATTTTCAAACAC
This sequence comes from Pontederia crassipes, assembly GCA_030549335.1. Taxonomy (NCBI): domain Eukaryota; kingdom Viridiplantae; phylum Streptophyta; class Magnoliopsida; order Commelinales; family Pontederiaceae; genus Pontederia; species Pontederia crassipes. The sequence goes on along the minus strand of CM060194.1, from coordinate 73,611,607 downwards.
AACATGGCACCCTTCAAATGGTGCAAAATGACCAATTTAGTGGAAATCAAGATGAAGATTCTTTTGGACATATTAGGAAATTTTTTCAATTGCGTTCTACTTTTATATTTCATAATGTTTCTGATGATGCAGTTAGGTTGAGACTCTTTCCCTTCTCCTTTAGAGGGAAAGCAGCCACTTGGCTCCATACTCTACCCGAAGGAACAATCACAGATTGGAGAGAGATGCAGCAAAAATTCAACAACAAATATTATCCGCCCCAGAAAACAGCTCGACTAATCTCTGATGTTAAAGCATTCTATCAACAAGACTCAGAAACCATGCATGAAGCATGGGAAAAGTTTAAGGAACTTGTATCTCGTGTTCCTTATAATGTACCACTTCATGAACAAATTCAATTTTTTTTATAATGGTGCTACTTTCACAGTACGAGATAAGATTGACACTTCTGTAAGAAGTTTCATGAATGATAAATCTCCTGAAAAGATTTATAATATTATTGAAAATCTTGCTATGAATCATTGGCAAAATAACAGGAACAGAGAACCACCACGAAAGACAAGTGTCTATCCGATAGGCGACAACACTCAACTTACGGCGCAAATAGAAGTCATGAATCAAAAAATGGAGACATTGATGAGTCGCATCAATGAAAAAGCCCATGTTAAAGCCATACAACAAACTTGTGAATTTTGTAGTGAAGGGCACTCTACTTATGAATGCCCAATGGTCTCAAACTCTAACCCTTCCTCTTCCATTTCTTTTGAAAATGCTAATTATGTATCGAATAATAATTTCAGGAAAGGGGGCAATTATGGGGCCTATGGGTTTGGGTTGAGAAATCAACCCAACTACTCTTGGGTACACCATCGAGGTGACAAAACTCAAGCCGAACCAAAATTCAACTTGGAAGATGTATTGGCTAAGTTTATCAAAACGGTGGATACAAAATTTGCAAATCAAGAAGCCTCAATTCGCAAATAAAAAATTAGGTGGGACAATTAGCTAAGATGATGGCAGGTAGACAACCAGATTCTCTTCCTAGCAATACAGAAAAGAACCCGAAGGAAAAAGCGAAGGCAGTCAAATTGAGAAGTGGTAAGGAGCTACCAGAACCAATACCAACTTCGACCCCAGATCAACTATCTTCATATCAACCATCTTCAAATCAACCTCCTACATCATCAGCCAAAAAGAAGGTTACAAAATACTAGATTCCTGAAAAATCTGGAAACCTATCATATCCTCAAAAATATCAGCAGGAACAATTAGATAAACAATTCTCTCATTTTTTGGAAATTTTTAAGCAAATTCATATTAACATCCCATTTCATGAAGCGCTTAAACAGATGTCCGTATATGCCAAATTCATGAAGGATGTGCTCTCAAATAAACAGAAAATTGAGTAAACGGGCTTGATCAAATTAACAACTCAATGTTGTTCCGTCTGCAAGAGAGATTTCCTGACAAAAGAAAAGGATCCAGGGAGTTTTACTATCCCTTGCACTATTGGAAGCTTTTTTTGTTCCAAGGCACTATGTGACTTGGGTGCTAATATTAATCTGATGTCGTATTCATTTTTTCTAAAATTAGGTTATAGCGAGCTTAATGATACTTTGGTGATGCTCCAATTCGGGATCAATCCATTAAAAAGCCTAAGGGTCTCTTAGAAGATGTTATTGTCAAAGTTGATAAATTTGCATTCCCAGCAGATTTCATCATCATGGATATAGATTCAGAAGTCGAAGCACTTATCATCTTAGGCAAACCATTTCTCGCTACTGGAAACACGTTGATAAATGTCAAAAAGGGACATCTCACTTTAAAAGTGAAGAATGAAGAACTGTGTTTTAATATTCTCTCAAACGACCTTTAGATTTATCATCTTGTTATTCTATTGATACCTTTGAAGATGATGTTTCTGACGAATTTAAACAGGTAGTACCAGAGGTGATAATGGATCCTTACACAATTATTGAAGAATCAATGGATAACACTAAAGAAGGAATTAACTTAGATGAAAAAGAGTCAATCCCTTTCAAAGAATCCATCTTAGAGAAGACAGACATATCTCCTCCACCACCAAACCCAGAGCTCAAGAGCTTGCCTACTCATCTCAAATATGCTTTCTCGACAAAAATTCATTTCCTGTGATCGTTTCCTCTGAATTAACTGACATAATGGAAAACAAACTTTTACAGATTCTCAGGAAACACAAAAAAGCTATTGCTTGGTCCATCAATGATATCAAGGGAATATCACCATCAATATGTATGCATAAGATTTTGATGGAAGAGAAAAGTAAACCAAGCACCCAATTTCAGCGTAGGTTAAACCCAACTCTGAAAGAGGTAGTTAAGAAAAAAGTAATCAAACTTCTCAATGCACGTATCATTTATCCTATCTCTGATAGTCCATGAATTAGCCACGTACAAGTAATACCAAAAAAAGAGGGCATCACTGTAATTACTAACAAGGAAAATGAGCTGGTACCTAGGACAGTTACAGGTTGGCGTGTGTGTATCGACTATCGCAAACTCAACGAAGCAACACGCAAGGATCACTTTCCTCTATCGTTCATGGATCAAATGTTGGAACGAGTAGCAGGACATAATTTTTATTGTTTTCTTGATGGTTATTCATGATACAATCTGATTGTTGTGGCGCCTCAAGATTAGGAGAAACAACCTTTACTTGTCCGTACGAAACTTTTGCCTATCGAAGGATGCCCTTTGGACTCTGCAACGCACCGGCAACATTCAAAGATGCATGATGGCTATATTTGCTTATATGAATGAAAAGATTCTTGAAATCTTTATGGACGATTTCACTTTATTTGGTAACTCATTTGACAATTGTCTTAAAAATTTAACCTCGGTTTTGTAGCGTTGTGAAGAAACAAATCTGGTACTAAATTGAGAAAAATGTCACTTCATGGTGAAGGAAGGCATTGTCTTGGGGTATAAGATTTCCGAAAAAGGCATCGAGGTAGACAAGGCCAAGGTGGATGTAATCGCAAATCTACCTCCGCCCACATCTGTAAAAGTTGTCCGGAGTTTTTTGGGTCATGCTGAATTTTATAAAAAATTTATCAAGGATTTTTCCAAGATAGCCAAACCACTCACCAATCTTCTCGTCAAGGACACTAAGTTTCTTTTCAATTCTGATTGCATATTTGCTTTTACTACATTAAAAGAGAAACTTACATCTGCCCCTATTGTTGTAGCCTCTGATTGGAGTCTTCCGTTCGAACTCATGTGCGACACTAGTGATGGAATCATCGGTGCTGTATTAGGGCAAAGGCGGGACAAAATTTTTCAAGTCATCTACTATGCTAGCCGAACTCTAACTCCAACTCAGATGAATTATGCCACAACAGAAAACGAATTTCTAGCTGTTATTTTTGCTTTTGATAAATTCCGATCTTATTTAATCTGCTCACAAGTTGTGGTCTACACTGATCATGCAGCTATAAAACATCTCATGACAAAAAAGGAAGCCAAACCTCGACTACTCAGGTGGATTCTTCTTTTACAAGAATTTGACGTAGAGGTTAGAGATAAGAAGGGAACCGAGAACGTCGTCGCTGATCATTTATTTCGTTTGGAAGTTTTCCCAATTGAGAAAACTGATATACTTGAAGAATTTCCGGATGAGAAAATATTTTTTTATCAATTCTTGTGATAAAGTAAAACTAATTGAGAAGTCACCTTGGTTTGTTGATTTTGCAAATTTTCTTGCAGGAAATTGGCTCCCTACAGGATGGACATCACAACAAAAGAAAAAATTCTTTTCAGATGTGAAACAGTATTTGTGGGAAAATCCATATCTTTTTAAGGTTTGTGCAGATCAAGTAATCAGACGCTGCATCCCTGAATTTGAATTCCAAAGCATTCTTACACATTGCCACACAAGAGAAGCTGGAGGCCACTTCGGACCCAATCAGACAACTGCAAAAATCTTGGAAAGTGGATTTTATTGGCCCGCCATTTTTAAAGATGTGTAAATTTTTTGTAAGTCATGTGATCAATGTCAAAAGATGGGTAACATCTCGAAACTTCATGAAATGCCACAAAATAGTATGCTATATTGTGATATTTTTTATGTTTGAGGAATTGACTTTATGGGATCCTTCCTTAAGTCATTTAATAACGAGTACATTTTGATTGTTGTAGATTATGTATCTAAGTGGGTAGAGGCGATTGCCTCTTCTACTAATGGTGCAAAGGTGGTGGTCAAGTTTTTAAAAAAGAATATTTTTACTAGATTTGGCCCACCTAGAACTATAATAAGTGATAATGGCACCCATTTTTGTAATAAATTATTTGTAGGACTTTTGACGAAATTTGGAGTTACACATAAACTCAGCACTCCATATCATGCGTAAACATGCGGTCAAGTTGAGATATCTAATAGGGAAATAAAACACATTTTGAAAAAAATTGTGAATTTCTCTAGAAAGGATTGGTCTATTAAATAGATGATGCTTTGTGGGCCTATCGTACTGCTTTTAAAACTCCTATTAGAATGTCGTCATATAGGCTTGGGTTTGGTAAGGCATGTCATTTACCTGTTGAACTAAAGCATAAAGCTTATTGGGCTACTAAATTTCTTAATTATGAGCCTACACAAACAGGAAAGGAAAGGTTACTCAAGCTGAATGAACTGGAAGAACTCCGAAGTAATGCTTATGAAAATAGCAAATATATAAGGAGCGCACAAAAAATTGGCATGTTCAACGCATACAAACTAGGAGTTTTCAACCTGGTCAACAAGTTCTCTTATACGATAGTAGACTTAGACTTTTTCTAGGTAAACTTAAGTCCAGATGGATGGGCCCCTTTCTTATAGTCTCCTCATCACCTATGGGAGTTGTTGAAATTTGCACCATGGACAAAAAACATCAATTCAAAGTCAATGGACAACGTCTTAATAACTATATAGGTGGTATTCATCACGAGGAAGTTGATTTTATTATCCTTATTGATCCACGAGCATGACTAAGTCAAGCTGAAGACTATAAATTAGAACTATTTTGTCTAAATTTTATTTTCTAAATATATATATATATATACATATATTTCACACGGCCCGCGAGCCGCGTCCCCCATTACTAACAAATTTGCTCATTGTTCAGAATTTCTAAATAACACAGACCGTATTTTCACAAAACGGGCCATGTAATGCAAATGCATAAAGTGCATAACAACTGTCAAGCATTCAATAACACGGCCCACGTCACTACAACACGAGTCGTGTTGCTCCTCGAAACCGTAACGAAGAAGTCAAACACGGACCGTTTGATTGAAAAACGGTCCGTGTTGCACTGGGATTCGTGAAACCGCCACCTACCTACATTTTGCAACACAGCCCAAGTCGCTATAAGACGCCCCGCGTCAGATCGTCCCCACACCCGTCTCCGATCATCTTCTACGCCGACGTCAACGTCCACACTCGCCGCCGTCAGCATCCGCCACCGTCGACGTCCGCCACCATCCGCGCTCGCCACCATCCGCGCTCGCCGCTGAACCGAACCACCACCGGCGTCGCCAGCTCAATCGTCTTCTTCCTCTTCTCCGCCGTCGTTTGCAAGTCCGCCGCCGTCTGCAACTCCGCCGCCGTCAGCGTCCGCCGCCGTCTACAAGTCCACCGCCGTCAGCGTTCGTCGCCGTCTGCACTGACCCAACCAACCGCCGGCTTCTTCTCCCAGTTTCACGACGACCACCATTCGTCGAGAACGACATCGACTTTTCTCAAAAACTCTGGCAGCGAAGTTGCAGAAAAACGGACCGTGCTTCTACAACACCGACCGTTTTTCTTCAAATAACACGAACCATTTCTCTAAAACACGATCCATGTTGTCTTACTATCGCAAACATGCCGTTTTACTTTTACACGGTCCATTTTTTTATCATGGCAGCGCCCCGCACAGTCTCCATGGATTTTGAGGAGGTCGGTTGGATGCCCCCGAGCCTACCATGGTACCGAGGCCCCCATACGTTGATTATAGAGATGGAGATCATGCCCGCGCTTTGATGAGGCTTCGACGACTGGAATCAGTGGTCACCAAATTTGCTTGCCCCTATTTCATGCATGACACTAATATTACTGATGATATTTTGATTCGTTTTGGACGCATAGGGATGGCAGAGTTTATACTGAAAAATTGGCCCACATATGATCGAGTGGCTTTGGAATTTCTAAGTTCATTTCAGATGATGCACACAAGCTTTGCAGGAGAAGCGCCAGAGTAAATATTTTTTAGAATGTACAACGATGACTACACCATTGCCTGAGTTCTGTGAATTTTACAGTTTGCCAGTAATTGAGAACACCCTGACACCTCAGCTTTTGATACCATATCTTTCTGATTTGCTATCACTAATGAGAATACTCTTAACTTAGCTCGTACCAAAACCAGTCAAATTCAGAATCCAGTATTTCGTTATGTGCATCGAATTTTGTCTAACACTATTTGTGGAAAAGGAGACAGCGGAGCTGTTAACGAAACAAAACTTCTATTTTTATGGGCTATGGTTGAAAATGTGCAGATCAATGTTGGAGCATATTTGGCTCACAACTTTGAAAAATATTACAGGAAGAAGAAAGGGCGCATTGTCATAGGAGGTTTGATCACACCCATTGCACTTCACTTTAATTTATACTTAGAATGCAATTTGGTTAAAAATGCTTCATTCCTTGATCGAAGCAAGGAAACACATATGAGACTAATCACAGTGAGGAATAACATATTCTTCTTTACTTTTAGAGGCAGAACTGATAAGATCCCATGTGCAAATCGGGCTAGAATTACACCTTTTGACAGGGCTAATTGGTTATACTTTCCACCATTAGCCATTCCACTTGACGCTGAGTAACCACTTGAGGACGAGCCAGTACCCCAGTCATCACAGGACGGTGCAGGACCTTCACAGTTTCCACAGACGGTTTACCCACCGCCTCCTACATCAGCTCCTCCTTCTGCTACTTTTGACTTTTCTCCGTGGGAGACACAGATAGATGCTATACAAACTGATCAGACACGGTATCATTTATTAGTCATGGATCAATTGAATCGTATGCAGGTTGCAGCTCAGGAGGATCGAGCACTACTTCATCGCCTTGTAGAGGATGTCGCCAGGATAGATCGAGATGTTCGTCAAATAGTCCGACACCACCAGATTCCTCCAGATCCAGTTGATATCACCTTTCCACCTCCACCACCAGAGTTTGATTAGCAGGGTTGTGTCTTTCACTTCTGATCTTTTGTTATGTCCTTTTGCTATTTTGATGTACGCAAACTCGTTCGACTGGTTGAACACTGAGACAGTGTTTCTTTCAAGTTTGGGGGTTGCGCATGCATTTCATATTTCTTGCATCAAGATAATTATCTATTTTTCAAAATTATGAGAAAGAAATCTCACTCATCACTATTCACAGAGTTTTCCATATTTCCTTGTTCTTAATCGACGATTTCAAGAACATCTCTTTTCTTATGAAATTCTTTATCAAAAGTTTTATTTTTTTCATTTATCGCCTTAGTATTGGGTTTTTGGATAAGAAGTTGAAGCTGATTCGAATTATTTTGCCTTGACGATCTTTATCTGTTAGTCTCTTCTAAATTTTTCAAAAGCAATCTTTTTATTGAATAAATATATTGAGCGAAAAAAAACTTCTAAAAAGAAGTTGAATAAAATATTTATCTCTGGCACCTTAGTGTGTTCAGGCCATTAAATCCATTGGGGATTCTTATCTGACGACCTAAGATCAACTGGTCTGGGATCCGTCGATCGAAAACCTGTTACATGAACCACTTTGAGCAAGATGGAGGAAACAAAATGAAAAAAAAAAGAGAAAACAAAAAGCTCATTTAATATTTATTCAAAATTTAGACTTCTTGTTTTTTATAGTTGAGACTAATTGTTCATTGATTTAAAAGGTCTTAGCATCGTATATTCTTTGAAGCAGGAATTATTTGGAAAGAGAAGAGGTACTCTGGCAATAAATGAAAAAAATTAAACAATGAGAAGAGAAAAGTATCAGTATTTTGATGAAGATCATATCTTATCTTGAATCTTACTTGAGGACAAGTAAATATTCAAACTTGGGGATTGTGATGCATGTTCAATTTTGTATATTTTAACACGTTAAGAAGTTGAAAATTGAATGATCATACATCAATTATCTTATTTTTCTTATAGAATATTATTCTTCTGATTTATTTTGTGATTTTTACGGTGTTTGCTGTGCAGGAGAAGAAAACGGACCGTGTTACGTTGACATGGGTTGTTTTTCATTATGTCACGTCACCACCAACACGTCCGGGGGAATTTCTGTCACGTGTTGATTGAAACGGTCCGTTTTGGGTTGACACGGACCGCGTTATATAACAAAGATAACACGGCTCATATCATGAGTGACACGGTCCGTGTTGACACCGACGAGCGACTATAAAATGACATCCACTTCCACACCAAAAGGGGGGAGCAGAGAAGGAAATCATCCATTTAGAGAATCTTGTGGCTACTTTGTCTAGAGTCACATCTTAAAGTTTTATTTTCTTGCTCATCTTTTGTACTCTAAATTTCGGCTTTATAATGTTTAATTCTTCAGCAATGGAGTAATCTTCCTTTGTTGGTTTTACGTTGTTGAACTCTACTGTTATTTTGATGAAAATTTATTTTCTGAGTATGAATGTTCTATTTGAATCAACTTTATTCTTAATATCTCATATCTCTCCCCTATTAACTCTGTGAGATTTAGATGGGTGTGGACTTAGACTTACTCGGTTGAGAAGTCTTTAAGATGAATCAATCACTTATGTTTTAATCCTTAAATATTTGGAGAACGATTTGCTTAAACTTTCTTCAAATATTTAATTGATAAAACATATAGGACATCTAGTCAGAGTCCTAATTTATACTATTTCCATCAGATGTGATTTTATTACTCGATTAATAGTGGAGGAATGCTTAGTAAAACCAACATTTCTTCTAATTGGTATTTCTTTCTCTTGGATCTGTTTCTTGTTTCCTCTATGATTATCTTCATAATTCATTTCTCTTCAAGAATTGTCATCTAGTAAGAGTGAGAGATAAAAGTCCTCGAGGGATCGATATTTTTTTACTACTTGTGCGATCGGTATACTTGTCGGACTTTTCTACTCTATAGAAAAATAGTCATCATGAAGGTAAAGGCATCGGTAGAAAGGTAATAGATAAGCTAAAACAACATATGACAGTGAACTAGGGAACAAGAACTTTGTGTATGATGGTGAGAAAAGTTTATTCACATGGGTGTTCTTCCTCAAGTAAACCTGGTTACTAATAATAACACAAGTTTGTTACTTTTTTCAGTCATGATTACTCTTATGGGTCATCTCGCTCTTCTAGACGTTTAATCCATATGAGTGAGCCATCACGACCACCAGGTATTATATTTAGGATCTAATGGGGGTCCTCCTCCTGTAAGGGGGGAGGACCCCCCTCCCCCAATCCGCGCCCGTCGGATGGGGATCAGACGGGCGCGACTTTGAATTTTAGTTTTTTTTAATATGTTTTTTTTTCAATTTTCTTTTTTTAATCCATTTTCGATCCGTTCCCTCACCCTCTCTCTTCTCCCTCCCTCTCGTGCTCATCTCTCTTCTCCCTCCCTCTCTCCCTCTCTCTTCTCCCTCCTGATGCATGCAAAATACAACATATTTTAGATTATTATTTTAATTAATTTTTCTATAATTTGATCATGGCATGCATCATTTTTAGTCACTTTTAATCATAATTCCGGATTTATCAATTTTAATTATTAATTCTCTGAATATTTTAATTATGGATGGATTAACTAAATTTTGATAATTATTTTGCAAGAAAAATTGAGATTTAGATGGATTGTGCCGTATCAGCCGAAATTCCGAAGAATTTATCATTACGGCCGAGATTAGGATAAAGGATTATTGTTTTGGCCGAGATTTGGAGGGGATAATGGCAATGAAATCATCCTTTTGGCCGATATATGAAGGTGTAAAGATAAAATTGTTTGGGCGTAACGGGATTTAATTCTCTGTTTTGGCCGAAATATGAAAGGTAAAGATAAATGATTTTATCTTTTGGGCGTAATAAGATTAAATTCCTTCCTTACGGCCGAGATTTGGAGGGAGTAAAAGGAATTTTATCTCTTTGGGAGTAAAGATAAAAGAATTTCGTTTTGGCCGAGATTCAAAGGGAGAAGGATTTATCTTTGGGCATAATGATAAAAAGGATTTATCGTGTTGGCCGAGTTTATCTCATAATTTTAAAGTCAACCGTACGATGTTACGGCCGAGATCAAATTGAAGGCCGTTCGCACCCTATAAATACGTGAAGAATCCGTCGTTTCAATTCGTGCTCTGAAGTTCAGGTTTCCTCCACGGTGAGTCGTGAGCTCTGCAGGCTACGACCAAGAGGAGAGAGGTGCGACGGTTGGAGGTTGATCGCGACCCTGATCAAGTCCGAGAGGCTGCCCGACTGTTTGCCAGATTCGAGATCTCTATTTTGGGTGTAATTCTTTCAATTTTTATGATTTGTATTTTATTATCTCTCCGAAATTTCTAGGATGAACTCCATGTTTTTAGGATTATTAATTTAGGAGATTATTAATTGAAGGAAAATGTTTGAACCCTATTTTATTTGCTTTAATCTTTTCTGATCAATTATTAATTGTGCTTAATGCTTTTATGTTAGTTAATTAAGTTTCTGAATTAGACTATACCAGTTTGTGGAGTGTTTAATTTCAGAATTCATTATACTAATTATAATTGATTTTATTTAGAATTAATAATTAACATAAATTTGATAACTAGTGTGTGGAGAATCAAGTTTGTGTGGTCTGTTAATCTATACCAGTTTGTGGAGTGATTAATAGTCTAGAGAATTCAATTTAATGCATCTTAATTTTAATATGATTTTGGGGGTACCAGTAATGGAGACTTCAATTCTTATTAAATTAAGATAGTTCTATATGATTAGATTGAGGGATGTCAGTCGTGGAGACCACAAGTTAATCATGTTAGATTACTTTAGGGAGACTCTAATCCATCTTTAAAGATTAAATTTATCTTTTATGATTCAAATATTTATCCTGATCTATTTTCATCCTAAGGCCTAACTTCAACACCACTATCTTATCTTTATCTTATTTTCTTTATTTTATTTTATAAAACTCATTTTCAAAATCCATGTTTTTCCTCTCTTATTAATTTAAAGATTCAGATATTGAATTAATAATATTCCTCGTGGGTTCGACACTCTTACTCCTTTTTACTATATTACTTGAGCGATTAGTATACTTGCTAACGATTTTATTTTGCTACATCATTAATACGCATTAAGTTTTTGGCGCCGTTGCCAGGGAATATTTTATTAATTAATTTCTGATTTTTATGAATTATTAGGAGATGTAAATAAATTGTAAATAATTCTTTATAAATATGTATTAATTGTTTTAATTATTTTTGTGAATAAACTGACATTTTTTCTTTTGCAGATAAAGGTCACGATAATTTTTTAAATTGTCGACTTTCGGCTTAAAATTCTGTCGCCGTCTTATGGTTTTACGACCGAGATTGATTTTTGTCGGCTTTACTGGTTTTACGGCTCGCAATATCGATTGAGTTCTAATCTTCTGTTTTACGGTCGTAATTTTATCCGAACGTTGTTTTACGCCATGGATTTGATTTCGTTATTTTACGGCCGTAAAGAATCTTCTTAATTCACTTTCGGTCGTAATGATTCAATTGTCGACGTAAGAGTTGGGGTAATATTCTCAAGTTTCATTCGACTTTATTTTGGCCGAAACCCTATTTTGCTTTACGGCCAATCATGTTGACTTCATCTCGGCCGATGTGACCTCATTTCGGCTTAATTGACAATTTTTATCTTTATGGTCGAAATTCACTTCATCCGGATCAAATTGAATTATCTCTCTTGTGATATGATTGATTAAGCTTGCAGACGAGAATTTAATCTTCTTCTTTTTTATGGCCGAGAATTGATCTCATGGTTTTGCGGCCGTAAAATTCCTTTTATTATTGATTTGACCTCTTTCGACTTTAATAATTTTGAAAAATCTTTTACACCGTAAAAGTCTTTGCTTATATTTTGCGGCTGGCAAATTTAATTTGAGTTTTACGGCTGAAACTTCACGATCGAATTGTTTTGCGGCCGATAAATTTCTGAACAATTATTTTTATGCCATCTTACGACCTTTTCGGCCAGTTTATTTGTGATTTTTCTTTCTCAGCCATCAACGATCACGTTCGACTTAATTCTCATAGATTTACGGCCGATATGAATTATCCTCTTCCTCGTCCGTAATGATTCAATTGTCGACATTTTGTTCGATTTTTATTTCGGCCAAAGGTTGTTGACTTCGATTCTTTACACCTAGAGTTTTATATGCGAGGAGTTGATTAATTCTTTACGTCGCAGAAGTCAATTTAATTCCCTTTCAACCGAGATGATTCATCGCCGTGTTAATGTTTATGCCATCTTATGATTTTGTTTCGACCGTAATTTAACGAGTTTTACGCCTTCAAGTTGATTAAATCTCTTCGACACTGTTTCATGGTTTTTACGGCCGAACGAGTGCATGATTTTTACGATTATCTATTTAATTTACTTTCAGTCGAGTTATTTGGCATTTGTATTGGTTTGAAGAACCTCCGTTTGCGGCCGTAATTAGGTTTCTGAATAGTTCCTCTCGAAAATTAATTTTAATTTTCAATTCTATCAGGCCGAAAGACTTTATTTGTTAAAATCTCATTTTTCGTGACCTAATATCTGTATTTCTTCCTTCTTGTATATATTTTTATTTTTATTTTATTCTTTTATCTTACTGAAAATTGGTTGTTGCAGGTACTAATTGAAAATTAAATCACAATCAATCCTGGAATCTTCTGATAAGCGCACTAGGAGTTCAAATCCACTGTTGGAGTTTGATCCTAAAATTGAAAGAACCTATCGTCGATTACGAAGAAATATAAGAAAAATGGCGGAATAAGCACGCGACAATCAGAGACTGGAGCAACAAAATGAACTGGTTTCACCACATAATAATCGGCGAGAAGATGAAGCAGAGCTTTCTATGAGAGAATATGTCTCGGCCAGATACAGTGACCGAGAATCATGCATCGTGCTGCCTGATATTAACGCAAATAATTTTGAGATAAATCCTACAATCATGAGGATGATACAAGCATCCCAATTTGGAGGAGGATTTCATAAAGACCCTCATGATCACCTTGACAAATTTCTTGCCACTCTGAGCACCTTTAGAAATAATAATGTTTCTTCTGAAGTTATTCGTTTATTATTATTTCCTCAATCTTTACGTGACAAAGCTTCCACTTGGTTTAAAACTTTGCCTGCAGGATCGATTCATTCTTGGTTGGAGCTGGTAGAAAAGTTTGTTGGAAAATATTGTCCACCACAAAAGGCAGGCAAATATCGAAGAGAATTGAGGGCATTTGTTCAAGACGATAACGAGACATTATATGAGGCATGGGAACGATATAAAGAACTATTAGCCAGAGTTCCTGACAACAGAATTCCAAAGTGGCAAGTGATGGAAGATTTCTATCATGGATTACGACCTGCAGATCAAGACAAACTCGACCAATCAGCAGGAGGGACAGTGCTAGGATCTAAACGTCCTAGTGAGATACAAGATATGATTGAAGCTATAGCCCTCAAGTCGAGCCAAGAAAGGAGACCATCTCGCCGAACTCATGATGTGCATGCTACAGAAAGTTCTTCTGAAGTAGTGACTCAGCTGGAGTCACTTAATTAAAAATTTGAGCAGATGATGTCATTAATGGTGTGCAACAACTGTGGAGGAGGACATGCGAGCAATTATTGTCCTCAAGGTAACATTTCTAATCCTGATCATATTGAAAATGCTAACTTTGTCTCCAATCCATTTTTCAGGAATAATGACTATGGTTGGAGGAACAATCAGAAGTTTCCTTACAGGTCAAATCAAGGGCAAGTTTTTGAGAAATTTCAGAATCAAGCTCATCCACAAAATTATATACTTTTGAGAAGGCAACAAGAAGCTCCTGTCCAACAATCGACTAATCCCATGGAAGAGATGATGGCAAGAGTTATTGACACTATGCAAACCATGCAGAAGACAATGGAAACAAGGGCAAACAATCAAGATGCTACAATCAGGAATTTAGAAATGCAATTAGGGCAGATGGCCAATATGATGGCAGGACGTGCACCAGGGACTCTTCCAAGCAATACAGAGAAAAATCCTAAAGAAGAGACCAAAGTTGTGACTCTTAGAAGTGGGAAACAATTGAGAAGTCTGAGATCAGATTTCCCGCCAAGAGTAATTGATCATAAAGAAGAACTGAAGCATCAAAGACACAAGATCAGACTACTGTAGATATCAATCTGAAGAAAAAAGAAACTGACAATTCAAAAAATACCAATATAAAGGATCTGCCCTATCCACAGAAATTTCGCAAAGAATAGTTAGATAAGCAATTTTCTCACTTTCTTGATATTCTGAAGCAATTATCTATTAACATTCCCTTTCATGAAGCTTTACAGATGATGCCGAGCTATGCTAAATTCATGAAGGATATATTATCCTCAAAAAGAAAGTTTGAAAACACTGGGAGAGTAATGTTGACATCGGAGTGTAGTGCCATTTATGATCGAGATATACCTAGAAAAATGAAGGATCCGGGAACCTTCACCATACCTTGCACTATAGGAAAATTCTTTTGTGCACAAGCTTTATGTGATCTTGGTGCTAGTATAAGTTTAATGTCTTACTCTATATTTGTGCAGCTAGGTTATGGAGAACTAGAAGAAACAAGCATGACTCTTCAATTTGCAGATTCTTCATGCAAGAGACCCCAAGGAATATTAAGAGATGTTTTGGTAAAAGTTGATAAATTTATTTTTCCTGCAGATTTTATTGTTCTGGATATGAAGGCAGATGAAAAAACCCCTATCATCCTCGGGAGACCATTTCTAGCCACAGGAAATGCACTTATAGATGTTCAACAAGGGATGCTCACACTTCGCGTCAACAACGAAGACATCACTTTCAATATAAAAAATTCTCTCAAACAACCTTTTGATCACTCATCCTGTTATGCTATTGATTCTCTAGAAGATGACACGACTGATGCTTTTGATGATATTGTTGCAGATTTTGTTTCAGATCCATATGCTATGGAAGCTTTGGAAATGATGGAGGATTCTAGAGAAATTATGGGAGAGGATAATGCGCCAATAACAACAGAGACACTCGAGGAGGAAATTGAAAAATTGGATTGTCCTCCAAAATTCAAACTTAAAGAACTTCCATCTCATTTAAGATATGCTTTTCTTGAAAATAACACTTACCCAGTTATCATATCTGCTGACTTGACAGATGACATGGAGAATAAACTTTTGGAAGTATTAAGGCAACACAAGAAAGCAATCGCTTGGTCTATTTCAGATATCAGGGGCATCTCTCCTACCATTTGCATGCACAAGATTTTGATGGAGGACAATGCCAAGCCAATTGCTCAATATCAAAGAAGGCTCAACCCAACTTTAAGGGAAGTTATGAAAAAGGACGTCATCAAACTCCTTGATGCAGGTATTATATATGCCATTTCTGATAGTTTATGGATAAATCATGTGCAGGTAGTCCCTAAGAAAGAAGGAATCACTGTGGTAAGTAACAAAAATAATGAATTGGTGCCTCAAAGAACAGTTACAGGTTGGAGAGTCTGTATAGACTATATGAAGCTTAATGATGCTACCCGCAAAGATCATTTTCCATTACCTTTTATTGACCAAATGTTGGAGCGTGTTGCAGGTCATAGCTATTATTGTTTTCTAGATGGCTATTCTGGATACAATCAAATAGCAGTAGCACCTGAGGATCAAGAAAAGACAACGTTCACATGTTCATATGGAACGTTTGCCTATAGAAGGATGCCATTTGATCTATGCAACGCTCCAGCAACATTCCAAAGATGCATGATGTCAATCTTTGCAGATATGAATGAGAAGATACTCGAAGTTTTCATGGATGATTTTACACTTTTTGGTAGCTCTTTTAATAACTGTTTGGATAACTTATCTCTAGTTTTGCAGAGATGTGAAGAAACGAATTTGGTCCTTAACTGGGAGAAATGTCACTTCATGGTTAAGGAGTGTATATTTCTTGGCCACAAAATCTCAGAAAAAGAAATTGAAGTGGATAAGGCCAAGATAGATGTAATTGCAAATCTGCCTCCTCCAACCAATGTGAAGAGCATTCGAAGCTTTCTTGGGCACGTAAGATTTTATCGCCGTTTTATCAAAGATTTTTCGAAAATGGCTAAACCCTTAACTAATCTTCTTGCTAAGGACACAAAATTTGATTTTGATTCCGAATGTCTTGCTGCCTTTAATTTGTTAAAAGAAATGTTAATTTCTGCCCCTGTTGTTGTAGCACCAGACTGGTCTTTACCATTCGAGTTGATGTGTGATGCGAGTGATGGTGACGTAGGAGCTGTTTTAGGGCAAAGAAAAGATAAAACATTTCATGTTATATATTATGCAAACCGAACATTAAATGCTGCCCAACTAAATTATGCAACAACAGAGAAGGAGTTTCTTGCTGTTATTTTTGCTTTTGACAAGTTTAGATCATATCTAATTTGTTCAAAAATTATTGTCTACACAGATCATGTAGCCATCAAGCACTTGATGAGCAAACAAGATGTCAAACCTAGACTAATCCGATGGATACTACTTTTGCAAGAGTTCGATGTGGAAGTAAAAGACAAAAAAGGGACTGAAAACTTATTAGCTGATCACCTATCTCGTTTGGAGTCATCTCCAAGAGAAGTCACAGACATACTTGAAGAATTTCCAGACGAGAAACTCTTTTCTATCTCTACAATTTTTCAAATTTCTGACACTACACCATGGTTCGCTGATTTTGCCAATTACCTTGCAGGACATTACATTCCAAAGGGCATGACCACTCATCAAAAAAGGAAATTCTTATCTGATGTCAAGAATTATCACTGGGAAGATCCTTACCTTTTTCGATTATGTGCAGATCAAGTAGTTCGAAGATGTGTTCACGAAGATGAGATTGATAATATCCTAAGTCATTGCCACGATGGACAAACTGGAGGTCACTTTAGACCCAATCGAACAGCGGCTAAGGTACTTGAATGTGGACTATATTGGCCAACCATTTATAGAGATGCAAGAAACTACTGTAAGTATTGTGACAAATGCCAAAGGAAAGGTAATATTTCTCGTCGAGATGAAATGCCTCTCACAAATATTTTACAGTGTGATATTTTTTATGTTTGGGGCATTGACTTTATGGGACCATTCCCTAAATCCTTTAACAACCAATACATCTTAGTGGCGGTTGATTATGTTTTCAAATGGGTAGAAGTTGTAGCCACACACCAACAAATGAGGCCAAGGTAGTTGCCAACTTTCTAAGAAAAAATATTTTTACTCGATTTGGAACACCTAGGACTATCATAAGTGACAATGGAACACATTTCTGTAATAAAATAATGTCAACTCTTCTTAAGAGATTTGGAGTCAAACATTTTTTTAGTACACCATATCATGCACATTCTTGTGTACAAGTGGAAATTTCAAATAGAGAGATAAAAAGGATTCTAGAGAAAACTGTAAATTCATCTAGAAATGATTGGTCTTTAAAATTAGATGATGCACTCTGGGCATATAGGACTGCTTTTAAAACACCCATAGGTACTTCTCCTTATAAATTAGTTTTTGGAAAAGCATGTCACCTTTCTGTGGAACTAGAACACAAGGCTTATTGGGCAACAAAATTTTTAAATATGAATCTAAAATCATCACAATCTGAAAGGTTATTATAATTAAATGAGCTTGATGAATTTAGACACTATGCATACGAAAATAGCAAGCTATATAAAGAACGCACAAAAAATTTACATGACATGCACATTAAACATAAAAAAATTTTACCTGGTCAACAAGTACTTCTTTATAATATCAAACTCAGATTATTTCCTGGAAAACTTAAATCAAGATGGACCAGACCTTATGTTATAATTAATTGTTCACCCTATGGAACTTTTGAGATTGAATCATTAGACAAAAAACAAAGACTCAAAGTGAATGGACATAGATTGAAACTTTATCATAGTGGCACTTATTATCATAACCTTTCTATGATCACTCTCTATGATGTGTGAAATTTTCATTGGAACTAAGTCAAGCTGACGACTATAAATCAGAACTATTTCTATCCTTTTTATTTTATTTATTTAATTTTTTTTAGATAAGTTTAATTAGTTACTGATTAATATTTTAATATCTTAGTTTGGGAGATAATTTTATTTTAATTAGGCATTTTATTTTTATTTTATATCGAGTCATCTAATCGATATTTCTTTCTGTGCACCGAGCGGAATTCGGATAATCATACGTCGACCGAGGAATGCACCATGCATGGGGAAACACAAGGTGAAACGACAAGATACTATTACGCCATGTTCCTGGTTACGGCCGAGAATCACCTCGATGACCACGCCGTAAAGACTCCAACGGACATGACAAGACACTGCCACCTCGTTACGGCCGAGTATCACGCCAGATGTCTTTTTACGGCCGAGATGTTAATGCGATCACACCACGGACGAGAATGACAAGACAGAAGCTTCTGACATCTGCATGCACAAGTCCAATCGAAAGAAAAAAAATGCATGCTTTTACGCCCGGATTTGACCCTTCACTGCGCGCTGTCGGAACAGGTATTACCCCCATAAATTCATCTATAAAATCTTACCCCCTTCTCGTATGTTGCAGATCAATCACCGCCATCTCGCCCTTTCTTTGTTACGGCCGAGCCTCTGTTCCTTACGGCCGAAGTCTCAACGCCGTCACCGCCGATCCTTACGCCCAAAAGCGCCGCGCCTGTTCCTTACGGCCAAACTCCACTCGACTCCGGCCGAGCTTTCTCCCTTACGGCCGAAGTTCCAGCGCTCCCCCCTGTTCCTTACGGCCGGTCTTCCACACCGCGGACCGGAGACGACCCCATTAAGCCTCGGGTGCGTTATGGCCGAGCCACCGCGCACCGAGATTTCTTTACGGCCGAAGTCACACCGCTGCTCTCTTACGGCCAAACTCCAAGCTCCGGCCGAGCTTTTCTCCTTACGGCCGAGACGTCAGCTGCCATCACCACGGTCGTCACCTTACGGGCACAATCTACTCAATCATTGACTCCGGCCGAGATTCCTCATCGACTTTCCTCTTTACGGCCGACACATATTACAGCCGAGCTTCCACCGGAGCTGACTCCTTACGCCCAGACGAGCGCAAAACACCAGCGCCACACCGCCATTCCTTACGGCCGAAAACTACAAGATCATCACCTCGGCCGAGGTTCCTCATCCTCTCTACCTTACGGCCGTCGCACCTCCGACAATCAGCTCTTCAACACATACTACGACCGAGCTTCCACCGAGCCAGCACCTTTTCTTTGTTGATTTTTGTCCAGATCAAGATGAGGCGATTTGCTAATATATGGAGGGGACGTCATGAACGACGACATCCGAATGCTCAGCCGGCCCCACAGCCCTCACAATTAATCTCCTACCCCGGACATTATTATTGGACTAAGCCGAAGTATCAAGCTCGATATGAACGGATGTGTGAGATTCGAATTCATGCCACTAAATTTTCAGATACTGAATTGCTGAGGGAGTATAATTTACTTGCAGATATTCATCTATTATTTTCTCAAATTGGACTATCTGACTTTGTGCATTCTTGGTGGTCAACTTATGAAGTACTAATTATGGAATTTCTCTCATCCCTGGAAGTCTTTAATTTAGATGGCAGGAATTATGATCAGCCCCGCATTTCATTCCAACTTTATGGACGGCCATTTACTCTCACTCTATGGGAGATTAATAATATCTATGGATTTCCCAACCATGGATCTCTTTCTGTACCTGCTGACTTTGATGCTGAAACTTTTTGGAAACAGATAACAGAAGAAGACCGATTGGTTTGGAACACCACTAAAGATAGCTCAATTCAGAATCCTATTCTACGTTACGTCCATCGCATGCTAAGCAACACCATAAGTGGGCGCAGTGATAATGATGGTGCCGTCTCAGAAGGAGAGTTATATTTCATCCACAGCATGCTTCATAGAACTCCTGTTAATGTGGGTGCCTTCCTCATTCGTCGATTTCAGCGCCGCACTACTCATCGTGGCGGTAGCATTAATATGGGTGCCCTTCTCACACCTGTCGCTCAGCACTTACAACTAGACTTGGATGATCTTGAAGCTGTGCCAGGAAACACTCACCTCACTCGTAGGACCATTCAGGCTATGGGTCTCGTGAAGACCAACAACTCAGGGATCAAAGTTTTTATTTTTAAAGGCCAGCATCAGGAGGTGCCTTGCTCAGATCGTGATGCTTTTACGCCGATTAATCCAAATAATTGGCTCCTTTTTAGGCAGGTCATAGCTCCAGTAATCCCACCTGCAGGACCATCTACCTCTGTCGGACAGCTACACCAGGATGAACATTTCTCCTGATTTGATTCTACTGATTATGCGGCAGCACAACCCTACCTTCAACAGCCACAAGGATTCCAGGCTGCATCACCGGCAGCTTCCTAATATGCCACATCCGTCCATTCACCTTATATGCCGGTGCCTTCTCCGATTCCATCTCCAGCACAAGAGAGCTCTTTTGATTCCTCGTTCATACCTTCTACTCCTTATGAGGAACGCGACTCGATGGAAGTATCTACCCCTTTACAAGAACCTGTGCAGAATCGCTATATAGCACCAGAGCCCACTTTTACTTCAGCCCTAGAGCAGACTTACTATCCATCTCCGCCACCTCAGCCTGACTATGCTTCCATGCAAAACTTATGGGAATCAATGTATGATGAACAACTTCGTCAAGCAGGGGAGTTTCACACTTTTCAAGAAGAACAACTTCGTCAGTCAGGGCAGTTGCACGCTATTCAGGAAGAGCAAATTAGACAAGCCCAAGAGTTGACCAACATCCGAGCCGATTTTAGAAATATGGATGATCGCCAGGGTCGCTTCGAATCCCTTCAGAATCAGCATGCGCGCATGACGAGGCGCATCTATGAGTATCATATGCGCCAAGAAAATCTCGGCTACCATCCACCATCGCCACCCCGCAGACAGTAAATCCGGTTGTGTCTTTTCCCTTTTCTTTATTTTCATTTCTTTAATTTTCCTTTTTATTGCGTATGTATCACTTTCCCTTGCTGGCTTAACACTGAGGATAGTGTCTAGTTCAAGCTTGGGGGAGTTTGCATTTTATGCATTGCATGTTTCTTTCTTTTTATTTGCTTATGTTTGCATCTATTTGTAAAAAAATCCAAAAAAATTGAAAAATTTGAAAATTTTCTAAAAAATACCATTGCATGCATTTATTTTTGCTACCATCTTACAAACTCTTGTCTTACTATTTTAATTATCTTTTAGTAAAAAGTTCAAAGACATGTCATTAATTGATGAAATTTTAATACTTTTCATTCTTATCACTTGCTACTTCAGTATCAAACTTATAGACTGTGTGCCCATGCTAAGTAGAATTAAGAATGACTAGACAACAAAATCATATTCATGCCTTTTTTATTTTTTTCTTTAAAGTCTTGATTAGCAGTAGCCTTCTTATTGACTATATCAAGTACTTTTTGAGCTTATAAAAAAAGAAAGGTTAGTTAAACCCCAACAAATAAAAAAAATGAATAAAGTTATGTGTAGGTACAAAAGTGTTATCCGGAACCAAGATGTGTTCGTGTAATTAGATCCGTAGGGGTTCATGCCTGGCGACCTAAGGGCAACTGCTCTGGGATCCGTCGATCGAAAACCTGTTACAAGGACCATCTTGTGGAATATGGAGAAGCACATGAGTACTGAATCATGGCTAAGTTTGAACTCTTCATTCAGAATCTTGGTTGTTCGGGCAAGTAAACTCGAGGGGTGCTTTATCACCTGGTGCCCTAAGGTCATCTAGTTTGGGAGTCATCAGTCCAAAGCCCGCTACATGGACTTCCTTGTGCAATCCTGCTTGAAGATTAGAACTTTTAAAATGATTGAAAATAAAGTTGAAAAAAGAAAAAGAAAAAAGTTTTAAGCTCAACTAGTACTTATGTGTTCAATATTAATGCTATTATTTGACAGACAATTTATTTTTCTGCAAGGCTGAATTTGATATTGTTTAAATTTGTGTAGCATTCAGAACCTCTATGAAGCTAAGTGCATGGAAAATGGTGAGATACCGAGTAGCAGGTGTGCAGAAGAATTGTGTGAGAAAATTAATCAGTTGACAATGTGACGGCTATGATGGAACTTTCTTGAGCCTTGCCTTGAATTTTTGCTTGAGGACAAGCAAGACTTTAAGCTTGGGGGAGTTTGTGCATGCAAAATACAATATATTTTAGATTATTATTTTAATTAATTTTTCTGTAATTT
The DNA here is from genome assembly GCA_030549335.1 of Pontederia crassipes. NCBI lineage: Eukaryota > Viridiplantae > Streptophyta > Magnoliopsida > Commelinales > Pontederiaceae > Pontederia > Pontederia crassipes. The sequence goes on along the minus strand of CM060194.1, from coordinate 73,589,080 downwards.
GATCATGGCATGCATCATTTTTAGTCACTTTTAATCGTAATTCCGGATTTATCAATTTTAATTATTAATTCTCTGAATATTTTAATTATGGATGGATTAACTAAATTTTGATAATTATTTTGTAGGAAAAATCGAGATTTAGATGGATTGTGCCGTATCAGCCGAAATTCCGAAGAATTTATCATTACGGCCGAGATTAGGATAAAGGATTATTATTTTGGCCGAGATTTGGAGGGGGTAATGGCAATGAAATCATCCTTTTGGCCGATATATGAAGGTGTAAAGATAAAATTGTTTGGGCGTAACGGGATTTAATTCTCTGTTTTGGCCGAGATATGAAAGGTAAAGATAAATGATTTTATCTTTTGGGCGTAACAAGATTAAATTCCTTCCTTATGGCCGAGATTTGGAGGGAGTAAAAGGAATTTTATCTCTTTGGGAGTAAAGATAAAAGAATTTCATTTTGGCCGAGATTCAAAGGGAGAAGGATTTATCTTTGGGCGTAATGATAAAAAGGATTTATCGTGTTGGCTGAGTTTATCTCATAATTTTAAAGTCAACCATACGATGTTACGGCCGAGATCAAATTGAAGGCCGTTCGCACCCTATAAATACGTGAAGAATCCGTCGTTTCAATTCGTGCTCTGAAGTTCAAGTTTCTTCCACGGTGAGTCGTGAGCTCTGCAGGCTACGACCAAGAGGAGAGAGGTGCGACGGTTGGAGGTTGATCGCGACCCTGATCAAGTCCGAGAGGCTGTCCGACTATTTGCCAGATTCGATATCTCTATTTTGAGTGTAATTCTTTCAATTTTTATGATTTATATTTTATTATCTCTCCAAAATTTTTAGGATGAACTCCATGCTTTTAGGATTATTATTTTAGGAGATTATTAATTGAAGGAAAATGTTTGAACCCTATTTTATTTGCTTTAATCTTTTCTGATCAATTATTAATTGTGCTTAATGCTTTTATGTTAGTTAATTAAATTTCTGAATTAGGCTATACCAGTTTGTGGAGTGTTTAATTTCAGAATTCATTATACTAATTATAATTGATTTTATTTGAAATTAATAATTGACATAAATTTGATAACTAGTGTGTGGAGAATCAAGTTTGTGTGGTCTATTAATTTATACCAGTTTGTGGAGTGATTAATAGTCTAGAGAATTCAATTTAATGCATCTTAATTTTAATATGATTTTGGGGGTACCAGTCGTGGAGACTTCAATTCTTATTAAATTAATATAGTTCTATATGATTAGATTGAGGGATGCCAGTCGTGGAGGCCACAAATTAATCATGTTAGATTACTTTAGGGAAACTCTAATCCATCTTTAAAGATTAAATTTATCTTTTATGGTTCAAATATTTATCCTGATCTATTTTCATCCTAAGGCCTAACTTCAACACCACTATCTTATCTTTATCTTATTTTCTTTATTTTATTTTATAAAACTCATTTTCAAAATCCATGTTTTTCCTCTCTTATTAATTTAAAGATTCAGATATTGAATTAATAATATTCCTCGTGGGTTCGACACTCTTACTCCTTTTTACTATATTACTTGAGCGACTAGTGCACTTGCTAGCGATTTTATTTTGCTACATCATTAATACGCATCACCTCCCTCTCTCGCCCGGCGTCGGCGGCCAGATCTGGTCGCTCGGCGGCCGATTTAGCGCGGGCGGTCGGATCTGGCCGCCCAGCGGCTGCCCGCGTCAAATCGGCCGCCTCGGCGGCGGATCTGACTGTTCGCGGCCAGATCTGGCCGCTCGATGGCCGATTTGCCGCGCGGCCAGATCTGGCCGCCCAGCGGCTGCCAGCGTCATATCGGCCGCCTCGGTGATCGGATCTGGCTGCCAGCGGCCAGATCTGGCCGATTGGTGGCCGATCTGGCGCGGACGGCCGGATCTGGCCGCTCGGCGGCCAATCTGGCTGCCCGCGTCGGATCTGACGAGGGCGGCCCGATCTGACCGCCTAGCCGCTCTTGTCGAGGCCGCTGCTGCTCTGGCCGAGGCCGCCGCCGCTCTTGCCCCCATCCGCCGCTCTCGTTGAGGCCGCCGCCGCTCTCGTCCGTGCTCCGCCACCGCCCCGCCGCGCTCCGCCATCGCCCCGCCGTGCTCCGCCACCGCCCCGCCGTGCTCCGCCACCGCCCCGCCGCGCTCCGCCCGCCCCGCCGCGCTCTGACCCCGCCCCGCCGCGCTCCGCCCACCCCGCCGCGCTCCGCCACCACCCCGCCACGCTCCGACCCCGCCCCGCCTCGCTCCGCCCGTCCCGCCGCGCTTCGCCACCGCCCCGCCCACTCCGACACCGCCCCGCCGCACTCCGACTGTCCCACCGTGCTCCGACACCGCCCCGCCGCACTCCGACCCCACCCTGCCGTGACCACGCTCTGACATCGCCGTGCCGGATCCTCGCATGCCGTCGCCGGACCCTCGCATGCCGTCGTCGCACGCCGCTTGTCGTGTGATTATTTTTATTTATTTAGGATGAATATTGTCAAAGTTTGTGATCGCATCGAGAAGCCTCGTCGAGAATGGGAATGTAATTGATTGTTTGTGTGTCGATGTATGAAAAATGTAATTGATTCATGTCGATGTATGAAAAATGTAATTGATTCATTGGAATGTGTTCATGCCGATGTTGATTTATGAAAAATGTGATTTCATTGTAATGTGTTCTACATTTGGAAATGTAATTGATTCATGTTGATGTTGTAATGTGATATAAACGTACTGAAGGTTATGAGCTCGACATCGTTCCGATTATGTGATACAAATATCGTTCCGAGGATATGTGATACAAACGTCGTTCCGAGAATATGTAATACAAGCATCCGTTCTGAGGGTTATGTAATACAAACGTCGTTCCGAAGATATGTCATACAAGTGTCCGTTCTGAGGGTTATGAGCTTACGCGAATATGTGATACATATGAGACGATGAATCAATTACATGTCCATTTCATACACATTCCAATGAATCAATTACATTCTCAAATTACATTTTCATACATCGACATGAATCAATTATATTCTCAAATTATATTTTTCATACATCGACACATTAACAATCAATTACATTCCCATTCTCGATGAGGCTTCTCGATGCGATCACAAACTTTGACAATATTCATCCAAAATAAATAAAAAAATCACGACAGGTGGCGTGCGGCGGCGGCATGCGAGGGTCCGACGGCGTCGGGGTGGCGGCGGCATGCGAGGATCCGGCACAGTGATGTAGGAGCGTGGTCGCAGCGGGGCGGGGTCGGAGCACGGCGAGGCGATGGCGGAGCGCGGTGGGGCGGTGGCGGGGCGGTGGTGGAGCGATCGGAGCGGGCAGGGCGATGGCAGAGCGCGGCGGGGCGGGGTCGGAGCACGGCGAGGCGATGGCGGAGCGCGGTGGGGCGGTGGCGGGGCGGTGGTGGAGCGATCGGAGCGGGCAGGGCGATGGCAGAGCGCGGCGGGGCGGGGTCGGAGCGCGGCGGGGCAGTGGCGGAGCACGGCGGGGCGGTGGTGGAGCGCGGATGAGAGCGGCGGAGGGGGCGAGAGCGGCGGCGGCCTCGACGAGAGCGGCGGACGGGGGCGAGAGCAGCGGACGGCCTCGACGAGAGCGGCGGACGGCCTCGGCGAGAGCGGCAATGGCCTCGACGAGAGCGGCGGACGGCCTCGGCGAGAGCGGCAATGGCCTCGACGAGAGCGGCAACGGCCTCGGCGAGAGCGGCTGGGCGGCCAGATCCGGCCGCCCTCGTCAGATTTGACGCGGGCAGCCAGATTGGCCGTCGAGCGGCTAGATCCGGCTGCCCGCGCCAGATCGTCCACCGAGCGGCCAGATCTGGCCACTGGCAGCCAGATCCGGCCGCCGATCTGACGCGGGCAGCCGTTGGGTGGCCAGATCTGGCCGCCCGCGTCACCGTCGAGTGGCCAGATCTGGCTGCTGGCAGCCAGATCCGGCCGCCGAGGTGGCCGATCTGACGCGGGCAGCCATTGGGCGGCTAGATCCGGCTGCCCGCACCAAATTGGCCGCCGAGCGGCCAGATCTGGCCGCCCGCACCAAATCCGGCCACCGACGCCGGGCGAGAGAGGGAGGGAGAAGAGAGGGAGAGCGAGAGAGGGAGGGAGAAGAGAGATGAGCGCGAGAGGGAGGGAGAGGGAGCGGATCGAAAATGGATTAAAAAAAAGAAAACCGAAAAAATAGAAAACGGATTTAAAAAAAACTAAAATTCAAAGCTGTGCCCATCGGATCCCCATCCGATGGGCGCGGATGGAGGGAGGGGGGTCCTCCCCCCATTAAATCCTTATATTTATTATCAGTTGCTCATTTATAGTTACTTATAATAGTTACATTCATATATACGTTTTTAGGGAGGCGATATGGTGAGTTCATATATTATGGCTAGATGCGAAAAAAACACAATAATTTAAGGGGTCTAAGAAAATAACCCTTTAAAATTATATGACACGATTATTCAACTTTCTAAAATTTCAATTAATGTCATCATTAAAAACTTAAAGTAATAATAATAAATAATATAATAAAAATAATGTTATTAAAATAAAATAAAAATTTAAAGGCACTTAGATTGATCTAGCACGATTTGAGCATGACTTAGTTAGTCGGGACGTCCAATCTTTTTTGTGCATTAAATATATAATATTATAATAATTTATACTATTAAATTACGTAAATAAAAAAATTAGACATATTACATTTTTCCCTAAAATTTGGACTAATAAAATTTTTATTATTAGATATATAATAAAATTATTTTTTAAAATATAATTATAGTATATGGTTAAATATTTAAATATATAAAAAATATTGTGGTTACAATTTGGCTTAACACCCCGCCAGATATCGGGCATGGACTAGCACCTCATTGAATGGCTCAGTACGATTTCGCGTGACATTTCGTCGAGGCCAAGCCAAATCCTAGTAGATCATCTAGCAGGGTATTGGGTTGTGCTCGACATCCAATAGGCATTGAGCTACATCGTAACTACGGTATTTTTTATTTGTTTATATATTTAAATCATTAATCATACTATAATTATTATATATATATATAAAAATAATTTTATCATACATGTAATATTCATAATATCATATATTATAATACTTTTATTTAAGTTTGCAATGATGATTGTGATTGAAAATTTAAAAAGTTGAATGATCGTATCCGTAAATTTTAAAAAGTTGAATGGTCATAAAGATACAAAATTAAGTTTGGGTAGATGAAAAAATACCGACGTGTCATTTTTATTTTTTTAAGTTGACGCGGAGGAGAGAGAAAATGTTGACATCGTGCCACTTAAGCATCCACGTCATTGGTTCACAAATTGACTGATGATAATCGACTGATGATCATGATTGAAATGTTTCTGAAATTGGATGATAGTAATGTTACAAACTGAACTTGAGTGCTCATATTGAGAATATCCTCTAAGTTGGATGACCATTTTTATACTAAAAGTTTTTAAATTTTATTTTAATACTTTTCATTTTTCTCTCATTTATTTCTTTTTTATTAAAAAAATGAAAAGATCAGATTGAATCGGGATTGCCAATTCAACTTGATTTTTCCATTTTTTTAGTTCATATCGGCTTTTTAGCAAATCCAAGTTCATGTAATTGAACCATTTCGATCGGTCAGTCCAATCCAATTTTCAAAACATTGTCAAAAGTCGTGAAGGTCGAGAATCCTCATTGTATTTGTGAAAGTTTTTGGGAGGAAAAGTTATCCGGATATCAGGAAGAACATAGGTCCAGTTTTTAAAATTAATATCAAATTATTTAAATTTGGTAATAGTTTATTTTTTAAAAAAAACTTATTATATGTGATTTTAGTGTTGTGTAATCAAATATTCTGTTACATTATTTTTAGTTAATTATATTTGAATAATTTAACATATACATATATTTATTATTTCCATAATATTTTATAGAAATTATTTTACTAAGTTCTACTTCTGCTCGAGGATCAGGAACGGGGACAAGAAAAGATGGCCGAAGAGGATTGGGTGAGCTTAAGCAAGGTCTCCCAATGCAATTTTTTCTCATGTTTTAATTTCGTTTGTGTTTTTTGAAAAAGGAACAATTTGTTATTTTGCGTAAACTAAAGTTATCAATTAAACCATATAAGAACCAGCTTGTACAGTATTTTGATTAATCTTTTATTGATACTTGTTACCTTTAATTTGGTCAGGTCATCCTGGAGTAGCTACTATATAAACTTGTGTTTTCTATTTAAATAAGCATACTAATGCGGGTACAAAGTAAAAGTAGAGTGAAATAGAGACGAAGAAAACCAAAGAACAACCTAAGTATTTTAAATGTTATTTTAATCTTTATTCTTAATCGTCTTCTATTTGTTTTTTGTTCTATCCCTTTTCAAAATTTATTATTCATGTCATTTATTCAATTTCAAAAATAAACAATTAATTGTTATTATTATATCCTAATTTTTAATTAAAAATAATAAATTACTATTGTTTTAATATTGTATTTTTTACTTAAAACTCTTAGATTGAGTTCAGCGGTTCTTTATATTGTAAATTTATGTTTAGATTCAAATTTAAATTCCAATTTCCTATTTTTAATTTAAGTCTCTATTCCTGTTCCAACAAATACCGACTATTTTCTTCCTCTTTCCATCCCTTACATAACTAAACGTCTTTTTTCTTTCAAACTTTAATTATCACTTTTAAATATTTAATTTTCAGATTTATTTAAATAAATAAATAAATATTTTTTAAAATTGGTTGAAAATTGGGGATATTATAGTACGTCCGCCCAATCCATTAATTGACAACTTTTCCCATCGATCACGCGCCAGCTCTTTCCAACAAAGACTGATGCAAAATATATTGGAGAAATGTTTTGAACCAACATGAACAACCTACTCATTAAATGAATTTTGTCTTGTTTTTCCAAAGCTCCGAGCATGTGAGTAGCCATGGACCATCTGTTGCTGCATCATGTATTCAATGTTCACTTGATCTACCAAAGCTCCAAACAGTGGAGAAAACACTGGAAGCTCAGTGTTCAATTTCCATTATTTCTTTCTTTTGTCTCCACTATATGTATAGTAAAGAAATCTTGATGCTTCACCTAAACATAGCAAATTAAGAACGGAACCATCTGAGATTAACTGATCTGTCTTGATCATATGGGCGAGCTGGGACCGATGCCGGTTGGCTTGTCTCTTGATCAGCCTCCTGGACCTTGGCAAAACGCCCTTTGATCCTTGGCCTCATCTCTGCGTAGGCCTTCCTCGATGCATACCGTATTTGTTTATCATACCTCCTTTTGTTCCTCTTCTCTTTGTACCTCCTCACTTTGATTTCTCTCTCCATCATGGGGTCACTTTGGCCTGCAGAATCAGCTGTGGGATGCTTGGAGCAACTGTCCTTGTTGCTTCTCCCACTTGAAGGATCCGTCATTGTGCTGCCAGAGAATGACATCTGCGTATGAGATAATAGAATTAAGACCAATCAAGATGAGAAAGAAACAAAGATAAACTCAAAGATTAAAATTCTCTTGATTGGTATGACGAAAAGGGAATATTTTTATTCACTGGTAAAAAAGGTTCATCAGCTATATAATTTCATTGTGGAAGAAAAACGAGTACATCAAAAGAAATCCTAATTGTTATATATAAAGATCTATGCCACGCGAATCAATGGCAAATTTGCATGAAAAAATTAATTTATCTTGATCTTTGGGAGAAACCACATGAAAAAAAATAGTTATTGTTTCTTCTCGTTAATCTGCATGCATAACTTGGATGGAAATTTTAACATTGTACAGGAAAGATTTAATGATCCTAGTATTTAGTAGCTTATTGGTCTTAATAATATATAGTTCAAGGCGAGCGTTAAAGATAAATATCTCTCAAACACAATAATCATGAGATTTATTTTTATGACGAGCTATACATATCTTCTTATTGAAGTTCAACCTGCGTTAAACCAAGCAAATGTTAACATATTTTATATTTTTTATTGTCATTAATTTTTCCTTTGTATATATTTATCTCTACTGTAACCAAGAAAAAGAAGTTTCTAGCTAGTAAAATTTCAGAATTAATATCATCTGCAGGTGTTGCTGAACAATTATTATAGGCTGGTAGGTGCATACGGACCCATCGCTGTAATAGATATGTTAGGCAACCTGATGTATGTTGTCGTTGATACGTTTCCACGACAGCGAGACAAGCAGTTCTAAAGGTTTGCAATTTCTAAGTACAACACTATACAGTGCACGGCCTAATTAGAAGAAAGAGATTAAAAATCAAATCTGTGTTTTCGATACAGATCAATGGTTATACTTTTCACAATAAAATAGAGAACCAAGAAAAGAAAAAACTTAGGTAATCGATACACTTACAGTTTCTCAAACTGCAATATGTCATTGGTAAAAATCCATTCAGATATACAATATTGGATTGAAGAAATCAAGAAAAGGCGTCTAAAAAGTTAAAAAGGGATAATAAAAAGACAGAAAAGCAGCCACAAAAGAAAAAAGCCTCGGAAACTTCCAAGTCTCAAGCAAGGAGATCTCACATACAAATGATTCCAGAGAAACATGATCAAAGAAAATTCTCAAATTTGGATCCCCAAACAAATTAAGAAAGCTCTTGATGGCATGATATAAATCGCTGGCATCATATATACAACAAAATACAATCTATTTTCGGTTTGTTGGAGTACGATTCGAAAAAAATGGCAACAAATTCATGTTATTTTACCCTTTGATAAGATATAAACCTTAGTTAGTACACGAAATGAACACAAGGGCAGGAGATCAGAGAAGGCTGTGGCAAGTTCAGGTCTCCAACTAGACGCATATGGCAGCCTAAATCTATAAGTTTGTCACTGACCAAATTGAACCTACATGAGACCCATACTAAGAGGGCACATAGCGAAGCACTCACGATGGTCGAGCTCGACGCCGCCACAGGTGAGGAATCCAAAAAGGTCGGCGCGGCATGCTGAGCCTGCTGATCAGGAGCATCGTCGTTCAAGCAAACTTCAAATGTCAGTCCTCGTCCTTGGTGGTCGCGACCTGCTGCTTCATGGCTCAAGCTGTCGAGAAGCTGGAAACCCGCCGGCGGCGGCGGCGGCTGCACCGGATATCCATACCTGGGATCGTGGAACGCCGCCCAAGGATCCGTGTCATCGTGCCCGAAGAAGCGGAACTCGTGCAGCTCCTCGCGTCCCCGGGGGACGCCGACCCCGTGCTCCGGAAATATAGGAATCGCGCGGTTGAGGTCAGTGAAGTGGGGGCACGCGCCGCTGCAAGTGCCGCGGCACCCGTCGCATAGGGCGAACGAGGACATGGGAAGCAGGCATGTGGTGGGCAGCAATGGTGAGAATGAAGGAAGGAAGGGTAGTGAGTGGACCGTTCGGACGTGTGGTGCGAGGGGAGTTAAGTGAATGTGTGGTGCGAGCGCGCGGGATATTTAATGCAAGGGAGTGGCCAATGAGGAGAGAGGAATAGATTTGAGAGATCCACAAGCTTTTCAAATATGGACGATTCCTTGCCATCTTTCATCTCGCCATTGGCTGGGAGTTCATTTATTATTTATTTTTCGATAAGGGAAATCCATTTATTAGTGCTTCCGATTCCGGAGTCTAGAATGATTAGTAATCGATTTTTTCAGTAATGAACAGTAAAATTAAAGTTTAGCTTTAAATGGGAAGTTTATTATCCGTTTTGGTCATTATTCATTAACCAAATGTCTCTTACTTATACTTGGAATATTTCGTCCCACCAATTAAATGAGCCATACTTTTCCACACCAAAAAAAAGTCAAGATAAAAAGTAATTTAAAGAATAAATGGAAGTAAGCGAGACGTAGAAATATCCCACTCTGCACGCACGCATGCATAAGCACTTGGTTTAATAGCTATGCTAATACATATATAATTTTCAAACTAATTTTGACAGCTCAAACTAACCTATAATGTGATTATCGAACTACTGTGATATTTTGTACTCTGAATTTTCTTCATGGTAATATGTGCCAACATGTCACGTACACCCAGGAACTTATTTCTTAGCCAAACTTATTCATGTTCGTTGGTTCATGGCTTCCAATGTCGGCATTTGCCTTATAATGTCTGGCTATCCGTGACTCGTAGGGTCATGAAAAGTTGGGGTTCGCGCGGGAAGAAATTTTGTTCTCCTTTCCCGATTAAAATCGATTCCATTCACCTCTAGGAATCCATCAAATGGATCAAGTGGACAGCAAGGTTGGCCTTGGCATAATTGATTAATGGAGTTGGGATCCACGGATGATATCCATCTCGGAATCGATTTTCATAGTCGGATCAAGGTTTATTTATAGTGTCCTTAATGTCACTCATCTAACTCTTAATGTCACTTCACATTTTCCATTTTATTCTTTTATTTTTATTAATATTTCATCACTTCACTTCTTCCATAATGTCTTTTTATTTTTACTTTTCACTCAACTTATTTAAATTAATTAATATTCTAATTATCTTTTCTTTCTCCACTTTCTCTCTTTTTCATATTAGTGTTTTTTATTTTTTTATGATAAATATACAAATACTTATATAATATGAGATACGATACACATATAAATTTAATTAATATGTAAAACTAAAATTGCATCAAATATGTAAAGTATTAGAAAATATATATGAAATAAAATGGAAATAAAAAATAGTGCAAGTGAAAATAAAGTACTACAGACAAAATTATAAATAATTTTATAAAAATAATTTTATATTCTGATTATTTAATAAGTCTGTGTCATTTTTCCAATTTTTTAGAACTCATTTATATTTCCAAAACTAATTTATATGTATATTATAATATTAAATTAAATTAATATGTGTTCCCTTTTTTTAAACAATTACGTATTCTAACAATTTACCAAGCTTTTGTGTCTTTTGTTTTTTTTACGTAGTTTATTTGATACATTTTGAAATTAAATGTATATTCAATATTACAATGAGTTAATATAACACCCTGTATTTTTCTTTTTACGTTTTGTCTCACCCAAATTCTTAAATATAACAATATCATATAATATAAAAGGAAGATATTAATTTAATTTAATATTGTAACATACATATAAGTTAGTTTTGGAAAAATATAAGATAAATGAGTTCTAAAAATTGAAAAAATGACAAAATTATTAAATAATCAGAATATATAAATTATTTTTATATAATTCTTTTAGTTTTGTCTGTAGTACTTTATTTTCGCTTACACTATTTTTTATTTCCATTTTATTTCATATATATTTTCTAATACTTTACATATTTGATGCAATTTTAGTTTTACATATGAATTAAATTTATATGTGTGTATCATATCTCATATTATATAAGTATTATATTTTTATCATAAAAAATAAAAACACTAATCTAGAAAAGAGAGAAAGTGGAGAAAGAAAAGATAATTAGAATATTAATTAATTTAAACAAGTTTGTTGAAAAGTAGAAGATGAAAAGGCACTGTGAAAGAAGTGAAGTGAGAATATTAATGAAAGTAAGAGGGTAAAATGAGAAAGGTAGAGTGGCATTAAAAATTAGAAAAGTGACATTAAGAGCACCCACTATATCATGTATGTTTGAGCATTATATTAATCAAAAGCTAATAGACATTTATGACAATGGATCGTAGATAGATAGATAGATAGATAGATAGATAGATAGATAGATAGATAGATAGATAGATAGATAGATAGATAGAGAGAGAGAGAGAGAGTAATTTAGATCATATCAATCTTTAGGTATGGAAAACATCCAATATTTTTTTTGATGAGTTTTTAAATTAGAAAAACCGACTCAATGTTTTTTCCTAAACATTACTTTAGTCTAATAATGTTTTTAAAAAATAGGTCATAATTTATAATTTATATAAATACAATAAATTACAAAAATAAATATAAAATGTAGTATCAAAACTATAAAAATATCAAATAACAATTCTCAGTATGATAGAAGAATATTATCTTTAATATAATAAAAATACAACTTATGAATCAATAATATAAATAAAAAAAATGCACTCATTGAACCCTAGTGATCTTTTTGGATAGGGCCTATTTTGAGTGAATTCATTTTTTTAAAAAAATCACCCTAAAATGTATTCGGATTAATCTTTTTAGATCAATTTTTGAATCAAGTATGTTTGTTGGGATGGTAAAAAATTTTTATGGCTTACTTTGAACAAATTAATTAGCAATTAATATTTATTCATATTTTTTGTTTTCTTTTCAATAAAATTTCACCAACATTTAAGATATTGCACTACAAAAAAATCATGGTTCAGCGAATTTGTAAGTGCAAATTCTTTTAAATCTATGGCAAATGATAATTTTGTGATAACTTTTTAGGACTTCTAAACACATGAAATTATTAGATGGAAATATTTTTGCAATGAGTTATTAATTTTTTATTATTTTATATAAATTTTATCATTGCAATTGTTTATGGCCTCTCTTCACTACAAGAAAATATCATTTTTGCATCAGTCAAATCCACTGCAAACAAAGGTCAAACCGATGCAAATCTTCTTTTTGAGATGAATTTGCATTGAACAAAAAGTAGACGCAAAAACCTTGGAAGTAAATTTCACGCGTTAGATATTTCTAATGCAAATGCTTAGGCGATGAAACTCTTCGTGGCATAGTCGGACACAATCTTCAAATTCAATATGACGCAAAAGTGGACAGAAGTTCTCATGTCTGACACAAATTTCGACACAAGTTATCTTTCCTTCCGATGCAAATTCCACCGTAGTCTTTAGTTAGGATGAACTCATTTAGACACACATTCCGTCACAAAAGACAATATAAAAAAATAAATAAAATACCTGAAATTTGTATGCAAACTCAAATTTGTAAAAATATTTCTTAAGGCTCAAAGGATCCAAAGTATAAAATTCATGTCAATCAAAATGTGTCGAAATGGAATACACATCAACCTTACAAATTATAGTTATCCATTCTCCATACAAAATTATCCATCAATAGTAAAGAATTAACAATTCCATCAACCCAAAAAAAAGTAAAGAATTAACATGCCACCTATTCGAACAAAATTTCAATAAAAGCCCAACCTCCGCGTGCAGTTGCACAAGCATCGACACATAGTTGCACTATGAAGGCTCAACATATCATCTGGTGAATCGAAATCAAGCACAAGAGTACACTATGTCGAGACAATTTATAAAGTCCAAAGAAGTCACAGGGCTAATGATAAATGCAAAAATAAAATTAATAGATATGCAAGTCAAATATGTTTTTTTTTATTTTTGCTACTCTTATGTTCTACTTCAAAATGAAAAATCTAAGAGCATCAATATTTTTCTTCAAAATGCTTACAGTGATAAACGGTTGTTTGTGCCCAAAGGTAAATATACTACTACCAAACAACAACAACAACAACAAAGTCTTATCCCATTAGGTGGGGTCGGCTACATGGATCATACGACGTCATTCCTATATTCGTTGATCCATGTTCATAAGATTCGACATGATTTTATGCTGGCTGTCGGGGCCTAACACAACCCTCCTCCTTTATCCGGGCTTGGGACCGGCTATAAAATATAGGCGGAGTTGTACCAAATGAAAAAAAAAGAGCTAACAACAAGAAGCATGCATCTATATATGGTGTTGTATTATAGATTTGTGTTTAAGGAAAAAGACTAGAGAAAAGTCATTGAATAACCAAAAGCTTGAAAAGCAAAGAAAAAACATTGCATCTCAAATGGATTTTCTTTTATCTTATCAGATTTGAAATCATCTACACTAAAATAAGATATAATTATACTATGGGTGTGGTACTGGTATCTAAGCTGCAAGGGAAACATGTACAAAAGTTTATAAATCATGCATCTTAGTTGGCTACAACACAAAACACTGATGATGTCAATATAGAAGAAATAAATGCAATAAAGACTAGCATGGAACATGTTCTTAATCAACTATTTTTTGCTAAAACATTTCCACAAACATAAGTAGACAATTTGTCCATCAAACACGAGAGAAACAAAGAAAACAAAAGTAGAATAGCAGCACAGATATGGAAGCTAGGAAAGGTTTGAGCAAGGTTATTAAAATCGGACCGGACCGGCCGGTTCAATCACGAACCGATGACTGGTTCGATCTGATTTCATGCTAAAATCGGATTGATTGTCTGGCCGGATAAAATTCATGCTAAAATCGGATTGAATCGGTGAATCGGAAGAAATCCGGTTCAAGCTAAAAAAGGTAAAAAAACCATTAAAATGGAAATAAAAAGATGGAAAGAGGAAAAAAATAAAACTAATTGAATGCATAAAAACAAAGAGAGAGAGGAAGAAAGGTAAAATAAGGAAAATGAAATGAATGAAGAGAGAGAAAGAAAGGTAAAATAAGAAAAATAAAATAAATGAAGAGACAGGGGAAGGAATCAAAAAATGAAAAAAAAATAATAATGAGAAGATTAATGAAGGGAGTGATTTAGGGTAATAATAAATTAATACATTGGTAATAGCATTAAATGATAAAGTGAATTAATGAAGGGAGGACGAAATTAAAAAATGAAAAGTGAAACTAATGAAGAGAGAAAGGAAGAAATGAAAAAAAAAAGAAAGTTAAATAAAAATAAAATATACGAGTGATTTATGGTAAAAAGAATTTAACATATTCCTAGTAGCATTTAACGATAAAAAAAATAATCAATATAAGTATTAAAAATTTGGAAGTAATTAGCTTATTAATAATAAACTCCGCCTATGTTTTATAGCCGGTCCCAAGCCCGGATAAAAGAGGAGGGTTGTGTTAGGCTCCGACAACCAACGTAAAACTCTGTCGAATCTCATGAACATGGATCAACGAATATGATCCATGTAGCCGACCCCACCTAGTGGGATAAGACTTTGTTGTTGTTGTGTAGCTTATTAATAATAATATCTTAATATATATAACATGTTAGTATTTTAACATTAGTAGTTTACTAACTTTTGTATACATAATAAAATATTTGTTACATATATTTTTAATATCATTATAAATAATATTATTTTAATAAAATCCGATTCAATCCGGGCGAACCTGATCGAACCGATCCAACCACGACCCAATTGATCGTCCGATTCGACTACCGGTCCGGTTATAATAACATTGGGTTTGAGTATTACCTTCTCTTGTAAGGCCAGACTACAAGATGGAGAGAACGAGGGATGGACGATGGCACCTGTGAGCTCATGGGATTTGAAGCTGGCAAATTAATCGGGAGCTTGAGATAGGTTAGTGTTAATAATGCCTTGAATCTGAACCCAATTGGTCCCCCTACATAGTCAGGCGCTTCAGCAGAATTCCCCTACGGGGGTCTCGCTGCCCGGTCAGCGAGCCTGTGGGGGGTCAAAGGGGGGATCCAGGGGGCGGAGCCCCCTGAGCGAAAATTTTTTAGGGATATTCTGTTTGTGATTCGGATTTGATTTATTTCCTTATCACGAGATAGGTGTCCTATTTTCAGGGGATTTATTTAGAGTCCCAGTCCGTATGTAATTCCTATCATCTGTCAAAGGGAGTGCCTATATAAACTCCCTAGGGGTCTAGACCGAGACCTATCCTTGTAATCATCATTATTCCATAACAAAGAGCCGCCGCCGTTTTTCCTCTTCGTGTTCTTCTGTATTTCGTGCGATCCCTCTCTCCCCTTTTTCGTAACAAACTGGTATCAGAGCCTTAGGGTTTGTCAACGATTCTCGATCAGCAGAGAGATGGCGTCGCACAACGTGAGCGTGGAGAAGTTCAACGGCAGAAACAGTTTCGGGTTGTGGCAGATCAAGATGCGGGCACTTTTGAAGCAACAAGGAGTCTGGGCGCCGCTCTCAAACGTGTCGAAGAACAAGCCAAAGGAGGAAGACTCGAAAGGCAAAGAAAAGGAGATCGACCTCGCAACTTTGGCGGCACAGGAGGAGAAGGCGCACTCGATGATCCTGTTGTGTCTGGCGGATGAGGTGATAATCGAGGTCGCAGATGAAGAAAAAGCGGCCGGTCTGTGGTTGAGACTCGAGAGTCTATATATGACGAAGTCTCTCACCAACAAGTTGCTGTTGAAGCAACGTCTGTTCTCTCTCCGCATGCAGGAAGGTACCCCTCTGAAGGAACATCTTGATCAGTTAAATTCTTTGTTGATGGAACTCAGAAATATCGATGTTAAGATCGAGGATGAAGATGCTGCCCTAATTCTGTTAGTTTCGCTTCCTCCATCATATGAAAATTTCGTTCAGTCTATGATTATCGGGAAGGAAACTATAAGTCCGGAAGAAGTAAGATCGAGTCTCCATACTCGTGAACTTCGGCATAGGGCATCTGGAAATTCTGTAGAGACTCAGGCCGCGGGTTTGATATCAACCGCAGAGAAGGGACAGTCCTCGAATTCAAAGAAATCCAAGTCGAAGAAGAAGAAAATCACTGCGAAAGACATCTGTAATTACTGCAAGGAACCAGGTCATTGGAAGAAGGATTGTCCGAAGAAGAAGAAGGCCCCTGTCGCTGCGATGGCACATGAAACAAGAAATTCCGAAGATGATTTGGTTCTGGCTGCTTCTGATCAAGGATGTCTGACGGATAGTTGGGTTCTGGATTCGGGGTGTTCCTATCATATGACTCCGAATAAAGAGTGGTTCTCAACTTATCAGAATATTGATGGTGGAAACGTCATCATGGGCAATGATGCAGCCTGTCAGATAGTTGGGATCGGTTCTGTGCAGATCAGGACTCATGACAATCTTGTGAGGACGCTGACAGATGTCCGCCATGTTCCGCAATTGAAAAAGAATTTGATATCACTTGGAGTCCTCGACTCTAAAGGGTGTCAGATCAATGCTGCTGGAGGCATCCTCACAGTCATGAAAGGTGATGCTACGGTTCTGAAGGGAGTCAGACAGAAGTCCTTGTATGTATTACAAGGCAAGACAGTCTCTGGCGTTGCTGCAGTGGCTAGTTCATCCGAATCAGAAAGGTCCAGGCTGTGGCACATGCGGCTTGGGCATATGAGTCAGAACGGGATGAATATTCTCAGCAAACGAGGTCTTCTAGGGGAGAAGAAGATATCTGAGATAAACTTCTGTAAGCACTGTGTATTCGGTAAACAGCGAAGGTCTCAGTTTGGCAAGGCAGTGCACAGGACGAAGGCGACACTTGACTACATCCACGCCGATTGTTGGGGTCCCTCTCGTGTTCCATCATTAGGAGGTGCGAGATACTTCCTATCTGTGATTGATGACTACTCGAGGATGACTTGGGTATTCATGATGAAACACAAGAGTGAGTCCTTCAAGGCCTTCAAGCAGTGGAAGGTTCTGGTGGAAAATCAGACGTCGAAGAAAGTGAAGCGTCTTCGCACTGACAATGGTTTGGAATTCTGTTCTGCTGAATTCGACCAGTTCTGCAAAGATGAAGGCATTGTCAGGCATCGCACAGTCAGGGATACTCCACAGCAGAATGGAGTTGCAGAACGAATGAACAGGACACTTCTGGAGAGGGCAAGGTGCATGCTCTCTAACGCTGGCCTAAATAGGACATTCTGGGCTGAAGCTGTTAACACAGCTTGCTATTTGGTGAATCGAAGTCCGGCGACTGCGATTGATCTCAAGACTCCAACTGAGGTATGGTCAGGAAATCCTGCTGATTATACTTGTCTGAAAGTTTTTGGTTGTCCAGCATACTATCACGTCAGTGAAGGGAAGTTGGAGCCAAGGGCCAAAGAAGGGGTGTTCATGGGATATGGTGCAGGAGTGAAGGGTTACAGAATCTGGTCTCCTTCAGAACACAAAGTCATCCACAGCAGAAGCGTAACCTTTGATGAAGCATCAATGCTTCAGTTGAAGGTGGAGGCTGAAGAGAGTGTCAGTAAACAGGTGGAGGTTGAAATCACTCAAATTGAGGATGATGCTGAAGGATCACATCAAGAAGTAGAACCAGAATGTGAAGAATCTGATGAGCAACCTGAAGAGGAGTCAATTGCTACTAGACGTCCTCGCAGAGAAGTGGGTCCTCCTAAGCGATATGGTTTCGAGGACATGGTTGCTTATGCACTACAGGTAGCTGAAGAGGTGGAGTCCCTGGAGCCGTCCTCTTATAGGGATGCTATCACATGTGTCGAATCTGGACAGTGGATCGCTGCTATGGGTGAGGAGATGGAATCTCTTCACAAGAATCAGACGTGGGAGCTGGTCAAGTTACCTAAAGGCAGGAAGGTTGTTGGCTGTAAATGGATCTTCAAAAAGAAAGCAGGAATTTCAGGAGTTGAAGGCACGAGATACAAAGCACGATTGGTTGCTAAAGGTTATAGTCAGAAAGAAGGTGTGGACTACAATGAGATATTCTCACCTGTTGTCAGACATACTTCTATCAGGGTGCTACTTGCTCTTGTAGCACATCAGAATCTAGAGCTTGAGCAACTAGATGTGAAGACTGCTTTCTTACATGGAGAACTTGAAGAAGATATTCTTATGAGCCAACCAGAGGGATTCTCCATTCCTGGAAAGGTGAATCAAGTTTGCAGTCTGAAGAAATCTCTGTATGGCTTGAAGCAGTCTCCCAGACAATGTTACAAGAGGTTCGACAGCTTCATGATCAGTAAGAGATTCAGTCGAAGTCCCTATGATTGCTGTGTATACCACAAGAAGGTGAAGGACGGCTCCACCATCTATCTGCTCTTGTATGTTGATGATATGCTTATTGCTGCCAGAGACATGACAGACATTCAAAATCTGAAGAAGCTCCTCAGTGCAGAATTCGACATGAAAGATCTTGGTGCAGCACAGAAGATTCTGGGGATGGAAATTCTAAGGGATCGCGCACAGGGTAAACTCTTCTTATCTCAGAAAAGTTATATTGAGAAGATTTTATCCAGGTTTGGAATGTCTGGAGCGAAGCCTTTGAATACTCCATCAACTGCAAATGTTCATCTTTCTGTTGCCTTCGCACCAAAGTCAGATGCAGAAAAGGAGTACATGTCTCGGGTTCCATATGCTAGTGCAGTTGGAAGTTTGATGTATGCCATGGTTTGTACAAGACCAGACATTGCTCATGCAGTCAGTGTTGTCAGCAGGTTCATGAGCGATCCAGGAAAGGAGCACTGGCAAGCAGTGAAGCGAATTTTTCGGTATCTGAGAGGAACATCTGATATTGGCCTCATCTACAGAAGTGATAAAGAGTGTTTGGTTGCAGGGTACTCAGATTCAGATTATGCTGGAGATGTTGATGGAAGACGATCTATGACAGGCTATGTCTTCACTTTGGGCAGTTCAGTTGTTAGTTGGAAGGCTACACTTCAACCATCAGTTACATTGTCCACCACAGAGGCTGAATACATGGCACTTACGGAAGCTGCCAAGGAAGGCATCTGGTTAAAAGGCTTAGTTGGAGATCTCGGATTACATCAGGAGCAGGCTATAGTGCACTGTGACAGTCTGAGTGCAATATGTTTAGCCAAGGATCAAGTACATCATGAAAGAACCAAACACATTGATGTCAGATATCACTTCATCCGCACTGAGAAGAGGATCAAGGTGAAGAAGATTGGCACTGAAGATAATCCAGCTGATATGTTCACCAAATCTGTTCCTTATGGCAAGTTCCAACATTGTTTGGACTTGCTTAACATAAATACTTGGTAATAACTTTAAGATGGGACTGGCGGCGGCGTGGCGTACTTTTGTGCTCTGAAGATGATTCAAGTCAAGGTGGAGATTTGTTAATAATGCCTTGAATCTGAACCCAATTGGTCCCCCTACATAGTCAGGCGCTTCAGCAGAATTCCCCTACGGGGGTCTCGCTGCCCGGTCAGCGAGCCTGTGGGGGGTCAAAGGGGGGATCCAGGGGGCGGAGCCCCCTGAGCGAAAATTTTTTAGGGGTATTCTGTTTGTGATTCGGATTTGATTTGTTTCCTTATCACGAGATAGGTGTCCTATTTTCAGGGGATTTATTTAGAGTCCCAGTCCGTATGTAATTCCTATCATCTGTCAAAGGGAGTGCCTATATAAACTCCCTAGGGGTCTAGACCGAGACCTATCCTTGTAATCATCATTATTCCATAACAAAGAGCCGCCGCCGTTTTTCCTCTTCGTGTTCTTCTGTATTTCGTGCGATCCCTCTCTCCCCTTTTTCGTAACAGTTAGAATAGAGCTAGGAGTTGTGCAAGAAAACCAGGAAGAAAATACTAAGTAGATGATTCAGCTGGAATGGGAAAGTAGAAAGAAAAAAGCTATTAACTCTATAAAATTGATAACAAACAGAAGAAAATTAAAGGAAAAAAGACCGTTTAAAGCATAATTTTCTATAATCAACAAGTAATTTACAATTAACCAAAACAATTAAAGAAATCTCTAACATAGGCATAGTACAATCAATGATGGCTTACATCTCGGACAAGTGGTAGTGTGGATATCCTTGCACTCTCAGTGAAGGCGAGAATACATCCTTATTTAAAGGAATAAACATTGAAATCAAAGGAATGTTACCTTTAATTCTTCTCCTTCAGCGAGAGAGGGTACATAGGACTCCAACAATGGTGCGGACGAGATGAAGAGAGAGGGTTGGAGTCCAATGGCATCGATATCTGTGAGTTCAAGGTTTGTGAGATTTGGAGCTTGAGATCAACGAGCGTGTGAGAGAAACTAGAAAAAATACAAAAAGAGAAACTTTTTTAGATCAAACAGATGACATATTATTCAACCCCCACGAGAATGATCGCTAGGAGTCGAGAAGCGAAGGCAATCACCGGCAGGAGTGAAGACGATTGCCGACAAGAGTGAAAAAAATTTGTCGCAGGAGCAAAGACGATCACCACAATCGATGAACGAGTTCGATCCAACAACTGCATGGCGAACCATGCACAATTAACCCTACAGCCATGAAAGTTCGAGTAAAAAAATAAAAAGCTAAAACCTAATAAACTAAGCGTCGAGCATGAATCTGACAATCAATTTAATGATTTTTTTTATCCACTATTAATCCAACACTAATTAGATTCATCGGACGCTAATCACCAACTTTGTTGTAGTGAATTTGTGCCCCAAAGTTACAACATATGATTTCCTTTGCAATTTGAGAAAGACCTATTTTCCCTTCTCAATTTGACATGAAATCCTTTCCTCTCTAATTGAGAAAGATATCCTATCCAATGTCATGAAAACCTCCACCTATCCAATCGGTGGGATCAATGTTCGCGTAAAAAATGAGTCATGATTCAAAAGCTAAATGACCATTTGACCTGGATTAAAATCGATTAAATTCGGTCAAAATCAGGTTTGATCAGTCAAACTCGTGCTTTTCGTCGAACCGTGGGTTTAAGTTATTCGTGCAATCGTCATATCCTCTCACCAATGTCTTTTTTATTGTGTTTAGCTAATGGAACTTGGATTAGAACTTGTCCAGGTTCTAATTAATTCAGCCAAACATCAAATCGAAAAAAAAAGAAAAGAAAAGTTGAACCGGAACATTCTTCATATAACAAGAACTTACTCTAGTAATTTTCTTACTTATAGGTCTAAACTTAGATGGACTTACTTTTAGACCTATATATATAATATTAATTAGTTTAATAACATATATATAATTACTTATTTATTAATATATTATTATAAATATATATATTTAGATATAACAATAAATTGAAATATTTCATTAATTATTTATAATATGTTATAGTATGATATTTTTTTAAAAAATCATTATTAACTAAATGAAATAATATAAACTATGTAAAAATTTTCATTATTAATTAAATGGAAAAGTTATATATAATCTAATTTATATTGTATTAAGATATTTACATAAATAATACATAGTCTAACTTACAAAATTATTTATTAATGCATTATCATTAAGTTTATAAAAAAATTATTTAATCCAATATTAACTAATTATTTATTATACTTTAATTAGTATTATAGTTTTAAAAAAAGTATATTAATTAACATTTACTGTTAATATTATTTATTAAACTATTTTTACATTAGTTTAAACAATAATCAATTATAATATTTTTAATGTAATATTTTCTACATTATAAAAATATATTTATTTATTTGGTTCTTACTTTTTATCCAAACATCCATTGAGATTTATCCATCTAATAAATTTTTTAATTCTACATCATTACATATTTCATCGAAATATCTAATCGATTAGTTTCGAAGAACTAATAAGAATTTAAATTTTACCATCCAAACATAACCTTTTAATTTTTAGCATTTCATTGCTTCTCTGCCACTAAAAGGGGAGGAGGAAAACCATTCACTTGGACAAAAGCCTTTTTTTTGTCTTGTTGCTTCTTCAATACAGCTGCACAAGGTAATTTCTTTTGGATTTAACGGGGCTCTTACCTATTCAAATAGGTAGGAGCCTCCTACTTAGCATCACAGTCGTCCGATTTGATTGATTTGATTGGACGGCTGATAGTGAGGAACGGTTCAGTTTATTTAAAAAAATCGATGTCGTTAAAAAAAGTGGTTCAACAATATGTCGGCCCTCACGACGACGATCTCATGGCCGACGATGACAACGACGACGGCGATGATGATCTCATGGTCGACGACGGCGACGACGATCTCATGGTCGGCGACAGCGACGACGATCTCATGGTCGGCGATGGAAGAGGACGATCTCATGGTCGGCAACGGAGAGATCAGATAGGGGCGACGGTGAGATCGGATAGAGGCGAACAAGGTCGAAAACAAGGAGATAGAACAAGGGTGACACGGCATGCTGACCTCGCGATAGGTGGTGATCTCATGGTCGGAGACGATGAGATCGGACGCAAAAGCGGGGCTAGTAGGATCAGCGATGGGGAGATCAAACAAGGGAAACATGACCTACTTACCTCGCGATCGACGGCTTGCTAACCTCACAATATGTTAAATCTTGTGAGATGACGACCAGATCCAAACCGTGGGTTAGATTGAGTATATTGTTCACATTAAGTGCGATCAGAGCCAACCATCTTAAGGGTGCCTTTAAT